>CM028135.1:948035000-948635000 GCA_016271365.2 Neoceratodus forsteri
AATTGATAGACAAGGGTGCTGCTTTGAGGTCCACTTACAATACACAGGGCTGTGGTCACTAACTACATCAGGTAATACTCTGGAATTAATTATCTTGGTTGGATGGGTTACTACTATCCAATCTAATATGGTACCCCCACCAGTTTTATAATTAAATATTGTTGTTTGAGAAATTAACTGTTGCACTCCAAGCTCTTGGAAACAATCAACAATATAATGATTTTGTTCAATGTCTCAATTACAATTAAACCCTATCTCATGAACCAAGGCACTAACATGTGTGCAATCGCAAAGCATGACCCCCTCCTGGCCACTTTACGTACCACACTCAGTACAAACAATAGGCAGTAATGGAGTAAAGAGGCATTTAGGACAAGTCGAAGGTGCTGTCTTTGAAAGAAAACACTGAAAAGGCACAGCTTTCCCAAGTCACTACAAAAATGCCTGATTAGTGCTTTCCGACAGTACATTTTTTTTTAAATTACCTCTAAATGCTTTTTTAATTATTTAAACAGTGCATCACAACTTCCACTTTCTATTGCTGGCAACCACCATCTCATGAGCAGCAGTGAGCTTCCCGAGCTCATTTTATGCTAATATGTCCTGCTGACCAATAGCAGAGGTCAGCCTGACGTAATAGTTTAAACTGAGCTAGGGAAGCTCACTGCTGCTCGTGAGACAGGGTCTGCCAGCAATAGAAAGTGGACGTTGTGGGTAGCTATTTAAATCATTTAAAAAAATGTGTTACTTTCTAAAATCACAGATTGAAGAGTGTTTTTAGTATCTGGGGAAAACTATGTCTTTTCCAGTGTTTTCCTAATGACACTAGGCAGCAAAGAAAGCCATAAAAGTTAATTAGCATCTCATTAGAGGCACCTTGACATCTGAGGAACACACCTTTGCTCCTTGGGTTCCACGGGAGGCTGAGCACACTGATGTGACATAGTCACACATAGGTTCTGGTATTATGTATAACTTTTCCTGGTCCATGGCATAGTTACTAGCTGAGGACAGGGCAGCTGAGTTGCAACATAAAGTTTCCAGTGGGGTCCTGCTACAGCTCTGTTCCATGGCTGTTTGGTGCACTATGAGGAGAAGTGACTTGCTTAAGGTAACACAGTTTAGCATTTAGCTGTGTGGGGTTTGTTCCATGTCAGATAACTCACTAGTAGTCTAACGATCCCCATGCCAAACCTGGTGCTTGTTTGTTCAGTGATAACACTTCCTGCTAGTCTAGTGCTCCCCCTTCCCTAATCCAGGGCTTTTGTTCAGTGATTATTCTCCCTGGTAGTCTAGTAGTCCCCTCTCCCTAACCTGGCAACCATTTGTTTAGTGATCACTCTCCCGGGTAGTCTAGTGGTCCTCCCTTCCTAACTTGGCACCTATTTGTTTAGTGATGACTATCCCTGACAGTGTAGTGGCCCATCCTCCTCTCATTGACATTCCTCCATAGAAATCCATGAAAAGCCTCCCACAAGCGTGTTTTCAGGGGGACCACCAACTCTGCCCTTATGACCAATTACGGACTTGGCGGTCCCCTGAAAACCCACTTTGGGGTACATTTCATGTAACCATTTACATAGTCATGACAGGGTGGTAAATAAGACATCATAACTCAAGTCTGATGAGAAGCAAGTGCAATACAAACAAGTTATGGATGAAACCAAATTGTACTGGAAAACAATTTTGGCATTTCTACACACTAGCCTTTTTAGGACTTATGTTTTTTAGGACTTGTGTGTGGCAGATGGTAGACAGCCATGGAGGTGAGAGGGGAGTAAGTGCTGGCTTCTGTGTCAAGGCCACAGTAAGGGAGGACCTTTGGCATGGGAGAATGCCACTGGAAAGGGTAGGGGTAGGCCACTTTACTGTCAGGGAGAGTGATCACTAAACAAATGGGCACCAGGTTAGGGAGAGTAATTAATGAAGAGATGGGCACTGAGTTAGGGAGGGAGACCTTCAGTCTACCAGGGACCTGTTTTTTGACAATGGAGATGGACATTGCTGGGGGGGACCAAAGTTTTATTAACATGCTATCATAAATGCAATGTTAAAACATGGTTCCTGAAAGCTTTAACTAGTGATGTGCTTGCAGCATGTTAGCGCTTCCGAAAAACATTAAAGATACTGAAGTGCCCTGTATGCATGGAGGTCCCCTCATTTGCATATGGGCACTGGTGTTTTTTTTAATTGTATGTTTATCAAGCCCTCTCCTTCGAGTCTGCTTTCTTCATCCTTCCCCCAGCCCCAGCCCCATCACTCATCTTCTCTGGGACTCACCGCTCTCCAGTGTTCACCCCAGTGACTTAAACTCCATGGTGGGGCTCTTTCATCAGGGTCCTTAGGGGGTTCTTAGTCTCCTCATGGCAACTCAAGCCAGCATTGGTGGAGTGGTGCTGCAGTCGATGGTGTGGACCCTGTGGACTGTGTTCAGGAGTCATCCTACCCAACTAAGGTATTTTTTTCATATGTTTTTCTTCCTAGCCTGAGATGCATGCATGCTAAATGGGCCAAGAAGCACTCGAATGCTGAGCATGTGTGGCGTGCCAGCCTCTGGCTTGTGTCTCCCCAGCATACTCAGCCGCACTGCCACCTGTGGTCACCAAGGTGGCACTATAGTAGCAAGGTTGGTGACCCTCCCTCCCCAGATGAGCAGACCATCTATGGGGATGCATGATCCTCCCTCCCACTGTCCCTTGATGATCCAGGCTCATTCTGGCTTCAGATCATCGGCATTGTGAATGATAGTTCTACCACTGTGCCAATGGGCCAGTGGGCATTGGTGTTCGTAGTGCTAATATGCTACCAGCTTAATGATGTGCTACGTCAAGGGGAGATATTTTGAAACTGGCTGGTGGGTATGTAAGTGACACAGACATATGATTTGAGAAGGAGCAGTGCCAACCAGATGAACCCAGATAAACACTAGACTTTTTTCTATTCAGTATGGGGTACAGTAACACTTGACGTCAGGTACTGTAGTCATGTAGAGTAGACTTTGCAGTTGATGCTCACTTTGCATGTGTGCATTTCTTTACACAAATTTGATTCTACTGAAGTGTATTATTTCTCATCACGGCTAGGCCTATAGTAACAGGTGACAGGTGCTGCAGCCAAGGAGGGTACTTTACTGTACACGCGGAGCACATGTTACATGCTTTGCTGCCAACAATTGTGTAACATTGCTTGCAGAGAACAGGCAGTTAGGGTTATAAACTCAAGAACCTTAACTTTGGATTTGATTTTTTTTTGTGGTTTATCTACAGCCATTACTACTATTTTTTGCAATAAATTTTCAGCCACTCCCTCAATGGTTGGTCCAGCACCAAGAGGTATAAATAAGCAAGTCTGCACCACAATTTGGAACCCAAGAAATGGAATTTGTGAATCAATTGCCAACATAATTAGCAGTGATTGTTAGTCATATTGCTGACACAATATGCATTAAAAAAGTTTTTTATTTTTGTTTTTGAGCTTGCCAAGATCATTCGGTCCCCCCCCCCGCTGATTCGTGTGCCAAAACTTGCAGTGAGTCCCCCCCAGCAGTTGCTCCATGTGGGAGAAATGTGAGCTGTGTGATCTGCTCAGCAGGAGTAGAGCATCATTCCAGAAGGTCAGTGACCAGACTGAGTCAGAGGCAGAGGAAAAGAAGAAAGTTAAGTAGTAAGGGTGACTGCCTTTCTATTTGGGTAGGGATGTGTCTCGAGGGTTAGCATCAGTTTAGCATTCCGTTTGTTGTAACTTTTATTTTGGTAGGAGCCAGAGGTGTCAGGGAGTCAGTGAGGAGTCCGGGAGCCAGAGACTAGTTGAAGCATGGGTGGCTGGGTGATGCCAAGTAGGCTATGAGCACTGGTACACAGAGCAGAGGAATGACATGGCAGGCAAGAGTAGAGCAACAGCATGGATGATCAGGAATGATCAGCAAACAAGTGTAAAATTTTCATTTTATTTTGGTAGGGAGGAATGAGACCATGCAGGGCAGGGCACAAACTAACATGAACAGAACACTGGGGGGAGCAGTCTGTGTGTCAAGAAAAAAAAAACTAAAAAAGTAAAAAAAAACAGCTGTGGCATTGTGGAACAACACATACTGTATATGGGAAGTTCAGCCTGCATATCCGGGGACACAATAAAAACGTTACAGACATGAAAGTTCTGTGCCCTGCATAATGCAGTGAGAGGACAAAAATCAAACTGCCATGTGAAGTCAAAGTTCTTTGGCTTGCAATATTATAAGTGATTTGGGAATAAAATACTACTGCCATATGAAATCAAGCTCTGTTCCCTGCTGTATGCAGTGATTTCGGGGACAGCTGCTAGTGGTAGAGTCATGCCATGTGAAACAGATGTTATGTGCCCTGCAGTTAAGTATGCAGTGATTTGGGGGGCAATAAACTTTTACTGCCAGTCAGACAGAGTCTGAAACTAAAGTTCTGTGTGTGCCTTGCTTAGCTTATTTATTTATTTACATTTTGGTAACCTGGTAGGCCCACTGAGACCATAATGGTCCCTTTTTCAGGAGCAACCCAGAATTAATTACAGGCAACAGTAAAATAAAAGTAGGAACACTTCAAGGGAAATTTGAGCAATACAGACATTACAATCAAGGTATATTGTACAATCACAGGCAGGTTAGGTACAATAGAAGGTTAACATGAAGGGTAAAAAAGTTTCACAAGAAAGACAAATTACATAATGATTCATTGAACGGGACATTTCTGACATTTTTTAAGCAAACTACAGTTACAAGGGTCCCTATCAGCAATAGAGGTCCAATAGTGGTAGTAAAGGCATGCCAGGTGGGAGACTCCTCAGTGATAACATGCACAGAGGTTGAGCCCCAATAGGTAGGTCTTTAGGCCTTTTTTAAAACCCCCAAGGGAGCTGCAGTCTTGAAGATTGCTAGGAAGGCTATTCCAGAGGGACGGAATGTAGGTCACGAAAGACCGACGACCTTGACATGTCCAGACTCTAGGGATGTGGAGGAGTTGCCGATTAGAGGACCTTAAGGTTCTTTCAGGCTGTTTGAGCATTAAGGTGCAACTCAGACTAGGAGGGGAATTTGTTTGTAGAAGCTTGTAGGCAAGACATAGGGAAGAGAAAGCCAGCCTGCCCTCAAGGGAGGGCCAATTTAGAGCATGCAACACTTTACAGTGGTGTTCTAGAGGCAGGGAACCCAGGGCAAAACGCCAGACTCTATGATATAGCTTTCCTTGTTTTTGCATCTCTGTGTTCTGTAGTGAGTGTAGCACTGGGGCCCCATACAGTAGGGTTGGCAGAAGCATGCTGGTGGCTATCATTAACTTAGATGTCTGAGTGAGAAAAGGGCTCAGACAATACAACAGACCAAGCTTCTGGTTTAATGTCCTGGTTAATTGATCAACATGCACCTTGAAGGAACAGTCTTGATCAATATACATGCCCAGGTATTTAATGCAATCCACAACCTCTATAGGAGAACCACTGGACAGGCAGGGGGACAGTAAGTATGATCTATACGAGCCTAGCTTTTTGGGTCCAAATAGGATGGCTTTGTTTTTTTTCACATTGAGGACTAGCAGATTTGTCCGGAGCCAGTTTTCCAGTATGGAGAGGTCATGGTTGAGAAGCTGATTTAGCTGCGCTGCATCCGAGCAGATCTGTACAGTACAGCATCATCAGCATAAAGGTCACCTTTGCTGCTCCGCAGTGCTTAGGTAGGTTATTGATAAATAGGGAGAATAGGAGGGGCCCCAATATTGAACCTTGGGAGACCCCTTCATAGATGGCGCGCTCGTCTGACTTCACCCCCATCCATTTGACTATCTGAGATATACCATTCAGGTAATCAGTGAACCACTGTGCTGAGTGGTTGTCCAATCAAAGGGATCTGAGCTGTGAGATGAGAAGTTGATGGTCCATCAGATCATACGCCTTGGTAAGGTCTATGAAGATTGCATCAGTTATTTGGCCTTTGTCTTGGGCTACGAGGATGTCGGATGTAAGGCTAACCAAGGCAGTATCTGTGCCATGTCGTTTTCTAAATCCATGTTGTCGGGGGGGTTAGGAGGTTATGTTGTTCAACATATTCCTGTACTTGTTGGTACACAATCCTCTCAAGCATTTTGTTTAGTGTGTAGAGTATGGAATTTGGTCTGTAATTCTCAACCAGATCACTGGTCCCCCCTTTGGGGATAGGGGTAACCAGGGCAGTTTTCCATGCTGTGGGAACTTTACCTTCCAACAACGACCTATTCAGTAACCACATGATTGGTGTGGCAATTTCTTGGTCTGCTAGTTTGAATAACCTGGGTTCAAGTTTGTCGTAGCCTGCAGAACCAGTGACCTTAATATTCCTGATCAGCTTTAGGACCTCAGTTTTAGACACCAACTTAAGGTGGAAATTAGGTGCCGAGGAAGGATCCTCTGTATCAGTGGTATTTTTTTGGGGGGGAGGGCTTTAACTTTCTTGCTAAATCGAAGTACTGTGCTCTGCAGTTTAGCAGTGATTTAGGGGACAAAAACTTTATTGCCAATCAGCAGTACCATGTGAAATGACCTCCCCTCTGCCTGTTCCTCTGTGTCCATCCACATGTACGCAGATCACACTGTGCTGTCTGCTTCTGGATCCTTTGCTGCTGACCTTGCTGTCCAACTCCAACAGAATTATGACAGTGTTCAGCATAGGTTCCATTCAAATCTTCTGTCCCTTAATGTCAAGAAAACTGTCTCTGTGATCTTTGGCTCCCAGCATTGGCTTGCCGGATTCTCTCCCCTTCCTTCCTTCCACACCCTTGATGTTACTGTACTTGCTGATGTCCCCTACTTTAAGTAACTTGCCATCTGGTTGGACTGGCTTCTCAACTTCCTATTTATTTATTTTATAGAATCAGAATTACAACCCTTTGAGTCAGAGACTCATTTACAAAGGCTCTTCGTCAAAAAACAGAGAGTACAAAACACATACAAACACAGTAAACATATTACACAGAGAATTAAAAAGGAATAATTAACATATATGTACATTGTTACAGTGAATGTATATAGTTACAGTGAATAAAGTCCAACATGGGAGAGAAACACTCTATGTAGATCCTATACAATGTAGTAGCAAAATTACACATATGCATATAGATACAGTGAAAAGAGTCCAACATGGGAGAGACATTCTATGTAGTTCCTAAACAACGTGGTAGCTAGAATATCATAGAGCAAGCAAGAGACTACAGTATTAATGCTGTACTACAACTAGAAGATAGCAGGTAGATGCTAAGGACAGATGAGATGAAACATTTGAGCAGTGGCTATGTGAAGTTACAGCTGCGAGTGGAGATGAGATGTTGTCTGAGGGCTGATTTGAAAGGCCCTAGTCTTGGTTGAATGGTGATAATGGGAGGGGGGTGTTACTCCAGGAATGTGCCCGATAATGGAAGGATCTTTGCGCCAGGGATGTCCTGACCCTGGGTACTTGAAATGTGCACTTGCTAGCATTCCTGGTGGAGACAGCTGGGATGAAGAGGGTGAGATTGGCACTTAGGCCTGGAGGAGCAAAGCCTGCAACAATTTTCTTGGTTAGGAGGCAGGTATGGTAGCGCAACCTCTCCTCAAGGTTGAGAAAGTCAGCAAGGTCATATAAGGTGCATGTGTGGGTGAGTCTGCAGAAGCCTGTAAGCAAATGACAGGCTTTGGTCAGGGACAGTCTGATTTTATTGACTGTGGTATTATCAGCTGCACCATACACCAGTATACCGTAGTCAACTAGGGACAGTACAGATGAGGTGATGGCCAGTCTAAGGGCTGCGGGTGAAAGGCAGTTTTTGTGGTGGTACAGTAAGCCAACATGAGTGTTTATGGCTGTGGTGAGGTTGTGAGTATGGTCATGAAAGGAGAAGGAAGAGTCAAAAGTGACACCCAGGTATTTGTATGTTTTTACCTGCTCTAAGGGAAGGAGGAAACCAGACAGGATGGTGAGTGTGGCATCCCTAAATTTATTTTGGGAGTGAGAGAATAGCATGTGCTTCATCTTTTTTATGTTAATTACTGGTCGTCAGTCCAGAAACCAGGATTCTGCCTGATTAAAAGAGTGTTGAAGGGCACTTTGAAGGAGGGAAGGGGTCTGGTGGGGTGTGAAAAGAACAGCATCATCCACATAGAGGAGCATTTTTTCATTGCAGGAGCTGGGGAGTGAATTGAGATACAGACTGAAGAGCAGTGGTCCAAGAATCAAGCTTTGCGGGACACCCGAGCGATCCTCTCACATGCTGGAGAGGGTATTGTTGATTTTTACATCCTGTGACTGGGCAGTGAGGTAGTTGGAGTACCAGAACACAGGGCCATGTGCAAAACCTAGCTGGGAGAGTGTGGATATGAGGAGTGGGTGGCAGACGGTATCGAAGGCTTTTGATAAATCAATGTAGACTGCCCCCACGAGGTGACCTATATCCAGAGCAGTGTGTAAGAAGTTGGAGAAATTGATAAGTGCAGTAATGGTGCAATGTCCCCTGCGGAACCCATGCTGTTCAGCACAGAGGAGCTCATGCTTATCAATGTATTCAGTAACTTGGTCAGTCACAATCTTCTCCAAGGCTTTCAAGAGGAGGGGCAGTATTGAGATTGGTCTGTAGTTCCAGGGGGTGGTGCGCCCCCCCTTTGTGTATAGAGGTGACCACCACATTCTTGCAAGTATGGGGGAAACTGGCCATGGCAGAGTGAGTAGTTGAGAAGGCTGGTAAGGGGAGTAAGAACTGAATCAAACACTAAGCGAAGCAGTTTTGGATCCAGAGTGTCATTACTGAACCCAGTACCACTGATGGATTTTAGAAGGTAGGGTTTGGCCTGCAAAGGTGTGAGGGCCCTGAAATGGAAGTGGGGGGCGGTGGAGGTGAGGGGGGGAACAGGAACAGGATTGAAGAAATTGGCGGGGAGGACTGTTCTGAGGTCCGAGAATGCTTCATTGAGTCTATCGGCAACACTCTGTGGGTCTGTGGAGAGCGAACCATTGACTTCGAACTGGGCAGGGGGCAGTGACTTGGACTTTTAATTCAGCTCCTTAATATTATCCCAGAACTTCCATGTAGATCCCCAGGAGGAGGCATGGGTGGATCTGTGGTTATCTGATTTTGCTTTTATTGCATGCCACATTATGGGCTTGCCTATCGGATAGCTTGCCAGAATCAATCACTCTGTGCCAGAGGCTGTCTCTGCTCTGCAGCTGGCTGATTAACACTGGGGTTATCCATGGGGAGTTATGTTCCTTAACAGTGGATTTGGTAAGGGGGTCAAAATGTCACATGCCGTGTTGAAATAGTGTATGAAGTAACCGAAGACAGAGTCCACATCAGGGACAAGGGATATCAGAGACCAGTCCCAGTTGACCAGGTACTCCCTAAATTGTGCTAACTTGCCAGGGTGTAGGCGTCATTGTCAGACTATTTTTGGTACCGTTTTTTTCAACTTACAGGACCAGAAAAGGGTGACAGGAGAGTGGTCACTGAGGGCATTGGGTGGCAAGGTGGTGCTGTTGATTTTGTGTGGTCTGTTTGAGAGGACAATGTCCAGCAGAGTAGCAGTACCTTTGGTAGGATGGTACCGGGTGGGAGCGGATATCAGCTGTGTGAGGTCAAGGGCTGCAATGGCATTCTTGGCTTGGGAGGCAGTGCTGGAGAGCCAGTTGATGTTGAGATCACCCATTGTGATCTGCTCCAGCTTGCAGGACAGACCGGCAAGGTGCTTAAGTAATGACTGTAGTGTAGGGCACTGGTGTTGAGGAGGGATATAGGCAGCTGTGAATATTAATGGGGCTCTGGAGGCACCTGTGGTGATTTTTAGGGAGATCGCCTGGGCACCATGCTCCAGTTCCGGTGATGTGAGGACAAGCCCTTCCAATTTGTCATGGAGATAAATCATGCAACCACTCCCACATTTCCCAGTTCTATCCTCCTGAAATAGTGTGTAATCTGGTAGGGTGATAAAGTGATCAGGGGTTTTATTTGATAGCCATATCTCCATGAGTGCTAGGACATCCGGCTGGTGTTGGGCAACCCAGCCCTGTAGATCTGCAAATTTTTTAAGAATACTGCATATATTCATCAAGACCATGCATAGGCCAGAAGACAAGGAGGAGTGGTTAGGTCTGGCTGCTGTGGGGCCTGGGTTGGAGTGACGTTGCTCAACAGTAGTAGTAGAAGGGAAATGAGCCTAATGAGGGTTGTGTGTTTTCTGCAATGGTTGGATGGGGTCGTGCGCATGTCCTGACCTTGGAGGGCTATAGGAGGGGTGAGAGACTGGAGATCTGGGATGGCCAGATAGATGGAGGGCCATGGGGCATCAGGTGAGGGGTGGGGAGTGGTCAAATGGGCTGAGAGGGTGCAATGGGGGAGTGCTAGCCACTGAGTAAAACTGGGGAGTGGTACAGTGGGGAGTGAGTGTGGGTGGATAGGTAGGGGTGTGGTACCAGCCAGGGGTGGGGGGGTGGCCATGTTGAGTGACATTAGTATGAGGAGTGTCAGTCTGATAGGCACCTGCAGTATTGTAGTGGTGGTTATGAACCGAGGTATAAGAGGTCCCTAGTGACATATTGAAATGTGGCAACCACTTTGGAGTAGTGGAAGTGTCATGGACTCTGGTACAAAGGGTCTCGATGCACATTGATGCAATCCACATAAGCTTCATCCCAAACTGGGTGTGCTATATAGAAACAAAGCCAATATCCCTCTCCCTGCCTGCAAGGAGCTAGTCATGAAGATGATCCTCTTACTCTTCAAGTATGGCAACATTGTCTACAGCATGGCTTCCAAGTCCACCCTTGTCAGACTGGACCCCCCCTTCTACTCTTTCTGCTGCTTTGCCTCAGACTGCCCCCCTCATACACACCACTGCACTCTATACTCCTCCCTCTTCTTCCCTTCCCTCAATGCTGGATGCCTCATACACTGTGCCACCTTCACGCTAAATTCTGGTTGCCCCCCACATACCTCTCTACCTTCCATTCTTCCCCTTCCTTCTATCACCTCTGCAACACTGCTTCCCATCCCCTCTCCCTCCCTCCCCAAGAAAAACATCTATGGGCCAAGATGCCTTCTCATATTGTTTTCCTAAACTCTGATCTTCCCTCCCTGTCTATGTGCTCAGCCTCGACCGTCTCTTCCTTCAGATCCCTTCTTTGTGATCTTGCCATTCCCACCTGCAACTGTTCCTTATCCCTGACTCTTGTATTTCCTCCTCCCTTGTTGTTAACATCCCCCTTGTCTCCCCCTGGCTGTGAGCAACTGCTACCCCCCCCCCCAGGCTAACTGTGTTTTAATCAATTAATCCATCTGGTAGTATTGTGCTCTTGAGTCTATCTCATGCACTGACTTTGTAAGGTCGCACCTTAGTAGTGTGGAAGGGGTGCTAGCCCTACAACTATTCTGGCATTATTTCCTGTACTGTATAGCACTCATATTTAAATTTACATTATATGCTATTTTTATGTTTGTAGCCCTGAATATTCTGCCTGCAGACTGTGACTGTGGGCTGTTATTTATTGTTACATTTATTTTTTGTATGTATTTTATGGTACATATTTTTATTACTACCGCACCTTGCATTATTTATTTTCACTTACACATCACGTGTTGTATATGCCCCTTCCCCAGTCCCCCCCAGGACAAATCTGGAATGAGCTGTTACAAGTTCAGTAAGTCTTTCCTGGTGAAACTTTTAAAACAAACAAACAAAATAAATAAATAAATACATACATACATAAATCGAAGTTCTGTGCCCTACATATGCAGTGATTAAGTGGGTGGAACATAAAGTAACCATGTTGATGACTCATAGAGTTCAGACAGCATTATAAAAGCAAGTACAGGTTTACAAAGAAAGAGCAGTTTCTGTGCTGATGGCCCTAGACACCCCACGATGAAGGTATTTGAAAAGTTGGTCAGAAAAGATTTAAAGGACAAGTAAACAGGTAATTTGGAGGGGGGGATGATACTGCAAATGCTCCCGTGTAATTGGAGAATAAGGGATGCTGAGTTAAGTTATGGTAGTGTTTACCTTTACGTTGGTGCTTTATAACATTTTCGTCATAGTTGAAACATGCCCAGAAATGTAAATGAAACTTTGAACTAGCCGCTCTGCTGAGCTGCCACTCGACTCTAAAAATGGCAAAAATGAGCTACTGTATGTAATGATGACATCATAGCAAATCTGGTATGCTTCTTGCATTAAATCACATGGGTACTGTTTTAAAACACTAGATATTGGCAGTATATGTAAATATCAGCATTAGTACCAATATTTAACCTGTGCACCAGACTCTGGTACACAAGCTAAGTATCGATACATATTCTGATGTCTTCATATACCACCAATATCCAGTAGTTTAAAACAGTGCCCATAGGTTTTAATGCAAGAAGCGGAGCAGGCTCGCTACAATGACATCATTATGTACCATGTCATTGCCATCTTGTGATCCGAGCAGTGGCTCAGCAGCGGGGCTAATCCAATATTTTATTTACATTTTGGGACAGGTTTCAACTATGATGAAAACTCTATTAGACACAGGACATGATTCAAGGGACAAAGTTTACAGATGTGCTTGATTGGAGACATACAGGAACACAAATGAGGTAGTAATGCTGCAGTGGATGGATGGAACTCTTTCTTTTTAGTCCTATAAAGAAAGTGTAGAAATTCACATGAAGATACTCTAGAAGAGAGGAAGAAGTAAAATTAGTTTCTACTAATGAACCTTATATGCAGCATGCATGAGATGTTAAAGATTTTCGGTGTGATGTCTTTAAATAGTTGTCTGTAACAATACTGCATCTGTGTCTGACATGAATAAATTTGAAGTTTAAAAAAATATATAAAGCGCCAATGTAAAGATAAACACTAGCATAACCTAACTCAGCATCCCTTATTCTATGACTACATGGGAGTGTTTGTGATTTCATTCACCACCCCCCCCCCAAATTGCTTGTTTACTGGTCCTTGTAAAAAAATTTCTTTCAAACTCCAGAGCCACGCAGATTCCAGAACTTGCCCATTATAGAATGGACCACCTTAAAAGAACTGAAAGAAAATAAAAAAAAAATTGTTATTAAACTGGCAGGGAAGGGTGGCTCTGTTGTGGTTCAGGATGCTGATAAATATGTGGCCAAAATTCAAAGCAACTGTCTGATCAAAATTGTTATAGACTACTCACCTGTAACCCCACAGAGCCATTTAAAAACGTCTTGTATGACCTGATAGATGAGGCTTTGTTCTACAGGGTGGATAGATGAGGACGAAGCAATGTTCCAGCACTGTACACTATTCTGAAAATTCACAGAAGTGTCATGGACCCTCCTAAGAGACCCATTGTCTTTGGAAAGGGACCATCCACATTTGTAGATCATTTTCTAAAACAGGTTGTGGTAAAAACACCTACACACATCCTACACGCATAACAATGGATCTTCTCAATTAAATAGAAGGATTTCTATGGTTTGATCAGTATTGGTGGTTGACAATTAATATTGCCTCCCTGTATATGTGCATACGGCATGAGGTAGAGATAAAAGCCAGTGAGGAATTTTTGTATGCAGATCAGGACCTGAGACATGCACCAAAGGAATTCATCATTGAATTACTGTCATTTGTATTGAATCACAATTTTTTTCACCTTTAACAACAGTTTTTACCACCAAATCCAAGGGACAGCTATGACGGTTGCATTAGCACCCTCATATGCTAACCTTTTTTTGGCATGGTGGAAAAAGTACATCATTTTCAAGAGACAAACTCCCAACTTAGACACATTCTTGTGTGGTATTGTTTCATTGATATTATAGGTATCTGTGGGGTTCTGATAACATCACTGGATTCATGGATTGGATAAATACTAATGATCTCAATCTGATGTACACACACAGGACAGACAAATCCAGTAGAGTTCCTTGATGTGACGCTAAAGGTCAAGAATGAACGGGTGATCAGCACTTTGTATAGAAAACCTATATCTGGCAACAGTTTGCTGCAACCTGATAGCTGCCATCCACACTCCCTTATTGAAAGTATACCCTTTGGCCAGTGTTTTACGACTAAAGAGAAACTGCTCTGAAAACAGTACATCTGTTTGTGAAGTAGAAATACTAAGTCAAGGGTTTAGGGAGCATGGATGCAGTGCTACAGTAATCAGTAATCAGTAAGGCATTTGAAAAAGTATGTAACACGGATTGATCATTCCTACTAGTGCCAAAACAAAAGGAAATTGATTTAACTACAAATAAAATTATTTTTGTTACTATCACGTAGGATCCAATGAAATCAAAAACATAGTGAAAAATAGATGGTCAGTGCTGTCAGCTGATGAGGTATTAGGACCTACTGTATAAAAGGTCATCCACCATTGGTCTCATTTTTGAGAGGCACTTATTCGAGGGACTTGCTATCTAGTTATTATCTAGAGTCCAACACAAATGCCAATAGAATATCAGACAGGGTGGGACTTTATCATTTCAGACATTTCAAACGGAAGAAAAATTCATCCATCCCCAAACTGGCAAGAAATACATATTATATGAGTATCTGGACTGTCAAACTCAGTTCACTGTTTATGCTGCCTGGTGTCAGTATGGCATGCTCTATATTGGTCAGACTATATGCTCCCTGAAGTGCCGCATCCAGGAACATGTGAAAGGCATTATCAACAGCAAGGTGAACAATGACGCAGGTGCACATTTCAGGGAGGCACGTGGTTGCAGACCCAGAGGTGCCAGGTTTCATGCATTGGAACACATATGCCATCCCAGAGGTGGAGAAAATCTCAAAATGCTTTTAGCTTGAGACAAGATGGATCTCAGTCTTGGAAGCCTTGACACCTACTGGGTTAAATGATCAATTTGATTTCAAATCTGTTTTGAAGGACTATGGAATACCTATTTATATTATCTTTCTAGAGATGCCATTTTGCTGAAATATTATTATGACTCTGACTCCTTGTTTTATTTTTCCTTTATCCATATTTGTTCCCTATGTCCTAGGTTTGTTCTGTCCTTTCCTCCCTACTTTTCCCCTGCCACCCCTCCTCCCATTTTCTTATGTTCCTGTTCCTTTTTGTTTTCATTTTTATTTTTGTTTTGGTCTATACTTACCTCACCATCTTGTTTCCCCCTGACCATTATGTATGTGTATATATCTGTGTGTGTGTAGTTACAGTTTAGTATGCATTTCTATGTTAAACCCCAAACTCTGAACTTTAATAACTTCACAGTCATTCAATGGATTTACACAAAATGTTGCATGGCGCAGCCTTGGGGGCAAGATCTCTTGATGTGCCAAGTTTTGTTCAAACAACATGAAGTCTTGCTGTATTCTGACATATGCAGTGATCCCCAACCTTTAAACTGCCCCGGAGAACAAAGAGTTAACTTTCTATGCAGAGCATAGAATGCTGAGCTCGAGCTCGGTTGGAGTCTCTGTCTGGAGTGTTTCAAACTCAAACCGTCAGATTCTTTACTCTGCCTCACTGAACGGTCGCTCCAGAGATTTCTCCTTCAGCTTGGTTCGAAAGTCGGTTAAAGTTTCAGTTTTCGTCGTTTTTTAAACCGAAAAAGTTATCCGCATAGTCGGTTCAGTCTCTGTCTGTGGTGCCGTCAGTACTAGATAGGAACTATTCTTTTTTCTGTGTGGAACTTGTAAAAGTGCAGGTTGGTTCAGCTGAACTGACCATTTGATAGTGAAATCTTGTGTTTTGTGTTTTACTTAGTGTGTGGTTACCAGTTCTTATCGGTTCTAAAAAAAAAGGTGTTTTAGTATGTTTTTTTCCAATACTCGTGACACGGTTAGGAACCGATAAGGGAGTCTTGCCTGGCAGTTGCCATAAAAAGGGTAAGTTGGTTAGGTTGGCCATGTCTGAGAAACCCAAGAAAAAAAAATGGGCCCACTAGGTTTCAACACTGCAGTGAGTGTGGGGAGGTCTTTGCTAAGGCCGATCCCCACACCACCTGTGTTTATTGTCTGGGGTTTGACCACCTTGATTCAGACTGCCAAATATGTAAAAAATGTTCCCTAATCTACCCTTGAGAAGAGATTAGGTAGACTGAGGGAAAAGGAGGCCGAGAAGTCCGCTGACCCAGATGGCCAGCCCGGTTTGGTTCTGACTGAACCAGAAGGAGTGCCCTCTGACCAGGGCGATACTTCTTCAGGCAAAAGGAGAGCTGATTCTGAGGGATCAGTTCCGACAAAAAGAAAACGCAAAGAAAAATCATCCGGTTCGGATCCAGAGGTTCATGTTCCAACCACCGAAGAGATAGCCAGAGCGATTCGGATTGTGAAATCGCTTCGCCCAGTTCCGACCAATCCGGCACCTTCTGGCAGGGGTTCGGTTCAGTTGGTTCCCCCGGTTCAAGATTATACCCTTGAAGAGTTTTACGAACCGGAGTTTGAAGAGGAAGGGGAATTTGAGGATGATGACAGTGAAGGTGAGGGTCTGGATGTGCCTGTGGAACCGGACATCTCCCCAGACAGACCTTCAGGTGTTTCCCCTCCTAGGCTTTCTGAGTCCCCTTCTCACTTTATGTTTTACAGAAAGGTGGCTGTAACCCTACAGCTTCCTATGGAGGAGGCATTGGAGGATCAAGAGGAGCCTGATTATGTAGAAATTATGGACATCCAAGAGTCCAGGAGACTGTCTATTCCCCTCCACAAATCCTTTGGGAAGCAGACACAAAAAATTCTAAAGTCTCCTAACACTACACCTCCTGCAGATAGAAGAATGGACGAGAGATATACATTTTCAGGCTCAGACACGGAGTTCTTATACCAGCAATGCAGCCATGTTGGGGTAGTGCAGGCTGCTGCCTGTGACAAGGCAAATATTCCCTTGACTTCACACCCCCCAGACAAGGACTCCAGGAAGATTTATGCCATGGCAAACAAGCAGTACATAGCATCTTCCTTGGGACTCAGGTAGGTGAATTATATGGCCTATACAGCCAGGTACCAGAAGTCCAGGTGGGACACTGTACTGGCACTGGCTAAACAGGCCTCCCCCCAGCTAGCCAAGGAGCTGGAGGAGGTGGCTGCAGATGGGATCGAGACATCAAAAGTTCAGTTTCATGCTGCTGTGGACTCCAATGATGTGTCATCAAGAGTCATGGCTACATCTGTGGCTCTTCGGAGAATGGCTTGGCTCAGATGTACTAGTCTCTCACAGGATACCCAGGCTAAGGCCATGGATTTTCCTGTAATGGGTAATTCTCTGTTTGGGGAGCAGACAGAGAATTACATGAAGAAAATGGATGAGTACAGGACCACTTACAGGAGTGCTCAGGTCAAAGAAAGGCAGGCAACTCCTCAAATGCAGCAGTCTAGGGGCAGGGGAAGGCCTTTTCATAGGCCTTTTTACCAAGCACAGGCCTCTTCTCCCTTTTCACAGAGGGGGTTCTTCAGAGGGAGAGGCAGAAGGGGGATGAGCAGGGCTGCATCCACTCCTCAGCCTAAGGCCCCTGCCAAGCAGACACCCTGATGGGCCTGCCAGGGTCGACTCTCCTATACTAGTAGGGGGCAGGCTGACTTACTTCATCCAGGACTGGATGTCTATTACATCAGACAAGTGGGTCCTGGAAGTAGTAAGCCAGGGACTGGTTCTCAGCTTCAAAAAATTTCCAAAGATGAGAGCCAGATCTTTTCCACCTGCAGGTCTCTCAGAAACCCTTGCCCTAGAGGCAGAGGTTTCATCTCTGCTGGCTTTAGGAACCATAGATAGAGTACCTACCCTACACTGGGGCAAAGGTCTGTACTCCAGGTACTTTCTTACCCCAAAAAAGACAGGGGAGTGGTGACCCATCCTAGACTTAAGATACCTAAACAAACATCTTTTAAAACCAAAGTTCAAGATGGTAACTCTGGGAATAATCCTTCCCTCTCTTCGGCCAGGGGACTGGCTAGCCTCCCTGGACCTCAAAGATGCCTATTTTCACATTTCCATCAGGTGCTCCCACAGAAAGTACCTCAGGTTCGAGTTGCCCTCAGGCCACTATCAGTTCAAAGCAATGCCCTTTGGCCTAACATCAGCCCCAAAGTGCCTGGCAGTAGTGGTTGCTTTCCTAAGAAGAAAAAAGATTTCCATTTTTTCATACTTGGATGACTGGCTCATAGTGGGACAGTCCCCAGAACAAGTCAGGTCAGACCTGCAGGTAATTCAGCAGGTGCTCAAATCTCTAGGATTTCTTCTCAACCTTCCCAAGTCAGTTCTCCAGCCAGTACAGCTTCTCACCTTTATAGGAGCAGAGCTGGATACTGTCAAAGCAAGAGCCTTTCTTTCCCTGGAAAGGGCAAGAGTTCTTACAGAACTGGTTTCTTCCTTCAGCCTTCAGGTGTCTCGACCAGCAAGGTGTTTTCTCCAACTCTTGGGCCACATGGCAGCCTCTACAGCAGTGGTCCAAGGGGCCAGATTCCAGATGAGGGACATTCAGTTCCATCTGAGGACTTTTTGGTCCCAGAGGAAGGATTCCCTCACCAAACTGATTCCAGTGACTCGGACCCTGATCCAAGCCCTTCAGTGGTGGCAGGATCAGAATGACTTAAGACAAGGGGTCCCATTCTCCACTCAGTCTCATTCAGTGGTCCTTACCACGGATGCTTCCCTTCTGGGATGGGGAGCCCATCTGGGGGCCCTCACTGCTCAATGAGTGTGGTCCCCTCAGGAATCTCTTCTCCATATCAATCTCCTGGAACTCAGAGCAGTTTTTCTAGCCCTGCAAACTTTCTCTCAGTCAGTACAGAACAAGGTGGTGCAAGTCAGAACAGACAGCACCACCACCATGTGGTACATCAACAAGCAAGGAGGCACTCGATCTACGGCCTTGTGCACAGAAGCCACGAAGCTGTGGTCCCTGGCTTACTCTCTGCAAACCTCCCTGACAGCAGTTCACCTTCCAGGAAAAGACAATGTGCTAGCAGATGCACTGAGCAGGGTCTCGCAGGGCCATCATGAATGTACCCTGGCCCCTCTGGTACTAAAGGTTATTTTTTCAAGGTGGGGCACTCCAGAGATAGATCTTTTTGCAGCCCCAGACAATCAGCAACTTCCACTTTTTGGTTGCAGACCCTCAGTCTTGGGCTCAGTCTGCCTGGATGCACTGGTACTGAACTGGGAAGGGAAATTCCTCTATGCCTTCCCCCTTCCCTGTTCTGTTCAAAGTTTTAGTCAAGATAAAGTCACAACCTTGCAAAGTCATTCTGATTGCTCCAGATTGGGCCAGACAGCCTTGGTACTCTCTGGTGCTGTCCCTAGTAGTTCACCTCCCCCTGTCTCTTCCCAGGAATTACAACCTGTTAACCTCCTCTCGGGGGAGGATTTGGTACCCCAATCTTCAGTCTCTCAATCTCAAGGCATGGCTCTTAAAGAGTTAGAGTTTGCAGATTTGCAGCTGTCTCAGGGGGTTCTGGATATTCTCAAAGCTTCTCGAAAGCTCTCCACAAGAAAGACTTACAACTCCAAATGGAAGAAGTTCAGCATTTGGTGTTTCAAGAAGCATATTTCTCCTGATACTGCTGTGTTGCCTACAGTCCTGGATTATATGATCCATCTTAATGGCCTATGCCTCAGACAAACTACTCTCAAGGTACACTTGTCAGCTGTTTCTGCTTTTCTATCAGTGGGAAAGCCTTCTTCTCTAGCATCTCACCCTGTGTTCTGTAAATTTTTTAAGTGATTGCTCCATACCAATCTTCCCTTTAGGGACCCTGCCCCTGCCTGGGATTTGAACGTTTGCATTGCTCAACTTATACAACCTCCCTTTGAACCCATGTCCTCAGCAGAACTTAAGTACTTGACTTGGAAAACTGTGTTTTTGGTAGCCATTACCTCTGCCAGATGTATCAGTGAGTTGCAAGACCTGTCAGTGGAACCTGATTTTATCTCCTTTCATTGGGATAAAGTGGTCCTTAGAACCAATAGAAGGTTCTTGGTCAAAGTGGTTTCAGATTTTCACCTGAACCAGTCTATGTCTCTCCCTGTTTTCTTCACTGATCATTCTTCTTCAGGAGAGAGGAGGCTACACAATTCAAATGTTAAAAGGGCCATCAGCTACTATATAGAGTGTACCAAGGGTCACAGGTTTGACTCCCTCCAGTTGTTCCTCACTTATGGAGAAGTGGGAAAGGGCAAACCTGCCACTAAGAGAACTATTGCCAGGTGGATTGTATCTTATATACAATTCTGCTATGAAAAACTGGGAAAGATTCCTCCCTGAGGCCTGAGGGCTCACTCCACAAGAGGTACAGCTGCTTCCCTGGCTGCTGCCAGGGATATTCTGTTCTTAGAAATCTGTCAAGCAGCCACCTGGAAAACAGTCCATACCTTTACCAAGCATTACTCTCTGGATATCCAGGCTAGGAGTGATGCTTGGTTTGGCACAGCAGTACTTCAGAGCCTATTCCCAAAGTAGGTTCTGTCCCTCCTCCATGAAGGTACTGCTTGGTAGTCTGCATATGTCAGAATACAGCAAGACTTCATGTTGTTTGAAGAAAAAATTACTCACCTTAGTAACTGTGTTTCTTCTAATGGAGTCTTGCTGTATTCTGACCTCCCTCCCTGCCTCCCCTCTCAGAACCTGTTTTTGGGAAGTGGGTGGGCAGGTGCCGTGTTGCACCCCAAGGGTGTTCCTTATTTACACCCTCCTCCTTTTTGTTTGGGTGTTGATTTATTGTTATTCATATTAGATTGGTTTTTGGTTTTTGGGGTTTCCTGACTTGAGTCTTCCTTTGGGAATCCAGAACTTTTTACTGCCAGTTGGCTAGTAGGAATTTTACAATTTCCACATAGAATTTTTAGTTAGTTGGGCTCATAAGAATCTGACGGTTTGAGTTTGAAACACTCCAGACAGAGGCTCCAACCGAGCTGGAGCTCAGCATTCTATGCTCTGCATAGAAAATTAACTCTTTGTTCTCTGGGGCAGTTTAAAGGTTGAGGATCACTGCATATGTCAGAATACAGCAAGACTCCATTAGAAGAAACACAATTACTAAGGTGAGTAATTTTTTCTTCTGTCAGATTTGTGGATTCTAAGATCCAGATAGTGAAAAATTGAAAAAAAGATGGATTTCTTGCTGTTTTATTGTCATCACTAAGTGCCCAGACAGTTTGGAATTTTCCTCTGAAATGTTCAGGGTACACAGGGCTTGGTGCACAGTGGTGTCTTTCACTGGTTTGGTGAAAAAATATTAATCCATTTCAGAGTTATAAGAATTTAACATTTCAGTTCTGAACATATGCAGTATGGTCTTTTGGATAGCTGTTTGGAACAAAATAAAGAATTTGGCCCATACAAAAAAAGATTCTGTTTTGTATGGGGCTATTCTTTTTCATGAGGAAAAATTATTTTTTGCATGACCACCATCTTATTTCCATTTAAAAAATGTTTGAACACCCTGGTCAAAATGGCAAAAATGAACAGGGCTCCTTCAGCAACCTGTAGGTGCTGTATGCAGGCAGAAGGCCCTCTGTATCACATATTCAAGGACTGTCCAAAAATTGCTCCACTATAGAATTCTATTAGACAGAAGGTAGGCCCCTTACTGGGCTTAACAGAGCACATAGAGCCAGCTGCTTGTCTCTTGGGAGATTTCTCTCTGATATCAGTCACTGAGAGGATGCCATGGTGGCATTATCAGTCAAGAAGTTAGTACTCGGACACTGGCTAGATGATGTAGTCATCTCCTACTCTGAGTGGTTGCAGGAATTGCTCTCCAACCTCTCTGTGAAACAGGTTATTGCTAGTGTCCATCACAATATGCCTAAGTTTGAGAAATACTGGGGTAGGCTACACACACTTTACACCCTTTAAATGGAAAACTCATGCCATTGGGATGCAAGACTGACAAGTACTGGTCATCTTCCTTGTTTTGTTATCAACTGATACCATGAGTGGGGAAGGGTTCGGGGTGGGGGGGTATGTCTTTTTGTATTGTCTTGTTGTTATGGACTGATGTGAAACTGTATGTGTTATGGCCTCATTAGGCCAGAGGAGAAACAAAATGTTCAATAAAGCATATTGAATTTAAAAAAAAAGTTTGAAAATCCCTAGAAATGTTCTCATACAAAGACACCAATACATGTATCTTGCTAATCAGGACCCCATTAGGTGGATTCTGCAGTTACTTTTTGAAAAAAATGACCCAGAAAATGTGTTTTTGACACATTTTAAGATTTTTTTGTGACTAAATTTTCTTTTTTTGTGTGGCCATACGAAAAAGAATTGACCATACGAAGCCAGATTAGCTTCATACGAAAAAATAATTTGTGCTTAGTTTTTTTTCAGATTCCTTCTTCACATGAAGGATTTATTCTTTTTTTGCAAGTATGACACAATCTCATAAAAAAAAAAAGATGCCATTATACAAAGAAATAATTTGAACTTAGTGTTTTCCCCAATTCTTTTTTCATATGCAGGATTCTTTTTTAGTGAAACTGTATCATTCTCATGAGAAAAAAAATGCTTCATATGAAAAAAGAATTTGGACTTAGTTTCTTTCCACATTCTTTTTTCACATGAAGGATTTATTTTTTTGTGAGACTGTGCCATTCTCATGAAAACAAAATGCATCATATGAAAAAAGAATGTGGACTTAGTTTTGTTTTCATTCTTTTTTGTATGAAGGGATCTTTTTTGTGAGATTGTTTTGTTCTCATGAAAAAAAGAACCCTTCATATGAAAAAAGAATTTGTACTACACAATCTCACAAAAATAAAAATAAATTGGACTTAGTTTTTTCCTCGATTCTTATTTCATATGAAGGATTCTTTTTTCGTGAGATTGTGTTGTACTCATAAAAAAAGAATGCTTCATGCAAAAAAAGAATTTGGACTCAGTTTTTTTTCCATATTTCAACTTTAACAAGCCACAACCACCTAAATATCTGCAGTTAAAGGACAATCTATATATCAAAACAAAGGTCTTAATGAGTACTACAAGATTATAGCCCCAAAAAGTTAGCTGCCATATAAAAAACCCTAAAAATGAAAAAATCCAAATTCCCATAGGATGGCACTGAAAGTTTAAAAAGTCATACAACCAACCAAATAAATTGCTTTTTTTAGACTAATGGAAGCACAGAGGGCCCTGCACTTCCACACCAAGATGGATGTATATATCTATGGCCTGGATAGAAGCCCAGGGCCCTCTGGGCCCTGCGCTTCCATAGTCAAATGAATATGTTTGGGACCTGCATGAATGAGGATATGATTATACTATCTCAAAAAGTAAAGAAATTCTTTGCAAAGCAATTTGTTAATACAACAGTTAGGGTTCAGATTAAACTGAAAAAAGTAAGGAAATGTGGTGTTAGGGAAATGTGGTGTTAGGGTTCTCAACCCTAACACTCCACCCCCACCCTCCATGAAGCAAAAGGAAAAGCCATTACAACTTCACCTCTCCTGAGTCTTCCCAAATCAGGCCTGGGGTCTTTCTTGGGGTTGTCAACCCTAACTCTCACCCCATTCTGATATATTCTGTACATTTGAGCTTATTTGCCAATGGAATGGAATGAGCGTTAGGGTTGACAACCCCAAGGAAGACCCCAAGCCTGATTTGAGAAGACTCAGGAGAGGTGAAATTGTAATTGTTTTTTCTTTTGCTGCCTGGAGGCTGGGGTGGGGTGTTAGGGTTGAAAACCATAACACCATATTTCCCTACTTTTGTTGGTTTAATCTGAACCCTAACTGTTGCACTAACAATGTTTTTGCAAAGAATATGTATGTCTGTGTGTGTGTGTGTGTGTGTGTATATATATATATATATATATATATATATATATATATCACAATGGCGTAGTAGCACCACTATAGTCAGGGTTGAGTAGGCAGTTTAATGTTAAACCTCAAATTTTGCACTTTAACAACTTTGCAACCGTTCAACAGATTTGCAAGAAAATTGGTATGCGAGGTCCCATGGTATAGCTCTCTTGATGTGCCAAGTTTTGTTTTGATCATATATGTGACTTTTGTGCAGTGCATAGCGAAAAAAGTGTAAAAGTCGCTTTTTTTGCCCATTTTTGCTGATTTTTCCTAATCATGCTGCGGCCACACCATTCTGAATTTTGGCCTGAAATGTTCAGGATAGACAGAGCTTGCCCAAAAGAACAAGCCAGCATTGGTTTGGTGAAACAATACTAATCCGTTCCAAAGTTATTCCACTTTGAACTTTTGGGTTCTGAGCATGCTCAGTTCAGTCTTTTGGATAGATGCATGGTATGAAAAGGGATTTAGGGTTCACAAACAGGGATTTTGACAGCTCACAAACAGTGATTCATTAAATCCCTGTTCGTATGAAAAAAAATTCCTGTTCACGAGCTGCCATCCTGTTTTCAATTTTCTTCAAAAAAAACCCAAACTTGTAACTTGCCCCAGGGATGTTTTCTGTAGAGTATGGGTTTTGTTCAGGGCAATTTCAGAAATGCTTGTTTAATCATATCTTCTGACGCAGAATCAGGTGTAATGGCTCTCACTACTGCGGACCCCTCCAGGTTCGACTTTAGTCTCTGCTTCCTGCATTGTAAAGAAATGATGTCCTCTAAACTGAAACTCGCACTGTCCACATTTCCACAGCTGCTACTGCTGGGTGTTTCTGACATGCCTCCTGGGCGCTAGGGGCACAAACACAGTGGTGGAGTAATAAATAACTGAAATTTTGGTTGAAATATTGGTCACCTTATTTGTTTTGTATGCTACATTATTGTAAACTGTGAAAAAGGACAGCTATACTGTTCATGAGGTGGTATGAAAAAATGTCTCTGTTGAAAATTTGGACTCAAAATATTGAAAATTGCCAAAGTTATGTGAGTGTGTAGAAAAAGTTCAACGAACGCTCATAACTCGGCTATTTGTAGGAATCTTTTCACCAAATTTTCAACATGGGCTTTTTGTGTCTCCGCCTCATGAACACTGGTAGAGAAATTTCAATATTCAGTCCTGAAAGGTGATGTCATGCAGTGATTGCAAAATTACTTTTCGGGCCTGATTAACAAAATAACAGTTGCAGTGTTCATGCGGTAGGGTCCCAAAAAGGCCATGTTGAAAATTTGGTGAAAAAATTCCTAAAAAGGGAAAGTTATGAACATAAGTTCAAAACACCATTAAAATACATTATACAGCACTTACCTTGATTCCTCAGTTTGTGGTTTGGCTTTGAAGAGTGCAGACATGTCTCAGAACACAGAAGAAGACAGCCTATGACCTCAGATGATAAGTATAGGGTAAGGGGGGTGTGGGGTGGTGGAACTCAGTGGGAGGGTCGGGATGGGGAGGGGCGGTGGGGATGATGAGGGACCATTTTCATTTTTTCAGGTTAAAAAATTAAAAGACACCGGGGACTGTTTTCTTTTTGCAGGATTAGTAAATAAATATTTTGGGACACTGGCGATGGGCTCCCCAGTGTTCCACACTGCTTGGATATATGTGTGTGTGTGCTCTAAATGCCGACACAGGGATTGGGCCCTCCGATGTCAGCTAATTAATAAAACAAGGGGCTGTGGGGGGGGCATCCGACACTGGGGATGGGCATCCTGGTGTCAGATTATATAAATTAAGAAACAAGAGACTAGGGGACAGTGATCGGAAGGTGGGGGTGCCACTAGACACCAAGAAATATATGGAGACAGTGATCGGGGGGTGAGGGGTGGCACACAGCTCACACTGCAGCCAGAAGCAGGAGTTCAGCTGTGGCTGCAGAACTAAATAAAATCCACTGTTCTCATACAGAGAATGTGGCAGATGACCCCTCTCGCTAAGCTGGGCACCTGAGTTTTTGGGTGCCCCCTAATTGTGAAAAACAAACAACATAATCTAGCTAAATGGGGATCATTTAGCTAGGTGCTGGTGTTTGATTTGTAAAATGACAACTTTTTAATGGATTTTCCATGTTTTTTAGTTCGTAGAAAAAAAGCAAGATGGCAGCTAGTGAAAAAGGATTTTTCCCTCACAAAAAAGGATTTTTTCCTCATGAAAAAGGAATGGATCTTGCAAGAAAGAATCCTTTTTTCACAAGGTCAATCCTTTGTCATACTTTATCCCTCTATTCTGGACAGTGATCTTCCTCTTGAAAACAATGGGAACTTAAAAATTGAATAACTTTGCAACAGATTAATATTTTTTCACCAAACAAAGCATGGCAGTTCTGTTATCCAAACTGTATCTGCTATAGAAAAATCACACCAAAATTCCACACCACCTAGACACAAGGTGATAAAGAAAAAAACTGCCAAAAATGTCAACTTTTAAGGTTTTTGTACTATCCGGATCTCAGAATCTGTTCATCCGACTGGAACAAAACTTGCCACATCAAGA
Organism: Neoceratodus forsteri; assembly: GCA_016271365.2. Taxonomy (NCBI): domain Eukaryota; kingdom Metazoa; phylum Chordata; order Ceratodontiformes; family Ceratodontidae; genus Neoceratodus; species Neoceratodus forsteri. The sequence continues at coordinate 948,061,297 of CM028135.1, forward strand.
GATCTATCCCACGGGACAGCACATACCAAGTTTTGTGCAAATCTAGTGATCGGTTGCAAAGGTATTAAAGTGTGCAATTTGAGGTTTAACATTAAACAGGCTACTCAACCCTAACTATAGAGGCACAACCGTGCCCCTATTATACATATTATAAGGGCACAGTCATGCCCCTATAGTTAGAGTTGAGTAGCCTGTTTAATGATAAACCACAAACACAGATGAAAACAAAACCCCTTCTGCTTCCTTTCTCTGTGTGCTGTCCCACCCCCACCTTCTGTTCCCTGTCCGGTACACAGATTAAAACAAAACCCCTCACACTCCCTCCCTCTGTTTGCCATCCCAACCCCACTCTCTGTTCCGTGTAGCCACCTGTTTAAAAAAATCTCAGAAGTGCTGTTAGCAGTCTGTTGCAGTTTGCTAGCTAAATCCACCCCCTGAGAAAGATTCACCAGCCTGAGTTGATATGTAGGGATGCTAGACCATCCTTAGTCATTTTTATGTCTATTTAATGAAACAAAATATCTATGTCCTTCATCTTGTGTGTGCCCAGTTCCTTTCTACTCCTGAGAGACAAAGTTACCTTACTCATGCTACAAGATCACCAGCTAAACAAAATCTAAAACAGTAACATCATTGTACTGAACTGGAAGTTATGGACCGCCCTCTGTGTTTGCTTTTGAAGCACATTTGCGATTTCCAGACAGAGAAATGGTTAAGTAAACAATAAAATATGAGAGGGTGTGCAGTAATGTTAAATTACCACATGCCCCAGGTGGGTTGTGAGGCACGAGGCATAACCGAGTGCCTTGGACCACCTGAGAAGTGTGGTAATTTATGGCATTACCACACACTCTGGAGTGTGTTGCTACACTTATAAAATGGTTTTAGGAGTTAAAAAAGCAGGAAAAAAAGAAAGTAAAATTTGAACTGTGTGGTAATTGAAATTAGTACATGTCTTTTGACCGGTTTTGACCAATCAGATTGCTTATTTGATTCAAGCCAATTTATAATTCTATTTGATGCGCCATTGCTGTCTTCATCATTTGAGAACATACAGACCACACGGGGGGGGGGTGCTACTGATTTTTTATTTGCCTTTTTATTAAATAAATTGCAGTTGTTTAACCAAATTCTCTGCGTTGGGCCTTCCTGTGTCGCCATTGAGCCCACTTCCTGCTTTTGCTTGTACTTCATCATTTGAGTCTCATACTGCTTCTGCTCATCACGTGCGTGTCATACTGCTGCTGCTTGCCACTGCTGCTGTCTTGCCTTCATTAATTGAGTTTCACAATAAAATAAAATTCCATTCTGGTGGAAACCCAGTCTCATTAGGGGGCGGCACTCTCCCATACTTAGAGAGAAGGCCATCAGTGGTTTTGTTGCTGAATGGATTTTGTGCTTGAGGGGTGTGAGCCAGGGCAGTGAAATGCTCCCCAGTCTCACCACCTGGTCTGCCACCACCAGCTGCAAAAGTAGCAGGAGATGCTTTCGTGATTTTGCTCCCTACAGACCTTCTTGCCAGTAAGTGCTCAGAGTGCTCTTGAGGAGGTGGGATCACACTCACTAAGGTCGCTGGATGTAAGATCACCATCAGAGCCATGAGGATGCCATTTGTGGTTGGGGGGGTGTTAACCAGGTCAGGGAAAGTTTTCCCTAGGTATCACTGCCTGACCTGCCACCAGCAACTGTAAAAGCAGCAGGAGTTGCTTTTGTGAACTTTAGCTCTCCACTGCCTTTCTGTCAATAAGTCTTCAGAGCTCCCTTTGAGGAGGAGGACCCACACTCATTAAGGTCCCAGGATGCCAGATTGCCATCAGAACTATGACCGGAGGATGACATTTGTGGTCAGGGGTTAGTAGCCAGGTGAGTGAAGTGAAAGGTTTCCCCAGTCTCACTGCCCGATCTGCCGCTAGCAGCTGTATAAGCAGCAGGAGCTGCTTTTGTAAACTTTTGGTCTCTACTGACTTTCTGTCAGTAAGCACTTGAGGCGCTCTTGAGGAGGAAGGACCACATGCTGTTTAATCAGTGGTCCTTCCAGCGGTCCCAACGTGCAGTGTTCTGAGCATGAAAGGACCAGCAGAAGAGGGAATCCTGAGGGGAGGTCACTAGAGGGGAGACTTCAGGAAACCAAGGAACTGTTCCCAACCCCTTTCCTGCATACTGTTAAATGTTCTTAGTAACCAATAATTGTGTTGCAGTTTAGGCTTCCTCCCTATCTGGGCGAAACGTGCACCCCCAATTGTTTATTTAGGCTTCCTCCCTATTTGGGTGTAGCCTACACCCCTTAATTTATTTATTTAGGCATTCTCCCCCTTAAATGAAGCCCATAAGCCTTTCTAGCTAGGTCAGGCCTATTCTCCCAAAAAACTCCCCATTCTGGTCAAACCAGCCCTCCTCGTTGCCTGTCTGGTATTTCTTGTACCATTAGACTTTATCCATCATGTTGATCCACATCCTAGCTATTCTTCCCCCTCCTCATCACCCTCTCCTCCCTTTCTCTATCCAGTGCCTTGTCCCATCTTCTCCACCCTCCACTCCTCCCCCTCCCACACCTGCCCATCCTCATTCCTTCCCCACTCCTCCTGATGATCTGGGTGCTGCCTCCTACCTGTTCCTTGGCTCCACTTGGAATCTGTCTGATGTTTCCTGCCCTCTCCTTCCCACTCCTCCCCTTTTCTGCCCCCGTCCCTCTCCTTCTAAGCAGCTCTGTGGCTCCTTTAAATGCCTTGTTACCTTGTTACTCCTGGTGGCAGGTCACATCGAGCTTAATCCTGGTCCTGCCCCCACCTCACTTATGCAGCTCTCTAAAGAACTGTGGGTTGGCTACCTTAACATCCGCATCCTCCTTCCAAAGTTGGATCTGTAACAGCCTCTCAGAGTCCGTCTTTAGCCAGATGTTTTCATTATCTTGGAGTCATGGCTCTCTCACAGAGTACAAGACTCTGCAGAGTGTCCATATCTGGTTACTTCATAGCTAGGCAGGATTGCCCCAAGAGAGGCGGAGGTGTTGCAATCTACCTCTCCTCCAGCATCCGATTTGTGCCTGTGCTAGCTGTCTCTTCCCCCTCTGCCTATGAGCTGCTCCTCCTCAAACTCACCCTCTCCTTCACAGTCCTATTTTTCATTGCAGGAGAGTACTACTGTCCTGGGCTGTCCGCCTCTTCAGTCACTGAACTCCTCTCCTCCATCTGTTCCCACTCCTCATGTGCTGAGCTGCTCATATTTGAGGATTTTAACATTAATTGGCTCTACCCATTTATGTAGAAATGTAGTTAGAAAATCAAATCCCTCCAGCTATTCCCAACTAATTTCAGACTTCCCTGTCTTAGTCATAAATTCTCGAATCACACTCTTCTGGACTGCGTAATATCCTTTCACCCCGACTAAACTGTGGATGCTGATATTCTCCAAGATGCACACAGTGACCATCACATGGTCTACTGTGTGGGCAAGTTCCATTAATTCAAACCTCCACCTAAAATCATCCTCCTACTATCTTTCAGGTCACTGGGTTTATCCCCCTTCCATGTAGACTTAGCCACTGACTAGTTCCACATCTCTACAGCCACTGCTATCAACTTGGCCCTAGACTCCTTCCATAGCAAATTTATAGCTAAGATCACCATACCCCCCCCCAGGAAAACTAGGTTCCGAGGTTTCCACCTTCCCCTGGATCTCTACTGAGCTACTGTACTTGCCTCCCTTTGACCTCATGATCAAGCCTGGCAGTCCTGTAAGATCACCAGTTCCCCTACCACATAGTTAAATTAGCGGACCCTTCTCAATGTTTTCAACAAAGGCACCAGGCTTGTGAAATCTGAGCACATTGCATCCACACTTTAGAACAACCTTAATCACCCCTATCATCATCACCATATCATATCATATCACCAATCATCACCATAAGCTGGTTCTAAACCACAAAAAAACTAAATCCATGCTCTTCTCTAACCCGCAAAACAAGAAATGGCAAGTCCCACTCACCATTAATACATACCTGGGAAATACCCTTGAACAAGTGCCAATTTTCAAATATCTTGGAATCAACTTCAATCAAGGCCTAACCTTTGCAACTCACATTGATAGTAAAGCAAAAACTATTAATCAGTGAATTGGGATTCTGTATCGAAACCAACAGCTCCTTACCCATTCTGCACTGAGGATTGCCATCCAATCCTCTATCATCTCAGTCGTTGACTATGGCTTAGTTATATATGGATCTGCCACTACTACAGCACTTAGTTGCATTACAACATCCCTAAATAAGGCCTGTCGGCTGCTCACTGGTGCACATCGACGTACCCACACATGTGAACTCTATGCTGACTCAGGTTGGTTGCAGCTCTCAAACCGGATAAAGTACCTTACCTGCCTGATGGCAAAAAAATCCACTCTGGGTCTCACTCCACCTTGTATCCAAGATCTGTTATGCCCGGGCGCTAGCACCCATTTTACCAGAAGATCAGAACACCAGCCTCTCCAAGTCCCTCGATGCCGGACTTCTCAGGGACAAAGATCATTTGCCTATCATGCCCCCAGCTAGCTAAATGCCCTCAGCACTCATATTACTGCCTCCACGTGTTTGGGAAACCTTTTCTCCTGCTATTGTCTGCTCCCCACACTTTTCACTTACTCTCTCTGTTCTGGACTTTTTCCCTATTTGTTTCTCCTAATCTGGCATGACCTCTTTCTTGTAATAATAGTGTTATTATTGATATCTCATGTCCTTTTGCACAAATGATTTGATATGTATTTGTATATGTTTTCTCGCTCTTGACACAGCACAAATTGTTGTGTTATCTATGTAACCTTTTTTTGTACTGTACCTAATTGACGTGGAACCTTTGTAAAAGAGCCTCTGGCTCAAAGGTAGTAATTCCTAGAACAATAAACTAAACTAAACTAAACCCCTCCAAGTTCTGGAAAGCTATCCACTTCCTCTTCTCCCCCTCAACCCAATCCTCCCTGCCTGTCCTCAAGATCAGCAAATATCACATCAGTAACCCTGCTGCTGTTGCTGCTTCCTTCAACTCTTTTTTTACCACTTGAGCCCTTTCTGTCATCCCCCTCCCCCCTCCTCACCTTCACCTTTCCTCTCCTCCCTCCCTCACATTTCTTCTCCTTCTATCCTAACACTCTCTCTGCCTCTCTTAAGGCACTTTTGCTCTTAACCCACATAAGGGTAAGAGCCCAGATGGCCTTCACCCCAAGCTTCTGCACCTTTCTGCACCAGCCGTTGCCTTCCCTAGTACCATCCTTTTCAACCTCTCCTTCTCCACCACCTCTGTCCCTGATGGTTGGAAGCAGACTACTGTCATACCTCTCCCAGAAGGAATGATCCTTCTTCTCCTTGAAACTTTAATCCCATTTGTCTCCTCACCACATTGGCCAAGGTCCAGGAGCATCCTGTCCTCTCACAACTCACCCCCTTTCCTCAACTCTTCCTTTTTTGCCAGCCTGGTGGCACTGAGGGTTGAGGCGCTGGACACCACACCTCGCACCATGCCTGTGACCAGGATTCGAGAGCAAGCTTGGGTCAGTGGGGGTCGGTGGAGAAGGAGAGGATTGAGCTTCCGAAGGATTGTTCTCCTCTCCTGTGGGGGAGGGTGAGTGGATGACTCTCCGGTATGAGTGGCTCCCAGTGAAAGCTGGGAGTGCTACAGTCCAGGGATCATGCTGACTCAAGAGGAGGAGCCTCGGCAGACATCCATGGGTTGGGTGCTGGAGCACGCCCGGCTGAACTGGACATTATTGCATGTCCGGGCTCCTAGGAGGAGCTCTCTAAGAACAGAGAAAACACCCATTGGCTGGAGGGTAGATGTTGCCTGTCCCCACCTCCAGCAGCAGATCCTTCCCACTGTGGACCTGGTCTCGGTGTCACCTCCACCTGTGGAAGCAGCGGAAGAAAGCGCAGAGGAGCAGAAAGTGGCCACACTCCGGGGGGTGTATTATGGAAGGATTGCTCCATGAAGCGTGTCGCTGGTGTGCCATAGACCGGGCTACAGATGGGAGGATTTCAGGTAGGAGGGGAACAGGTAGGTCGACTGAAGGGGCCCCCAGTCAGCGGTGACGGGAATGGGAAGGAAATAAAGTGAGAAAAAAAAATCTTCCTTTTTCATTCCCTTCTAGTCTGGCTTCAGGGAAGTCCCACTCCACATATATCTCCTTCCTCTGGCACACTGACTCCATTCAATCCAGTGTGGACCAGGGCCAAATAACATCCACCATTCTTGTCGACTTGGCCAAAGCCTTTGACACTGAGTCACATCCCATTCTTCTGGACAAGCTTATTGCAGCGGAGCACTCTGCCTCCTCAATCAGCTGGTTCTGATCCTACCTAGAGGGCAGATCATAAGCTATCTGTATTGGAGACATCCTTTCCCCCACTCCCATCTGCTGAGACATCCCCCAAAGTTTTGTCTTGTGCTCCATACTCTTCTCCATGTTCCTAAATGACCTCCCCTCTGCCTGTTCCTCTGTGTCCATCTACATTTATGCAAATGACACTGTGCTGTTTGCCTCTGGCTCCTTTGCTTACTGTCCATCTCCAACAGGATTTTGACAGTGTGCAGTGCCAGTTCAGTTCAAACCTTCTTTCCTTCAGTGCCAAGAAAACTGTCTCCATGACCTTTGTCTCCCAGCAAGGGATCGCCAGACTCTCTCACCTCCCCTTCCACATTCTTGATGCTACTGCAATTGAAGTTGCATCCTCCTTTAAGTACCTTAGGGTCTGGCTAGAGCAACACCTTGACCTAACTAATATCAAAGTCTAAGCACAGCAGTTCAATTTAAAAGGAGGAGTATGGACTTGCAGAGACCTCCTGGTTCATTTTCCTCCAGACAAAGTCCTAAATCATGTGTCCAGATGTGGTTTCTAGAGCATTGTCCTCAGTGGCTACAGACTCTCCCCAGAAAGTAGTCTGTGCAGTGTGGGGGTCTGAATAATGGCCTGATGAAAATGCCTGGGCCTGGGTGGACCCAACCTCCAGATGGATTCCCCTTCCTAGACACACACAATCCCTACCAGAGACCACACCATCCCAGCCTATTGGCTCATTGACTTCCTGTGCAACTCCTTTTATTCCCAAGATGGACCATTCCAGTCCAGCTTGCCATTCCTTATCCAGTGAAGTACTGGGTGCCACAAATTCGCTCAGCCGGTCATCCCTCTACTCTCAAAGTGCCAACCTCTGAGCGTAGGATTTGTGGACAGTTAACAGTACAAGGTAATCCTCTTGTCTCTTTTGTGGGTTCGAGTGACCTTTGTCTCAAGTTCTGGAGGGATTCAAACTGATAACCTCTTGTTAGCATACCCAATTATCAGGCTGAGATAATTCTGTCTTCGAGGGGCCAGATATCTTTGCCTAAGGGCACCTAACCAGGTCTACAAAATGAACCCTTAGAACTCTATGCAAGACCTTAGAGAACTCTATTCGTTTCCCAGTTTGGTATAACAAGAAGCTCATACACAGTGTCAACTATAACCTTTAAAGCTCTACTTATATAAAAAGAAATTTCAAGGCAAACCAGGCAGTTTCTGTTTTAAAATATCTTTACTTTAAAAAAATATGAAAACAGAAAATATTACAGAACGAAATATCCCACCACATACAGCCTTAAAACAAACAGGTTTAAAAGTAAGGATTCCTACAAAATAATAACACTCAGACTAATCTTGTCTAAGGTCCTTACTTCTTAATCTTTCTTTCAGTGCTTTGATGTTCCTCCTCTCTCAGTCAGAAATGTGAAAGTGTGTTTCAAGGTTTGCTCAGTAGGTTTAAAAACAGTCCTGAGCAGGCCTTCTCTCTGAGGTCACCAAACTCAGCCTTGGTGTATAAAAATCTATATTTTATAATACATGATGGCCTACTAAGGTATTTAAAAAATAATAGATGACAAAATAAACCTCCTCTTCTCATGTTGACTGGTCCAAACCGGTCTGGGCTCTTGCTTCACACACACATCAAAAGTCTCTTTGATGTAAGTCACTGTATATTCAAAGCAAAAGTATTTTGGCCTCCTTAATTTTGTCTGAGCCCTGGTATCTACAGACATCAAAGGCTCTTTGATGTAATGCTGGTTTCCCTCTGATGACACCCCCCCCCCACACACATGCATATTGGACTACAATGCAGTCTGGGACCTGTACATCAAATGTCTCTTTGATGAAATGAGCTGGCTTCCTGGGAGACACCCAAAACACACGCATGCTCTTTTCATTATGACACCTAGTGCAAAATTAAAGGATTTCCCTGAGGATGTCATGAATGGCTAATTTTATTTTTGGGGAATCAAAGCAAATTGACAAGGTAATTGCAATTTAGAAATCTGTAGTTTAAAATACCTCCTGTCCTTTGAACTTATCCCTGGGTTTTTTTTTTGTGTCAACTTTAGCAAGACACTGGTTTCTCTTGACACAGTCCATCAGACATTTTTTTTATATTTACAAAAAATGATACAGGGATCAGAACCAGCTGTCCAAGTGTGACACTGGGCACCTTAGCCGGAGTTTCAAACATGGGAACTGGGTTACACTGGGGAGTAGTGAATGTTTCTTAGCCACCTTGGATCTATCTCTGTATACATATCCTACATACAGTATGATGATGTCTAAGTGCTGCTATGCAAGTTACTCACTGATTTCCGGCCAATATAACTTGCACATTAGACGGGTAAATATATATATATATAATAACGCATGGGGAGGTGTGCATAACTAGTTTTTTTACACACCTGAGCTGTGAAATACCTAATAAACCATGAGTACAAAGCTTGAATTGTTTACATATGAACATACAATTGATTAAGCAGAAAAAGTCCTTGTGGTCTGTCATGCCTAACTGAGTTTGCAGACCCCTCAGTATCAACTGAGGGATCTACCCCCCTGTTGTCCACCCCTTCCTCCCATTGATGTTCTCCCTCCTTCCTGGGCCCCCATGTCACTTTTCCCTTTGCTGTGTCCCATCCTCTTTTGAAGCTGTCCACAGACTTCAGGGAGAAAACTTCCTCCGGCAACCTGTTCCACTTCACCACCACCCTCTCAGTGAAAAAGTATCTTCTTATTTCCCACTTAAATCTTCTCCCTCACCAGCTTGAAGCAGTGCCCACTAGTGGTCCTGTTCCCACTAAGATTAAAGAGACCCTCAAAGATATTTAAAGGTTTCAGTCATCTCCCCTCTCCCTTCTATCCTCCAGGAAGTACATGCTGATACATCCGAGTCTGTCCTTGTATGGTTTTCCCTGCAGACCCTGGATTATCTTCATTCCCCTCCTCTGGACTGTTTCCAGCAAGTTGATGTCTTTCTTAAGGTGAAGGCACCAGTACTGCACACTATATTCCAGATGTGGCTAAACCAGTGATCTGTATGGTGGCAGAATGACCTCCACTTTTCTGCTGGTAATATCCGTGACTATATAGCCCAGCACCTGATTCACCTTGGCTGTCGCTGTCTTGCAGTGTGCTGAGTGCTTTCGGTCACTCGTAATGATTACAACCAGATCCTTCTCCTCTTCTGACTTGGTAACTTGCACCCCCACCAGCCAGTATGTGGCTTCTGGGTCCTTTGCCCTCAGGTGCATTACCTTACACTTTTTGGTGCCAAATTCCAGTTGCCAAATACTGGGGCACCTCTCTAGTTTGGCCAGGTCTTCTCCAGTGTCTTGTCTCCCCTTTTCTGTGCCCCCTCTCCCACAGAGCTTTGTGACATCTGCAGACAGGCATATCTTACCTTTTATTCCACCTGCAATGTCACTGTTGAAGATGTTAAATAATACTGACCCGAGCACCGAGCCCTGTGGGACCCCACTAGTGTCTGGTCTAGCCTCCCAGAACTACCTCTTGACTACTAATCTCTGATTTCTATCTTGTAGCCAGTTACCAACCCACATAGCTATTTTTGCCCCTACACCCAGGTCCTCCAGCAACCCAAATAATCTCTTGTGTGGGACAGAGTCAAAGGCCTTACTGAAATCTAGATACAGGATGTCCACTGATTTACCCTCGTCCACCATCCTGGTTACCCAGTTGAAGAAATCAATCAGGCTGGTCTGACAGGACCACCCTGACACCTGTGCTGCCTGTCATCTTGGAGCCCACATTCTTCCAGAAAGCTTACCATTCTTTCCTTCAGTATAGTTTCCATGAGTTTCCCCACTATCGAGGTCAGACGGACCTGTCAATAGGTACCTGGTTCATCTCTTGTCCCACTACTGTGTAGCAGCACTACATGTGCTGTCTTCCAGTCCAAGGGCACTTCCTCCATCTCCAGAGAGGTGTTATACAGGTCTGCCAGGGGACCTGCCAGCACATCCATCAACTCCTTCAGCACCCTCAGGTGTGTGCCATCTGGTCCAGGGTACTTGTCTACCTTCAGGGCTTTTAATCCTTTTCTCACCCTGCCAGTTTCAATCTCCCGGTCTGTGGTCCTTCCCTCCCATTTTCCTCCTCCCTTCTTCCCCGCAGATGCTGGGACATCCTTCTCCATAGTAAATACTGAAAATAAGTACTTAAGTACTTCTGCTTTCATCTCACTACCCTCTGCCCACCCATCCACCCCCCTTTTTCAACTGACTATCCCATTCCTGATATCCTGCTTCTCCCTGATGTACTGAAAGAAGGCCTTTTTCCCTATTTTCACCCCTTCTGCTAGCTGCAGCTCCCTCTTGGCCAGTCATACTGTCCTGCCTCCCTTACCTTGGTACAGTACTCCTCCCAGTCCTCATCCCTCTGGGTGCATTTATACTTCCTGAAGGCTGTCTTTTTGGTCCTTACTGCCTGGGCTATCTTCCTATCAAACTAGCTGGGTTTCTTATCTCTAGATTTCTTTTTCTTTAGTTTGGTGCACTCATTAGTGGCTGCCAACAGCCCCTCCTTAGTAATGGCCCATTTCTGGTCTACCCCCATTTCCTTTCTGTTCTCAGCATGGTGTCCACCCAGGATCTCCCCCATCCTGCCGTAGTCTGCCCTACTGAAGTCTAAAACCCTTGTTTTTGTCACAGTCTTCTCCCTGCCCATGTCCAGGTGAAACCGCACAGTGCGATGGTCGCTTCCTGCAAGTCATGCTTCCATTTCTACCTCATAAGCATGTGCAGCACTAGACAGTACTAGGTCCAGTAGGGTCCTCCCTCTGGTGGGCTCCGAGACATATTGTGTCAGGGACCCACTCTGGAATGCATCCAGTGACTCCTGTGTCCTGGTACAGGTGGTAGCTGGGGTCTTCCACTATACCCCAGGTAGATTGAAGTCATTCATAATTACCACCTCCCTCTGCTGGCCATTTCCATAATTTTGGACCCTAGATCCCTGCCTAATTACTCACCTTGGTTTTGTGGTCTGTACACCACCCCTGTCCTGAGCTTTTTTCCTTTCATAGATTGTACCTGTACCCACAGCACCTCTGTCCTTCAATTTGTCTCCTTCTCCTTAGTAAAGGTTATCCCTTCTCCCACGTAAAAAAACACTCCTAGCCTTCTTCTCTCCCCCGTCCCTCCTATACAGCTTGTACTCAGGGATGGAGAGGTCCCAATCATGATTCACCATGGCCCATGTCTTTGTGATGGTGGCCATGTCCCCCTCTGCCATCAGTGAATGCAGATCAGCCATTTTGTTTCCTTGGTGCCTTGCATTCAGAGACACTACCTTCCACCAGGACTCAAGTCTCCCTCCACTCCTGGACTGCCTGTCCCCTTCAATCCCAGTCCAACCCACCTGCCCTTATTATTCTGACCTTCATTGCTCTCCCCCCCTACACTTTTGCCCTGATTGGGGTGGAGGCCAGTTGGTCTCCTCCTTCAGGTGACTAGGAGCAGGGGTTAAATTGGGCAGGAGCCCACAGGAACTCAGTTCCACCACCTCTTAAAAAATTGTATGACAGTTCCACCACCTCTGTCATCCTCCATTGACTACTATAGGAGAGCTCCACCACCTAGAAATGACAGTTCCACCACCTTCTACCACTTAAACATCTCCAGTTTAAACACTGACTAGGGGTATTGTGTCCCCTTCTGCCCCCCCCATTAGTTTAAATTCAGGTCCCCTTATACTCCTCAAAATCTGGCCTTTGGTGCCTTTATGCTCTCCTTGCTTAGATGTAGCCTCTCTGGTGTATAAAGGTCATTATTTTCTCATGTGTCCCCCCAGTCTCCAATCAGCCTGTAATCATCCTTTATGCGCCACACCCTGAGCCACCTGAACCAGCCATTGAACTCCTTTGTCCTTGCCTTTCTTGCAGTACTGGCTGGCCCTTGATACCGGTAGTACCCCCAAGAAGGCTACCAGCCTCCCTACCTTGCAGAGCCTCCCCACTTTCTTGAACCTCTCCTGAAGCACCGCTACCTTGCTATCAGCCAATTCATTCCCAGGTGAATGATGATGTGCAGCAGCCCCTTTTCTTTTTCTATGTTCTCAGTAATCCATGGACTCCCCTCCCGTGGTCATCCCCAGCATAAACTGCACCTTTTTGCGGTTTGTCTTAGTTCCTGTATCACCTCATTTCACTCCCTTAACTATGGAGTTCCCCAAGCTCATGACTGCCTCCTCCTGCTCCCTGAGTCCCCACCCTGTCCCATTTCTCCCTCCATGTATGACCTCCCCTGCAACTGCTTATTCTGAGTTCCCCTCTGAACCCTACTTTCCTCCTCCTGCCTGATCCCTATCCGGACTACTTGCATGCCCCCACACAGGTACCCCCCACTGTTTTCCCTGCCTGTCCTCCCCACGTTCGGACACCTCCCTGCCTGCCCCCACCACTACCCTGCCCCTCTGCCACAATTCTTGCCCCTACCTGCCTTCATACCCTCCCCGCCATGGTCTTCTCCTCTAGTATCCAAACCCCCCACATGATTTTGCCCCCTGTCCTTCATACAGATATTTCCTGTATCTTCTCTAGTCAGTGGGAGGAAACTATTCCACACCAACATCACCGGGGTGCTCCCACCACCCTGTCTTTCCTTGCCCTCCCTGTTCCTCCTACTAGTCTCTATCCCCCTTCCCTAGGCCTCTTCTCCTGCTGGGGAAGAGGGACCCAGGCAGTCTGCATTGTCTCCCCTCTATCTCACCACCAGGCACTCCCACCCAGTCTGGGCTCCACCACTACTCACCCCTGTCCCACTACCCCCCTCCACCAACACCTCATTCAGCTATCCTCTCACTATTAATGCTTCTAACTCCCTTCTGAGGTGCCATATCTCTGTCCTTAGCTGATCTAGGCTCCTACATACCGGACACCCCCTACCCCCCATTATCAAGGTATCCCACATCGAGGGTGTGTAAAAAATTCATGTTACGCACCTACCCATTGTTTATTTTATATAATAACTGGTGTGAAAGGACTTTTACGAAAACAAATTGTATTGCTATGATGCAATATGGTCAAAAATCTGGTTGCTATGATGATTTACATCTGGTGGAAGGGTTCCATGTCATAATAACGATCGCAAAACAGCGATCGCTATTACAGCGAGTGTACATCGCCAAAAAGCAAAATAGTGATGTACACTCCCCGATGAACCCAACAATAGTGACCAAGGGGAAAAAACACATCTATGCAGGGGGATGTGCCCCCCATCACTCCCCCCTTTGCCTCCCTCATGGGAGGCGGGGGAACCAGAATGCAAAAAAAAAACAAAGATCCACATATGGAAAACAAGTAAAAATATTACTACTATCGAGTCCTAAACCTTGGACCTCCCTCACTGCAGGCAGCTACCCTCACCACCATTCCAGAATGCCAGCTCTTCAGCACATCCTCAAACCACAGCCCACATACCTCTGCTTCCTGCCTGGACCCTCCTCTTCCTGTACCTCACCGTCCTACTCCTTCCCCATTTTCTCCCCCTACCTAGTCACTCTAACCATGCTCATTATCCTTTCAAGGTGGATCAAATCACTAGCGCTCAAACTGAGTCGCTCAAAATCGAGTCACTCAATTTGAGTCGCTATAATAATGTGATATCGGTGGGACAAACCTAAGCAGGGTTGCAGCAGTTTTCAGTTCAGGCATGCGATTGCTGATATGGCTCTAACAGATTGAGCAGGAGAGTTTTTAGAAGCAAGGCACAACTACTCCCGATTGAGAGGTTTCAGTCGCGTGACCTCCATCGTTTTCCTCCTGTTAGATATGGGTGTGCATAATGGAGATTGACAGTCATGGATGTCCATTTATAATCATGGTTCACTAATGATTATAGTAAATTATATGATGTTGTACAAACATGCATGTAATGCGCATGTTGTGTGTCACCATGTACATGAGATGGCACAGTACACGCTGCAACTGTGTATGATGGTTGATGCTGCCCCAAAGTGGTCCTCCAACCTGTTCCTCCCTACCTTAGACATGCTTCTGAATGCCACTGGGCATGTTCACATTGATATTTTTGTGGCCCTTTGCCCATGTCCCTAGCATTCAGTAGACCTCTCTTCCTGTTCTCCCCAGTATATGCACATTTCCCTGCACTAAGTAGGATGGCCCTCTCCCCAACTAGTGTCCCTTATTGTAGAAGACACAGTCTAATGGACTACATCCCCCTCCCTAACCCCAGTTGGATTTGGTTCTTTTTCACAGTTTCATGACCTCCACCCTCTCCTACCTGATACAGTTCTAACACATGGGGGTTTCCAGCTGCAGCAACCAGAAATATGGAGCTGAAATGCTCTTTGCATGCCCTCTGGGACATTTGTATAGTGACCCGCTCCCTTCCTTACACATTCACAAACAAGTTTGTGACTGCTGGGAAGGGTTGTGGCCCCCTTTGAACATAGCTTAACAGGGTCGCAAGCTACCATGACCACACCGCACCTCGAACTGCAACTATGTACTAGGTCCCTAATCTTTTATTTCCTGTTTTGGTTTTAAGGCTGCAAAACTTTTAATAAATCAGTTCTATTTTTGAGTGTGCTGCTGATGCATGCCACAGATGCATTTCCTACCACTGCTGCTGTTGATTGTGTTTCACTCAATTCTGCTACTTCCAAAAAATGACTGTTTTATGAGCGTGCATTGTACAGTTCCTATGCACGCTCGTAAGTTCACGAATTTTCAATATTTTCACTCCAGATTTTCAACATTGTCATTTTACCACACCTCCTTATGAGCAGTACAGCTGTCATTTTTTAAATCTTGCCCAAAATGTGTTTCCGCTCATGTAGCGCACAATGGCGCAGTCGATGTGTGAAATCAATGTATGGGACACATTAAGAAAATCACAGTGACACCGTTCATGAGCACAGGTCTTAAAATGGCTATGTTGAAAATTTGGTGAAAAAATTCCTAAAAATGACTGTTTTATGAGCGTGCGTTGCGCAGTTCCTATGCATGCTCGTAAGTTTGATTATTTAATATTTTCACTCCAGATTTTCAACATTGCCATTTTATTACACTTCCTTATGAACAGTACAGCTACCATTTTTCATATGCTACCCAAAATGTGTTTTCGCACATGTAGCGCACAATGGTGCTGTTGGTGTGTGAAAGCAAAGTCTGGGACAGAGTAAGAAAATCATAGTTACACTGTTCATGAGCAGAGGTCTTAAAATGGCTATGTTGAAAATTTGGTGACAAAAGTCCATAAAATGACTGTGTTACGAGTGAGCATTGCGCAGTTTCCAAGCACCCTCGTAAGTTCATACCCTCGTAAGTTCATAACTTTGTAATATTTTAAGTCCAGATTTTCACCAGTGGCATTTTTCCACACTTCCTTGTTTACAGTACAGCTGTCATTTTTCACAACATGGCCAAAGTGTGTTTTCACACTTTCAGCGCAGAGATGCATGGTCGCTGTGGGAAATCATTGTTCGGGACAGATAAAGAAAATCACAGTGACACTGTTCATGATCGGAGGCACCAAAATGCCTGAGTTGACAATCTGCTGTAAAAAAATTCCCAACCTAATTATATTACAAGTGTGCGTTGCACAGTTTCTATGTACGCTCGTGACTTCACCATTTTTTTAATATTTTTACTGCAGATTTGCAACACTGCCATTTTACACCTCCCATGAACAGTACAGCTGTCATTTTTACATCCTGTTGGAATGTTTTTGCACTGTGGTGCTAAATGCTGTAGTCGCTGTGCATAAGCAGCTTCGCTAACAAATTGATATTCCCCTGTTCATGAGGTGGGGTCACAAAAACCATGTTGAAAATTTGGAGTGAAATACCAACAAATTCCTGAGGTATTAGGTTTCCAACCATAACGCCTAACCCTGTAGAGAATGACAGGCATCAGGGTGTGACTTGGGATTCTTGCCTGTAATGCTATACTATTCCACACCCTGCAGCCAGTGAGAGGCATCGAGGTATGCCTTGGACTCTTGACCCCAAAGTTCACCCATTCTCCTATATTGCACCCATCTCACCGTATTTCCTAATGGAATGGGGTGCGCATAAGGCAAAGACCCAAAGACACCGTGACACTTGTCAGTGTCTGCAGGGTGGGGTGGTGAAATGGCGTGGCCATTATGCCTGACGACCCAAAGGCACACCCCAATGCCTGTCACTCTCTGCAGGGTGGTGGTGGGGTTGGCTTCAGTTCAATACTTCACTGCCATTCCTATTACGCAGCTCTGTAACTTCTACACTACCACTGCCAATGCCAGCAAGCAAACATTCGGCATTGACAAACGCTTGTTAGATATGCAGTTATATAACACTAAACAAACATTGTGTTTGGCATTGAACTGAGCAAGTATTACTTTAAGGGTTTTATAAATGCAGCTTTAAACAGCACTACAGGGCTCCCTGGAGTTCTCTGTCTGCAAATTATTACAAAGTATACAAACTATAATGAAATAAAAATACAAGGATATGATTTAACACATCAGTACAGCCCTGCTGTGAGCACAGAATGGGGGAAGGGGTTACAGCAAGAGACCTCTGTGACTACAGGGCTCATCTAGAGTTGGACTCCCAAGCAGGAACAGACACAGTACAGTTTATTTCTTGTCTGCAAGAGAGAGACAGTTTTAGCACTAAGCTTATAATGTTTATTTTTAAGAAAGAGCATGACTAAGGGCTTTGCACTTCCAGTGTTTCTGCCCAATTCCAAAGGGATAACAAATCAGACAGTATAATCTGAATAAGAGAAAGAAAAAGGAAATAAAAGTATAGAGTAAGGGCATATGACCTCTGGAGGTGGCCATCCTAGGGGGAAGAAGCAGAAAACACATTGTAGTGGAGTACAGGAAAGCAAAGTGGTGCACAACAGAAACACAGATAAGTGCTTTTCATTTCCTTTTATACAGTGTCTTGGTACATTCTTTGTACATTACTTAGGTACATTCTCAGGACGTCCTTTTTATTCCTTTTACTGCCTTGAGCTGGCAATGTTGCTTACCACTAATAAGTAAACGCCTGACTGGCCTTAAAACCCTGTCACACTACCTGTAATGGGTTTAAGCATGGCTGGGACAGGGCAAGGGAACTCATAGTCCAAAAGTGGGGCAACAAGGGTTTGAGGATAGGATACGGGGAGTATTTCAGTGGGGTGAGGTGTTACAGTAAGGGCAGACCAGATGGATCTTTGATCTCCTCCTGCCCTCAAAGTCTGTGTATCACTTTATCTATGAAACAGTGCTCATGTCTGATGGTACTGCTGCCGCTAGTGCTGCCATCAGCTCCGTGTCACTTGAGTTGAGTCTGCTACTCATAGATCTTCTCACATCTGTTGTTAATTACTTCTGTCACCATTGATGCCTTCTGTGAGGTGTGCAATTATGCTGCCAAGGCCTTCTGCTGCAGCACCTCCTGTCACCTTTGTCACTTGAATCTGCTTCAGGTTCTGATGTCTGGTAGTGCTGCTGCCACCACTGTTGTGGCTTTGGCTCTTTACCACTTTCTGGGTCTACTGGTCCACTCCAGTTTCTGGGATATGTTGTGCATGGAGTTCCTTTTATAGCCTGATGCAATTAGTGCATATTGCAGTCGTCAGAACTTTTACAAATAATGTTCTTGTCTAGCTTCTTCGGAAAAGTTTGAATTGTCAGACACAGTAACCTTTCCCAACATTGTGTGTTTCACTTTTAAAATGAAATGTTCCTGGCCCAGAGAAAGTTTTGCTCATTCCTAGTTACGATCAACTAGAAGACAATGAAATGTATGTATAAAACAAAGATGTGTCCCTGCATAAGGGTATTTCTTGTACTATGTTTTTATATAACTATGCTTCATGAAGTAGTCTTCTTATGCCGTCAGCAAACAAAGCAGCAATCTCAGCTGTCCCTGACTATCAGTCGTATCTGACCTGGTCATGTTCTGCAGTAATTAAAAGGGTTGGGGTACTGGGAGGTTGAGCTGTTATATACTCACATGTATTAATTCTGGGGCTTTCCTAAAGAGTGTAACTTGAGTTGCGTACCCAACTCGATAATGTGGTGTATTGTGCTTTAATGTCTAAGTCAATCTTGATCCTCTTCTACATTAAAAAGGGAACATGGAAGAGCAAGGAACTGCATAGTCTGAAAGTCCACAAAAGCGCTTTCAAAAAAGGCATGGGATTACAAGTTCAGAGATATCCATGTCTATGCTTGCCTTATAGTGTTTCTAGGCATCAGCAATTTCATGCTACCTTGCAATGAAAACTGATGTTACTGATGGGGGAAGCTGTGTGTTGGAAAGCACAGCTTCCCTAATTGTGACTTTTGTTGCCTCAAATTTCTGCAAAGTGCTTGACGACTTGATTAAATATAGGGCTGACTTTTTTTTTAATTTATACTTCATGCCCCCACCCTTTGCTGATGTCTTGTCCTCTGAGTAACCACAAGCACCATCCACCAGCATCTCTGGCACTTACCCTACATCCACAGCTTCCCCATCATGGTGGGGCCCTTTCATGATGGAAGACGGAAGCTCTTCAGGATGCTGTCCCTCTGCTTGAGGGACTACCAAAGAAGGACCCAGTCATTGTGGTGGGGCTCAAGAGAGCCTGGGATCTTCCTGCTTCACACCAGGGTTTTTTCCTGCATTTTCCCACTACCTCTCCTCTTCTGGGATGTCAACACTGGGCACAGATGTGTGGCTGTTAGGTACCACATCATTCCGTTAATGTCTCCTGCTGCCTGAGCTCACTTGCTGCACCACCTCTGTGGTCATGCAGGTGGTGGTGTTCCAATGAGTCATGCCACTCTCCCTCTCCATTATGCCACCCTCCCTCTCCATTATGCCACTCACCCTCTCCATTATGCCACTCACCCTCTCCATTATGCCACCCCCTCTCCATTATGCCACTCACCCTCCATTATGCCACCCTCCCCTACATTATGCCACCCACCCTCCATTATGCCACCTCCCCTACATTATGCCACCCTCCTCTCCATTATGCCACTCTCCCTCTCCATTATGCCACCCTCCCTCCATTATGCCACCCTCCCTCTCCATTATGCCACTCACCCTCTCCATTATGCCACCCTCCTCTCCATTATGCCACCCTCCCTCTACATTATGCCACTCACCCTCTCCATTATGCCACCCTCCCTCTACATTATGCCACTCTCCCTCTCCATTATGCCACTCTCCCTCTCCATTATGCCACTCACCTCTCCATTATGCCACCCTCCCTCCCTCCCCCGAGGAGGAGCACATCCTATGGAAGGTTCCATTCTGCTCTCCTGGCTGGCCCCTGACATACCAGGCTTGTTCCTGAACCCAGGCTGCTGGCGTCCAGGGCAGCACCACTGCTGCTGGCTAATACAGCACTGCCTTAGACTTGGGACTCTGAACTACTGAAACCAGTAGGTTAATACAAGCCATTGTTTACAGAGCTTTTCAAAGTCTTTTAGACTTTGAGGACCCTGATAACTTAAAGTCCTTTTTAACTGTTGAGGAAGGCAGTGTGATTTAGTGGTTAGAGCACTGGC
Source organism: Neoceratodus forsteri (assembly GCA_016271365.2). Classification (NCBI taxonomy): domain Eukaryota; kingdom Metazoa; phylum Chordata; order Ceratodontiformes; family Ceratodontidae; genus Neoceratodus; species Neoceratodus forsteri. The sequence continues at coordinate 948,081,148 of CM028135.1, forward strand.
ATAGGAACCAGAAGATCACAGGTTCAAACCCTGCTTGAGCCAAATACTCAATGTGTGACAGTGAACAAGTCACTTAACCTCCAGTTGCACTGATCCACTCGACTGCAGAAGTAGGTAGAAGCAGAGCCCCACTAGAAACGAGATGCTGCATCTCAGCTGTGCTATTCTGTGTAAATAAAGTCTAAAAAAACACCTGCAACTGCTTATGTAAAAAAAAAATTGGTTTTCAGCCATGCTGTGTCATCTTTTTTAAGTTTGGCATGCGTACAAGTGCAGACAAATCTGTTGATATGAGAGTTGCTAATTAGGGGCGTGAGGGGTGCTAGCCCAATGACCAGCTGTGCTGCAGTGGCCGGCCAGTGGGTGTCAAATCAGGAGGCAGTGTCCTGATGACACTGTTTTGCTGAGGGGGCTGGTCTTGGCAAATATTTCAAAGGACAGAGCCAACGCTGCACACGGCTCTGTCCTTTGGAATGCAAGCCCTTCAGCTGCAGCTCAGTGTGTTTCTCAGTCTCTCCTGGTTAAACAGTTTTCTCATCCCTGAAGCTCAGCGTGTCTCTCCTGGTTAAACAATTTCCCCCATCCCTGCAGTTCAGCATGTGTCTCCTGGTTAAACAATCCCTTGGTCCCTGCAGCCCCATAGTGTGTATTTCCTTGCTAAACAATCCCCTGGTCCCTGCAGCCCCATAGTGTGTATTTCCTTGTTAAACAATCCCCCGGTCCCTGCGGCCCCATAGTGTGTATTTCCTTGTTAAACAATCCCCCGGTCCCTGCAGCCCCATAGTGTGTATTTCCTTGTTAAACAATCCCCCGGTCCCTGCAGCCCCATAATGTGTCTTTCCTCATTAAACACTTCCCCGGTCCCTGCAGCCCCATAGTGTGACTTTCCTCGTTAAACAATTCCCCAGTCCCTGCAGCCCCACAGTGTGTTTTTGCCTGGATAAGCAATTTTTATTTTCCCTTTCCAGCACCGGGGTGCCCACTCCCGGTGTCAGATTGCCCCGCCACCCCACCACTTCCCTGTCTATATCTGTAGCCGACATCGGGCTGCGCAATCCCATTGTCGGCATCCCCCTCTCACACACACACACACACTACTGTAATTTGTGGCACACTGGGAGCCCACCCCAGTGTGCCTAAATGTATAGTTTTTTTTTGTGTTCATTTTACCTGTAAATGAAGAAAATCTTCCCTCACGTTCTTTTTTTTTAAATTTCACCTGTAAAAATGAAAATGGTCCCTTGTTGTCTCCCTGTCCCCTCTCCCATCCCGACCCTCCCTCTGCTTACCCACCTCCCTGCACCACCCCTTACCCCATACTTACCCTTCGAGGTCAGCAGATGTGATCTTCTGCGGAGTGGGACACGTCTGCACTCTTCAAAGCCGACCGGCAATCGGAAAGAATTCAAGGTAAGCCATATAATGGGAATCAATAGGGGATTCAATTTTTCTTGATAGCTCAGCAATGTTTAGGAATTTGGGGCCCACATTTTCAACATGGGGTTATTGGGAGCCCACCTCCCGAACATGTTAGTGTCATTTTGTTCCTCAGTCCCGAAAGGTGATTTCACGGTTGCAGCGAGGAATCACCTTTTGGGACAGGGTAATGAAAGAACAGTGCCACTGTTTATGAGGTGGGGTCCCAGAAAGTCCTTGTTGCAAATTTGGTGAAAAAATTCCAAAAAATGACTGCGTTACTAGCATGCATTGTGCAGTTTCTACACACACTCGTAACTTCACCAGTTTTAAATATTTTCACTCCAGATTTTCAACATTGCCATTTTTTCATACTTCCTTATGAACAGTACAGCTGTCATTTTTCACATCCTGCCTGAAATGTATTTTCGCACCAGTTGCTCAGAATGGCGCAGTCTCTGTGCAAAATTCACTTTCAGGATGGAGTAACAAAATCACAGGGCCACTGTTCATGAGGGTAGGTCCCAAAAAGACCATGTTGAAAATTTGGTGAAAATATTACAAAAAATGACTGTGTTACGAGTGTGCATTGCACAGTTTCTATGCACGCTCATAACTTTGCCAATTTCTCATATTTTCACTTGAGATTTTCAACATTGCCATTTTTTCACACCTCTTCATGAACAGTACAACTGTCATTTTTTACATCCTGCCCAAAATGTGTTTTAGCATGTGGCACCGAATAATACAGTCACCGCGCAAAATCAGCTTTTGGGATTGAGTAACGAAATGATAGTGCCACTGTTCCTGAGGGTGTGTCCCAAATGATCATGTTGAAAATGTGGAGTTAAAATACCAACAAATATCCGGGGCATTAGGGTTTCCTACTGTAACACTCCCCCCACCCTGTAGAGACTGACAGGCGTTGGGTGTGTGCCTTGGGGTTGTCGACCATAATGTCACACCATTCCACACCCACCCTGCAGCCAGTGACAGGCATCAGGGTGTGCCTTGGAGTCTTTGGCCCAAACGTTCACCCCATTCTCCTGTACTGCACCCATCTTAGCTTATTTCATTATGGAATGAGGTGAGTGTGAGGGCCGAAGACCTCAAGGCACACCGCAGTGCCTGTCAGTGTTTGCAGGGTGGGGGTGGAATGGGGTGAACGTTACGGCCGTTGACCCAAAGGGACGCCCGCAATGTCTGTCATCTTCTGCAGGGTTGGGGTGGGGTGTTAGGGTTGGAAACCTTAATGCCTCATTAAGAAAGTAAATCAAGGAGAGATGTTTAATGTCACCTACAGTACCTTGATTTCAGCAAAGCCTTTGACAATGTCCAACATAGAAGGCTGTATAACAAGATGAGTAGTCTGGCAATGGTGCACAAGCTGATAAACTGGGTTAGAAATGGGCTGATCGACAGGAGGCAGAGGGTGGTGGTAATGGGATCCAATCTTGGGAGAGGGGTGGCTAGTGGGGTACCTCAGGGATAAGGCCTGGGACCATTCCTGTTCAATGTCTTCATTACAGACATTGCGAAGAGCTAGAAGCAATGGTCTGTCTACCTCTTTGCAGATGACACCAACATCTGTAATAGAGTGAATACTCCAGAAGGGGTGGAGAAAAGGAGCAGGGACATGGAGAGGCTTAAAAAATGGCCTGAGGAGTGGCAACTGAGGTTCAGTGCAAAGAAGCCCAAATAATGCACCTGAGAAGAGGGAAACCTGTGGAGAGGTACAGGATGGGGTGGAGGTGCTGATGATCACCAAGGAAGAAAGGGACCTAGGAGTTATCAGTTCTGATGACCAAAAAGGTGTCAAAGCAGAGCATGCACTCTGCAAGGATGGCTAGTGGCATGATGGGATGCATAGGCAGAAATATCACTAGCAGAAGGTATGAGGTGGTGATGCCATTGTATAATGCACTAGTGAGGCCTCACCTACAGCACTATGTGCAAATCTGGAGGCCGCAAATGTGCAAGGCCATTGACAGGGTGGAGGCAGCCCACAGAAAGGCAACCAGGACGGTACATGGCTTGCAACACAGAACATATCAGGAGAGATTAAAAGGACTTCAGCATGTACTTACTGAAGGAAAGGAGGGAGTGGGGGGAACATGACAGATACATTCCAGTACCTCAAGGACATAAACAAGGTGCAGAGGTGGACATCTTTCAATACATCAAATGTTCGGCACTGACAAATGCTTGTTTTTTATCCCCTCCCCCAAAAAAAGAAAACTAGATACATAGATACATAGATACATAGACAGTGTCGGCAGATAAGGGCCTATGGCCCACCCAGTCTGCCCATTTGAGCTTGTAAGTTCAGTTTGTTTTCCTAGAAGTCTGTTGCCCCTTACCCCTGACCTCTAGAATTCCTTTATGTCTATCCCATGCATTCTTAAATCCCATGATTGTTTCAGCCCCCACCACTTCCTCTGGCAGGGTGTTCCACTTGTCTACCACCCGTTCTGTGAAGAAATTCTTTCTCATGTTTCCTCTGAATCGTCCTCCCTCCAACTTCATCCCATGCCCTCTAGTCCTGGAACACCTTTTTCGCTTAAAAATAGTGTTTTCCTGCACCCTGTTCCTCCCTGTAAGATACTTGTATGTCTCTATCATATTCCCTCTCTCCCTCCTCTCCTCCAGGGAGTACATGTTCAGTTCCTTCAACCTGTCTTCATAGGACCTGTGATGCAATCCATGCACCATCTTTGTTGCCCTCCTCTGAACCTTCTCTACCCTGTCTATGTCCTTACGTGAGGTATGGTCTCCAGAACTGTACACTGTACTCCAGGTGGGGCCTCACTAGTGTCTTGTATAGCGGAATTATGACCTCCTTTTCCTGCTGGTGATGCCCTGCCTATACATCCCAGCATCCTATTTGCTTTACCTGCTGCCTTGTCACACTGTTTCCTACCTTGAGGTCATCAGAGATGACAACCCCAAGATCCCTTTCCTGCTTGGTGCATGCTATATCCTCACCCCCCCAACTGATATATTGTGCCAGGGTTTTTGTGCCCCATATGCATTATCTTGCACTTCTTTGCATTGAATTTCAACTGCCAAACCCCTGACCATTCTTCAAGTTTCTGCAGGTCGCTTCTCATTCTGTCTACACCCTCTAGTGTGTCTACTCTGTTACAGAGCTTTGTGTCATCAGCGAACAGTGAAATTCTGCCTTCTAGATCCTGCGCAATGTCACTGATGAAGATGTTGAATAGGACCGTCCCAGCACTGATCCCTGTGGTACCCCACTGGTCACTCTTCCCTCTGTGGAGTGACAGCCATTTACCACCACCCTCTGTGTCCTGCCACCCAGCCAGTTACCTACCCACCACACTACTGTCCTGCCCACACCCATATTCCCCAGTTTGTGTAATAGTCTTCTATGTGGCACAGTGTCAAAGGCCTTGCTGAAGTCCAGATAGGCCATGTCCACTGCCCTCCCCTGATCCACCTCCCTAGTCACCCAGTCAAAAAATTCAACAAGGTTGGTCTGACATGACCTCCCCTGGTGAAACCATGCTGCCTTGGGTCCTGTGGTCCATTGATAACCAGATGTTCCAGCAATCTCTCCTTCAGTAGTGCCTCCATGATCTTCCCCACTACTGAGGTGAGGCTGACTGGTCTGTAGTTCCCTGCTTCCTCTTTGTTCCCACTTTTGTATAAGGGGACTACATCTGCTGTCCTCCAGTCTTTGGGTACCTCCCCTGTTTCCAGTGATCGGCTAAACAGGATAGCCAGAGGTTCAGCCACCACCTCTCTTAGTTCTTTAAGGACCCTGGGGTGCACCCTGTCTGGCCCCATTGTTCATTGACAATGATGAACAAAACTGTTCATCATTGTCCGCTGTGTACCCCCCCCCAAACAGTATACAGACACTGGGGTGCCCAGTCTCCCAGTGTCCTCATCTATCTGTCCATTGTTGTGCACTGTGTAACCCCCAACAGTATACAGACACTGGGGTGCCCCCGACACCAGTGTACATAAAAGGTAAGGGAAGAGAAAGACTTGGGTGTTCATCCATTCTGCTCTGGAACCCTAACTGGGCAATTCTGAGATGGCTTCTCCCTTTACCCCCTCCCACCTCCTCTGTTCATCTTCACTGTGTTAATAATCTCTTTGTAGCCGTCCCAGCCATTTTAAACACAGCAATGGTTTTGTGCTAACTACTAAGCTTGGTAGGCTATTCCACTTATACACCACCCTATCTGTTTAAAAGTGCTTCCTAACACAGTTCCTGAACTCCCCTGCCCCCACTAGTTTTAAAGTGTGCCCCATGGTGGCCCCTGCAGGTATTTATATGTCTCTATCATGTCCCTCCTTCCCCTACTGTTCTCCAGGGAGTACATATTGATGCCCTTCAATCTGTCCTTGTGAGGCTTACCCTTGTGTCACTGTATCATCTTGGTTGCCCTCTGCTGTATCAACTTCAGCCCATCCCTGAATTTTCCAGGTGTGGACTTCAGGACTGTACACAGTAGCTGTACTATGGCCTCGTAAGTGACCGGTACAATGGCATAATCACCTCCTTTCTGTCACTGGTAGATCCCCGCCTAATGCACCTCGGCTTCTTTTTGTCTTCCCATATGCTGCACTTTTTTATGTTATACATTACAAGTAAGGCAATCGGAATGGGACAGGAGGAAACCTTGTTACTCCCCTTGGGGTGGAAACCGGGGTTCCTGGCAGGCTTGGAAGACAGTGGATTTCAGGTATGGGAGACCAACGGGACTGGAGGTGTGAGGGATATTTGGAGGAGTGGATAAATTATTTCATTTGAGGATCTGGGAGCAGGATGCGGAATACCCAGGGCACACATATTTCATTTTCTGCAAGCTAGAGCCTATGTTAAAACATTAGGAAGAGAGAGATGTGCTGCTTCCCCTCTGGTGCATGTGGAACATTTGATTCTCAGCACCAGGAGTGATGCTGGGGGTCTGATTGGTAGGGTTGCCCACTTGGGAAGACAGGCCCTTCTGGATTATACATCAAAAAACAGAAGACAATGGGAAGTGGACTTGGGGGGGGATATTTTAGAATAGAACTGATCTTTACTGTTGAGACTTCATAAAGGGATTTTAATATGTAATAAGTACCACAAATCTTTTTATAAGTTTGTTCACAGATTGTGTTGTTCCCCAGCCATGGTACACAGGTTCAACCCTGCGGTATCTCCTCTGTGGTAGATGCAATACTGAGTCTGGCACCTATTTCCATTACTTTTGGTCATGCCCAGTCTTACAGGGGTTTTGGGTGGGCATTGCACAGGAGGTGGGGAAAATATGTGGAAGACAGTTGGCAGCTGCCCCAGTGTCCCTCCTGTTCGGGATTGATGATTCGGACCCTGAGGAATGGGTACCTTATCCTAGGTGGATCAGGCTCCAGCTGGTTTGAGCTAGACAGTGCGTCCTTAATACTTGGGTGTCAGCAGCAATGCCTACGATTCAGCAGCAGCGAACCATGACCATTCAGATTTTGGCATTGGAACGACTGTCATGTATTGTTAAAAATAAAGAGGAACGATTCCTTTCTGTCTGGGATTCCCTGCTCGCTTCCCTCTCCCCAGGCGAGACTGTAGCAATAAGAGAAGGCCTACAGGTGTGAGACCAAGGAGAAGGCATTGGGAGGGAAAAATGAATAGCCTCTGTTTACCTGAATATTCATTTTTAGCATGTATAGGCTATTTTAGATATAGTGTGTGTCGCGGTAATTTATATGTGTTTAAGAACACATCATTGATTTTATTCTAATTTAATCTAATTCCTTTTGCTTTCTGTTCTATTTTATAATTGATTGATTCATATATAGCATATTGATAAGCAGGCTAGGATTTACGAATATGACATATTCTTTTGGTCTTTAGTTTTCTGGGGGTTTTTTCCGGTCTGATTTGGTTTGTTAAAATGTCTGTTGTGATTGTTATGGTCATTGTATTTACAGTTCTTGTTTATTATTCAAAATCTAATAAATTATGTAAAAAAAAAAAGCGAAGCAATCGATTAATGATATACAAGAGACTACACACCTCCTCTTTTAGTTAGGTTCCCTATTATACACATCGTGGCCCTATACACAGTTGCAACTGTGTGCCACAAAGTGGGCACAAGGACCATTTTGCAGCACAGCTCAACCTTGGACCACTTTGTGGCATATAAAAAGGGGTCACAAGGTGTTCCTTGTGCCAGCACAATGACCATTGCACCAGCAAAGGGAAAGGGGTACTGGCGGGTATGCTAATGAAGCACTGTGCCATGCACAGTTGATTCCCAGCCCCCTAGACCAGTGCTGGAAGCCACACAGTGTAGCTCCTCTGTAACCCCTTGTCCCGTACCTGTGTTACATCTGGTGGGCTGCAGGTTTTCTAATTAATACATCCCATGCCAGTGTTTCCTGGTGGTCCAATAGCCCTGAAATAGCCCTGTTATTCTTCTTTTTTCCCCCATGTCCAGGAGATTTGTTTCCTAGCCTTTCAGTCCTCACAAGGTTTGGAATTTGTAGTGCCCTGGACCAAAACAGTAGAAGGCAGCCAAGCTGTTGTAGTACGTGTACCAGTAATGTGACTATGTCAATATAACTATGTCCATGCTTTGGTCCAGTAACCCCATTTAATCAATTGTTTAAATGTTACCTGAGAATGAAGCTTGCTCATGAGCCGGTCGTGTACAGATCACCTGAGGGGTGTTATTATTAGGAAGAAAGTATGGTATAGCTTGTGAAACCACCCCCCCACCTTTAGCATGCCAGTCAATTCACATTGATGCCCATTGCCCAGCTGGGGGTGAGCATGACCCACATTAATTTCTGTGTCTAGGGTATCTGATGTTTGGGCTCACAGGGAGCCCCCTTGCAAATTAAACATGGCACAGCTGCCATAACTTTTACCTTTCCAAGTGACAAGATGGTACCAAAGATCATACGACATGTGGAGTGGCAGTTCATACGCGATCCCTTTACTGAAGGAAGGGTTTCCAAGAATGTTCATTTTAACCAGTTTCTTTTTTTTTTCTCTCTTTTTACAGCTCCTTATAGTGACGTGCCAACATGCAGACCTTCCCCCGCCCATTCACTTGGCTTCCTGTGGATATATCTGCTCGTCCCATATCTGAATCCAAGGCTTATCCCCTCTGGCTGGGTCCCAACTGGTGCAACAGGATTCGGTTGTTGAGTGGGCTCTAGCCACATAGTCTTTGCAAGGCTTGTGAGGGGTTGGTCTATCACACAGCCCTAGGCCTGAAAAATGTCTTCCTTTTTCTCCATTCCCCTGAGATACCAAACTTGTGATATGATGTAGGCACACCCACAAGCATGTGGTGCGTGTCATCAGCCGGCATATCACCATCCACTGAACCACTCCAGAGTGCATTCTTACTCTGTGGCCAACCAGGTGGCATTAATGCATCAGAGAAGGCTGCCTTTCCTCAGAGGAGGAAAGTGTTCTCTGGGACACTCAATCCTCCCTAACCCCCCAGCCAGTCCCCTAACAACTCAGGCTCATTTCTGAACACCAGTTGCCAGCGTCAGGAGCAGCAGGGCTACCGCTGTACTGACAGGCTATTTAAAGCAGTATAATTTCATTACTAGAGTACACGGGAGCATACGCTTCACAGAGTTCATCATAATTGTCATTATCTGCATACAGCATTGCCTGGATTACCTTGGAGAAGTCTGACCCCTCATACTGATCTGTAGATGCCCCATCCCTTTAGGCCTATAGATTTGACTTCTTGCCAGCCGATTTGGGGATTAGCCCCATACCATAATCGGATACTATCTTCGGATACAATATGGATGGAGCCGCTACTGTGTCACAGATCATGTCAGCTGAACTTTCTGCCTTAGTCAGCGGAACAGTATCCCAAAGGGGCCTGTTAGGGACTTGAGCCCCACCATGTCATCAGGATATCTCAGTCCAAGAATGTTGATTGTTCAGGTACTGACCCTTTAGACCCACCCTTTAGGACCTCTCACCTGGACAAACAGTTCAGACAGCCATTCCTTAGCTTTAAGAACCATATGCATTAGCTGCTGCTTTTTATCTTAAACTTGCAAGTCTCACGGGTAATTACCAGTCTAGCCATCCTAGGTCCTGACCACCTCCTCTAGGCATCCAACTCTTCAGGGAATCCCTCCAGGCCCAAAAGCCATTGATACACACTCCTTGAAATGGTGCTCACCCAGAAAAGTTTGCTCTCTGTGGTCCAGTAGGCTGCCTCTAACTACCGAGGTGCCCCAGCTCACTTTTCACACCAGTCCTCTAGCAGCTGCCTGTCACAGGAACTCCCTGACTCCTGATTTACTCTTCCCGACCAACCTACCTTTAATCTCCCCATCCCATGTCTTCTCCCTCCCACAAAGAACAGAGTGATTGATGCCAAAGCAGCCAGTGCTTTGATGGCCACTGCTATTTATTTATTTATTTATTTGCTTTTGGTAACCGGGTGGGTGCACTAGGCATAGGGATGCCTATTTTCAGGCACGACCCGGGAGAATACAGTTTTAGGAATACAAAGTCGTATATGTATCGCAGCACATGAAACAGTACAATACATAGTCAAGTAAAAAACACAGATATAGGGAGATACATTCAGTAACAAGCGAGGAAGTAAAAAGCATGATAAGGTTGCAGAAAACAGTATGACAGGTAACACATTAAATAAGAACATAAGTATTAAAATAAGGGCATACATATAGAACATTATGTAAATTTTACACAGAGGTGGTTGAAAGGGGAAGGGAGAAAGGGAGTGAGATAGGAGGGGGAGAGGGAGAGAGAGAGAGAGAGAGAGAGAGAGAGAGAGAGAGCAGAGGAAGAGGGAGGGAGGGGGCCGGAGAGATAAGGAGAAAATTATGGGACAAGAGAGAGAGGATAGAGAGTAGGAGGGAGATGACCTGGATGAGGGTGTAAGAGAGGTGGAGAGAGAAACAACTAGAGAAGTAGACTAAAGACGGTGCAGGGAAGAAGAGTGTAGGAAGGAGAGTGGAGCTAAGGTGGGTTAAAGCAGATGCAGGAGTTTATAGAGTGAAGGTGCTTTTGTGAAGTTTCTTAAAGGTGGCGTGGGTAGTTGTTTGTCGAATAGCTTGGGGTAAGGAATTCCAGTATTTAGGGGCCACATGAAAAGAGTGTGAACCCATGTGAGTTCTGAGTCTGGGAAGGTGAAAAAGGGCTTGGTCAGTCGATCTCAGTCCATAGGAGAGAGGCTGTGTGACCAATAGGGATGAGAGGGATGTGGGAGGCCTGATCTAACCACGGAGTCAATTAAAGAACCAAAAGCCTGTAGTCTGTGAGCGGAGGGGTTAGCCAATTTAGGGTCACTGTAGAGCTGGCAATGATGTCTGAAATGGGAAGATGCAGAGGCATAGTGGCAGATGCTGTTGTAGGTATTCCACTTATGGAGGGATGATTTAGAGGCAGAGTGGTAAGTGACTGAGCCATATGAAAGGGCTGGGAGAAGAAAGCCTTGGGGCCACAGCAAGTCTGGCAGATGGGTCAGGATATATCTAGTTCGGTAGGCACTACCAGTTTTGGCATTAACTGATTTACAGGTGGTAGTAATGTGTAGATCAAAGTCTAGGGATTGGTCAAGAGTGACACCCAGATATTTAAAGGAGTTAGTGCTGTTCAGTGAGGAGCCATCTGTACATGGGATAATTAAGGCAGTATGATTCGCTTTAAGTCTGGCAGATGAACCAAAGAGCATGGAGTAGGTTTTACTAGAGCTGAGAATAAGTCTGTTTTCCGTGAGCCATGATTGAATGTTAGCAAAATCTACAGCAAGAGGATGGTTTAGGTCGGTAAAAGTTTTGGCACTGTGGTAAATAACTAGATCATCAGCGTATAGCAGAGATGAACAGCTAGGTGCAAGAAGTGGGATGTCATTAATAAAGATTGAGAAGAGTAAGGGCTCATAGACAGAGCCCTGGGCACTTTGACTGAATAGTGGAAGGGTCAGATATGGCTGAGTTGAAAACTACAGCTTGCTTTCTGTCGGACAGGTAGTTTCCAAACCAGGCCACTGTATCTTTGGAGAAGCCTAGGGAACGTAGTTTTGTGAGAAGAATTGTATGGTTGACCAGGTCAAATGCTTTAGTAAGGTCAATGAAGACTGCTCCTGTTAGAAGACCCGAATCCATAGAGGTATATATGTCATTGGTAAGTTTGAGGAGGGCAGTGGAGGTGCTATTAACAGCCCTGCCCCTACCTCAGGGAGGGGTTGTTACACTTTTAATTTTTTAGAATATTTTGTAACAATATTTCATTATGTGTATACACTATGTAAACTATGTAAATAAACACTGTACAATTATTGTTAAATATGTACAGTATGTACCTTTTTAAAAGTAAGTGTAACATTTGTACTGATGTCGAGGATGTTACTGAGAGCAAGTCTCAGTTCAAGTGGTTGTTTCATTATCCTTGTTTATTGCATTTGTAATAAAAAAAATTTGAATTTTGAGGAAAAAAATGCTTTTGATAATAGTCCCCAGAAGCTTTACTATGATGGAGGTCAGGCTGACAGGTCTTTAGTTGCTGGGTCTCTCCTGTCCCACTTCTTAAGCAGTTGCATAATATTAGCCATCTTCCAACCCATGAGGACCATGCCTGTTACTAGCATGTAGTTGAACAGGCCTATCAAGGGTGCTGCCAGGGCCTACCCCACCTCCCTGAGCAACCAGGGATGCAGCCCATCAGGTCCCAGTGAATTTCCCACCATCGACCCTTGTAGACCCTCGAGCACTCTGTCCTCAGTGATGTCCCCATCACCATCCTGGTCTCCCTCCCAACTTTAATGCTACATTCTGGCAGTGGGCCTCCTTCTTGAATAGACAAACATATGAAGGTGCCAGTTAAACAAAGCCTGTCGGTGTATCAAGTCTGCTCATATTGCAGAGTTCCCACCACCATCTAGAGACTCTGCTCTCTCCCCAACCAAAACCCAGTCTCTTCTGGTTACACCCCTTTTGACCCTAACTTTCCTCTTTGCCCTATCCTAACCTATTTTGAAGTCATTCATTGTTTCAAGTGATATCACTTCCTCAGGGAGCCCATTCTTACCCGCCACCATCCTTTCCATGAAAAAATGCCTCCTGGTGTCCCTCCTAAACCTCCCCCCAACTTAAGACAATGCCCTCTCACATTTTTGTTCCCACTGAGCCTGAAGAACCTCTCCTTGTCCACCCTGTTTATACCTTTCAAATACTTGAAGGTCTCAACCATGTCCCCACTCTTCCTCCTCTCCTCCGGGAAGTACATGTTCAGGACCTCCAGCATCTCCTCATACGTCCTGCTTGTTGAACCATAACCATCTTTGTTGCCCTCCTTTGGGCTGCTTCTCACAGGTTTATGTCCTTCTGTAGGTATGGATGCCAATACTGCACACTTTACTCCAGGTGCAGCTGCATCAGTGACCCGTACAATGGCAATATTACCGCCTCTCACCTGCTGCTGATCCCTCTAGCTATGCAGTCCAGCATTCTAATGGCCTTGGCTGCTGCCTTCCTGCAGTATGCAGAGAGATTCAGGTCGCTAGTGATCAACACCACCAGGTGTTTTTCCTCTTCAGATATGGTCACCAGGACCCCTCCCAAGCCATACTCTGTCTTTGGGTTCTTGTCTCCAGTGTGCATAACCTTGTATTGTTTAGCATTGAAGTCAAATTACCAAATTCCAGACCACCTCTCAGGTTAGTCAGATCTTCCTTTAGGTCCCATATCCCCTTCGCTATATCCATCCTCCCACAGAGCTCGGTGCCACCTGCAAATAAACAAATGTTGCCCTCTATGCCTTCTTTAGTGTCACTGATAAAGACATTAAAGAGCACCAGACTAAGTGCTGAGCCCTGTGGGACCCTGATGGTGAAATCCCTAGCATCTGAGAGCTCCTCCCTTAACACGACCCCCAGGTCCTGCCTTTCAGCCAGCTATTTATCCACTCACTTAATTTCTCTCATACCCCGAGATCCTCCAGCTTCATAATCAGTCTCTTGGGGGAAACAGAATCAAAGGCCTTGCTGAAGTCCAAGTACAGGATATACATTGTTTGGCCTTTGACCACCGTTTTAGTGATCCAGACAAGAAGTCAAGTCAAGTTTGTCTGGCATGATCTCCCAGCCATAAATCCACATTGCACTCATCCTGGAGGGTGTTCTCTTCCATGTATCCTACGTGCCTCTCCTTAAGTATGACTTCCGTGAGCTTGAACATGATAGAGGTGAGGCTGACTTGTCTGTAGTTGCCCAGGTCATCTTTGAGTCCTCTTATGGAGCAGCACTGCATCTGTCATTCTCTGGTTCTGACAAACCACCCCAGACTCAAACAAGCTATTGAACAGGTCAGCCAGAGGGCCTGCCAGTTCCTCTGCCAGCTCCATCAGCACTGTTGGATGTATGCTGTCAGGGCCTGGGAATTTGTCCACCGTCAGAGCTAATAAGCAAAGCAAGCTAGCAAGCAAACCTTTATTTATAAAGCATTCATTCCCATGGACTCAGAGCACTGTACAATGTATAGAGCCCCATGCTTTTTGCAAATACAAGATAACATGAAATAAAGTGAAAAACAACATATAAAACTAAATAAAATGAAAAAATCATAAAATAAACAAAAGAAGAACAAGCATTTGTCAATGCCAAAAGTTCGCTGTTAGTATTGCTGTTATACATGCCGCTCATATTTTTCTGTGTATATTCCTCTGCCTTGCATTTTAAGGCATCACTCTCAACACAAATGTCTTATGTTCTTCTAGCACTGGTTTACTTCATTAGAAAAACAAGTATTTGTCAATGCTGAATGTTTGCTTGCTGGTATTGACATTGGCAGTGCAGGAGTTAGAGAGATACATAATAGGAATGGTAGTGAAGTATTAAAGTAATGCCAACTCCCACCCCCACCCTGCAGAGACTGACAGGTGTTGGGGATGTGCCTTTGGGTTGTCGCCCATAACATTCAAACCATTCCACCTCACCCCAACCTGCAGACACTTACTGGTGTCGTAGTGTGCCTTGAGGTCTTTGGCCCTTATGCTCATCCCATTCCATAAGGAAATAAGCTGAGATGGGTGCAGTATAGGAGAATGGGGTGAATGTTAGGGCCGAATACCCCATAACACACCTCGATGCTTGTCAGTGGCTGCACGGTGGGGGTGGGGGTGTAATGGGGTGAGCATTATGGTCAATGACCCCAAGTCACACCCCCAACGCCTGTCAGTGTGTATAGGGTGTAAGTATTACATTCTAACTCACGTCGTAGCAGTCTCCAAATTTTCAACATGGATTTTTAGACCCCACCCGGTGAACAGTGGCAGTATCATTTCTTTACTCAATCCCAAAAGGTGATTTTGCACAGCAAGTGTGCTATTCAGCACCATAGATGCAAAAACACATTTCAGGCAGGATGTGAAGTGACAGCTGTACTGTTCATGAGGAGGTATGAAGAAATTGCAATGTTGAAAATCTGGGGTGAAAATATGAAAAAGTGGTGAAGTACAAGTGTACGTAGAAACTGTGCAATGCACGCTCATAATGCAGTCATTTTTTGGAATGTTTTCACCAAGTTTTCAACATAGCCTTTTTGGGAACTTCCCTCATGAACAGTGGCACTGGAATTTTATTAATCTGTCCCAAAAGTTGATTTTGCACAGCAACCGTGCCATTCTGTGCCACAGGTGCAAAAACACATTTCGGGAAGGATGCAAAAAATGACAGTTGTACTGTTCATAAGGGGGTGTGAAAAAATGGCAATATTGCCAATTTGGAGTGAAAATCTTATAAATTGATGACATTATGAGCATGAATAGAAGCTGTGCAATGGACACTCGTAACACAGTCATTTTTGGGAGTGTTTTCACCAAATTTGCAACATGGGCTTTTTCTGAACCCACCTCATGAACAGTGGCACTGTTGTTTCATTAATTGGTCCTGAAAGATGATGCCACACAGTGACCGCAAAATCACCTTTCGGGAGTGAGAAACGAAATGACAGTGACTGTGTTCATGAGGTGGGGTCCCAGGAACCCCATGTTGAAAATCTGGGACCAAAACTCCAAAAAGTGTCTGAGATATCAACCTGAGTTGAAGCCCCCTATTGACTGCCATTATAGGACTTACCGTAATTTTCTTCAGTTTGCAGACGGCTTTTGAAGAGTGCAGAAGTATTTCTAGTCCACAGAAGATTGCTGCTCCTGACCTGCAGAGGTAAGTATGGGTGTGGGGGGGCGGTTGAGGAGGGGGGCCAAGGGAATGACGAGAGACCGTTCTCTTTTTTTCTCTAAATTTTACCTCCTCGGCCACTTTTTCTGCTCCCATGTCCTCGCATCTGTATTGGGGATCCAGCTGCCATTCACCTCTACTGGAACTCCATGCTGACATATTATACCACTGTGGCTTACTCCCGCAGCGGGGCAGCAGGGAGCCCCCAACTCCCCAACGAACACGGATCAAGTGCAGGCATCGCATAAGTCCAATGAACATACAGATGGCCATCAAGCAGCTCGAAAGGTGCCGTATTTCCATTTTCTTTGTCCCCTGGAGTCTGGGACACGTAATGATGATGGCAGAGGGCAGCATGCGTGTGTCTGCACATGCTCCCTTCAGGTGTCTGTCCAAACTCCATCCCAAGCTGCTACCCAGTGCCTAGCCCCTCAGCCTCCACCAGGAGGTTATCAGGCACCAACTAGGAAGATACCCCCTCCCAGAGCAGGAGAGCAGTCCATCGGACGCTTCATCCTGCTCTGTCCCCGCCAACCACCAGTGACCCATGCTCATTCCCGAACATGGGTTACCAGCGTAGTGCAAGGTGAAGCGTCCAGTGCCTCAGCCCTCAGTACCACCAGCCTGACTTTTTTTTCAGGTTTAAAAAAAAATATGCTGTGGGACTGGTTTCTTTTTTACAGGTAAACTATTCATAACACAGATTTCAGCACACCGGTGTGGGCTTCTAGTGTGCCAGAGTACTAGGGGGAGGAGATCAATGCCAACCCAGGGATTGGGCACTTCGAGGTTGGCTAAGAACATAGGAGCATGGAGGGGTGGTGCATTTGACACCGGGAGTGGACATCCCAGTGTCGGAAACACCAGAGGTAGATTTTGGCACACTGGGGTGGGCTCCCAGTGTACCACATTAAAGGAAGAGGGGGAATACATGCTGACACAGGGATTGAGCACCCCAATGTCATCAGGTGGGGGGTCCACTAGCACCATCATGATTACAGTGAAAGTGCCTTCGGGCACTGTATACTCCCAGCCTGTATGGAGCTTAGGCTGTGGCCTACTCCACATGGGTGGGAGAAAACAAGCAAAAGGAGTTAGCGGGAAGTGAAGGAGGCAGGCGAGGAAAGCGCCTCCTCCTACCTTCCAGAAAGGGATGGTGGGGTGGTGAGGGTGGGCGGAGACGTCAGCCAGGCTGATCATGACGCAAACAGCTATTTGCTGCATGGTGACCTGCAGATGAAGGGGAAAAAGACGCCACATGATTGGTGCAGCTTTTTCTTTTCAAGTGCAGACCACTTCCGGCAAAACAGCATCACGACCAGCCTGGCTGATGATTGGTGTGATACTGTCGAGCCCCTTGCAGAGCCTTCTATAATGGACAGACTGTGTCACACCCTTCAAAAGTCACTATCCCAAGAAGTTCGTTACACATGTGCAAACTCAAAAATTAAAACTAGTTGTTTTTCACATGTGTACTTAAAAAAATAAATACATGCTTAAAACTTAAGTTGTCAAGGCTTTGTTGTTTCCATATGCATGATATGGAAGGAAACGTGAATGTCTCAGAGCCTGCACATGTACAAATGTATTTCAATAATGTGAATAATTCCAACATTTTGTAGAAAATTCACACTATATAAGTATTAACCCCGAAACTGTCACTCCTGCAGACACAAAATAGTTTTACTCTTCCCTCACTGGGTATATTAGCACTATTTAAACCTCCAGGTGGATTGGACCATTTTCCACTAGGTACCTAAAGAGGAAGCCTAAAAGAAAGTCATCCCATTAAATTAATGTTAAACAGCCAAAATGCTGACAATTTTTTTCATCCTAACATCATGTGATCGGAACGCTTGAAATCATCTGCAGTAGAGCCAAAGTGACAATCTGTTGTAACTGTTGATGGTAATCCGAGTGCGTAAATAGAAAATCCACAACGTAAGACATTTTGAATACTAACCTGTGCCCTTCATCCAAAGTCTAATGCATGTAGCATTTAGGCAACATCCTTATTTCACTGTAGACCTTAATAAATCCAAGGCAGTGCCATATATGTTAGTTACAATTGTATATATATGAAAAGCCAAACCAAGAATGTGGTTGACGTGCATACGCATGAAAGGCATTTGGAGGGTTAAGAGACGCACTATGTAAGTATTAACTGTGATAAAATGAAATTCTTGCAAAATAAAAATTAAAAATATAAAAAATAACAAGAATTTCATGGGGCTCTAACAATATGCAGACACTAAAACACTACTACAGCATTTACAGCCAACAAAATCGGCACAGTCAACATTTGAACACAATTGGACTATAACATTAATCTTTAATAAATAAAAACACAAACAGACTAAATAGAGTAAAATACAAGTAAAGGAACTTACAAATTATGTTATATTAGAGTTGCTAGGATAGACCAAAAGCTGCTGAAAAGAGATGAACCTTAAGACCCCTTTTAAAGGCCTCCTATGAGGGGGCCTCCCTCAGCAATCTGGGGAGTGAATTCCACGGGGTAGGGTCAGCAACATCAAAGGCGCTCTCACCTGAAGATTTTAACCAAACCCAAGCAGTCTCTAGGAGGCCCATCTCAGAGGATGGAGAGGTTGGGAGGTTTGGTGAGGAAACAAAAGGTATTGCAGGGAGCTAGGGGCCCATCCATGTAGGGCTTTATAGGTCAGCAAGCTGACCCTGAAGGAGATCCACCACCTCACTGGCAGCCAGTGCAGTTTGCGTAGTGCTGGGGTTATATGATAGGATCTTGGAAGACCCATCAACAACCTGGCTGCAGCATTCTGCACCAGCAACAGGTGATGTAGGCTCACTCCATTTAGCCCCAGGTAAAGGGCATTGCTATAATCGAGTCTGGATGTAACAAAAGCATGCATCAGTGAGGGCAGGTAGCTGGGTGGGATGAAAGGTTTGACCTGGCGATATTTCTTAGATGGTAAAAAAACATTTTGGACAATGCATGATGCCAGAGCTTACATCATCAATTTGCTGTACAAAATAATGCCTAGGCTCTTCACCCTTACTGAGGTGGTTAGAGACAAAGAATCAAGCACTAGCCTGCCCCCCCACCTCAGCTCCTCGCTGGCAACCAGGCTCAATCACTAATACATCCGTCTTATCTGGGTTGAGCCTCAGTTAGTTGGACAGCATCCAGTCCTGTATCTCAGCTAGGCAGGAATCCAGGACAGAGGCCGCACCCTTTGACCCTGGTGCTAACGACATTTACAGTTGGATATCATCTGCATAGCAGTGAAAACCCAACTTGTAACATCTAATGATTTTTTTTAGTTATGTATTTATGACTTTGATATCCGGATGAGTGCACTGATCCCAGGGACCGTTTTCAGGCACGACTCGGGCCATAACACATGGTGCAGGGTGACAAGGTAACAGTAATACAC
This sequence comes from Neoceratodus forsteri, assembly GCA_016271365.2. NCBI lineage: Eukaryota > Metazoa > Chordata > Ceratodontiformes > Ceratodontidae > Neoceratodus > Neoceratodus forsteri. The sequence goes on from CM028135.1 coordinate 948,100,187, forward strand.
ATGAAACAGATTTGATACAAGCAACAATCGTAAGCACAATATACAGGTTTGCGGCATAGGTCCATTTGAGAACAGTGAATACAAGGTTTCAATATCGGACATGAGGAGATTTGGTACAAAACAAATCGTAGGCACAGTGTACAATGTGTGACTGCATCGTCCAGTGAGCAAGTAATACACAGAACACTCAGTAAAAAATATATATACAATGGACAGAATAGTCAGACTGCGCCAGGCTGTGGTGCAAGCCTGGTGCAGCGCAACTGGGATGCGCCAGGGCGTTGACAGGGTGATATGCAATGGTGCTGCGCCATGGCTCAGCACTGTTGAATATGGCACTGTGGCCACTCACATTGCATATGGCTCAGTGGCACTGCACCAGCGCAAGTGGCCAGAGAGAAGCAGGGGGCTGCGCCAGCGCAATTGCCATTGCGCTAGGTGCAGCAACCACGATATTCAGTGGTGGAGATGCAAATGGGGCCATAATGAATGCAAGGCGCAAATGGGGCCATTTGCATGTCATTATGGCCCCATTTGTATGCAGGTGCGTCGATCCCCAGCGACTTGCACCTGGCGCCCTGCCAGGCTGCAGCCATCGGGGACCGATGCCCCCTGCCCCTTGGTGGTCAACATGCCCCAACGCCCAATCACCGGCATTCAATGAATTAAAATCCCTGGTGGTCCAGTGGACCCGATCCCAACGCCTGATCGCAGGCTTTCATTAAATAAATCCCTGGTGGTCCAGTGGACCCAATCCCACAGTCCAATTGTGGGCTTTCAGCACGTGAAATAACCCTGGTGGTCCAGCAGTACCCCTCCCAACCCGCCCACTCAGTCCTGCCACCCCGCCCCCAGTCAGTGGCAGGTGGCAGCACCGCCACAAGCCGCCCGTCCCGCCGACTGAGCAGCATGGTAAGGGAGTTGCCGCCATTGGTTCACAGGGCGTAGAGACTGCATTGCATTGTACTATAGTCCTAATATGTAAATGAATGGATTCATTCACATTTTGGGACTGTGTATCACAGTACAGTTCGCACACCCATTGGCCCACACTGTGGACCAAAGGGCGATGGCCATACTGTATGCTTTCAGACGGCGGGCTGGGCAGCTTTGTGGTGGGTGCTGCCAGCCGCCGCTGACTGGGGGAGCGGGTGGCGGGACTGGAGTGGGTGGGTTGGAGGTAACGCTGGCCACCAGGGTTATTTCACGCACTGTAAGCCCGCGAGAGGCTAGGGATCGGGTCCACTGGACCACCAGGGATTTATTTAATGAAAGCCTGCGATCAGACTGAGGGATAGGGTCCACTGGACCACCAGTGATGTTTATATACTCAAAGCCCATGATCGGACATGGGGGGGTGACCGTAACGGACGGTGCCACTGGAGCTCGGGTGGCCACCCACAGCTGGCAGCTGCCGTGTTGCACTCTGCAATACGGCAGCTCACCTGTGAGTGGCCAGATGTTGCTCCCTTTCCTTTTGGCACAGCTGTGTGCAGCGCATATAGGTTGCACCTGCCTATGCTCAGCACATCCCAGGCTGAATATTGGGATGTGCGGGGCATGCATGGGCACGCCCCCACTTGTGTCAGAGATATTACTGATGCACCCCAGTGCATCAGGATTTGTAGCCGGGCACTTTCTCCATTTGAATATCGCGCCAGGGCGCATCAGTGGGTTGCCCATGGTGCACCCCTGTTGCGCATACACAGCCCTTTTGAATATCTCTGTGAATATGTACAGGCAAGGAAGTCAAATATTACTGTGAAAAATACAATATAACAGTTGAAGGCAGAGGAGTTGACTACTGTGGGTAGGTGGGTAACCCCGGGGCTGGGGAGTTGACTAGTGTGGGTTGGTGTCAGACCCCAGGGAGAAGAGGCAGGATGAGTTTGCCAGGAAACAGACTTTAAGATGGGACTTGAAACTGGAGTGTGTGTCAATGGAATGGAGTTCAGCCAGTAGTCTGTTCCACTGCAAAGGGGCAGCTGCAGACCAAGCTCTGCTACCCATGTTGGTGGATACCCTAGGAACAGCTAGAGGGGGAGTACCATTACAGCAGAGGCTGCAGAGGAGCGTTCAGGTTTTCAGAAGGGCAGTTAGGGGGGATTCTGGAGCCATGCTGATGACATTGTCTACCATGCAGCAGAGGGCTAGGTCAAAGCGACCTTGTAGTGATAGCCATCCAAGGGTATTATAGAGGGTACAGTGGTGGGTGGAGAATGGGGCCAATAAAGCAAAGTGACAGGCACTGTTGTAGGCAGCGGAGAGTTTAGCCATGGCAGTAGTTGAAGTCCTGGCATAAATAGGGGAGCAGTAGTTAGTAATAGGGAGAATATTACCCTGGACAATGGCTAGTCTGGCTTCAGGGGTAAGGTATTGCCTGAATCTATAGGTGGCACCTAACTTTTGATGGAACCTTCTGACAAGGGAATTTACATGCTCAGTGAAGGCGAGGGAGCAGTCGAGCAGTACTCCTAAGTATTTGTAGGTGTTGACATCCTCCAGGACTGGGCTGTCTGGGGTGAGAATGCATAAGAGGGCATGGTTTTTAGTTTTGGCCAAAAAGGGCTTAGATCTGAACAGCATGGATTTAGTTTTTTTGGCATTTACGAAGAGGAGGTTTTTTGAGAATCAGCTGTGGGCCACAGCATAGTTGTGCAAGAGAACTGAGGAGATTGCAGCCATGGATTTGTCACTGTGGAAGAGGACAAGGTCATCGGCACACAGGAGAGAGTGACAGTCGAGGCAGTCAAAGGGAAGTGCATTAACGAAGAAGGAGAAAAGAAGGGGACCCAGGATTCAGCCTTGAGGGACCCCCACAGAGACAGGCAGGGTGGGGGAGCAGGCTTGACCAATACACACGAGTTGTAAGCGATCAGTAAGGTAGTTAGTGAACCAGCTTGTGACTTTCTGAGAACAACCAATGAGGCTAAGCTTGGAGATAAGGAGAGCGTGGTTAACCATGTCAAAAGTCTTTGAGAGGTCAATGAAGACAGCCCCGGTGGCTTTACCATTATCCATGTTAGAGAGGATGTGGTCGGTCAGAAGGGCGAGGGCAATGGTGGTGGAATGATTCTTGTGAAAGCCATGCTGTTGGTTGCATAGGAGGGTGTATTTGCCTATGTACTCAGTGAGCTGATTGTGGACTGCTCTCTCGAGTAGTTTACTGAGATGAGGGAGGATGGATATCGGATGGTAATTGTTGGAGGATTTAGAGTCTGGATTTAAGAATGGGATAACCTTAGCTATCTTCCATAGGGTCAGGCATGGTGGATGTGGAAAGGGCAAGGTTAAAGACGAAAGTGAGTGGCCTGGCAATCGCCGGAGAGATCAGCTTAAGGAAGACTGGAGATAGCCCATCAGATCTGGAGGAGCCGTGGTTAGGTAGACTTTTCAGTAGCTTCACTGTGTCGTGTATGGTAAAATAGAATGGGGGTATTTGCGGGTGAGTGGCAGAGCTGGAGGAGGATGGCAGTGTATCAGGTATTAGGGCTGAGCTTTGAGGATTGGCAGTTGGCAGCTTATTTAGGTACATGGATAAGTTGGTGAACTTACAGTTGAAGACACTGGCCACATCGTGAGGGTCGGTCAGCAGCCCATTCTGGGAGTTGAGTTGTGGTGCAGCGTAGCTGGGGTGGGGGTTAGAAGGGAGCTGGTTGAGTCCCAGAATTTTCTAGGGTCTCCAAGGTTGGCCTTTTGCAGATTGCGGAAGTGGGTCTATTTCAAAAATTTGGCCTGTTGTTTACATTTGTTCCTCATGCGCCTGTAAGCATCCCAGAGGGCAGGAGAAGGGGTTGCTTTGAAAGTGGACCAGGCGCGGTCTCTGGCCTTCATAAGGGTTAGGAGGTCTTTAGAGACATAACACAAGCACGTGCCTCTGACCCGTCTGGCGGTGACAGGGAAAAAGTGGTCCTGGAGTGTTCGTAGAGTCCGGGTAAATCTGGAAACTGCTGTGGCTGCATTGGAAAGGGAAAAAAGCATGGACCAGTCCAAGGACTGGGCCTCCTCAAGGAGATTTGTGGAGACTGGGCAGCTGAACTTTCTGAGAAATAGGTATTTGGGTGGGGGAGGCACTTTAGTTTAGAAGACCAGAGGAGATAGGTCAGTGAGTGATCGCATATAGAGTCAGCCACGGTGCCAACGAGTAATGCTCGGTCCTCCCTGTTTATGAGGATCCAGTCTAGTAGAGCCTGGGTGGCCGAGCGTGGATTAAGTCTTGTGGGGAGAGTAATTGCCTGCACCAGGTTGTGCTGCTTTAACAGGGATACATAGTCAGGTTGGTGGCAGCTCAGCCAGTTTAGATTAAAGTCGTCAAGAAGGATAGATTCCCTATGGGGAGTTAGAGAGCTCAGGCCTTGGAGGAGGCTGGTGAGTCCAGTGGTTCCGGTTGCGGAGGGTTGTAGCAGCAGCCAATATAGAGTTTCTTGCTGGATCCCAGGGTCTATTCAGAGAGTAGCCATTCACTAGGTGAGGAAGGGTCAGAGTGTAGGACAATGCTAGCTGAGAGGGGTTCCCTTAGGAGCAGGGCCACACCACCACCTTTTTTCCTGCCTGGCCTGTCGAGGTGTAGGTTGCAGTAGCCAGGTATTTTGAAGGTATTTTCGGTGTGGTGTGGCTTTAGCCATGTTTCAGTGAGTCCCAGAATATGGGGCTTGTGTAGCTCAATCCAAGCCTCAAGGTCAGTGAATTTAGATGGAAGGCTGCAGACATTGATATGTGCGAAATTAATACCAGAGGCGTTTGTCCAGATGCTGGAGGAGGGGGTGATATGGGAGTTTGTTGGGCCAGGGTTGCACTCAGTGTCCCCAGCAAGGGAGAGTAGTGATAGTAGGAGAATGTACGGGCAGGAGGGAATAGTAGCAGACCAGGAGAGGTTAGCCAGGTAGTGGCCAAGGAGGCGGTGTTCTCCTTTAGTGAGTAGGATGAGAGCGATGTACCCCAGGGTGGACTTATCTCTAGTAGTGAGTGAAGAGGGTTGAGACAGGGGAGAGGGGGGGAAGGAGAGGCACTGTTGATCGCAGGCCAGCACCATAGCGCAGAAGTCGGTCAATACCAGTGCGTAGTTAAGGAGATGGCCCATAATATAGGCAGTGCCAGCTTCATCTTTCCGAGGGAGAGTGGGGGACAAGGGGAAGTAGTAGGAAAGAATTATTGTGGTCAACCTAATGAATGGGGAGAGGAGGGAGTGATATCACCTAGGGATAGCATGTACAGTGTGCATAACATGGGTGAGAGGATCAAACCTTGGGGAACTCCACAGGACAGGGGCCTTGATCTCTCCCCCTGAGGAGATCATTCAGCACCTTCACTAGTGCTGTCTCCATGCTGTGCCTTGGCCGGAAACCAGACTAGAGTGTCTCATAGATGTCAAAGGCAATGAGATGTGCATTGAACTAAGTGGCCAGTGCTTTCTCAATAACATTCCCTAAAAAGGGAAGGTTAGAGATAGGTCTATAATTTGTGAGACAGTCTGGGCCCAGAGATGATTTCTTCAAAAGGGGTTTCACCAGTGCCTCTTTAAGAGCAATCAGGATCATCCCCTTTAGAGGAAACACTAGGTTATCTTCACAAACACTGGGCCCAGAGACTCCACACATCTGATTAAGAGACGTGTTGGGTCTGGGCAGTTCACAACATGCAGGCCGCAGCTTCAAGATGATCTCGCTGACCTCTTCCACCCCCACTGTTCTAAACTTGCTCCAGGCCTGAGACTTGCCTCTGTTTAATCCAGCTCCAACCCCGCATGACTGATGAAACCCCACTGGAGAGATACTTGCCTGACGGAAGATACCTTGTCAGCAAAATAGAGAGCAAATTCATTGATTTTGCAGCAGATAATGCTTTTACCAGCTGAAATAGGAAAGATAAATCAGCCTGTCCACGTCCAGAAAATCTGAGCTGGTCTGTTCTTTGCTGCACCAATCTCCCTGGACAGGAACTCTGCCTTCTTATTGGAGACTGCCCTTTAATACTCTGTATAATGAATTTTCAAAGCCAATCTGTCCCCCTCAGTGCCGGATCTCCACCAGAAGTGTTCTAACCTCTGACCCACAATCTTCAACTCCCTGAGTGCCTCATTGAACCATGGGGACCTCAGGTGTGACATCCTGGGTCGTACACGGACTGGTGCCACAGAATCCAGAGCTGTGGCAACAGTCCCATTATTGGCCATCACCACCTCCTCTGGACCTGTCACACAAGCGTCCAGCACTCTTGATAGATCCAGTTCCGCCTTCAGTCTTTCTGGAGTCACACCCTGCCAGCCAAGCTAAGTCCCTCTCTAGGTCCCATTTCATCCCAGGTCACCTTCTGAACCTCAACACCCTAATACCGCCCCCTCCATTAGCACCTCCTCAGCCTCTCCGCCTGACCACTCACCTCCTCACTGTTCCTGCTGCCCTACACCAACTATAAGTGGTAGCCAACAGGGGGCAGTCCATGAAGGGGCAAAGGTCTAGCAGCTGGGCCAGGGAGTAGCTAAGCCTAAGGGGCCTGTCCACCCTACACATCCTACAGTAGCTGACTATTAGCAAACCTACTTAAAACTATGGCTGATCTAAAAACAGGTGCTATAACAGATCTCTCTGTTTAAAATGTGAACCTATCTAAAACATTCATAACACCACACACACAATTTATTTCAAATAAATAACACCCTCTCTATCTCAAACCTTTCCTCACCCTATCCACCTCTATTCTTCCATCCATGCCCCCCTCCCCACCCTCTCCTCCCCTTTGTGGCACCGGGCCATCTCTCTCCTTAGTGAAGACTGAACAGATGTTCTCATTCAGTACCTCTGCCTTGTCCCCATTCACTTCAACCCATCCCTCCCATTTTTTGAACCATACTATTCCATCTTTTTTATCCCTTTTCTCACTAATGTAACTAAAAAAACTTTTTCTCCTTTTGTAATCCCTTCAGCTAGGAGGCAGTATAGTGCAGAGGTTTAGGTGTTCTGAGCTGCAAACCTACAGACATGGGTTTGAATCCCACAGCCCCCACTTGCATACTGTGTGACCCAGAGCAAGTCATTTAACTTCCTTGTACTCCCATGTCGCACCTGGAAACAAGCTTCATCTTAGTATGTCTTTCCTGGTTAAACAATTTCCCCTTTCCGTTCCCTTTCCTTTCAGCCAGCTGCAGTTCTTTCTGAGCTTTAGCCAGCTGGACTACTTTACTTGCTTTACTAGCATTCCTCTGATACTCTTCCATGTCCTCCTCAAGTTTCTATAGGCAGTTTTCTTGTTTCTGACTGCCAGAACAACCTCACAATTAAACCAGCTGGGTGCTTTGGCCCTTGAGTTTTTCTCCTTAAGTCTAACACACTCAATTGTGACTGCTACTATTCCCTCCTTAATGACAGACCACTTTTGGTCCACCATTGTCTCTTCACTGATGCCCTCCAGATGCCTCCTTAGCAGCTTCACCATTCTTCTGAAGTTTGCCTTTCTGAAGTCCGGGACTGTGGTCTTTTGGGGTAACTTCTTACTACCCATGTCCAACCTGAACCTCACTGTGCAGTGGCCAATCCCACCCAAGACCTCCTCAATCTGGATGTCCTGGATGTGGTTCCCATTTGTCAGTACCAGATTGAGGATTGCCCACTCTCCCTGGTGGATACCATGACACTCTGGGTCAGGAATCTATTCAGCACCACATCCAGATTACCTGACTCCTGGTACAGGTCATGGAAGGGATCTTCCAAATCGCCATAGGCAGGTTAAAGTCCCCCAAAATTACCACCTCCCCCTTCCCTTTAGCTACTTTTATCATCAAACCCAGTCCCCCGTCCCTTTTCTCTTCCTGGTTTGGCGGTCTGTAAACCACCCCCAGTCTCACCTTCCTCCCTTTATTGGATAATGTCTGCATCCACATCTCCTGTGCCTTCCCCTCTTCTGACTCTTTCCTTGTGCATGTTGTATCTTCCCATATGCAAACCGCTACCCCCCTTTTCTGCCCCCCATCCCTTCTGTATGGTTTGTACCCAGGGATTGAGAGATCCCAGTCAGGGTTAGGGGTGGTAGCCATCTCTCAGTGACCACTACAGTATCCAAACTCCTCTATGCCAACAACACCTGCAGGTCATCCATCTTGTTTCCCAGACTTCTTATTTTCAGAGACACCACCTTCCACCTTGAATCTGAGCCTCTCTTTCCCCCATGGCCCATCTGTCCTCCCTCATCTTCCAGCTTTCTCTGCTTCTTCCCCTCACCTTCTTCCTCCCCATTCCACTCACTCCAGATCCTACCTTCAGTTCTCCCTGCCCCAATTGGGGGAGGCCTGCTGACCTCCTCCTCCTGGAGACTCTGGGCCAAGAGGACCATCTTGCCCCATAACAGTTTAAATTAAGGTCCCTGGTTATGTATAGCCTAATTTATCCCTAAGGACTCTAGAACCCCCCTGTACTGAGCTGCGTAGATGGATTTATTGGTTCAGGTCTTTCCTAGCCACCAACACAACCGTAATCTTCCTCCTTGCACTACTGCAGCAGACATCATGAAACTCCTCTATCCTTTTCTTCCTGACTGTACTGGCTCTTGGTACTGGCAATACATCAGAGAATGCAACTTACCTGGCTATCCCCCCCCCCCCACAGATCCCCCCTACTTCCCTGAACCTTTCTGCACCACCCCAAGCTCCTCTCTAGCTAGGTCATTTGTTCCCATATGGATAATCACTTGGGGCTCTCCCCAACTTCCTGCATTATCTAAGCAATCCTTAGGCATATCCTCTCTGCCATCATTCCTGCATGCATATCACCTTCCTTCCTTCCTGTACATGGCTTGCCCTTCACCCCCCAGTGTATACCTTTGACTATTGAATCTCCCAGGATCATGACCTCCCCCCTCCACCTCGTTTGTGTCCCTCTCCCACCTCTCTAACTGTCCCTCAAGCTTCTCCCCTGTCTTCCTAATCCCCCTACCTTGCAATCCACTGCACCCCTTGCTCCCCCATTAACTACCCCCTCAGCCACCCCACTTGCCTTTTCTCCCTCCGCTCTGACTTGCCATCATGTTCTGCTTAAACTCCCCATCTCGATTCTCCACTCCTTGTTTTCCCTCCCTGTCACCCTTCCCTGCACTAGTTACATGCTCCATGGACAATTGCCCCCTTCCTCTACTGCTGCTGGTAAACTTTCCATACCCCTCCTCCTGTCTAACCCCTTGTCCCCTTGGCTTGGACCTGACCCCAACTGTGAAAACTGAGCAAAAACATTCATTTAATATCTGTGCTGTCTGCACATCTTCCTCCATCCATTCCCCTTCTACAGTCTTTCAATTCCCTTCTTGTTTTTCCTCCTCTCCCTAACGTATCTTAAAAAAGGCAATGTCACTTTCCTTCCCCCTTTCTGCTATTCTATGCTCTGCCTCCACCTTAGCTCTCTTTACTACATTGCTAGTCTCTCAGTTTGCTAAGGTAGAGCACCCTATTTGCCTCCAACCTATCGGACTTATACCTTCTGAAGGCCAGTTTCTTGGCCTGGGCTGCTTCCCCATTGAAAACCAAATAGGTCTCTTGTGCCTTTTTCCCTTCCAGGCCTGCCTGAAGCATACCTTAGATACCTCTTGGATCCCCTGTTTAATGGCATTCCATTTATTTTTCATCACTTCCAATTCATCTGACCTCTTTAGTATTTCCCTAAGCTCTTCCTCTATCCTCTTAAAATCTGCCCTTCTAAAGTCTAGAACTTACATCTGTGACCTCTGCCACTGGGAGAGTTATGCTGAACCACATTGTGGTGGGGTTATTAGACCCTACAGGATCTTCCACTGTTGCCTCCCCTTTGTTGTTTCACTTCAACAGATCTAGGTCCAGCATGGCACCATCTCTAGTCTACTCTTCTATGTGCTGTGTTAGGAATCTGTCCTGGAAGGCATCCACAAACATTTGGTTCCTAGTGCTCCTTGTCCCTGGAATGCTCCAGTCCACATCAGGCACACTGAAATCTAGGAGGACAACTCCCCCTACCATTCCCTTTCTAATTTGTCCTGTTAGTGCCCTGTCCATCTCTTTGAAGGCTTCTTTGAAGGCCTGTAGGCCACCCCCATTTTCAGGTCATTCCCCCTACCATCAGCTGAACCCATAGAGATTTCACCCCCCCTTCCCTTTCCTCCACAACTCCGATACCCTTCCTTGTGTAGAGTGCTGTCTCCCTCCATTTCTCCCTGTCTTTACTGAACAGTTCATAGCTGAGGATCGAGAGGCCCCAGTCATGCTTAAGTGTCACCTGCGTTTCTGTCATAGTCTTTATATGTGGCTTACCCTCTGCTGCCACAGCTTGGAGGTCACTCATTTTGCTCTCCAGGTTAATAGCATTTATGGAAATCACTCTTCAGAAGCCCTCTTTCCCTCCCTTAACCTATCCATTGATCATTTCCTCTTTGCTCACCCCTTGTGCCTTTTTACATCCTCTACCTCCTTCCCTGGCTACTCTGATTGTTGGAATATCCCTTTCATCCTCTCTTCAACTTCCTCTGCCCTTTCAGTTCCTAATCGTTGTTTTGCGAACTTGAATTTCTTAATTTTTTTTTTTAACAGGAGCTAGGGTCTTCAACTTTAGACCTCTCATTGCAACCAGGACTGTGTATGTGGTTGTATTTTTCATACTCTCCAAAGCCTTACAACAGCAATACCAGCTTTTTGTAAATGTTCTTTCTTTCATAAGTGGTCATAATAGCAGTGAATCATCACACGCAGTACTGGGGCAGTCTCCCTCCTCATACTGCTTAACCCCAACCCCACTACCACCAGTCAGTATCATTGGGCAAATGCATTAAGGGTATTTAAAGCAAGTTCGTCCTTTTTGGAAAAACTCTGAAAAATTTAATATTTAGCCATAATTTAGCTTATATGTTATAGAGTTGCAGTACTTATGATATATTTAGTCTTCATTACAGGGTTTCTTTACATGGAAACAGGATCCTTGTCCCATAAAGTTGATCTACACCTACTGTTTAGTGCATTACTAAAGTCAAAGTCCTCAGCTGAGGTAATAATATTCATTTCCAAAGTTAAAAAGTGGTGATGTCACAAACAGATGATTATAACTTCAGCAAAAGATTAAACAGCAAAAACAGATGAATTCTAGGGTAGAGGGATCCTGTTTCTTTGCAAATTAACCTAGCAACAAGAAATGTAGGGCAGAGGAATGCAGACAACATATAAAATTGAAGCTGAATTGTGTAAGCTAGAACTCTTTGAAAGAACATGGAACTGCGCTTTGCACTGTAGCAAGTGAAATGAAATTATCCATAGAAATGGATTCATTTGATGGAGTTATACATGTTTGGTAGCTATGATACTATTTTACATAATGTAATACTGTTTTGAGATGAGGATGCCAATACCTTGCTGTGACATAGTCATACGTATATGTAGGAACTGGTAACTGATTGCATTATAATTGTATGTTATTTGTATTGTAAATGTGAAGAAACTCTAATAAAAATTATAAAGTAAAAAAAAAAAAGAATTGTGTCCAATTATGTTTATATAGTTTTCTCAAATGAAACAAACCCTTTAATTCAGTTGTCTCTTTTAGGCTCTCACTTGTACCACAATTAAAGAAGTTGAGTCATCACCAATCTCTTTATTTTTCTTCTTGGCACCTTGTACCTTTAAGCCACATCGGCTAAAAAACAAACCCTTCAACTTAAGTTTCCCCTTCAAACAAGGAGCACACTTCAAAACAGTTTCAAATATCCACCATGCTTAGTCACACAAGCTAAATATCTATTGGTGTGAGCACTGTCAACTTCTAAAAAAAATAATTCAATATGTGTGACAGTCTTCCAGTCCAGAGGTGTAAACGGCTCATCAGAAGTACAGTCACACCGAACAAGTATATTTTTTTCACGGGGCCTAGGGTGATCCCTAACTTATTGGATGGCTTTGTTGCCCTATGGTCTTTGGCTCCCTGCACAAGGATCACCATGCTGCAGGCTTTTCTTGCATTCTAATTCTTTCCCACCTGTGAACTAACTTAGTTGGCACAGTCTATATTTCTCATAAATAAAACAAAACATGCCCTGGCATAGTGTTTGAATTTATAGTAGCTTTACTCCAAAGGGGGAAGGGTTCTATAGTAGCAGCGTTATCATTCTTGGACTGCTGGGTTACAGTTACTTGACCTGGAGGCCTTAACCTTTCATCCTATGCATTGTACTTGCATACAGTAAGAGTCCACTATCTCAAAAAAAAAAGGAAATTAATTGCAAAAAAAGGTGTTAATGCACTAGTTAGGCTAAAACTTACTACCATAAATGCAGGGAAATAAAATAAAATGCTAACAGTGACTGCAACGAGTGCTTTTCAAATGCTCCCCTTGCCAAACTGGACACCCAGGATTTTGGGGTGCCCAGAAAATGTATTTTTTGGGCTGAATGTTAAAAAGCAAACAATAGACGCTAGCTAAGCAGGTCACATTTACCTAGGTTTAGGTGTTTATATTTTGAAAATACATCAGTTAAAAGTATTTTCCATCTTTTTTGCTAAAAAAAAACAAGATGGCATCTGAAAATCATTAATTTTGCAAAAAGAAAATGCTTGTGAAAGCAATATTGTACTGTCGTATTAGAGGGTTGTCCTAAAACTCTACTGAGCATGCTCAAGAAAAAAATTTAAATCCTTATAACTCTGCAACTAGAGGTGCAGCGAAGGTTTACTTCATGGGCAAATTCCCCATGAATCTACTAATTCCGCCTCCCCATGCCATTTTGCAAAGTTTCTACCTGTGGTAGAAAGGTCATCAAAATTGGAACAGGGTAACTTTGCATTGCTTTGGGTTATTTTAAAGTGCAAATTGCACTTAAAAAAAACAAAGCAAGGGGAAGTTTGACATAATCGCTGGAGCCACATGGCCTCCCCCCCACAACTGCCGCCAGCCCAACAGTCAACTTCCCTCCTTGCTGTCTAGTAGTCCCGACCACCACCACCCCCTCAGCCGACTGCTGGCCCAATATGAAAAAATAAACCTCCTCAATTGCTGTATGCCAGCCCCAACTGTAGAGTCCATCCCTGGTATCTAGTGGTCCCACCACCCCCCAGCAATAGCCTGCCCAATATGAAAATTGAACTTCCCCCAATTGCCATCCCTGGTGTCTAGTTCCCCCCACACTGATCACCAACCCGTTGCAAAATTAAACCAATCTTAAACTGCATAAATGAAATTAATAACTATAAATTAAATTAATCAACTTCTGTGTTTCTAAATCCAAGGTCCACTCCCCAACCCCCATTACGGGTAAGGCTGATAGCGTTACAAATAATTTCCTGGTGTCTAGTGGACCCCCCACCCCATCTACTGCCCACCACCACGCCCCCCACTCTGACCCTGAGTGAGCTAGCAGCAAAGCCCTCCACTCTACTCCACGGCCGGCAGCCTGACTGAGCTCTCAATAAATGAGCACATACCTGTACAAGCACAGGCTTCATCTATTGTTAGCTTGAGAGTCATTGCAGGATACTTCAGGGGTAGTAGAAGTGAGGGGACTGCTCTGTCGCCGTGGGTGGCGGATGGAGGAATGGCGTTGTGGATCCTGGGTCCACAGCACCATTCCTCCCCATCCCACCTCCCTGCTGGTGACTGAGCAGCCCCCTTCTCTCTGCTGCCCCTGGAAAATGTCCTACAATGACTGTGAGCTGGCTGACTGTCAGCGAATGAGCGCATGCTTGTACAAGCATGCGATCATTCACTGAGAGCTCAGTCGGGCTGCCGGGCATGGAGAAGAGTGGAGGGCTGTGCAGGTGGACTGCTCGGAGTCAGGGTGGGGGGGTGGAGCAGAGTGATGGGCAGTAGATTCGGGATGGGGGTCGGTTCATTAGATACCAGAGAAATTATTTGTAAAGTTGGTTTGGTGCCCGATGATGGGGTGGGAGTGAAACACCAGGGAAATTATTTGTAAAGTTGGTCCGGTGCCCATTAATAGGGGGCACAGCCCAAGAGGCACTGGGGGTGGTGGCTTTATTGGGATCATCAGCCCTAACGCTCAACCCATTCCATTAGAAAATAAGCTGGGTGGGTACAGTATAGGAGAATGGGGTGAGCGTTAAGGCTGATGACCCCTACGTCATCCCCCAATGCCTCTCGGTCTGTGCAGGGTGGGGGGTTGGGTGTTAGAGTTGGAAACCCTAATGCCACATTCCCCTACATTTGTCTATTTAACCCTAATTGATCCATTAAAGAAGTTTTTTTGCAATTTATTTCTTTACTTTTTGAAATAGCATAATCATTTCCTAATTTGCTTGTGGGAGTGCAGATCCATCTAGGCCCTGCTCTCCCATTCCTCCATTGATGCGTACATGTATGTAGCTGTGGAAGCACAGGGCTCGGAGGAAAACAGTGATGAAATTTTCAGTGTAGCCATGTTATTAACCCACCTGATGTACCCAATACAGGAAATATTCAAATCCCCACCGCAACGTAATTCTGCGCAACTGCAACACCATTCCGCGTGACAGGTGCAAAAACACATTTCAGCCAGGATTTGAAAAATGACAGCTGTGACATACATTTGGTGGGGTAATAACAAGTCTATGCTGAAAATTTGGTGTCAAAGTATTTTAAATTTACAAAGTTTCTAGTGTGTGTAGCGAAATTGAAACAAATGGTCATAACGCAGCCATTTTTTGACATTTTGACTCCAAATTTTCAACATGGCCTTTTGGAAACCCCACCTCATGAACAATATGACTGTCATTAGGCAAATCCCACCTTAAAGATGAATTCACCAAGCGACCGTGAAATCACCTTTCAAGCAGGAGTTACGAAATGACAGTCATACTGTTCATAAGGTGGGGTCCTCAAAAGGCCATGTTGAAAATTTGGGGTCAAAATCTCCAAAAAATTACTTAGTTATGAATAATTTAAAACCCCCATTGAAATACACTGAACCGCATTTACCTTAGTTTCTCATACTGTAGTCGCTGGTTCCAGCAGCAAGATGTGTCTTCAATCAGAAAAGCGGATCTTGAACCCGGGATCTCTTCAGGTGAATGAGGGTGTGTGGGGGTGTCAATGGGGGTGTGGGAGGGTGGTGCATAGTGGGAGGTCAGGTGGGGGGTATAGGTGTGATTGGCAATTGACTTTTTTTTTTACAGGTTAACAAAAAAAACACTGCAGGATGTTTTTCTTTGTTTCAGTACATTTAAAATATACAAGGGGCAGCCACTAACCACCGAGAAAAAAATAAATAAAATATGGGGATCAGAGGGTGATGATGCCACTAGACACCAGGGAAAGATACGGGAGGGTGTGGGGGTACCACTAACACTAATGAGTATTGAAAAAAAATATTTAGGGATTGGAGGGTGAGGGGGATGCTACTAGACACGAGGGAAAGAACTGGGAGGATGTGGGGTACCACTAACACCAACAAAATAAAAAAAAGAAACTATTTGGATCGAAGGGTGGGGGGGTGTCACTAGACACCAGGGAAATTATTTTTACTACAGGGACAGTGATCAGAGGATGCCACCAGACACCAGGGAAATGTAGGGGCAGGAGTACTGGAGGGTGGGAGGGCCACTAGACACCATGGAAAAACAGAGTACTGGGGAGGGCAATGAAAGGGATAAGCAAGGATTCTCAAGTGGCAAAAAAGGATCCTTTTTCGTGACTCATGATATAAAAAAGGATTCTTTTTTCATATCACGTGGTCACGAAAAAGGATTCATTATATTAAACAAAACACATTTCAAGGGCATATTTCTAACTTTGAAGTGCAGATTGCACCTAATGGGGTCCCGATCAGCCAGCTAGGTGTGGTGGTGTCACTCCAGGATGTAATTTTTGTTGCTTTTGAAAAAAAAAATAAAAAAAACAGAAAACAAGATGGTGGCTCGTGAAAAAGGACTTTTCTTTCATGAAAAAGGATTTTATTCTCACAGAAAAGAAACTGATCTCACGAGAAAGAATCTTTTTCTGTGAGGCCAATCCTTTGTCGAACTTTGTCCCTCTAATTTGAACAGTGAACTTCCCATTGAAAATAAAGGGAACTTAAAAATCTAATAACTTTGCAAAAGATTTATATTTTTTCACCAAACAAAGCATAGCAGTTTTGTTACCCAAACTGTATTTATCCTGAAAGCAGCTGTTTTCACCTTATTTTGTGGACTTTGGATTACTTAAATGACCCCCGGGACTGTGAATGCCGTCTCCGCGGCTAAGTGTTACAGCTCCTCCGGTGAAAATTTTAGACCTACTTGCCTACTGTGCTTTTATTGTAAATCAGTTATTCTGGTCTCATTTAAGTGTAAAGTCCTAAACTAGCCACCCTAAACCTGTAAATTGACCTAAAACTGTCCTCTGCTGCAAACTACTCTCTTCTCGCCTTTTTCTCTATTTGAATTTTGCATTCTGTTGTTAAAGCTCTGCTGGTAACCTAGAATTGTAAAAACAAGCTGCCTAATTGCTGTAACTGCCTTCCTCTAAGTTAATCTCCACCTTTTTCTCATCTCCCGCCCTCTCCTTTTGTCCTGTTTTACCTGGCTTGCCTACTTAACAACCTCTCCCTGCTACTCTCCTTAGGACCTCTCCAAGCCGCCGGGGCTTCGGACCCGCTCCTCCAAGGACCTAAGCACCCACCGCTGCACCCAAAGAAGCCCCTGGGGTCTCCGCTTGCCCAGCGGCCCCCACTGAAGAAAAGCCGCGCTCCTCCAGGAAGCCTGTTGTCAGGGGCCGCACCACCACACGCTCACCGCAGAAGGGAACCAGGAGCTCGGGCACTCACTGGTACCTAGTGCCACTAAAGGCATTAAAGCCGTAAGGTACGTTCTCACCGATTTCTTCCCGCCGTCTCTCTCCAGTAGGGGTTGGTGGCTCTAGCTGGTTCCACCCTTCACTCAAAGTGGCTGTTTTCACCTTATTTTGTGGACTTTGGACTGCCTAAACAACCCCCAGGACTGTGAATGCCGTCTCCACGGCTAATTGTTACAGCTCCTCCGGTGAACACTCGTTCCACCGGCGCTTTGCGACGGCTCCCCACCTCACTCACCCTGGTCAGCCCTTTAGCTATATAGGCTTCTGTTGGTCATATGACTAAGTGTCCACTTTCCCATTGGCTCCTTATACTCTCTAACCACTGGGGGTGTTAGTCCTACACACCGGCAGACAGCATTTTCTGTTGTAGCTATACGGTCTGGTCTCGGTCCTTTCCCTTAACCTTTATTCCACATCTCCCCCTCCACCTTTCCAGGATGCCTCTCCTTCGCTGAGTTCTTGCTCTCCTAAACCTTCCATACTTCTACGTGGTTTTCCTAAAAACCTCCCTGCATATTTCTTACCTCACCCTCTAGCCTCCCCCCTTTTTTCTGCTGCTCCTTCTAAATCCTACTCTCCTCTCCAAAATCACTATCATGCTCCTCCTTCGTGAGAGTCCATCGCCTTTGTGTGTTAGACTAAAAGTACTGACCCTCTTGCTCTGCCTTCTTTTCCTGCTTGGACTTAACAAAATCTCTCTGCCTCTACCGCATGGCCTACACCAAGACACCCCATCACCAGTGACTTTAGTATTTCTGACCTACTCCTCTCTAATCACTACCCTAAACCTGCCTTGCACTACCTCTTCTTAAAAGGATGCACGTACCTGGTTCTCACAAACTATCTGCCACAAAGGAAAAACAGAAATCCTCCAATTCTCTAAACAGGGCACAGCTTAAATTCCTAGCACCTCTATTACTACTGCTGGCAGGCGACGTGGAACTTAACCCTGGCCCTCACCAAAGCAGCACCCCGATAAACCCTCATACCAAGCCAAAAAAAGGTCTTCTAATTGCTCACATGAATATTAGAAGTCTTCTGGGCCATCTGACTGAACTTGAGGCCTGGATCAAAGTGGTTGGTCCTGGCATTCTGTGCCTCATGGAAACATGGCTAAAACCCTGTATCCTGGATGCCCAGTGTACCCTGCCAGGATACTCTATTATCCGACAGGACAGGACAGGGTCTAAATGGGGCGGGGGTGTTGCCATTTACCACAAAACCCACCTCACACTAAAAGTGGCTCCTGTCCCTAGCCCCCAACGGCACTGTGAGTCCTTGCATGTAACCCTGTCGCTAGGTGCGAAAAATCTGCACATAATATGTCTCTACAATCCACTCACTGGTGGGGTGGAAAGTTTCCAGGAACTACTCCAACAAACATCACAAGTTACTAACATGAATGAGGCCATCATACTTCATGATGTAAATCTAAACTGGCTAGGCCCGTCTCATAGCACTCTGGCATCACTAGTCCAAAGGCACAACTTCCACCAGCTTATAACTGAGAACACAAGAATGACCAACTCCCTATCGGGAACGCTGTTAGACTGGATCCTCACTAACAGACCAGATCATATGACAAAGGCATCCATCCTGGCAGATGCTATAACTGACCACTCGCCCACTATCTGCCACTGGCGCTCTTGTCCATCACCCTCTCCTCAGTCCTGCCTGGTCACATTTACTAACTTTGCACATATGGACCTAAACACCTTTCTCCTAGACATAGCCAACATTGACTGGACTGAAATCTACCAAGCAACAAAAGTTGAAGATGCCCTAGATGTGTTCCTGACCAGGTTCAGAGATGTAGAAAATCGGCATGCACTGAAAGTGCAGAGAAGGGTCAGAAGTCAACAAACGAGATGGCTCAATAAAGATCTACTCTGACAACTCAGAACTAGGGATAATCTCTGGAAGCAGTTCAAGACCACTGGCCTACCCAGGGATCACTTAATCTACAAACAGCATAGAAGTTTCTGCAAAAAACAAATCAGGCTTACAAAAAGCAAATACTGCCACAACCTGCTAACCAGCTCTGCAAATGATCCCCGCAAGTTCTGGGGTCATATCAAGACCTTCCTGGGCACCCCACAATCAGTCACCCCCTCGGAAATGATTCTACAAGGTATCCACTGCAATGACTCCCTCACCATAGCAAATGCCTTCAATCAACAGTTCTCTGACCTGTCTTTCTACACGTTCACACCAACAACTGCATCCGCTGCCCCTCAGCCCCCTTCTACCAATGAAACAGCCTGCCCTTCAACCAATAAACCTGTGCCTTCAGCAACCAAGTCTTTCTACTTCAAAGCTGTGTCTGGAATACAAGTTTTTAAACTACTAAACACCATATCTGACAATACCAGCCCAGGCTCCGACTCACTGGAACCACGTCTGCTGAAGGCTGCTGCTCACCTCATCTCCTATCCACTAGCCAGGGTTTTCACACTGTCCCTCAACAACAGCACTGTCCCAGGTATATGGAAGTCTGCAAGGATTACCCCCATTTTTAAAAAGGGAAACAAGAATGAAATCTCAAACTACAGACCTATAGCCATTCTCTCGGTCCTCAGCAAAATCCTAGAAAAAATTGTAGCCACCCAGGCCATTGAGTTCCTTGAATCCTCAAAATTGCTCTGTGAAGCATAACATGGATTTAGGAAAAACCACAGCACCACAACTGCGTTAGCAAAGTTCACCTCGGATACTCTCACAAACATGGATGAAGGCCAGCTTACTGGGGCTGTGTTCATCGACATCACCAAGGCTTTCAACCTTGTGGATCACCCCCTACTACTGTCTACCCTCAAAGATCTTGGCTTCTCATCCCCTGTAACGAGCTGGTTCAGAAGCTACTTAACTGATAGGACCCAAGCTGTCAAACTCAACTCTGCAATCTCTGACAGCACCACTATCAATATTGGAGTGCCTCAAGGCTCAATACTGGGCCCTCTCCTGTTCTCATTGTTCATAAACAATTTTCCCAGCAGTATAGTATCAGGTGCCTACTTCTCACGCAGATGACCTGGTCATCTATGCTCGGGTCAGATAATACTGACTACCCAAGCGCAACTCTAACATCTGCCTTCCACTCTGCTCAACAATGGCTAAACTCACATCGCCTTTATCCTAAACGCCAGCAAAACCAAAGCTATGCTATTGGGTACTGCCCAAGCTAAGATCCTGCTCATCTCCCTTAAATATATTTGACCTTGACGGACCCCTCTTGAGGTTGTTAGCACGCCCGCTATCTGGGCATACTGCTCGACCAATCCCTGGACCTGAACCTGCATATTCAAGAAACCCGCAAAACTGTAAACTGCAAACTGGGGCTGCCTACAGAACCAGCTTATATGCTTACACCTGCTGCCAAACTGGCCATTGCCAGAGAATCCTCCTTCCCACTCTAACCTACTGTGCTCCCATCCTGTCTATGGCGCATAAAACTACCCTGCAAAAATGGGATGTCACCTACAACAATGTTTGCCGGTATGCCTCAAAGACCCCCCGTCTCAAGCATCACTGCCAACTGTACAATGACCTAAGCTGGCTCTCCCCCTCTGCCACCAGACTTTACTATCTATGCTGCCTCTCAGACTCCATCATCAGAGTGGATAGACCAGCTTCACTATTGGAACTGTTTCAGCCCAATGTCTCTTCGCGTGAACTGAGGTCATCAGATAAATCTCTCCTGAAAGTTCCCCTCTGCCATACCTCAAAGGGTTCAGGTGCATTCGGGCATGCTGCCCCACAAATGTGGAACTTGCTACCACTCGACCTAAAGCATGCCTCCTCGCACTACCTTTTCAAGCGAGGGCTACGCAACCACCTAACGTCAATGTACCAATGTGCTTGCTATGACCCTACCTGAGCCTGTCCTTCATGCCCCCTTTTCTCCCCAATGTGTTGGACCCCCTCGCTTCAATCACCCTCCTTTTCTCCCATCGCTTCCTTATCCTATCTATCTGCTGACTGTATATATTTCCCCTGTCTGCCTTATATGTTAGGTAGCCTATTTGCACTATTAATGCTGATGCTAAAAAATACAAGACCTTACTATTTTATGCCTCTACAATGCCTTTGTGTCTGATAATGCCTCTCACCATCACACTGTTTGCCTGTTGTTTCAACTTGCTGCCTATATAATTTGAGGTGAAGGTTTTTTGTATTGGGTACTGGTACATCCTAATGATCTCAGCTTCTTTTGTTCCACCTCCTCCCCCCCCTTTCACCAACTAAGCCCAGACCTATTACCCGGCAATCAGATCCATGACCCCGGGCATTTTCCACACCCACGGCCGCCAAAGCCGCCTTTTTGCCATATTTCACCTCGGACCCCGCCTCCTGCACTCACTCTCGCCGGTGAGCGGCTCCATGAGCCCGGACACAGATCCTAGCATCTGCCGCAAATGCTGTAAAATTCCCTCTCGCACCCCGACTGAATTCCTTGGCTCCTATACCTGAAATAAGAATCAGTGGCCAGGACTTCATCCTTGCTTCCATTTCCAGACCCCTAACTTTGTGGGTCTCTCCCCTGATTTAACCTGTTAAAGCCAGCTTGGCTCCGTTTGGTCCCCCCTCCTACAATGTCTTCACTATACCAAGCTATGTGTCACTCCTGTTGCCCCGCGATGGACCTGTTTCAGTAGTTACTCATCCGGCTTCCTAAGCCGCCTGACCACCTATCTCTGACTTATTCACTGGTACCTTACCTGGGAACGAAACTGCGAGACTCGGTACGCTTCGTGTGTTCGGCCGCTAAAACTGGTTTTGCCATCCATGACCCTGCATCCCGAACACCCTCTAGCCGGCTAACGGTTCCATGAGTCCGGTCGCAGACCCCTGCCTTCTTCCGCAAAAGCCGTAATCTCTCGTTGTCGCCTGACTGAAGCTCAGCTCCCACGCCTGGTCACAGAACCAGCGGCCGGACACTTTTCTCACTATCATCCGCTGATGCCGCAAGCTTTTGCCGTCTTTCACCCCGACCCCCGCCTCCCGAATCACTCCAAGCCGGCAATCGGTTCCACGAGCCCGATTCCAGGCCCTAGCCTTCTGCCGCAAACACCGTAATTTCTCGTCCCACCCGACTGGAGCTTACTCCCTTGCCCGGTTTTAGAACCAGCAGCCCGGACACTTTTCTTACTCTCAGCCGCCGATGCCACAGGTTACACAGTATCTCGTCTCTGAACCCTTGCCCCCACCTGCACTGCTAGCTGGTAAGCCAACCTTTGACTCTGGTCTCTAGCCCTGCCACCTCCCGCTGAACTTAGCTGTGCACAGACCCTACCTATCCTTGACCCCCTCCTTTATCATGTCCCCCCCCCTTTTTCTCTCTTTCATCTCTTCTCTGCTCTGAGGTCTATCCCAGCAGCAGTACCCGTTGTTCTCTCCTGTTTATTTGTAAACAATGTCTGATTACTTCAATGCACCTTATCATGTAACTGCCTTATTGTCTTTGCACTGTACTATGTATTGTTCCTGTACCTCCCGGGTCGTGCCTGAAAATAGTCACTTGCTGGCTAATGCACTTACCTGGTTAACAAAAACTAAATAAAATTTATCATATAAAAATCACACCAAAACTCCACACCATCTGGACGTAAGGTGATGAGGAATAAACTGCAAAATAGGAGACTTTTAAGGTTTTTGCACTATCCAGATCTCAAAATCTGTACATCCGACTGGAATGAAACTTGCCACATCAAGAGAGCTAACCCACGGGATAGTACATACCAAATTTTGTGTAACTGCATTAATTGATTACAAAGTTATTAAAGTACAAAATTTGAGGTTTAACATTAAACAGGCTACTCAGCCCTAACTATAGGGGCAAGACTTGTTTATGGCCTGATAAGAGCACACCCCAGTTGCATAATGAGGCATGAGGCACTTGTGCTGCGTGCCTTTAGCACCTGGGAAGTGCTCTTATCAGGCCATAAACCATACCTCAGAGTGTCTTATTCTGGTTATAAAATGGGCCCCTCGGTAAAGTAGTTAATTAAAAACTGTACATGACAACTGCACATAAAAATGCTAAATAAATGTGGTCATATGACTACAAAAAATTAAAAAAGTAGTCCTTGCCATTGTCTTGAAATTGGCAGCTCTAATTCTCGTGATGTTTTTTGTCACCTCCCCCCATACACAGATTCTTTTGTGTGTGTGTTTCCTTTAATTTATTTATTTTTTAAATCTGAATTTCCATCTTAAATTGGTTTCATTCATTATAAGGAGGCTGGCTTGACTTCAAGAGAGCGTGTCCCTCATTGCCCGCTGTACAGACTGGATTCTTGCCCCCCCCCCCCCACACACACACACACACATTCTTTTTTGTGTGTGTGCTTTCATGTTATTTATTTAAATGTGGATTTCTGTCTTTAACGGCTTTCATTTAGCTTGAGAGACTGGGTTGCTTGGGAGCGAGTGTGTCCCTCTCTAGCCACCATACACACTGGTTTCCTGCTTTGTTATTTTTGAAGCTGTTATGACCGCTGAACTTGAACCGAGTTTTTGCGGCTGCTGGTAAAAATACAGGAAGGAACTGGGGGGGAGTTGACGATTGAAGAAATGATTTGTAATATGCACAGTACAGACCATCCAGCAGTGGAAGCCACAGCTGGAGATGTGACGGAATGAGCAGGCACTCAGTAAAAAAATGTAAGATGTTATAATGATTAAAAATTTGGGGTTTGTGGCTTCTGGTCAGAGCACTGCAGT
Source organism: Neoceratodus forsteri (assembly GCA_016271365.2). Lineage (NCBI taxonomy): Eukaryota > Metazoa > Chordata > Ceratodontiformes > Ceratodontidae > Neoceratodus > Neoceratodus forsteri. The sequence continues at coordinate 948,123,670 of CM028135.1, forward strand.
ATGTAGACACGAGAGAGATCTGCTCCCGCTAACTCCCCAGAAAAATTTTTTTTTTACCCACTCATGATCAATTAAACACTCCTTCGTGATTGTGGTCAGCAGCAGCAATGATTGCTTCCAGAGGGAAATTGTGATCAGTGACGCAAGGGAGTTTAAAGCAAAAAAAAATCACTCTCACCCCCCAAGGCCCCAGTGCATGGAGTCGCGCCGGCTAGGCCACCTGAAAGCCTGAAGCCTGAGACAGAGAGCGAGTCAGAAGAGGAAGGGAAGGATTTTACTATAACCTCCAGGCAGCTGTGCAGAGAACTCTGCAGACGTAGAAAATTCATGGAAGGATTTCGAGCAGAGGTTGGGGAAAATCAAGCTAAAATTAAGCAGCATGAGGAACAGCTACAAATAATTGAAGAGCACCTCACCACCTGCACCGAAACAGTAGACTTGCACAACAGGGCTTTACTTCATCTACACGACCGCTCGGAAGCCATAATTAATAAAATAGAGGGTCTTGAGAACAGATCCCGCTGCATAAATCTAAGACTACATGGCCTTCCCAAACATACTGAAACAGGGGACACAGCTTCATTTGTGGAACCTTTACTGAAAGAAGTACTTAATCTAGACAAGGACACTCCTCCGAATATCATTCAAGCCCACAGAGCATTAGCAGCTCTCCTGAAGAACCCGAAGGCCAGGCCACACTCAATTATTATGGCCTTTCTGGATTATAGAACAAAGGAGATGGTGCTATATAAATCTTGGGCCCAGAAGGAGAGTATATTTGGTGACACAGAGTTGTACTTGAACCAGACTTCGCTCCTACAACCTTGACACGGAGAAAGCTATAATTCCCCATGTTGAAGATGCTTCGTAGTAAGGGACTGAATGCCCAGGTAGATTTCCCAGCCAGACTCCACATCACCTCAGATAGGGGCACTAAAGTTTTTGATAAAATACAAGAAGCGAAGAAATATTTGCAATTGCTGGAGATAACAGTGGATGAACTGGTAAATCCAGGTCCCCTAAAAGAGAGAGAAAAATGCCAATGGCAGCTTGCAGGTGGCAGTTACAGAGTGAGAAGACCAACTGGGAACATCCAGCAACAAAGAAAACCACCCCATGGGCCAAGATGAAAAATGAGCCTAAGTTTACATGCAGAAAATGGCTGAAGGATTCAGAGGCCCCTCAAACCCACAAAGACCCAGTTCAGATACCAGCTTCGGAAGACCCAGAGGGAATAATAGAAGATCCTGCCACCTAGCCCATCATGAGTCATAAGAACTCATGTACTCTATATGTTCTTTTTTCTCTAAGGTATCGCTGGAGATGGTGGTGCTAAAACTATAATATAATGAAGGGCTAAGTTGGGACTGCGCGATAATGGTGGGGAGCTGCAGTTGGGAGATTTTAAACTACGTCCTAGACTTAACTAAAGTATAAACATCACCCATCAATCGCAACCATGAAAGAGACTGCCTCTCTACTGGATTTATTTATGAGACTCGAAGCAGATTGTGGGATTTAGAGGTCATAAGGCATTGACCGTAGTTATTAAAAAAACCGGATACTTTAAATGCCTAAAATACAGAGCAAAATCAAGTGAATAAGGGAAAGAGGAGGCAAGAATGTGTGAAGGGAGAGAGTTTATCTGTTATTTTTACAATGCATTCATTATACTTCAAAAAGTGAGTGAGTACTTATTTAGAAGGGGAGGAGGACTCCGGAGCTGCTCAAAAGGTAGCAGTGCGGCTGTTCCCAGACCACCTACCTCCACAGAGTTAAATGGAGGGAGGCAGTAGCGGGGGGCGGGGAAGGGATATGCTCTACATGGTGTTAATTGTTTCACATTTGCTGTCCTTATCCAAAAGATTCTGGATGTGGTGGCACAGTGCAGAGATTTCCTTTGCACACCCCACCATCATGAACCAACAAAAGTATGGTGGGCCAAATGTGATACCTTGGAAGTGTTATTGGCATCAAATATACTGTTCAGTTCTTACCAGGGTTGTTTCCTGGCTGTGGTTATGAATTTTTAAGTTAGTTTAAATCTTAATGTTCATGTTTGTTCTGATTTGTGTCAATTATATGACCATGGACTCCTGCGCTACCCCCTTTGGATTCTTGGCACAGTATCCATTCCACACCCGGTTAAGGGGTCCAGGGGCTGGCCAGGCATTCAAGTTGAAATTACAATTAAGGTCTAAATATGGGTGAGTTAAACATAATCTCATACAGCATCATAGGGATTAGTAACCTCATTAAGAGGGCTAAGGTCCTGAAAGAACTGGCGAGCTTAGATACCCATGTGGCCCTATTACAAGAGACCCACCTTACCGATGCAGAGCATGAGAAACTGCACTGGGGGTAGGTAGGAGAGGTGCATGCATCATCGTATACAGAACACCCGCACAGACTGGGCACAGCAATATTAATGCATAAAACCTGCCCTCGAAGTATAGAAGGGGTAGTAACAGATCCAGAGGGGCAATACATTAAGCTAAGGGTGACCTATAGAGACATTCCTTGCACCATTTTAAACGTGCACCCTCCTAATGAAGACCAGGAGGCATCCCAATTTAAAAAAAAATGCTCTTGGAGGTCCTAGATTCCATGGAGGGGCTGTGCATATTAGGGGGAGATTTCAATGCAGTTTTATCCTTAGGTTTGGACAAAAGGGGGGGGGGTGAGAATAAACATGCATTCCCTTTCCATTGGGCTGCTAAAACCCAAATTAGACACCTAGGTATACAAATCACGATTGATCTCACACAGCTATTTAGTTCTAATTATGCTAGCAGTATAGCCTAGAGGTTAGAGGAATGAGATGTGAACAAGCTTGATACATCCAGAAGACCAGACCTGAGTTTGATTCTCACAACCTCCACTTGCATGCTGTGTGACTCTGAGCAAGTCACTTAACTGCCCAGTGCTCCCAGGTAGCCCCTGAAAACAGGCACTTGTGCCTAGTGGGCCTTACCCGGTTACCAAAGACTAAAATAAAAATAAAATAAATAAATTGTGGGCAAATCTAGAAAGAGACCTGGCCAGATGGAGGCTTTTACCCCTGTCCCTGATTTGCCGAATTGCCACGGTACAGATGAATATGTTGCCACATTTTTTGTTTTTATTTCAGTGCCTCCTCATAAAAGTGCCAATCATTTTTTGGAATAAGGTATAAAAACGAAACTTGAAATTTGTTTGGAAAAATAAAAAAAAACTAGGATAACCAGAACTCTATTACACCTGCCGAAGGAGGAGGGAGGCTTGGCCCTTCCCAACCTTCCATTATATTATCTGGTGGCACAGGGTGCACAATTAATGACATGGGCCAAGCAGAGAACCTTGCCACTATGGTACACAATCAAAGATTTGGATGTGGGAGGTCAACCTTTGTTCTCTCTAATCCACTCAGGGATCCCAGGAACATTGAGAAAATTATCCCCAACAGATGGGTCAGACAAAGCCTATACATTTTAAAGAAAATTTGAAACCTTACTGGAACCCCACAGGGTCTGGGTCCACTATCACTCATTCCCTATGAGGAATCCTTTTTCCCACCATCCCTTGACCTGGGCTACACTAGATGGGTAGTCCAGGGTCCCTTCAGATTTACACAGTTAATTGAGGGTTCCACCTGTATCACTTTCAAAAGCACCAAAGAGAAATTTCACTGGCAAAATGCAGCATTCTTACGCTATATACAGGTTAGGCATTTTGTAAACTCTGAAACCCACCTTTGAAGCCTGACAAGGCCATATACTTGCTGGGAGGAGTTTTTATACTGGTCAGTGATCATTAAGGGATCCAGTAGATACATTTTGTACATCTATAAAATGTTGGCCAGAGAAGGGGGAGGTTCTTTGCAGGGTATCAGAATGGCATGGGAGAGGGAGGCCAACATTTCCATCAGGGAGGAGGACTGGTCTCACAGATTGCATTGGGGCTGGAAGGTAACTTCTGCTCCAATCTGGAGAGAATTCTTCTGGAAAGTCTTAGTCAGATTTTTCCACACCCCATCAGTAGCAAAGCACTATAGAACCTCTGGTTCAGCAGCATGTTGGCGGCTTGCGGGCAGGTAGGCACCCATTGGCACATGTTCTGGGGAATTCACCTTCCCTTGACATTTGAAAACTTTCCCTACAGTTACACACCAAAGAGGGGAGGTTCACAGTGTTCTCCTTACCCTTATAGCAGTAGTATTGAAATGTGTAACCAGCAAGTGGCTCCAGCCAGAACCCCCAACTCTGACTGAATGGAAACGAAGAGTGAAGGAGGTCCTGGAGATGGAAGCCTTTACTGCAAAGCTAAGACTTAGATATGAGCAGTGTGAAGTGAAGTGGAGTGGGTGGCAGATCTGGTTGTTGGAGCAGGAAGCATAGCAAGTGCCCCAAAAGGCCAATAATTCACTGCTAATACTAAAGATAAATGGGAGATTGGGGACAGTACTGAGGCTGAAATAGACCTATGCTTTCCTTGGGGTGGGGGAATTGGTTTAAACTCATGGGGGGATTCACACACAGTCAGAAGTATGGTCCAGAATCAGACCATTAGGTTTTTATTTTTAATTATTATTACTACAGTTGAAGGTTATAATGTTTAAGAGAGTTCCCAAGTAAAAGGGGATGATAACAGATAAAATGAATCCACAGCATGTTACAGCAACTTATTTATTTAGTTTTTGTTGACTGGGTAAGTGCACTAGACAAATCCTGCCTATTTTCAGGCACGACCAGGGGGAAGGGGATACAGATGAATGCCAACTGACCTTGAACCAGGTTAAGCTGTTGGTGTTATTTTTAGTGAATGAGAGAAATTTGGCCAGGACGCCGGGGAAATTACCCTACTCTTTTTGATAAGTGCCATGGGATCTTTAACATCCACCTGAACTACCACCAATCCAGGCAGATGGGACCTCGGTTTAACGTCTCATCTGAAAGACGGCACCTCAGAAGTGCAGCACCCCTCTCATGCTGCACTACAGTGTCAGTACTGGGATATTAACCCAAGTACCAGATGTGGGAACTGAACCCACAGCTCTCTGATCTCCCGGCCTCAGAGGCGAGTGTGCTACCTACTGAGCCACTGACACTTATGTACCATCTTATCTGTTATTACTTTTTTGGACTTCGCGAATACAAGATGATATGTAATGATGGCTAAATCTATAGGCTCCTGAACAACCAACTGAACTCAAAGAACTAAATGTAACATGACATGGTTATAAAAAATTATGTTGTACTGCTGTTTAAGAATGCTGAATGAAACTGAGTTTAAAAAAAAAAATTGGAGTTTGTATAGGAATGAGAAACTTCGTACACTGACTGTTAATTTTGTTATTTCTCTGTTGCTACCACTGGTCTACTGGTACAGCTGTTCCGTGACCACTGCAGCTATTCTGTCGGATGCCATCTGAGGTCTTGCAGTGGGAAAGCAACGGCACGTATTGATTTTAGCATGTTCTCCATTTTGGTTGGCACAAATAGTGCCGGTTGTTAAGTTATGGCCTGATAAGGACATGGCTGAAGCAGGTGATCAGCCAATCAAAGTTCAGGAACTGTTTTGCCCTATATATATATATATATATATATATATATATATATATATATTAGATGATTCAGATTACAACCTTTGAGCAAGCAGTTCTTTTACGAAGGTTCCACGTCAATTCATAGGGTTAAGGGGTAGACATTAATTACATTACAGGTTCCACAACATTTAATATGGTTCTAGAGGTACACAAAATTTACATTGCATTTACAATATTATACATTTAGTTAGTTGCAATGTACAACAATGTTTAATGAGTACAACAAGTGGGTTAGGACAGATCATACACCAGCCGCAAAAGGATTCAGCCCAGGTAGGCATCGTCAAGGAGCACAGCGTGCCCAGGTGTGTGTGTGCATGTGTGTGTGTGTGTGTATATATATATATTTATTTTATTGGACAATTCAGAAAGACCTTGGAGTCAAAGACTCATTTACAAAGGTTCCAAGTCATACAATTAGAGTACAAAGCAAACAACAGGTAACAGAGAATGAGACATTACAGCATATTACATAATGAGAAGTTGGATTACATTTCAGCACATGGTAGCCATAAGAGATAATGAAGTATAACATTACATTATATTACATTACATGACAGACAGGGTTGATTACACAGGGGGTAAAGGTCTGTACAGAAGTAGAGTCACACCTTAGCACAGCCACAATGGTTGCAGGAAGACCTATAACCAGCTGATAGTCGGTTGGTGAGGCAGTAGAGATTTCAAAACAGAGACAGTGATAGATACGGGTGCAATAGAGTAGGGTGCAGTAGGAGAGGGTCGGGGCAGTCGCACACATTAGAGTCAAGGAGGAGTTCCCTTAGTCTAGCTTTAAAAGGACCCAGCCTTGTTTTGTTGGTCATATGGACTGGGAGAGAGTTATACCAAGTGGGGACTTGGTAGCTGAAAGTCCCTTGCAGTTGGGAGGTATGGGTGTGAATTGCCCATAGCAAGCTGACATAGAGTTTGTCTGGATCTGGCTGGGGATGCAGGTCAAATAATAGAGGTGAGATAGGGAGGGGTGAGACCTAGGAGTATCTTCTTTTCATCAGGCCTGAATGGTACCTGATTCTGCTATCCAGGTTAAGCCATTTAGAGATGTTGTATAGTGTACAGGTATGGGTGAAGCGATCACAGCCTAGTATGAGATGACAGGCTTTGTTGAGTACTAGGCAGAGTGTGTTTAGCGCAGAGTTGGGGGCAGCACAATAAATAGCAATGCCATAGTCAAGAAGGGCAAGGACGGAGGAGTTGACGGAGATCTGTATAGTCTCCCGGGTGAGGCAATGTTTGTACCTATACAGCACACCTAATCTCGAGTTTAGGGCAGAGGCAAGGAGGAGAATGTGTTGTTTAAAATCGAGGGCTGGGTCAAGAGTGATCCCTAGGTATTTAAAGTTGTTAACTTGCTCGAGGGGGGTGTGGTTGACAGTGAGAAATGGGGGATGGTGGTTCTTGCAAGGGTTCTGTGGGTGGGAGAAGATCGTGACTTTAGTTTTCTTGTAGTTGATTATTAGATACTGGGCGGAGAACCACTGTTCTGCTTCATGGAAGCTAAGTTGGAGTGTTTGGTGGAGTTTAATTGGGTCAGAGTCTGAGGCGAACAGTACGGCGTCATCCTCATATAGGAGCAGGTTTCCTGAGACGGCCAGCAGGAGGGAGTTTAGGTATAGGCTAAAAAGTAGGGGGCCAAGAACTGAACCCTGTGGGACACCAGAATGGACTGGGAGGCAAGGGGACAAGACGGTGCCTACTTTGACCTGTTGGGTTCTGTCCAACAGATAGCTGGCGAATCAGTTTAGAGAGTCGTTGGAGAAACCACTGGAGAAGAGAGTGTTAAGCAGTAGGGCATGGTTGACAGTGTCAAAAGCTTTAGAGAGGTCCATGAATATAGCACCTGTGAGATAGTGATCCAAGGTGGAGTGGGCATGCGAGGTGAAAGTGAGGAGGGCGGTAGTGGTACTATGTCTATTGCAGGAAACCATGTTGTTGGGCACAGAGAAGATTGTATTTTGTGAGGTGGTCAATGACTTGGTTGGCGACGATACGCTCTAAGGCTTTAGAGTGGGGGGGGAGAATGGATATAGGGCGGTAGTTATTTGTGGAGGTGCGGTCCCCACTCTTAAAGATAGGGGTGATGTTGGTCAGCTTCCAAAGGGAGGGAAATTTTCCTTGACAGAGGGACCAATTTAGGATATGAGTGAGAGGGTAGAGGACTTCTGGGAGAGTAAGGCGGAGAAGTTTCAGGTCAAGGGAATCACTGCAGTTTATTGAATGGTTGAGGGTTTTGGCCAAGTTCGGTTTGGCATCTGCAAGGGTAAGAACGCGAAGGCGAAATAGAGGGGCAAGGGGAGGTAGGTGGGTCTGGGCTGGCGGGGGGTCAAAGAAGTTGGGGGGAGAAGATGGTTGAGATTGGTGAAAGCAGAGTTTATGGCTGAGGCTATGCTGTGGGGATCCGTGGAGGTGCTACCGTCTATTACTAGTAGGTCTGGGGGCTGGTTTGAGGTTTTACCACAGAGTTCCTTAATATTATTCCAGAATTTATGCCCATTACCCCAGGTGGATGTTAAGGTCACTTTGTAATAGTCCGCTTTGGCAGTGAGGAGGGCCCACGTGCATTTGTTGCGCCACTCCCTATAGCGTTGCATGTCAGCTGGTCATTTGGTTTCATTAGGAAGTTGCCAAAGGGAGTCACGCTGCTGCAATAGACCCAGGAAGTGATCAGAGAACCATGGGACCTGGTATCATTTGAAAATGTTCTTGGTAGGGGGGTGAAACTGCCACAGGCACTACTGAAAGTGGAGATAAATAGATTAAGTGCATGATCGGGGTCAAGGGTGTTTACAAGAGGTGTCCAGTCCCAGCCTCGAAGGAAGGTCTTGAGTTGGGAGAGTTGCAGGCTTTGGGCCAGGGTTGGGGTGGACATTGCCCATTAGTAGAAGTAATAGGACAATAAACCGGAGGCAGTTTTTTGATGTTTGGGTATGGAGCTGTTGGCATTTATGCAGTATATACTCTTTGGCTGGATGGTAGGTGGGAATTGGAAGCTTCAAGGTTTGGGGTGCAGCCAGAAGGATGAGGAGGTGGGGCGGTGGGTGGAGCAATTGTGGGAGTACCACTGGGGGTGTGCAGGGGGGAGCAGGGCTGCATAGAGTCCAGTGCCCATAATGATAGCTAATGACAGAGAGTATGACGGTGTGGGGTTTTAAGGTTGCAGTTGTCGGGGGATGAGGGGTGCTAGTAGCAGGGTACTTGTCAGCCATAGTGGCATCCCACCACACAGGCGTAAATAGGAGAGGGGGAGCAGGAGGGAGAGTACCAGTCTGTCTGCAGATGTAGCACATGCGTAAGGTTCGACTTTGTGTGGGGAGGAGGGGAGAGTAGGAGGGTGATAAGGATGAAGGTGGGCAGTAGAATACTGGGCTGGGGGTGGAGTTATGGCATGAAGAAGCAGGGAGCAGGAGGGCAGCATGGTGAGAGGGATAGCAAAGGGTAGTAGCAGATTGGATTAGGTAGGTGAGGGATATAGCTTAAGGAGTAGTGAGCTAGAGATGCAAGAGAAAAGTCTTGAGCATGTAATGAGAGGGAGATCTGGAGATGGTGAGACCTCTGGTGGTGACAGAAGATAACGAGCAGATGGAAAAGTTGGCTGATAGGTTCTCAGCGCGGGAGGCGGGACTTTCTAAGTTATAAAAGTAGGAGTCTACCAGGGGTGGTGGTGGGGGCCGGCGGCTTGCGTTGGCGGAGGCAGCTACAGACCATTACAAAGGAGCCAACAAAGTCACGCCTACCTGTTTTCAGTGATGCGGTTTTGGGGAGGGGTGAGGCACCTCCACGATCCTCACAGCCGCTCAGCCCCAGGAATGCTGTTTTGGTGATGCAGCTTCGGGGGGGGGGCAAGGGCACCTCCTACGATCCCTCACAGCGTTTAGCCCCCAGGAATGCTGTGAAGACAGAGAAGAGATGGTGAGTTAATATACCTCCTAAAAAGGGAGGATCTGAGATTTACCATGGTAGGGGAGTCACCATTCAAGCAGCAGTAAGTGGGGCAGAGAGAAACCAAAACACAGTTTGGGCACACTTTTACAGATCTTAGGGAATAACTAAGGCAACCTACTAACAGTGATTACCAGGTACCTAGCGATAGTAAGCAAGAAATAACTAAGGCAATCTACTAACAGTAGATACCAGGTACCTAGCGACAGTAAGCAAGATTATTTAAGGTACCCTCTGCATATTAGGAAATACAACAGTTTTACTTGAAAGAGGAAACAAAAAAAACATCTTCACTTGTGTGGCAACTTTAAAGCAAAATAGCAGGTAGTGCAAATTAAAGGCAGTGCAAAAATTAAGGTCCTACGTTTGAAGCAGGTCTGAGAGTCCCCTTTTTCTTTTTTTTTGTTAAGGTAGGAAATGGCGCCAAAACACAGTGACTGTTTTAACAAAGGAGCCGACAAAAGTCACGTCTACCTGTTTTTGGTGATGTGGCTTCGGGGGGGGTTGGCGAGGGCACCTCCTATGATCCTTCATGGTGTTCTCCCCCCAGGAATGCTGTTTTCGGCAATGCGGCTTTGTGGGGGGAACAAGGGCACCTCCTATGATCCCTCACATAATGTTCAGCCCCAGGAGTGCTGTTTTCGGTGATGCAGCTTCGGGGGTGGGATGAGGGCACCTCCTATGATTCCTCACAGCATTCAGCCCCCAGGAATCCTGTGAAAGACAGAGAAGAGATGGTGAGTTAATATACCTCTTAAAAGGGGAGGGTCTGAGATTTACCGTGGTAGAGGAGTCACCGTTCAAGCAGCCGTAAGTGAGGCAGAGAGAAATTAAAACACAGTTTGGGCACACTTTTACAGATCATAGGGAATAACTAAGGCAACCTACTAACAGTGATTACCAGGTACCTAGCAATAGTAAGCAAGAAATAACTAAGGCAATCTACTAACAGTAGTTACCAGGTACCTAGCGACAGTAAGCAAGATTACTTAAGGTACCCTCTGCATATCAGGAAATACAACAGTTTTACTTGAAAGAGAAAACAAAAAAACTATCAAAAAACTATCTTCACGTGTGTGACGACTTTAAAGCAAAATAGCAGGCAGTGCAAAAATTAAGGTCCCATGTTTGAAGCAAGTCTGAAAGTTCCCTTTTTCTCTTTTTTTGTTAAGGTAGGAAATGGTGCCAAAACACAGTGACCATTTCAACAAAAGTCACGTCTACCTGTTTTCGGCGATGTGGCTTTGGTGGGGGGGAGGTCACCTCCTACAATCCCTCATGGCGTTCAGCCCCCAGGAATGCTGTTTTCAGCGATGCAGTTTCAGGGGGGCGAGGGCACCTCCTATGATCCCTCATGGTGTTCAGCCCCCAGGAATGCTGTTTTCGGTGATGCAGCTTCGGGGGGGGGTGAGGGCACCTCCTACAATCCCTCACAGCGTACAGCCCCCAGGAATGCTGTTTTCAGCGATGCAGCTTTGGGGGGGGGGCGAGGGCACCTCATACGATCCCTCATGGCGTTCAGCCACCAGGAATGCTGTGAAAGACAGAGAAGAGATGGTGAGTTAATATACCTCCTAAAAGGGGAGGGTCTGAGATTTACCATGGTAGGGGAGTCACCGTTCAAGCAGCAGTAAGTGGGACAGAAGGAAACTAAAACACAGTTTGGGCACAGTTTTACAGATCTTAAGGAATAACTAAGGCAGCCTACTAACAGTGATTACCAGGTACCTAGCGATAGTAAGCAAGATTACTTAAGGTACCATCTGCATATCAGGAAATACAACAGTTTTACTTGAAAGAGAAAACAAAAAAAAACTATCAAAAAACTATCTTCACTTGTGTGATGACTTTAAAGCAAAATAGCAGGCATTGCAAATTAAAGGCAGTGCAAAAATTAAGGTCCGGCGTTTGAAGCAGGTCTGAGAGTCCCCTTTTTCTTTTTTTTTTGTTAAGATAGGAAATGGCACCAAAACACAGCAACCGTTTTAACAAAGGAGCCGACAAAATTCACATCTACCTGTTTTCAGTGATGCGGCTTTGGGGGGCACCTCACGATCCTCATGGCGTTCAGCCCCCAGGAATGCTGTTTTCGTGATGTGGCATCGGGGGGGGGGGTGAGTGCACCTCCTACAATCCCTCACAGTGTACAGCCCCCAGGAATGCTGTTTTCAGCAATGCAGCTTTGTGGGGGGCGAGGGCACCTCATACGATCCCTCATGGCGTTCAGCCCCCAGGAATGTTGTGAAAGACAGAGAAGAGATGGTGAGTTAATATACCTCCTAAAAGGGGAGGGTCTGAGATTTACCGTGGTAGGGGAGTCACCGTTAAAGCAGCAGTAAGTGGGACAGAAGGAAACTAAAACATAGTTTGAGCACAGTTTTACAGATCTTAAGGAATAACTAAGGCAACCTACTAACAGTGATTATCAGGTACCTAGTGATAATAAGCACGATTACTTAAGGTACCCTCTGCATATCAGGAAATACAACAGTTTTACTTGAAAGAGAAAACAAAAAAACTATCAAAAAACTATCTTCACTTGTGTGATGACTTTAAAGCAAAATAGCAGGCATTGCAAATTAAAGGCAGTGCAAAAATTAAGGCCCGGCATTTGAAGCAGGTCTGAGGGTACCCTTTTTCTTTTTTTTTTGTTAAGATAGGAAATGGCACCAAAACACAGCAAGCGTTTTAACGAAGGAGCCGAGGAAAGTCACTGCCTACCTATTTTCAGTGATGCAGCTCGGGGCGAGGGACCTCCCACGATCCCTCACGGTGTTCAGTCCCCAGGAATGCTGTTCTCGGTGATGCGGCTTTGGGGGGGTCGAGGGCACCTCCTGCTATCCCTCATGGAGTTCAGCCCCCAGGAATGCTGTTTTCGGTGATGTGGCATCGGGGGGGTGAGGGCACCTCCTACGATCCCTCATGGCATTCAGCCCCCCTAGGAATGCTGTTCTCGGTGATGCGGCTGGGGGCAAAGGCACCTCCTACAATCCCTCACAGTGTTCAGCCCCCAGGAATGCTGTTTTCGGTGATATGGCTTCGGGGGGAGTGAGGGCACCTCCTACGATCCCTCACGGCGTTCAGCCCCCAGGAATGCTGTATATATATATATATACACGGAAGGAAGGGGAAATTGTTTAACCAGGAAAAGCACACTAAGCTGAAGTTTGTTTCCAGGTGCGAACTGGGAGCACAAGGAAGTTAAGCGACTTGCTCAGGGTCACACAGTATGGAAGTGTGGGCTGTGGGATTCAAACCCAGGTCTCCAGATTTGCAGCTCAGTGCCCTAAAGAACTGCACTATACTGCCTCCTTAAATGAAACAGAGAGAGCTAGCAGCCTTCCTGACATTGTTCTAGGAGCACAGTGTTACAAGATTACATGCAGAGGAGAATATACTTAACACACATGGAGTGCCTACTACCAGACTACTGCCTGATTGTGGGGGGCTGTGATGTGTTTGAGTTCTCAAAATCATCTGTAGCAGTTACAGTTCTTTATAGTAGCCAGGTGGAGTCGTAGGTCCTTCATGAAGGTGGTGTCTATTTTGACGACTCTGGCTAGGTTGTTAGGGAGTTTGGTAAGCCATTTAGGACCTCTATAGGCTATGGATCTTTGTGCAAGCGAGGTCTGCCTAAAGGATACAAAGAGGACATCTTTATCTTTGGATATAGTGCACTGTGAGCAGTTAGTTGGGGTGAAAAGTTGTAGTAGTCCAGCTGCAGTTAGGTCGAGCAGGGCCTTTTTTCTGAGGATACAAGTTTGGTATATAACCCTGCTTTGTAAGGAGAGCCACCCCTTAAGAGAGTAGAGATTACAGGTATTGGTTGTTCTATCAACCCCAAGAGCCAGACTGCATGCCTTGTTAAGGACAGCTTGGTTCATTTTAAGTACCGTGTTGGTGGCGGCACTGTAAATAACAAGTCCGTAGTCAATTACTGACAGGACTGAGCTGCTGATGGTGCGGTAGCAGTCAAGGCATTCCTATGCCAGTATAGAATGTCTAGCTTGGTGTTGGCTGTTTTAACTATGTGGTCAATATGATGGGTGAAGGAGAGGGTGTTGTTAAGATATAGGCCCAGGTACTTAAAAGTGCTGGCTTGTTCCAGTTGCACTCTGCCCTTGCTAGTAATGGCTAGGGGGCCTACTCCATGTTTGGCATGCACTGTGGTGAACAGCATAACCTTCATTTATGTATATATACTGTATATATATATATATATATATATATATATATATATATATATATATGATTGCAAAACTTTGTTAATGCATTAGTTAGGGTTAAAGTGAAAAAAGTAGGAAAATGTGGCATTAGGGTTTCCAACCCTAACACCCCACCCTGCAGGCAGCCAACCAGGTGTGGGGTATGTCTTGGGATTCTCAAGCCTAGTGCCTGTGGTTGCTTGTACAAATCTTGTCCTTTTGTGACTTGGGGGGTGAGGAGTTAGGGATGAAAACCCTTATGCCCTAGCCAGCCAGGTGGTGCTGAGGGTTGAGGCGCTGAATGCCACACCTTGCGCCACACTAGTGACCCACGGTCAAGAGCAACCTGCAGTCACCAAGAGCCAGCAGGGGAGTGAAAGGATTGAGCATACGATGGACTGCTCTCCTCTCCCAGGGAGGGGAAGGTTGTCATCCCACTCCTTGGCTGCCCCCTAGTGGAGGCCAGGGAACAGCATCAGAGTCTGGGAGACACAAGAGTGTGGAGGCATGGCATGTACGTGCCTCCACCTGCCTGCGTTCATGCCGCAAGGGGGAGGGGTGTACGGAGAAAACACGAAAATGGAAGTGGCATGCTCCATGATGGCCTGGCCACTTCCCGTTGCCAGCTTGCCATCTACTGGATTGTGCTCTTGGGGGGGGCTTCTCCCTCCAGCCCCACCATGGGGGGGTGGAACCGTGGGAGTACCTGCCGGAATGGGGCAGGAATTTAGGAGTGCCAACTTTTATAAACCTTTGTGGGTGCTCACTGCCAGAAGATAGTATTTTTCCTATGCCAGGCTCCCTAGTAATGCTTTTTTGCAGTCTTCCCTCAAAATATTGAGAGTGCTTAAGTCAACTTTGTGGGTGCCTGAGCACCTCAGCATCCCTGGAGTCAGCACCTATGGGCAGGATCAAGGGCTGGGTTCAGAAGACAAGCCCTCTGCCAGTTCCATAAGGCAGAAAAACAAATAATGGAAAAAAAAAAAGAAAACCCTAATGCCCCATTTCCCTACTTTTGCAGTGTTAAGTTGAACCCTAACTGGTACATTAACACAGTTTTTTGCAATGAACATCTATCTATCTATCTATCTATCTATCTATCTATCTATCTGTCTGTCTGTCTGTCTATCTATCTATCTATCTATCTATCTATCTATCTATCTATCTATCTATTAATCTATCTATCCGTTTTATCCAGATATTATATATATTTATAATACTGGTACAGTAATGCCAGTATAGTTAGGCCTGAATAAGGTGTGTAATGTTAAACCACAATTTTTGCAGCTTAATAACTTTGGTGGTGTTTGGTAAAATAGCCCAAACTGTGACATGCTCAGTCTGTCTGGTGGCTAACAAGACGTGAAAAGTTTTGTGGCGGCATCTTGCACGGCTTCTGACATACTGAATATTGATTTTTAATGATGTGTTATGTTCTTCCTGTATTTAATACATTGTTTTGCTGTCATAATCAACCTAGACAGTATGGAATTCTGCTCCAAAATGTTTAGGGTAGAATTAGCCTGTGCCAAGGTAGTGTCTTTTGAAGGTTTTGTGAAAAAATATTACTCAGTTACAGAGTTCTATGAATTTAAATTTTGTTTTTCTGAGCATGCTTTAGTAGGGTTTTGAGTTAACCCTCTGATACGAACCCGGAAATTGTTGAGTTGCGTGACTGTTTTCGATTTGCATCACTTAGTTGTTACAACCTAAAAAACATTTTTTTGTATTATGACAGTCACTATCTTGGTTGTTTCTTTCAAACTGAAAAAAACATAGAAAAAAGCCGGCCCAGTGGTGCTGAGGGTTGAGGCACTGGACGCCACACCTCGTGTCATGCCGGCGACCCGGGTTCGAGAATGAGCCCAGGTCGTCCGGGTCAGCAGGGGAGGGTTAAGATAAAGCATCTGGAGACTGCTCTCCTATCCCTGGGGAGAGCTGAGGGACTCCACTACATTGTAGCAGCCCCTGGTGATGACCGTGGGCACTACTAACACTGGTGTATGTGGGTGGAGTGCGGCAGACGTCAGCATGCAGTGCCCGGATGTCATTGCATGTCTGCACTCCAGAGGGGTCAAATAATGGAGGAAAAAGACTGGGCATGAGCAAGCAGCTTGATGGCTGTGCTCGGCCAGCCTGTAGGTCTGTCGTGGAATTGCACTGGAGGGGTTTAGTCTCAGCCTGGCATGAGAAGGCATGGGGGGCCTCCCAGTGGGTTGGAGAATGGCCATACCGGCCCCTCATCATGTGAGAGAGTCTGCTGCCCTCTGGGTGGGTCGACCCAGTGGCTGGATGCCCCTGCCGATCGCACCGCAGCAGGGAGGAAAAAATATGATATGAAAAAAACGACATCGAAAATAGCAAAAAGTGGTGTATATAAAAAAAAGCAAACCAACACCTGAACCTTAGTTAGATTCAGGTGTTTGTTTGTTTTTAAATTAGGACCAGAAATACCTTTTCTGGGCATCTACAAATCCTGGGTGTTCAGCTTAGCGAAAGGAGCCGTTTTTGGCTTGCACAAAAAAAACACTTAAAGATCAAGTGTAACCTCATCAGTTTGTCATGTTGTAAGGGGCTGAGTCTGATAAATGATCTGGTCTATTGGTGCTTCAGTTGACTCCCTCCTTTATATTTATTGAAGCAGACTGGGGTGCCCACTACCCCAGTACCACTTTAAACTTCACCCTTCCCCTCCAGATTGTCCAACCCCATACATAAATGACAGTACGGGAGTGCCTGCTTCTGGTGCTGCTGAAGACTATTCTGACACTGGGGTGCCTAATCCTGAGTGTCGGCTACAGTCCCCCTGTAAAAGAAGAAAACAGTCCCTCATTGACATTTTTTTAGTACCTGCAAAGAAGAAAATGGTCCCTTAACGATCTGAGCCCCCCAACCCTACACCAACCCCCACTCAGCAGCCCCCAACACACAGTCACCTAAACATATCCCACAAAGTAAATCCACTCTCCAGTCAAAAAGACGCCCTACTGCTGAAATCAGTGACTGCAATCTGAGAAAAGAAGGAAAGTCCTATTAACCTATTTGAATATGTTTTGAACTTTTACTAATAACTTTGTCATTTTTCAATATTTGTACACCAAATAATCAACATGGCCTTTTGGGAAACCCGCCTCATGAACAAGGGAGGTGACATTTTTCAAATCATTCCCAAAAGGTCCCGAGAAAGCATTAATGATGTTTTTTGCAAAGGATTACAAGTGTGGTAGTGCCTGTATATTATGGTTGTGTTAGGGTTTCATTAAAATTGCCATTTTCAGACCCTTATATCTCAGCTGTTTTAGACCCTAGGGCTACACAATTTGGTGTGCACCTTCTTAGTTCTAGGGTTTCTTAATACCCCCACCCCGATTTTATAAAGATTAGTTGGGTAGTTTTTGAGATATTAATGGCTGAAATTACATATTTTTGCCTGGTCTGATACCTCAATGTGTGCGCTCAGATAGGCAAAAAAGGGTAAAGAGCTGCATTATGAAACTTGCAAGTTTTATAGCTATCATATGGGAATAGATCCTTTAGGGGTTTGGGATAAAAAAAAATGAAATCGTTTTTATGCTAATTACAGTTAATTGTTCACACAGGCACATTCAATAAAATCATCTGAGCAAAATAGCTAGAACTATGCATAGACTTTTTTTCAAGGTAAAGTTCAACATGAAAAAAAGTTTAAGGTAAGATATCTTTATAATTTGGAAAAAGTTAAGGGTGACAGTGTAGTGTTTGTGAAAGAGGGTAAGTACGAGTTACAAAATGTGTTTTTCTTAAAACAATTAATTAGCAGTAATTAGTTATATTTGATTAAAAATGAAACTCTTCGCAAAGCAATCCTTCACAAATATAATTTTTTCCTGTAAAATCTATGTGTAGCATGAATATTGAAACCGTTTTTTAAAATAGTCATGCTGAATGGCAGTTTTTGTGATGTTCTCTCTTAATGTGTACTGCACGTTAGATTTTATGCTTTACAATGATTTATAAAAGATTACATTTTTGTGGTGTAAAAAGTATTTGTGAAAGATATCTGTGCTGCATGATAGTTTTTGTGTTCAAATGTGTGAGCTTTGCATATTAATTTTGAAAATATACACAATTTGCATATTAATTTAGATAATGTGTTTGTGTTTTGTGAATACCTTTAGTAAATTAGATTTTTATGTTTAGAAAACTTGATTTTAATCTACCTCTTCAACCAGAACTTAACACTTACGTATGTACTGCACTTTTAACCTTTATAATGTCAGAATAACTGAAAAAGGACAACTACTACAATGTTATATGATTTTGAAATAATACTTTATTACTCATAAAAAGGGGTGGTTTAACCAAAATAAGAATATTTAAAAATAAATTACAGGGATGAGTAAATTAAGTTACTACACAACTTTCTTTGAAAATGAGGAAATCTATGGCAAAAAACTACTGTATGTTAATGTCCATTATGGTTACTACTGCACAAAATGCAAACTGCACAAAGGTTGGAAATAAAATATTAGGGTTGCAAACACAATGCCTACAAAGTTTGGGAAATGTCCTATTAAGGTTCTTATGTCTAACTCCCAACCACCTTACTACATCCCCTACCCTCATGACCCGAAGACAGCCTATAGGTCCAAGGCCATAGATCAGTGGTAGAGTACCTCATACAGGGTCCACATATTTATATTGTTATATAGCAACCCTTATCCCCATCCCTACCCTACCTTGTCGTCAACGTGATACAAATCAGTCATATTACCTAAGTGAGTACCTGCCCATAAAGTGATTTCTGAGCCCTACAAAAAACCAACAACTATGCAATGTGTAAAGTAATTTCAAATTTGTAACAGTTCTGGACCAGGATTTACGAAAAAAGGCAAAGTGTTATGCAAATGTCTGATGGCATCTTGTGATTGCCCAGGTCACAAAACTCGCTATTCACAGATGGATAGTGGATGGTGCTATCCAACTGTGAATAGGACTGGATAGAGGCAGCAGTAACACCGATACCACTACATCTAACCCACCAGCGCAGCCCTAACCCCAACCCCCAGTCCAGTGACTACCCCTTCAAACATAGCGCCGGTGCACTAAGTTGGTATTCACTAAAGCAGCAATACAAATGAGACCATTGGGCATGCATGGCAAGAGTGGGCCATTTGTATGCCCATCATGGGCCCAATTGCATGGGCTGTGCTGAGTGTAGCATGCCCCCCCATTGCTGCCCTGCAAGGAAGTATAAAAATCGCTGGCAGTCTACTGGTTCCCTCCCCCTTCACTGGTCTCCAATTGCCGACTCTAGTAGTAAACTAAATGTTTCCATAGTGTAGTGGTACCTCCCCCCTCCCCGACTGCCCACCCAATATGTGAAAATAGTGGCCCTTCTCCAATGTTCCCATCACCGGGACCATAGTCACAAGAAAGATCCCATCCCTTACCCTGTCAGACAGTGTGCCCCCACCCCCGCTCCCCCCAACCTGATCCCTAGCCAGTGGCCAGCACAGTTCTCCTCACACCACCATCAGTGGCCACCAACTGAGCTGTCAATGAGCACGTATTGTATACAGTACACACCCATTGACGTTGATTGACAGCTCCTGTCAATCAATGTCAATTGGTGTGTACTGTATGCAGTATGCACTCATTGACAGCTCTGTCAGTGACCAGCGCTGGCCATAAGAGCATTCACAAAGTGTCTTTTAAAGGACAGGGGGGATTCAAGGGTAGGGAGTTCCTCCGGGAAAGAGTTCCAGATCTTAGGGACTGCATCCAAGAAAGCTCTCTGCCCCATAACCATTGTTAGTTTAGGTCATTCAAGAAGATGGCTAGAGGAGGACCTCAACTGGTGAGAGCTGTGTCTGATGGTTAGAAGTTCTGATAGCGTGGGATCTAGAACCTTCATGAATGATTTTAAAAATGAAGGATCCAAACAGCTGGTCTCTATGTGCTTGAGGGGAGAGCCACCTAATAATTTGATATAAGGTGCTGAGATGAGTGCAATAAGGGGCTTGAGTTACGAACCTTCAGATATTATTATATGCCATGTTCAATTGATTGAGAAGTTGAGGTGAGGAAGGGGAGATGATGGGAGAACAGTAGTCTAATATGGGTAGAAGGGTACCTTGCCCAATTGCCAGTCTAGCGTTTCTGAGTTAGTAGGTGTTTTAGTTGGTAGCACACACCCAGCTATTGATTGACCCTTTTAACTGCCTGGCCTATCTGTGTAGCTAATATTAGAGAGGGGTCCAGAGTTACACCGAGGTACTTAAAATCCTTGACCTGCTCAATCATGGATCCATCTGGGGTTTGGATGTTAAGATTGTATGAATGTCTTGTGAGCCTATGTTTAGAGTCGAATAGTATAGTTTTTTTTTTTTTGCATTGACAATAAGCCTGTGTTGGGTAAACCATTGAATATCCGAAGAGAAATCCTTGGTGTGGGTTAGAGCTATCCTTGCAGGGGTGCTGTCTCTACTGAATAAGATACGATAATCAGCATACATAATCTTTCGAGATCCTGATGGTTCAAATAGCAGAGGATTAAGGAAGAGAGAATAAAGTAGAGGTCCAAGGATGGACCCCTGGGGGACTCCAGTCTGTACTTGAAGTGGGATGGATAAGACTTCCCAATATGGAACATTTGCATCCTGTTAGTAAGGTAACTTTGGACCCACTTTGAAGAGTTTTGTGTGAAACCCAAGATATCCAGTTCCCTTGCAGGATGTTATAATCCACCATATCGAACGCCTTGGAGAGATCCACAAATATGGAACCAATGAGTCTCCCCTTATCTGCCTCTCTGATAACATGATCTGTGAATTGTGTCAGGGCCATAGCAGTGCTAATACCTTTCCTGAAGCAATGCTTGTCCTTACATAAAAATTATATGTCTCAAGATGTTCTAATATTTGATGAAACACTACTTTTTCAAGGATTTTACTCATATGTGGCAGGATGGCTACTGGTCTGTAGTTCTCAGGTAGATAAGGGTCCTCCACTTTAAAAATAGGGACAGCTCTGACCTCTTTCCAAAGCATGGGAACTGTGGAAGTAGATAGTGATAGGCTTACGATTCATGAGAGCAGTTTTGCAATGTAATCTATTACTAATTTCAGGAACCTTGGGCAGAGCCCATCACTCCCTGCGCTGCACAAGATAGTTAATGCTCACAGGAGCCGATGTATCTCCAGGGAAGACATGGTTCTGAAATAGAAGAGAGGGCTGTCAGTTCTCTGTCCACCTTGACACTTTGACTAAGTAGCCTGGGAGATTGGGAAAATTGTGTATTTTGACTCAGACCATTTTATATTTGATTTACACAACATCAGTTTACTAGTTATACATTTTAAATGTGCTCTTTGTATGAAGATATAATTGTTTCTGTTTGATTTCAACTGCTGGCTTCAGTGCTGCACTTGGCTATTGTGATGTCATCAGCATTGTTAAAGCTGCACTCTGATTGGTTCAGTATGCATTGTGAAATACCCCACTTTGCATGATATTAATGTATGTATGGTAGAACGTTGTTATAGGTAGAAATCTACCTTTTTATAACAACGTTTTACCATCAATGTGACGTCACGATCTTGTTAACCCATTAATGGTACGTCACATCGATGGGTTAACAACCGGGAACAGTCTGGGCATGCACGCAACTGAACAAGACGGCCTTGAAACGGCCACGGCGGTGAGGGCAGAGTGGCGGTGACTGAAACAAAACTGCAGTAAGGAAATACTTTCTTTTCTTAAAAACCTAAAAGGTACCATACACTATAAAATGTAATGTATGGTACATCGATGAATAACCGTTTTTTTAACCAATCTCGAGGTTTACATGGTCGCCCTGGCAACCTCTCGGAAGGTTAACAAACCGGTTAACCATCAATGACCATACATTATCCTCTGTATCTTGTTATTTTGGATCATTGTGACATAGCCTACTTTGCAAGATAATATAATCTTGCCATGCTGTCAAGATAACACTTTTTATACAATAAGGGTGAGTGGATGCAACGTTGGATAAATGTTTGTATCCTGATGACTGCATGGACTAATCAAAGACTGTGGAGAAACGGAATTTCTCCACACAGTCATGAAATTATCCACATAGTTGTGAAGTTCGGGTCATTGTGACATACCCTATTTTGCAAGACAATATAGTCTTTCTATGCTGGGTCAAGATAACACTTTTTGTCATGTTGTTCTTCAGTACATGCGTGTTGTATAAATATATTTATACATTATATATTTTGAGATAATTGCCCAGATAAAAAGTGATATCTCTCTAAACATGAAAATATAATTACTGGTGACCCCCTTTATCAACCTGAATTCAGACACTGTTAAAACACTGTAACCCAAAATTTAGTTATTACGGCGCTCCACCACCTGAAAGTCACTGTTAGGACCCTTGAGCGGTTCTCTGCACTTGAGACAGCTCATGCGCGAAATCACCGATTTCCCCTGCAAAGCGCTTCTCCTTACTGCTGCGACCTTCGGCACAACTGCCTCTGCCAGGCCCATTTCTTCAATACCCCTCACAAATCTTTATTTAAAAGTACTCTAAAGATTGTAGAACCGCACAATTTGAATACATACCTTTACAGTTTTTTTTCTCTCCTACTGGTTTCCACAGCAACAGGAAGATATTCATCGCCACAGCAATACTTCCTGCTTGTCGCACTGCAAACAACACTATTTCAGCAAAGTTTTTAACCATTTGAACTTGCTAGCATTTTTAAACAACATCTTAAATGTTGCATAATCTTGGACTGTTTTTCCGTTTACCAACCTCCCGATCTTAAACAGACTTCTAGGAGCACCACTAGTGAACTTCTTCAACGGGGCTCTGACTACTGGTATTTAAACATTTTCAAAGTTTGCATTTTATAGTGTTCTTTGTAGTTCTTAGCATTTAAAAATATACCAAAATCCATTTAAGAAAGCTTGCTGTGTTGTACGAACTTAGAATAAAATTCTGAACAAAAAGCGGGATCTTTTTTTTTTTGCCCTATATGTAAAATGCTGATTGAGACTCTTTGCACCAGTAATTATCAAAAATAACAGATAGGAAAGTGTGTGCCTCTATTTTTTTTTTTTTCACTGGGTGTGATGACCACACAAACCTATTGAGCTTTGCTGTCGAGATTTATGGGTCATCACACCCCTTTGGTGTGAAACAAATATTCATAACACACACTTGCCTATCCATTATTCTCTATTTAATATCTTTTCATGATGTATTACATCATAGTGATATCTTTCATTGTACCACAATGACATAGTGCATTCTTTAGTAAAAGTAATAGTACATCTTGGAACAAACCAAGCCCAAACAAGCATGAACAGACACTGCAGTTGGCTAGCTTCTAAATTCTACTCCCCAGATCCAAACTTTGCAGCAACTGTAAAAGAAGCAGAAAGTTAGTCACACATTGCAAAGTCACAAACACCTTTTTACACAGTACCAGTCATGTTTATCCCAAAAACATATGTCTATATAAACAGAACATGACATGGCTTAACTGAAGACATATTTATCTTCATTCAAGCCAATAATATTAAAGTATCTCACTCATGGCTTCACCACTCATGAGATATAATATTATTGGCCTTTCATGAAGATTAATATGTCTTCAGTCAGTCCATGTCATATCCCCTAGTTATATACTGTCTCATATGGGGATAAAGAAAACAATGCCAGTGCCTTATAACAACCATATGGCACCTTAATGTAGAACATATTTTTCTTTTACACATTTGTAGCATTGGTTAATCCCTCACCACGCCAACATTATATTTCTAACCCCAGGAATCCCTCACTTAATATTAACACTCTATGCATCTAGCTCCATGGTGACAGGTGCCATGGAGATGGAACCTATTCTAATTCTGGAATTTAGAATTTTGGTTCAGACTCTGCAGCCACCCTCCACTCTGGCAGCTGGTCAGATCTGTTTCTCAACCTGAAGAGAGCAGTTGCCGGAAAGTCAGCTCTGGTACCACTGGTTCCCCAGCAGGTTTATTTATTTAAAAAAAGTTTACTTAAGCATATTAGCTATTCTTTAGTTAGTTCCTCAATTAAGTCTGTGTTAGGGACCTATTTTTGAGTATCTGGTCTCTCCAGTTCCCGTTTTGATTCCTATGAACCAGAGATTACCCTAACTGGCTACCATTTTTATTTTGGGTTGATAGTGTTAACATTGACCACTTAGCTATTTATTTCATAGTGTTTTTTTTTTCACAGTGCAGGAAATGGAGCACATTCCCTTTCCATTTCAGCCAGGGTCCTTTCACTTTAATTAATCAGTTCCTGTTATAGGAACTGCAACTGGGCCTTTGTCTCAGTTTATTTCAGAACAAGAGATGTTTTTTAGTGTTGGGCTCTTGTTCTGTAGTGTTTTTTGGGAACTGTTTTAAGCTGTCTACCAGGATCTTTCAAAACTGGCATGCCAGTGGAACCTACAGGCTCAGAAAACTTAAACTAGTTTCCAGCTCCTGTCAAGGGCAGATTATCATGAGCTCTGTTTAAAGTGCCTAGATCCACACCTCGACTTTACAAATTGTAAGTCCTGCCTTACATTTTGCCCTAAAAACTAAAAGCAAAAAGTAAAAAAAAGATTAAAGAAATTATGGCTTTTCAGTCTGCCTCCTTGTCACAAAAAAATCATAAAAACGGCTCTGAGGGAGTTCCCAATGATGACAAAAATCACGCATGAGAAGGCTGTATCTCCTCATGTCCAGCAGCAGCAACTACTGTAACAGGTAACAAGAAAAAATATAAGCTTCTCAGCCATCTGAAAGGCATGGTAAAGAGGGATCAGATACCAAGGTGTCTGAAAGGGGGAACCCTGAATCTAGCGATGGCAAAAATGAAAAGAATCTCAGAACAGACACTGGAAATGGTGCCTGCTAAATAGAAACTTAAAGAAAAAAATGTCACTGCCACTCCACCTGAACGGAGAAAGGAGTAAGCAGATGAAACCAAAATAATTTCCTTATCTGAGGACATATCAAAGATGTAACAATTTTTTCCAGGCCATGGAAAGATTTATTAATGTGACTATCACTACCCCCCCCACACACACACACAGACTCAGACTTCAACCTATCTACCTGCGGAGGAGCAGGAAGAAGAGTACTATGTACAGGAGGAGGATGGTAACCCCATGGAATCAGAGGGTGCACCTCAACGAGATTTTACCTCTCTCCAAGGCATAATGAGGACTGTCCTTTTTCCTCATTTGTCAAATAAATGTTTGATACTCTCAACATCCCCCCTTCAAGAAACCGAGGAAGATGACGAGGATGCTGAATTTATGGATATGATGGGGATGGCACATGCATGGATGTTGCTGCTCCCCTTATATAAATCGCTTCAAAAGGCCATATCAGAACTCATGTCTGCATCCACTTCAACTCAGCCATTGATAGGAAAATTGAAAGAAAATATCAGGCAGACAGACAAGGGGTAGAATACCTCTATGCCCACCCTGGTCATCAAGGTGTAGTCCAGACTGCTGCTTGCGAGAGAGCAAAAGTCTTCTTGTTTGCACAGCCCCCTGAAAAGGACACCAAAAAAGTGGATGCAATGGCCAGAAAAGTTTATATGTCAGCTTCCCTGCTCATTAGGCAGGCAGTTTATTCAGCACATATAGCACAGTACCAGAAAACGCTGTGGAACACAATTGTAGCACTCGATAAAGCAGATCATGAGCTGACACAGAACTTAATTGCCACAGCAATATCAGTCCGGGATGTCACTAAATACCATGTCCACATTGATGTGGACACCAGTGACACTGCTACTAGAGTTTTAGTTCATGCAGTGTTCTTAAAAACATTTTCCTGGTTAAGGACTACTGTCCTTTCCCAGGATATTCAAACCAAAGCCATGGTTTTCTCCTTTGAGGAAAATTCACTTTTTGGTGACAAGGCAGAGGCATACAGTATATGAAAAAAGTAGACGAATACAAAATCACTTGAAAGAGTAACAATGAGAAAGGAAAAGGCCTCTACCTCGTACAGGCCTTGTGGAAGGGGAGGCAGAGACAGGAGATTCTTTCCAAGGCCCAACACCCCATATGTCCCTTATGAGTACCAGTCACAAAGAGGTTATTACAGGGGCAGGGGCAGAAGGGGCACCAGGTGTACTGCTGTGGCAGTGCTCAAGCCCCAGCTAAAGCAAAATCCCTGACAGTTCTGCCCATGTTACTCAACTATTGCCAGTGGGTGGGATACTTACCCACTACTTTCAGGAATTGGTAAACATTATCACAGACAAGTGGGTTCTGGAGGTAGATGGTCAGTCCCTGCAGCTCAAAAATTTTGTAAAACTGCAGAAACACAAAAGCTTTCCAGCCCCCCCCCCCCAGAAAAAAAAAGAAAATAAATTCTACTAGAATGGGAAGTAAATTGTTGCTAGCAAAAGCTGTAGAAAATGTCCCTGCCTTTCACTGGGGCAATGGTCTGTTTTCAAGGTACTTCCTGACTCACAAGAAAAATGGGGAGTGGCGATCTATTTTACATCTCAGGCATCTGAAAAATCATATGAAAAAAGAGAAATTCAAGATGGCTACACTGTGAACAGTGATAGCATTTTTACAATCAGGTCACTAGCTGGCATCACTTGATCTGAAAGACACTTATTTTCATATCCCAGTCAGGCCATCACACAGCAAATATCTCAGGTTCAAGCTAAGGAACTGCCAATACCAGTTCACAGCTCTTCCCTTGGCCTCATCTCAGCACTAAGGGTATTCACAAAGTGATTGGCTATGATGGTAGCACACCTGAGAAAGCAAGGTGTGGTGGTTTTATGCTACCTGGATGGATGGCTAATACATAGGAATACATAGGAATGTGATGGCAGAAAAAGACCGCCAGGTCCACCCAGTCTGCCCAGAGTGCCTAGTATTCGACAAGGCTTCTGTGGTCTCCCCCCCCATTCCAGCAACCCCTTGCGTTTATTTCAAGCCCATTTGAACCCCCCCAGTCTTCTCCCCCAACACTACCTTAGGCAACCCATTCCAGTTGTCCACCACCCTCTCAGTGAAGAAATACTTCCTGAAGTTACCCCTAAATTTCCCTCACTTGATCTGAAAATCATGACCCCTCGCCCATGGCCTCTCTTTCAATTGAAAAAGGTTCTCCATTGGCACCTTATTGATACCTTTAAAGTATTTAAAAGTCTTGATCATATCTCCCCTCTCCCTCCTCTGTTCCAGAGAGTACATGGCCAAGTCATTCAGTCTCCCCTCATATGGTAAGTGCTCCAGACCCCTCACCATCCTTGTCACCCTTCTCTGAACTCACTCCACCCTCTCTATGTCCTTTCTGAGGTAGATCCTCCAGAACTGGACCCTATACTCCAGGTGAGGCCTAACCAGCTGTGCGTACAGGGGTACTATGACCTCCCTCTTCGTACTGGTGATCCCTTTCCCTATGCGACCTAATATTCTGCTTAGTCTTGCCACTGCCCCTTCACGCTGCTTTTCCACCTTCAGATCTTGTGAAATAATGATGCCTAAGTCCTTTTCTTCTTCCGTTACCTGCAGGAATCTACCTCCTAGCGAATACTCTGCTCTCCCATTCTTTTTGCCAAAATGCATAATCTTGCACTTAGCTGTATTGAATGACAGTTTCCACTCTTTGGACCATTCCTGCAGCTTCTCCAGGTCCCTACGTATCATCTCCACCCCCTCTTGTGTGTCCACTCTATTTCCGACCTTTGCATCATCCGCAAAGAGACTCATCCTCCCTTCCAGACCCACTGCTATATCCCCTATAAAGACAATAAACAGAAGAGGCCCTAGCACTGACTCATGGGGAAACCCCACCGATGACCTTTGGCTCCCTCAAGATTGCCCCATTTACCACTACCCTCTATGCTCTTCCCTCTAACCAGTTACCAACCCACTTTACTACCACCTCCCTCAGTCCCAAGCAGGCCATTTTGTGCAATAGTCTCTCGTGTGGCACTGAGTCAAAAGCTTTTCTGAAATCAAGGTAGGCCATATCCACCAAGCCCCTCTGATCTACCACCCTACTGACCCAGTCAAAAAACTCTGTCAAGTTTGTTTGACACAGTCTGCCTTCTGTGAACCCATGCTGCCCTGGGTCCCAAAGGCCGTTTGCCTCTAGGTAGTTGTTAATTCTGTTTCTGAGCAATTTCTCCATGAGCTTCCCAGCCACAAATGTCAAGCTCACTGGCCTGTAATTACCCACCTCTTTCTTCCTCTCTCCCTTGTGTAGGGGTATTAAATCTGCACACTTCCAATCTTTAGGTACTACCCCTGATCTTAAAGAGTTGTTAAATAGAGCAGTCAAGGGAGCAGCCAGTACCTCCATCAGTTCCCTCAAGACCCTTGGATGCACCCCCTCTGGTCCCATGACTTTATCAACCTTTAAGTCTTCAAGCTCCCATAGTACCTCCTCTTCCCAAAATGAGCTCACGTCCACTCCCTCCTCTGTAGTCTCTGCTACCCTAGAGTTGCCCCCTTCCCATTCTGCTTCCTTCGTGAAAGCCGAACAGAAGGTTTTATTAACAGTGTAGTCTTCGCCTGGTCTCCCACCACCCTCTTCCCTGTCCCATTTTTCAGGCTGGGAATCCCTTTCTCTGTTTTCCTCCTTTCTCCTATAAACCTGAAAAAGGTCTTGTCCCCTTTCTTGTCCACCTTGGCAATTCTCTCCTCCGTCCATGCCTTTGCTTGCCTGGCCACTCTGCCTGCCTCCTTCTACCTACCATGGTATTCCTCCCAGTCGTCCCTCCCCTGCATCATTTTGAACCTCCAAAAGGCTCTCCTCTTAGCCCTGATGCAACCCTCCACTTCCTTGTTGTACCACAATGGCTTCCTTTTCCTCCTATTTTTGCTCACCTTCTTCACACAGAAGTCTGTGGCTTCCACTATGGCCCCCTTTATTGAGTCCCACATGTCCTGCACCCTCCCCCCTTGCTGTCCCACTTCTTCTAAAGCTTGTTTAACATATTCCTTCACCTTCCTGAAATCCACTTGCCTGAAGTCTTTAACCTTCACCTTGGTCCTGTTTAGGGCTGCCATCATGTGAACCATGAACCACACGGTGCTATGCTCACTGGTACCGAGGTTATCCCCCACTGCTAATTCCCCTACCCAGTCCTCATTTCTTAGTACCACATCTAACACCCCCCTTCCTAGTCAGTTTCGGGACCATCTGCCAGAGGAGGGCAACTTGAAGGGAGTCCAGTATTGCCCTGCTTCTGGTGGATGTTGCCAACAACATGTTCCATTCCATCTCTGGCATGTTAAGGTCCCCCATCAGCAGCACCTCCCCCTTTGCTGACGTTCTCAGGATTTCTTCCATCATTTGACTGTCCACTCCTTCTTGCTGCCCCGGTGGCCTGTAGACCACCCCTGTGTGGATTATCTCACCCCTCCCTGTGGTCTAGGAGACCCATAAGACTTCTGTATCCCCCCACCTGCCATGTAACTCCACTGCCAGAATCCCCTCCCTTACGTAAAGTGCTACGCACCCACTTTCCAACCCTATCTCTCCTAAACAGCGCATACCCTGGTATGTTCATGTCCCAATCCGGTCCTTCATGGCACCATTACTCCATGATTCCCACCAGGTCCAGTTCTGCTTCTGCCATGACTGCTGCCTGGTCCGGGATCTTACTTACCAGGCTCCTAGCATTTGTGCACATGGCCTTCCAAACTCCAGCCACCCTGACCCAACATTTCTCACTTTCCTGACTCTATCACCTGTAGCCCCCACTGGGTGTCTCATATTTTGGGAGGGCAGAGTGCCCCCCATGTCAGTTGTACTATTCTTGGGTTTGTCATGCAACCCCCCCCCCCGATTTAGTTTAAATTATAACATCTTCAATTTTCCACCTCAGCACTTCTTTATCCTTCCTATTTAAGTGTAAGCTGTCTGGGAAGAACAGGCTTTAATCCTGCCAGGTAGTTCCCCAATCCCCTACCATTCCATAGCCTTTCCTAACACTTCAACGAGAGAGCCAGCTATTAAACTTGATTATTCTCAGTTTTCTCTCAGAGCTAGCTCTTGGAACAGGCAGTACTTCTGAGAACGCTATTGATCTAATGTTCAGGTTCTGACAGAACCTTCCTAAAGCCTCAAACCTAGCCAGCACCTCCATCAGACTATGCCCTGCAAGGTCATCTCTTCCCAAGTGGAATATCAGGTGCGTTCTTTCATCTTGCAGTTTCCCCCTGGAGGAGATGTAGTTTATCACCTCAGCTGCTGTCATGCCTGGCAAACAGTTGACCCAGACTTTGCCCCCCCACCAGCCAATGCCCCTTACTATGGAGTCCCTGACAATTTGGACCTTGTCCCCACTTTTGAAGCTTGCTCCACAATCTGATGACTTGCCCGCCACCCTCCCCTTCACCTATTTTCTCTCATCTGTGCCTCCCCAGCTTGATCTCCTTCTTCCTTGCCCCCATAATCTGTCCACTACAGGGCTGGACCAAGGGCCCATCCCTGTGTCCCCACAGCCCCAAGGCCTTGTACTCCCCTCCTCCCTCCCAATCCCACTGTCTGTGACCAACACCCTTGCTTGCTCCCCCCTTCCACTGCCTTGCTGCAAGTTCCCTTACATGTGTTTATTTTGCCCTCTCCTGTCTAGGGGTTGGGTTTCTCAATTCCTCCCCCCTCCTTTTCTTCTGAGACCCTTGTCCTGCTGTTGAGGTCTGACAGTTGGGCCCCATTTGCAATACAATCCTGCCCTTGCCCTACCTCTTTATCTCTGCTCCTTATACCTGCCCCACATGTGGCACTATCTTGACCTCAATTGCTCCTTCTAGTTCTAGGGGACCCTAACTCCAGGTAACCACTCTCCCTGCCTTTCAGGACTTTCCCCCCTAAGCTGTACCTAGTATCCAAAGCCCTTTTCTGGCCACCAGTACTCCCAGGTGGCTTCCCCCCTAAGCCTTCTCTCTTGCTGCCTGCCAGAATCTCTGCTTCCTTATCCAAAGCCCCTTCCTGGCTGCTGCTACTCCCAGGTGACTTCCCACTGATGCAATCTCCCTTGTTGCCTGCCAACACCTCCCCTTCCTTTTCCTGGGGCAGAACTTCTGCATTTTCCTCTCCTAGGGGCATCCCTGTTTCCTTACCTTGATTACCCTTCCCACGAACTTCATCCTGCTCATCCTCATCCTGCTTCTGCAACTCAGCAAACCTATTTTGAGCATTATGCCCCCCAACTGACCTTCTTCCACGGGGCACCCCCGTCCTGCTGCTCTGCATAGTTGCTTCATTTCCCCTTGCCCCCACTAACCTCCATCCGTCTTTCTCCTGAAACATCTTTGGGTTTGGTGTCTTCCCTTCTCCTGTCATGTCCCCACAACTTCCTTCATCCCTGTCCTCTCTTTTTCTGTATCCCACTAGCCCCAGACAGCACTTACCTCTCCCTGTGCTGCTTGCTGATCCCTTGCTCCCATGAACTCCAACCTGTGTTACCCCTTCTCCTTCCTGACTGCCCTGACCCCCCTTGATATTTCTCCAGTCACTTCTCCTACCCCTGCTCCATGTTTGGGCTCCAGTTGTCCAGTTGTCCAGCACATGCTCCTGACCTCCTCCCTAAGTTGCGCCAACTGCTTGTATACCATACAACCTCCAAACCTCCAAGCCATTTGGAGTACCATGGCTGCCCACACCCAGTGCACCCCACCACCCTGCCACAAATGCCCACTGTACTTGTTGTTTGGGGGCCTGACCACCATCTCTTCCCCCTCTGTCGCCACTGATTCCCCATGATATGATCCAGTTATGATAACCCACCTAATCCTTATAGTTCAAAGAGAGGTCTGTATAATGAGTGCCCCATTTACGTGGTCTGGGGACTCTAGGAGGACTGTCCTAGGACCCAATCTACTGCCTATGTATTACAAATAGCTTAAATGTCATAATGCACCTGTGATAAGCAGGACTGCTGAGATGGGGAAATGGTTAGTGTTCCAGCCCCCAGTGCAGAAGGTCCCAGGTTCGATCCCAGGGTGGAACAACTCCTAAAATGCTTATAAAACTGGGTTTGGACCCCACTATTCTATTGACATGGGACCATCCTGTATCAGGCATAGGCCAAAAACATTAGATGTTTACAGTGTAGTATGTTGGCTCACTAGCACCTCCCAGTGGCAGGCTAGTGTAACCTGCACATTGTAAAGTGGGGATTTAGAAATTTGCCTAGTAGGTCACATGATCTTCACTGCCTATAAATTACAGCACAAGCTGGGGTGGGTGGGGCAGTCAACGCAAAGCATTGATGGGCTTGCACAGTCCAGTCCTGGTAGCTGACTGAGGCACTACCTTGTTCCCGCTATGCTCCCCCCACTGCATGCTGCTCCCAGAGGGCACTCTGATGCTGCATGGCTTGCAGCTGTCCTGATCTGGGAAGGGGGGGGGGCTCTGAGAGCTCACTGTGTAGCCTGAGGAGACAAAGAGAAGCTCAGGTTACCGATAGGAAAGACACTGCACATGCACAGAGGCCGTTTCCCAAACAGAGTCTACAGTACCCCTGCAAACTGCATAAAAGGTAAATATCACAAGTACTTCAGCCAGTAACCCCTTGAATCACATTATACAATGGTGTGTGAAAATCCTGTAACCTCATTGGTCAAAACATGTCACATGTCCATGGGTAAATTCTGCATAACCCACGGCTGAGGAATGGCATTTATAAAAAACAATTAAACACATTTTAAATTTATTTTACACATGGGTCCATTGTATAATCGCAATAAGGCACTCCAAGGTGTGGGTTATTGGGTGATTTACCCACTTCTTGTGTGGTTAAGTCACTCGGCTGCACCTCGTGACACACCACATAAGGCGTGGGTAAATCCCCAATAACCCACACCCTGTTGTGCCTTATTGCTTAATTAAATAGCTACAGTCACTTAAAGAAAGTAACTATCAACAGTCGCTAAGCTCCAGATCCAATACCGTGCTCTTAAGGAACCCCTCAGAAACTGCCAAGACTCTATGAAGGAGGACAGTACATGTGAGATCAAAGAAACAATCTGCAGTCCTTGGCTGACTGGTAAAGGAGTCCGGATAATCACTAAAGTCTTTTATCAATGTCTTTTAGCACAGTCCAGTCTTGGTAGCTGACTGAGGCACTACCGAGCTTCCGCTATGCTCCTGCCGCTGAATGCTGCTCCCGGAGGGCCCTCTGATGCTTCACGGCTTGCAGCTGTCCTGATCTGGGAAGGGGGGGCTTTGTGAGCTCACTGTGTAGCCTTGCTCCTGCTATGCTCCCGCTGCTTAACGCTGCTCCTGGAGGGCCCTCTGATGCTGCACAGTTTGCAGCTGTCCTGATTTAATGTCAGGGAAAACAGAAAAAAAGACAAGGTGCTCATTTAAGACTATAAAAAGCACCTTGGAGACACTGGGATTCTTGATAAATCTGCAAACATCTCAAGTAGAATCTGCTCAAGTACTAGACTTCATAGAAGCAGAGCTAAGTACCCTGCAGGGAAAAGCCTTCCTCCCACTGGCTAGAGTGACAGCTTTGTCAACTACAGCTGAGTCTTTCACAGTATGCCAACCAAGACCTGAAAGGGACTTCTTGCAGTTGCTGGGCACATGGCCACATCCACAGCAATGGTTCCATGGGCCAGGTTCCAAATGAGAGCTATCCAATACCACTTAAGAGACAAATGGTCTCAAAGATGGGGCCCACTCTCAAAACTAGTGCCAGTGACAAAAACACTGGTAAAGTCACTGGAGTGGTGGAAGCAAGAAAATAACTTCAGAGAGGGCATTCTCTTCCTTAAGCAGTCATCAACAAGTGTTCTCAGTACAGATGCCTCACTCCTGAGGTGGGGAGCTCACCTACAGGACCTTACAGTAGGTGGCACATGGAACCCACAGGAGTCCCGGGGTACATCAACCTCCTGGAGCTCAGGGCAGTGCTATTAGCAATGCAGTCATTCTACTCCCATCTGCAAGATCAGTCTGTCCAAATCAGAACAGACAATACCACAACAATGCACTACACAAACAAGCAGGGAGAACAAGATCCTCAAAACTGTGTATAGAAGCAATAAGGATTTGGGACCTGGCATACTCCATAGAAGCAAACATTTCTGTGATGCACCTGCCAGACAAAGACAATATTCTGGCAGACTCCTTAAAGAGAATCAGCCAGGGAAATCAAAAATAGGCCTTGAACCAACAGGTTCTGGCCTCAGTTTTTAGAAAGTGGGGTACTCCCAAAATGGGCCTGTTCACTTCTTGGGAGAACAGTCAGCTGCCAAAATTTTGTTGCAGGCCACCAGCCAGGTGGACAGTCCCAAAGGACACCCTGGTCTTCAACTGGATGGTGAGGTTCCTGTATACCTACTCTCCATTTCCATTCATACAAAAAGTCCTTCTGAAGCTCAGGAGTTACCCTGCAACACTGATCCTAATAGCCCCAGACTGGGCTCTATCTGGTACACAATGCTCCTGCCTCTGTTCAGCAAGACTCCAATAAGCCTGCCATTAAGTCACACTCTGCTGATTTTATCCCAGGGCAGGATAACATTCTTAAACCCAAGGACATTACGCTTGAGGACATGGTTCTTGAAGACTTAGACTACTCGGGATTCAATCTCTCAGAGGAAGTTCTGAAGACACTTAAGGTTTCAAGGAAACCAGAAACCAATAAAACATATTCCTCTAAATGGAAGAGATTTCTTACTGGTGCACCCCAGAAGAATAACCCTAATAGAGATAGGGTTGCCTATAGTACTGAAATGCCTGGTACACCTACAGTCTCTAGGCCACCTGCCTTCAACACTAAAGATGCATCTAGCAAGCAGTGTCAGCCTACATATCAGCAGGCAAAGGAAAAAGTCCCTGGCTTCACAGTCCATTTTCAAAAGTTTTTTAAGTGCCTCAGTCACCTTTACCTACAATTAAGGGACCTAGTCCCACCATGTCTGCCTTGCCCAGTTTATGGAGGCTTCCTCAAGCCCATGAACACTGCTGACTTGGAGTATGTCAAAAACCATATTCCTGGTCACCATGACCTCTGCTAGGAGTGTAAGTGAGCTGCAAGGCCTCTGTACAGAGTCAGATTATGTAATCTTTCACAGGGATAAGGTATCCCTTAGATCCAACAGTAAATTCCTACCTATGGTGGTGTCTAAATTCCACCTGAACCAGTCAGTAACACTTCCTGTGCTCTATCCCAAACTCTCCAGTCCAGGTGAGCACACATTGCACAGCTTTGACCTGAAATGAGTTCTGGGTATGTACAGTATATGAACTGGACAAAAGATATCGGGTCCCAAAACACCCAGCTTTGTGTTACCTGTGCAAGGCTGGCAAAGGTAAACCAGTAACAAAGAGGTCTATTTCTTGCTGGATACTCCTTTGCATCTAGTTTTGCTATGAAGAAGCTGGAAAATGCCACCCAGAGGCTTAAAGGCACACTCAACAAGGGGTACCTCTGCCTGTGATGCATCCTCAAGAGATCTCTCCTCGTTATATATTTACAAAGCAGCTACCTGAAAAACAGCATACACCTTCACAAAGCACTAGTTTGGACATACAGTCCAGAAGGGATGCCAGTTTTTGAACTGCTGTCTTGCAAAACCCTTTTCCTGAGTAGGTTCTGGTCCAAGCCTCCCAAGGTACTGCTACTGAGTGTGCATGGAGTGAGGGATTCCTGGAATTGGAAGAAAAAAATTACTGACTGTAGTAATGTTTCTTCTCAGAGATCACTCACTACGTTTACACTCACCACCCTGTCTCCCCTTTCAGAACCTGATAACAGGTTCTCACAAGAAGCAGTCCTTTTCATTGAGGTCACCTGAGCATTACTATTACAGTTACTCTAGAACTGTAAAGTCTGTTTGTTTCCCAAAAACATTTACACAATTCTTACATTTACATGTCTGTTCAATCTGACTGGTATTTTTTTAAGCATTTTGATTAAAATTGCAGAAAATTTTGGTAGCTTATTTTGCTAGCCTTATTAGTCACTGCTTCACCTGGGCTACAGAAACAAATCTGACCAACTGTCAGAGTGGAATGAGACTGCAGAGTTTGAACCCAAATTCTGAATCCATAATTAGAATAGGTTCCGTCTCCAGGACATCTGTCAGCATGCAGCTAGCTGCAGAGTGTAAAGATAGTGAGGGATCCCTAAGAAGAAACAACATTACTACAGGTGAATCATTTTTTTCTTCTCTCCTTATTATAGTGTAGATAGATTTTTTTAAGAAATATTAACAGTACTGTATGGAATGTATCATGAGAGGAGGCCCCATTTGTTTTTATAGTTTATTTACTCAGAATAAAACAACTGAGCTATAGGGTGCTTGCACATACAAACATTCATGTGGAATTGTGTCAAACAAAAAGTACTGAGCTACATCACTGAACTTTTCTCTTACTCTTCCTCAAAAGTTAGACTAAGGGCAGCCAGTAGGTCTGAATTTCATATCACCAGAAATAATAGCCTAATTGCTCAAATGGCTGTCTCATTTAAAGGCTCTAAACTTTGAAATAATATGCCATGCACACTCTAGAAAAGTATTAACTACTTAACAACAGTATGCACTTTACAAACATGGTTTAAGGTGAGCTGTCTTGCTGTG
Source organism: Neoceratodus forsteri (assembly GCA_016271365.2). NCBI lineage: Eukaryota > Metazoa > Chordata > Ceratodontiformes > Ceratodontidae > Neoceratodus > Neoceratodus forsteri. The sequence goes on from CM028135.1 coordinate 948,160,005, forward strand.
TGATTCCTATAAAAACCTTTGAGTCTGTATTTGTTGTATTGTTTTACTAAGTGTAGAAGAATTGTATTACGTAGTCTGCAATTACTTAGTTATAGGGTAATGCAACAAAAACTACTATACTTTCTCATAAAATGGGTAAAGAAATTGAACATTCTGATTGGCTGGAAAGGAAGTGTCAAATGTGTTTTACACATAGTGAAAAAAAAGTACTGGCAAGTTAATCAATGTGCAATTAGAACGTTCGCGTTTGAAATTTTGCCATTGTTTTTTTCCCCGCTAACCAGCTCATCTTGAGCTCGTGGCCGATCAGGGAAACCTTGGTGCCACTCGCTAACTGAACCCTACACATGAAACCATTAAATAAACAAAAATAAAAAAATACTGACTGGTTTAGAGTCAGTAATCGTGGAGTTGCTTCCAGAGCTCGCCTGCTCCCATTCATGATCCCGCACCATGACGCCTCCACTGTCTCATACTAAGTCGGGCTTCCATCCCACTACATTTAACTAAAAAAACAACAAAAATCTGTATTCGATACTCTTTTTATTGCAAAACTGGTGCAACCTGTTGAGGGAGAGCCTCACAAACCTCTCCTTCTAACCACACAGCTCAGCTGCATGTTTCTGTCCATGAGTGGGGGGGGGGGGCTGGCATGGATGCCACAACAGTACAAATGAGAGGCAATGACATCATCACCTAGTAGGCAGAAGGACTATTTTACATCAGATTAACACAATGATTTCAGCTTTTTCAGTTCAGTAATATTTTTTAAGGTGAGAAAAATATTTTAAAAAAAGAAACCCATTTTATAAGCGCAATAGAACACTCCATGGTGTGAGCTGAACAGATATTACTACACTTCCAGGGGCTGAAGGCACTTGGCCGGGCCTCATGCCTTACTATGCCCCTGGGCGTGTGGTAATATCTGTTCAACACACACCCTGTCGTGTCTTATTGCTTACTTATTGAGCAGTGTATTTTAGGAGACCACTGAAAATGAGCATAAGCTAAACTGGGTGACAACTTCCAGTTTTTTTCCCATAATGCTTTGTTCCCACCAAATCAGGTGGGCTGGCTTAAAGTCCTGTCCCATCTTCTCCAGGCCCTCCAGGCTGAATTCCTCATGGATTTCCCCCATGGTGGGGCTAGAGGGAGGAGGGCTGTCCCCCCAGAGCACATATACAGAATTGCCTGGGGAGCAGGTGGCACAGGCCAAGAAGGAGCAGGCAGGTCTTCATGTAGCTTGCTTGGCTCTTTTCCATTTTCTTCCCTTTTCTCCTCACCATGGCTGCATATAGGTGCATGCATGTAGAGGCACATCTGCACCACGGAACCATGACCTTTCCCTTCAAGTTACTTGCATCTGTACTACCACTGAGCCTTCACCTGGTGGCAGTCAGAGGCCAAGAATGTCTGGGATCCCCTCCCCAGAAGAGGAGAGCAGTTCCAGGGACACACAGTTTTATCTCCCCAGGTTGACCCCTGGCAACCCAAGTTCATTCCCAAACCCAGGTCGCCGGCATGGCGGAAGGTGAGGTGCAAGCCCTCAGCCCTATGTGCCACTGTGCCAGCTTCCTGTTCCTTTTCTTTTTAAAATAAAAATCTTCAGTCTTGAGATGTAACAACTCAGGTTCAAGGGTATTCTGTTTCTACTCAGTTATCTGGGAGGACTGAGCATATGGAGGTCAAGTGACTTACTCAGGATCGTGCAGTGAGCCAGTGAATGTGGTGGGCTTCAAACCTGGGTCTCCTGATTCATTATTCAGTGCTCTAACCACTAGTGTAACCTCAGTCATAGCTGGACAAATGCATTGTCTCCCCTGCCACAATTGTTCTGGGTCACTAGTTTTAGGCTGTCTGGGTGCTGTAAGATAAATTGTTACCATATGATCTGTTGTGACACCAACACCAGAGCTGTCAGTAAAATATTAGGATTCTCATCTGTTAAATCATTCTGTATATCGAAAGTTAACAATCCAGAGTCCACTCTCCTGCCTGTTCAGCTGCTCTCTGCCACTGCACCCATTCTAACACACTAGTGCTGCTGGCTGATGCTGCCGCCCCGATATTAGTTTTTTGTGTTAATCCTCCCACGGAACAATGTTTTCCTTGGTGGCGTCACAGTCACTCATCCTGTTTCACATGCTCATTTTCTGTCAACCAGCAGCTGCCTTAATGTTCTCTGCTGTCTGAGGAAACAATCCTGCCCTTATGGCTAGGGTCAAGCAATGTGTCCGCAGCAAATCTGCCATCAATGAAAACTCTCTTAAACCTGTTAATAAGTTATTCTCTAAGCAGCTTGCCACTCATGCAAAGGTGAGACATTATGATCCATGGTGCTACTGCCACTGCTATGGGGACCTGTTGGTCTGTGCTTGTTTTTTACCCTAGAGTACAGTAAGCTGCAGATGGGAATCCCTTGGTTAAGCATAGTTAATTCCACACCGAGCTGCCCGCAGTAGCTATATTCTCAACCTGTAGTGGGGGTGGGAGAGAGAGAATAAATGTCCTAAGAAGGGTCTGTCTGCACTTTTTAATCATCTACCAGTGTTATAGGGCATTTCAATGTAAGATCAAGTTTTTTCAAATGCAAATAATTTTTCAATTTTTAAAGATAATTTATAAATAGACGATGGAAGGCAAGGCTGTAGATAAATGCTTAAAGTTTCCAGAAACTAAAGTTCTAAACTTCCAATACGACCTATTTTTGAATTAGTAAAAATAAATCACTTAAACAAGAGATGTTTACTCTCTCAGCATTTTGCAACTTGGTAGGTGAGGGTCCTGCATTCTATCGCTCTCTCCCTCTCCTTGTTCTTTCCTTCTCTCTCTCTCTCGCTCTGTCTCACTACAAGAAAAACTGATCTATAGCTTTTATTTGGAAAGACAATATCAACTTGTTTAAAACAGCTACCTCCTGTTATAGAGAGCAGGTCCTCCTGGATGCTATCCAGGAGTGTTTCCTGACACAGGGAGTCACAGAGCCAACCAGGGAGGAGGCCATACTGAACCTAGTGTTGTCAGATGGTGAATATGTCCAGGAGGTAGAAGTGAGGGACCCTCTTGCTGGCAGTGACTACTTCATGGTGTGGTTTTACATTAACATGGGAAAGGAAGCTGCCAAGACCAAAATGAAAGTTGTGGACTTCAAGAGGGTAGACTTCAATAGGATGGGTAACGTACTACTTGGGTACCTTCAAAAGCTCCGACCGAAGATGGGTGTGGATCAGAAATGGTCCTTCATTAAGATGGGGTTAAATGAGGCCACAAACACTTGCACAAAGGCTCGTAATAAGAACTCCAGGACCAAGAGACGCAGCTGGTTTAGCAAGAACGTGGCGGAGAAAGTGAGAGAAAAGAGGACTGCCTTCCAGAGGTACAAGCATACCTTGAGGGAGGAGGACAGAGAGGTCTATACAGAGAAAGCTTGAGAGGAAGGGCAAGTGATCTGGACAGCAACAGCTGCAAAATAACTTAGACTGGTGCAAGAGATCTAGGAAAGGGAAAAATACTTCTTCCAGTACATAAAAGAGAGAAACAGCAGAAGGGATGGGCTTGTTAGGACAGAGAGGGAAGGAGGATGGGCTGAAAATAGTGAGAATCAGGCAGAGGCACTAAATAAGTACTTTTGCTCTGTCTTCACTTAGGAAAGGGACAGGCCTATACCACAGGGGAAGATTGGAGGGAGACTTGGGGGTGAGGAGAAATCCTGTGGAATGAGTACAGGCACCTGCAAAATCAGTGCAAACACGTGGCCAAATCCCTGAAGTGGAACTATTACCACAACTTCCAGAGGGAGAGCTGTGGTAACCCCAGGAAATTCTAGGGTTCCATTAGCTCCCTTCTCAATTCCCGCACAAGCAGTTCTGTTATGAAACTTAATGCCCCTATTGGCCCTCTGACTGAGCCATCTAAAGTAGCCCAGGCTTTCAATATGAAATTCACTGATCTCTCATTTCACCTCAGCAAGCTTCTTGGCTGCCAACTTTCTAACCAGGGAACTTGCATAAACTCTCAGCCCTCCTCCTCATCTCACCATGCCTCCTCCCTCCCCCTCTTCTTCAGGGCCATCTCCCTTAAGAACACCTCCAAACTCCTAAAGAGTCTCCCTAACTGGGATAGCCCTGGTTCAGATGGTCTCCCCACTGTCCTGCTCAAGTTCATCTCCCCTGCTATCTCCAAACCCCTCACTTTTATTTTTAACCTGGCCCTGTCCACCTCCTCCATGCCTGACCCCTTGAAATCTGCTAAGGGGGTACCCATTTTCAAAGCTGGGGATCCCCACTCTTCCAACAGTTATAGACTGATTTCTATCCTCCCCCACCTAAGCAAGCTCCTAGAGAAAATTGTCCATCATCAACTGTTGGAACATGTGGAGAAGCACAGTCTCATGTGCAGCCAGCAGCATGGTTTTTGCAAAAATCATGGCACCACCCCTGCCCTGGTACTCTTTACTAACCAAGTTCTTACAAACATGGACCGGGGGTGTGCCACCAGCGCTGTCTTCGTGGACCTGACCAAGGCCTTTGACATGGTCAACCATGCCCTCCTCCATTCCAAAATGCACCAGCTTGGTTGCTCTTCTGAGACTTCAAACGGGTTCAGCAGCTACCTCTCTGGCCACTCCTAACCTGTATGCATTGGTTCAGCCATCTCCTCCGCCCTGCCGGTCTCTACTGGCATTCCCCAGGACTTCATTCTTGGCCCCCTACTTTTTTCTATTTTTGTCAGTTACCTCCCCTCTGACAACCTAAATTGTAATTCCCTCCTGTATGCGGATGATCTTGTCATCTTTCATAGTGACAAGTCCCTCTCTCACATATCCTCTGTCCTCACCCAGAACTACGTCTGTGCCCACAGTTGGTTCACATCTAACCTGCTTTTAGTTAATGAAAAAAAAATACAAGACCATGTTATTTGAGTCTAAACCCTACCTTGTCAAAACTCATAAATCATGCTCTTCCCTCCAAATATTCTCTCCAGACGGTTCGGTCCTAGAGAACGTCACCACCTTTAAATACCTAGGAGTAATGCTTGACCCCTCCATCTCCTTCTCTGATCACATTAACCTTGTAGTTCACAGAGTAAATCAAAAATTAGGGGCTGCCTATCATCTACATGATCTCCTGATCCCAGAAGCTCAACTAGCTATCGTCCAAGGCAATCTGTTCCCCATCATTGATTACTTTTCCCCCATGTATTCACGCATGTCCTCTGCTCTCCAAGCCAGGCTCATGTCAGTCTACAACAGTGCTTGCCACTTTGCTCTCTTGGCTCCATTCTCTACTCATCACTGTGACCTCTTTCGGTCGCTCAGTTGGCTTCCTCTCCAAGGCCACTTTGAGTTTGCCTTCAGCTGCACTGTAGATAACACCTTTAGGTGCGAGAATGTGTCCCCTTTCTCATCCCTCCTCAACATCAGAACCCTACCCTGGAGCCTCCGTTCATCCAATGTCCCTCCCCTTGAGGTCCCAAGAGTCTGTACCAGCATGGGAGGGAAAGCTCTATCAGTTGTGCCCCCTCTTTGTGGAATGGTATTCCCGCACCCCTTCGTTCATCAAACATGCATCTCATCTTCAAATCCCACTTCAAAGCCTGGCTTCTGGAGGAGACTAGTTGCCACTGCTCACCAAGGTAGCCCCTCCGGACCTCTGTGATCTTCCCTCCCCAACTACTAGCCACTCTTATGGGAGTACTTCCTGTCCCTTTTGCCTCTTGCTCTTAACTTTTTTTGGCCTGTTCTTTTCAGGAACCATAATGCTGGGGGGGAGGGACCCTGTTAAGTCATTATTGTTACAAGATGACCTGTATCTGTACCACTGTATGCCTGCAATTATCATTTGTAACTGTGTTTGATTTTAGTTGTATTATTTCACTGTTACTGCTGCTTCTCATGTTTGTATTGTATGCTGTCAGTGGCATCTATATGGCCTGGGTCCTGCCTGAAAATGGTCCTTCGGATCAGTGCACTTACCCGGTAAACAAACACATACATAAATAAATAAATAAATACATCTTGATGGGGTGATTGGGGTTGACAGGGCCTTAAAAGGTCTTAGGGGCCTTTGGGTGGACAAAGCACCTGGCCTGGATGGAGTGCACCCAAGGGTCCTGAGGGAGCTGGCAGAGGTACTAGCAGCCCCCTAAAAGACCTGTTTAACATCTCACTGAAGAAGGGGTGCATGCCACAGGATTGGATGAGAGCACATGTGATACCACTCCACAAGAGTGGTCCCAGGGATGAGCCAGACAACTACAGGCCAGTCAGCCTAACCTCCATAGTGGGCAGTTAATGGAGATCATTCTGAAGGAAAGGTTGGTGTCCTTCCTTGAGGCAAATGGTCTCCAGCACCACAGGCAACATGGGTTTATCAGGGGGAGATTCTGTCAAACAAGCATGATAGACTTTTCCGACTGGGTTACAAGGTCGTTGAACAGGGGGCAGGCAGTGGATGTCCTATACCTGGACTTCAGCAAGGCATTCGATTTTGTGCCACATGACAGGCTGATCAGCAAGCTGAGTGGCCTGAGAATAGGGGACAAGCTGCTGGGGAGGGTCAAGAGCTGGCTGCATGACAGGAATCAGAGAGTGGTGGTATGGGGGAAACTATACAAACCTAGACCTGTAACCAGCGTGTTCCCACAGGACTCAGTACTCAGACCAATGCTATTCAACATCTTTACTGCAGACATAGCGGAAGGGGTCAAAAGTAAAATCTGTCTATTTGCAGATAATACTAAGCTCTGTGGGAGGGTGGGCACTGAGGTGGAGAGACAGGAGCTAAGGGAGGATCTGGCTAGGCTAGAGAAATTGTCAGGCATCTGGCAGTTGGGTTTCAATGCTAAGAAATGCAAGGTCATGCACCTGGGAGCTAGGAACCCAGGGGCCAATTACTGGCTGGGGGGCATTCTGGTGATCACCTCAGATGAGGAAAAGGATCTTGGAGTGTTGGTCAGAGGTGACATGAAACACTCTGCACAGTGCTGTAAGGCAGCAGCCAAAGCAAATAAAATGCTAGGCTGCACTGCCAGAGGAGTCTCCTCTAGGAGGGAGGAAGTTATTCTGCCATTGTACAGGTCACTGGTGAGACCATACCTTTAATACTTCATTCACTTCTAGTGCACTTATCTGAAGAGGGACATCAAGCTACTGGAGGGGGTTCAGTGGGGGGAAACCAAAATGATCCAGGGTATAGGGGATAAAACATATGAGGAAAGGCTGAGGGAGCTCAACTTGTATTCCCTGAAGGACAGAAGAGAAAGTGGGGACATGATAGAAACCTTCAAGTACCTAAAGGGTATTAAAAGGTTGGAAAGGAGGGCATCTTCAGTATAAGAGGGGAGGGTACAACAAAGGGGCATAGCCTGAAACTAGGTAGATTTAAGAAGGAATTGAAGAGGCGGTGTCAGGGTGGAATTAACTGTCGGAGGAGGTAGTAGCAGCGAATACAGTGGCCAGTTTCAAGGGGGTTGGGGATTGGACAGGCTTAAAAAGAAAGTTAGAATGGAAGAAATCAGCACTGAGAAGTGGAAGGGGGAGAAATGGGGTGGGGTGGATGACCCCTGGAGGGATAGGGGAGGGTGGGGGCAGCTCCAGGAACTAGACTAAGCTACACACTTGAGCAGACTATGTTCGTAAAACTGTTTGGTGTGGAGTGTCAGAACTCCTGGGTACTGTTGAAAATTAGAGGACTTATAATATTTGCCATTATGGTGAAACATGTAAAAGCTTAAACTAGATTTACCACCAGTTTCAGTAATTATATTTTTAATATCCCCCTTCTACTGTCAAATCAATTGCATCAAGAATTTCCTGGGTAGTGTGATTACTGTCAATTATCCAGCATTAAGCAGGACAACTCTAATTTTAATACTGTGGATCATACCTGAAGTTTTCCAATGCAAAACAACAGTGATGTTAAAAGGGCTGTAGAATGGGTGGTTTAGAATTAAAGCTATTGAACGTGGCCACTCCCATCATTAACTGTCCAATAACTGACATTTTCAATTGTTCACAGAACTCTGGGACTTTCCCAAATGTGGGAACAAAGCACAAGTCAAAAGGATTTATCAAGATTTATCAAACACTTAGGGCCCAATTTTATAAACATTTGCGGATGCTGCAAGACCCTGGTGCACTGAACATAGGGTGCAAGGGGCTGTGCCCTTCATTTGATGCAGACTGCAATTTTCAGTTGGGTGCGCCAAATGTCACAAGTTAGGTTAGCACCCCCTGATCTAACTTTGCACCATTCAGGGACCCTTTTTATGGGGCATGCATGAAACATTTGGTGGAAGCTGCCTTAAATCGTGGAAAGTGTTGCAACTGCACCCAGTGTACTAAGATTGGGCCACACAAAAGCAAGAGTCCTAGAATTCAAGAGGGACGACTTTGCTAAAATGGGCAAATGCCTCAAAACAGCACTGGCAAAGGGTGAGGGAGGGGGAGTAGGGGTATAGTTGGAGAACCTCAAGAGAGCCATAACAGAGGCAACAAGCCTTTGTGTGAAGCTAGTGAACAAAGCCAGAAGAAAAAGAAAATCATTATGGTTGTCAAAAGAAGTGTCAGGGAAGGTTAGAAGAAAAAGCTAGCATTCAGGAAGTACAAGGAAACACACAGGGAGGAACACAAACAATTGTAACAGACAAAGCAGAGGGAGGCGGGAAAAGCAGTCAAAGGTACAAAGGCACAAACAGAGGAAAGGATAGCCCAGACAGTGAAGGAGGGGGACAAAACCTTCTTTAGGTACATAAGGGAAAGAAGAAAGGCCAAGGGAGGGATAGTGAGGCTAAGTAAAGGGAAGGGGACAATGGGTGGAGGGGGACCTGGAAAAGACTGAAATACTGAACTAATACTTTTGCTCAGTATTCACAAAAGAAGGGGAGGGACCTAAATTAGCCAGTAGACACACAGGGAAGGGGGTGGACACCTGTCCATTCACAAAAGAGAGAGTCCTAAAGGAACTCTTGAAACTGAATGTAGACAAGGCAATGGGGCTGGATGGGATACATCCCAGAATACTGAAAGAGCTCAGAGAGGTGCTATTGACATCACTGACAGACCTATTCAACAAATCGTTAGAGGAGGGAGTAGTACCAGAGGGCTGGAGGAGGGCGAGCATGATACTCCTTCACAAGAGTGGGAGCAGGGTAGAAGCGGGAAACTATAGACTGGTCAGTTTGACCTTGGTGATGGGAAAGATGATGGAATCACTGTTAAAGGAAATGATTGTAGAATATCTAGAAGCCAGCAGGGTACAGGACACAAGGCAACATTGATTCACAACAAGAAGGTCTTGTCAAATGAATCTGATATATTTCTTTGACTGGGTGACAAGGGTAGTAGATCAGGGAGGGGCAGTGGACATGGCCTATCTAGATTTTGTGAGGCGTTTGACACAGTCTCACACAAGAGGTTAGTAAACACAATCTGAGTGTGGGTAACAAGGTGGTAAACTGGCTTAGCAACAGGACACAGAGGGTGGTGGTAAACGGAGTTCAATCTGAAGAAAGGGGTGAGGTAACCAGTGGGGTGTCACAGGGTTCATTGCTGGGGCCGGTCCTCTTTAATGTATTTATAAGTGTCATTGTGGAGGGACTTGAAGGAAAAGTATGCCTCTTTTCAGATGACACCAAAATCTGCAATAGGGTTGACACTCTAAGGGGGTGTAGCAAATAAGGAGAGTCTTAGGTAAGTTGGAGGAGTGGTAAGAGTGTGGTAGCTCAGATACAATGCCAAGAAATGCAAAATCATGCACTTGGGGAACAAAAACCCAGGGGAGGAATACGCAATGGGGGGTACTAATAACAACCAAAATGGAAAGGGACCTGGTGTAGTCATAACAGATTAATTGAAAATGGCTTAACAATGTGAGAAGGTGGTGATGAAAGCTGGTGGGATGCGGAGGTACATTGGGAGAGGTATCACCAGTAGGAAAGAGGAGGTGGTGATGCCATTGTACAGGCAGTTTGTGAGGACTCATCTAGAGCACTGCATGCAGTTCTGGAGACTTCATCTCTGAAAGGACATTGACAGGGTAGAGGCAGTCCAGAGAAGGACAATGAAAATGGTGCAGGGGCTACACCAGAAGCCATACAAGGAAAAATTTAGATAACTCAATATGTATACTGTGGAGGACAGGAGGGAGAGTGGGATATGACAGAGACATTCAAATACGTCAAGGGGATCAACAGAGTTCAAGAGAGCAGTATCTATCAGAAAAGGAGATGTGCAAGAACAAGGGGTCACAATATGAGGTTGGAGGGCAGAAGACTCAGGGGCAACGTGAGGAAGTATTTTTTCACAGAAAGGGTCATGGATGCATGGAACAGCCTCCTGGAGGAGGCTGTGGGGGCCAAAATGGTTGGTGAAGAATGCATGGGACAGGTAGATGGCAACACTACTGGTAGGAAGGAGGAGGCAGGCTACAGATTAGAAATAATCTGGAGTTTAGACAGTAGGTAGGGAAATGAACAGATTAGGTGGGCCAGGCGGTCCTTATCTGCCGTCATATTCTATGTTTCTGTGTTTCTGTTTCTGCTGTGCACTGCTGTGTCAAAGGAGTTTGGCACAGTTTGACATAGTTGTGCCAAACATCTGGGTTGATGCAGGGCTTGACGCATGTCCTGTGTCAGCCTTTGAAAACTGCACCCTTAGTGTGTTTGGAAGCTTAGCTCCATGGAAACCTTTTCCCAACTCTTTTAAAAATGTTACTCAAATTCTGCACAGGGTGGACAGGAGTCATATTTTGGCCTGACTGGGTGGTCACTTTCCCATTTTTCTGTACTGCCCCACACTCGGGCGTATAATGATGTGTGCCCAGGAAAAGCACGAGGGCGTGACCCATTAAAATCAATGGGGTTCAGAATTAACTACTTTTTTATGCATAATGATGGCTAGTGTATGATTAATCAAAACCACTGCTCAACAAACAAGGACCTTGTTAGTCACACAATGGCATTGATTAATCACAGGGTGGCCATTGTTATGCATAAAAAAGTAATTAATTCCAAGCCCCACTGACTTTAATGGTGCATGCCCCTGCACTCTTTCTGGGCACCTGTCATTATGTGCCTGAGCATGGAGCAGTGCAGGACAAAAGGAGAGTGGAAGGGATCAGCTTACTACCTGCAGGGGGGAAAATATGATCCCTTCCATACCAAGCACATTGCAAGTAACATTTTTAAACTGCTGAGAAAAGACTTTCGTGGAACTAAGCTTCCAAATATAGTGTCACACTGCAATAAGAAGCTTACAAAAACACTTTAGATTGATTAACGAAGCTGGTATCACCAGGATGACATTTTTTGTAAATCTTGTCCAAGCAGTTACAGCATATTGTGTGTAGCCATATCATTACCCGTTTATTCATGAACAACTTTCTCTCATCCCGACAATCTGCTTGAGAGCCAGCTCACTCTGCTATAACCGCCCTTACAAAGGTCATAAAGAACATCTTCATGTTTGATAAAGGTTCACAGTAGGTGCAATCTGCACTGATCTAGCGAAAGCATTTGATTTAGGTAGACATGACCTCCTATTTATGAAACTCCATCCTATGGGATTCTCCCAACAATTTGGTAAACTGGAACAGTGATTATTGGAGTAATAGAGCCTAGCTTGTCCCAATTCATGGATTTCAATCAAAATTACTGCTGATAGTTACAGTCATACAAGAGGGTTCAATCTGGGGATCACTGTTGTTCTCATAATACATAAATGGTCACCCTAAAGATGTTAAAAATTGTTCAGTTCACTGATATGCAGGTGATACAACAGAACATTTTCAAACCTTCAACTGTGTTTTTGAACATCTACAATGTAAGTTTAAGAACACACAAATATGGTTTTTGAACAATAAATCAATTTTATTCATCCGCAAAACCAAATCAGTACTTAAGTGCCTGGCTAAATCAAACTAGATCACTTATTTAGTAAATTATGCAGATTAGTTATCAATGTGCACCACTGTGATTTACAATGTAACTTGAATTGTGTGTCTCTTAACAATAGGCGGCACCCAATAGTGTGTGTGTGTATGTATATATATATATATATATATATATATATATATATATATATATATATATATATATATATTCTATGCAAAAACTCTGTTAATGCATCAGTTAGGGTTCTTCTACAGCAACAAAAGTGAGGAAATTCACCATTACGTTCCCACCTGTTGAATCCCACCAACAGACATTGAAGTGCATTGGGGTCAGCTGCCCTAAATCTCTTTTTTTTGTTCCTTGTTTCTAGAGGCGCTTGACTTTCAGGTAATATATATATATATATATATATATATATATATATAAAACCTCAAAGTGGAAATGAGGTTCTCGTCCAAAGGAACTGTGCTCACTGTCATAGCCAATTGTAAATGTTAACAGCTCACGTTCCTTGTATTCTAATATAGTATGTTTAAACAGTTACAGTATGACTAAGAGAAAAGTGGGGAAAATGACTGTGAATTCTCAACCCCGTCTTCATTAAATGCTCTACCAACTAAAATGGGAAGTTTTGAACTACTGTCAGTTAAGGCAAAAATTTCACTGTGGAAATCTAAGATAGTGTAATGCTGTTTACTCACAACAAGAGTGCTGATGGACAAAGCTTCTGCACATCAAGGTGCCCTGCATCCTCTTTGGGGAGCTGCAGGTAGTAGAGAACTCAACAGTTATACACATATGACACCAGTCATTTATACGAACACCAATCAGTGAAAAGCAATTATGCATTTAAATATGACATGTCTATTCTGTATACAAAAGATCTATAAATATGTTATGTACATAAAAATGCCTTCTGTTTATAGATCTCTACCTGTAGGTTCTAATGAACAGCTATTTACTCCATTGTTCAAACAACAAATTAATGGTGATCTACAGTAAATGTGATCAACACACTGTAAGGATTAATTTAAGTGTTTCCCCAGTGTGTGCTGACCCTTGGGATGCCAGAACTCAAGTGGGGGTTCAGAGACAGACTTGGGGGGGATGAACTTTGTACAAATGCTCAGGTGTTTATATATACTGTTACTTTAAGAACAGCTGAGGGTGCCCTGGTGAATACATGTTTCTGCCTGTCACCTGGGGTCCTAGTACTATGGCGCTAGCAACAAGCAGACAGAGACTCTTTTGATGCCGATTCCACAACTGGATAACAGAACAGAGGGATACCTATTGCGGCATGTGGACATTAACTTTTAAAATGAAACAGAAGCCCTTAAAAAGGATTTTAAAGTTGGGACATCATGTAAACTGTTTTGATGGAAGCCATCTTGGTACCCCGACCCTGTTCTATCCAATCAGGATTTGAGGAGCAAGGAGGAATGCTGCTATGGCTCCTGGGTAAGGGGACTGGACAATGTTCTTCACACTTTCAGCAGTATCCAGTCAGGTGTCAAGTGGACCTAATGCATATTAATTTTACAGATGGACAGCTGTGTCAGTCAATGAGATGCTGCCATCTTTCTTCTCAGACTGTCAGAGAGAATACAGCTCAAGGCAGTTCTGCCTGAGCCTCTCTGAGTGAAGTAGGGGAGTGCAGTGTGAGCCATAAAAAGTTTAGAAGTCAGCCTAAGGCTTTCACAGCCGAACTCCTGGAGACTGACCTAAAGCCTTCTACCATTTGGAAAGATGGAGCGAATGTTTGCAGTGCAGGTTGTAGCTAGAACTCTTAAGTCACCTGAGAGAAGCCCTCAGTCTGAGAGGAGAGTTGGACTGTATTCTACCAAGAGCCTGAAGTGTTACCTGGGTTAAGCAACCAGAGTCCAGAGAGGTCTACAGAAAATTCCCATTGGCTGAGAAATCCAGTTTAAAGTAACCAAAGCCATTTGTGGTTTGAACCTGCAGTTTGGGAACCACCTGAAAGACTGTTTGCCACCTCTAGCCCTGAGGGATGAGCAGGGCTTCTTTCTAGAGGCATTAATGTCTGCTAGCCACAGAGAGGAAAAGGCTGTGTGATTCCTGAGCTTCAGAAGAAGAACCATTACCATCCAAAGATGGTCTGGGAAATTGGCCAGGCAGTGTTATAGCTAGACATTACCCATCATTTTCCCCAGGGAGTTAGGAGCCTGGATGTGAGGGGTAGGCGTGTGGCCCTGGTTCCCAGAACTGGCTGATCCAGCATCTGTGACCAGTCATTACAAAAACTGACAAGCTGCCAGAATTCTGCCATAGGCAAGTAAGCTGCAGACCTGTTTGTACAGCTCGAGGCCACAGCTCAACTGACTGACCCTGCTGCTGTTTCTCAGACCCTGTGAGACTATGCTACAGAACCGTGAGTAAACACAGGGCCTTTCCTGACCTGAGGAGTTAAATAAGGTTTTATTCAAAAGTTCCTGTTCTGTTTAAAAAGTGCACCAATGCTGGCCACCCTGCTACACTGTTCAGGCCTGCAACTATACCACATGGGTACCCAGACTGACTTTGGGGGCCACTGGTACCAGTTGGGTAGTGAATAAACTGTGTGGGGTCTGGTTACTGGGGCCAGGCTGGGTGTATGTTATTGTTGCTTGCATGTTTTACCTCCTATATCAACTCTTATCATAATATTATTTATTTCTGCATCCCCATTTTTTTCCCTGTCTAATAAATCTTTTACTGTTGTTCAACACTGCCTGTGAGTATATTATTAGAGATTGCATTTAATTGCATGTGTTTTAAAGTGTTACAGCTTAAAGTGGCATTCTGTGTGTGAGGGTGACTGTGAGGGTAGGTGGGTAGGTACAGCATCCCAGGGGGTTGTACCCATTTATCATCAGTTCCACTTACCTAATACTCTGGGTGGAGGCACCACACTACTTATTTTACATCTGGATATGAAACCCCTATCCAGAACAACAAAGCCCAGGCACATTAACCTTGCTTCAGCCCACAAGGCAGGAGTAGTCACGTTATATGGTGACCCGCTTACATCTTGGAGGCACCGCTGGGCTCTCCTGTTCACCAGTCACACCTTTTACAGAAGTCATTACTCCAGAGGACAGTGCTGTAGCCCCCAAATCCCAAACTGTTACTGATATTATGGCTTCTCACTGCCTAGTTGATTGGTGTGAGGGTGAGGAGTTGGATCCTCAAAAATCCCTGCTACTCTTGGGAATATCCCCAGGACTGACAGGGAGAAGATTTAAGAGGCCCTTTCCATAATCAAAGGACTGAGCATAGTTCCTGTCAGAGGACAGATAATGGACTCTGCCACCAAAATGCTAACTGTATGTACTGAGTGCCAAAATACTGTTGATGCCACTTGAATGCCTGATGTGTTAACCCTTGAGGGTTCTAGTACTGCATGGTCCCTAGTGAAGCAGGGCAGTGAGACACCCAGAAGGGAGGCTTCGCCCATGGTTCAAGGTTTTAATGAAAAGCTCAGCAAGTGGTTGCAGGCCCAAGGAAAGTCTATAGAGGAGGTTCAAAAGGAGCCTGATGTGCCTGGGGGGTGTCCTGCCTCAGACCCCATGGGGAGGACCCAACTATTTGCTGTCAGTTGTCCTGGACTGCTACTGTAAATTGTGCATGTTCTCAGGGGTACAGCCCACCTCAAAAGGTGAAGATGACCTAGAGACCTGGATGCACTATGCTGCCCCTTTAGTGCAAGACTGGAATTGTTCCAAAGCTGAAAAGTGGAAACGCCTGGGAGAAAGTCTCCGAGAGCCAGCCCTAGACACTATTCATTCCCTGAGGACCACAGATCCAGATGCTACCACACAAGAGTACCTGACCACATTAGAAAAAGTGTTTGGGAGTACTGAGACTGGGGAGGATCTAATGTGGAAATATAAGGTGACTAAACAATGGACGGGAGAACCACTGTCAACCTATTTGACCCACTTGGAGAGGGTGCTACAGAAAGTTTTTAGGAAAGGAGGCGTGACCTCTAATGAACTGAACTGAATCAGGCTGAACCAAATACTCAGATCTGCACAGTATTGTCATTTGTTATTGCCAAAATTGCTACTATAGGACAGAGGGGATAACCTTCCTTCCTATAGTATGCTAATGAAGGAGGTAAGAGAAGATGAAGAGTAGTCTTGGGACCCCTAAGCTGGTGCTGTCGTTGCAACTTCCATTTGTGAGAAAAGGCCTGCCAGTAAAATTTACGAAGTCCAAGAACTCCACAACGAACTGAGAGAGCTGAGAGCTAGCGCGGATAGTATGCTAGCTTCCAGTAAAAGTAATGATGCTCACTCAGGCCAGCATGGTGTAACCCCTAACCAGAACTCATCTGTGATGGTCGTTGTTGTCCAAGTACCTAATTCTGTAGCCACTAGTGAGCTCTAGAACCACATAAAAGAGCTTAAGGCCTTGGTGAATAAGTTGAAGAAATGTAGCCCTCAGCAAGTTGTACGAAAGAAGGAGGGAAATGGCGAGAGAGGGTTTGTATCTTCCAGAGAATCTAAAGGAAGCTTTCAAAAGAACAAAAACCCCAAATGGAAAATGTATGATGGGTCCCCTCATCCACAATCTATATAGCCAGGCTTATCCTGTTACCACTGTTGGGAGGACGGCCACACCAAGTGAGAGTGCCAATCTCCTGAGGACTCATGTAGGTAAATGCAAACCTACTCAACAAGATGCAGCAGCAAAAACATTTCAGTGGGTCATTTGCTAAACCCCAAACTACTCAGTCAGTGGCCAAGTCTTCAGTTAAAACTCCCAAAACTGCACCTTTTGATCTGGACAAGCTGGTTGGGCCTTCCATTGAAACGACATTCACTACTGAAGGACTGCCTGCTCAAGCTATGTTGGACAGCAGTTCCCAAGTGACAATTATTTAACACATTTATTAACCAATGCCTATTCAACAAAAAAAACACTCAAACCTGAAATTATAGAATGCAACCTAGCAAATACTAGAAGTTTAAATACTAAAAAGAGGAACTAGAAACATTATTAAAACCAAATGATAAGGCCAATATGGCTTTCATCACTGAAGCATGGTGGACAGTAGACAACAGTTGGAGTAAAGAAATCCCTGGATATCATTTAGATAGGACAGAAAAAAGGGGAGGAGAAGTGGCAGCATACTGTATATATCAAATCTGATACTGTCCAAGAAACATTTCTGATAAAATAAAAAATGAAGTCAGTAACACAGAGTCCATGTGGTTCAAAATCAAAACTGTGAAGGATAAAAAAAATACCACAATTGGCCTATGCTACAGACCACCCAATAGTAGCAATGAGATATTGGATGATATAAACACTGAGCTTGAGAAGGCCTGTGAGGTGGGCCAGGTGGTGTTCATGGGAGACTTGAACTTTCGAGAAATCAACTGGGAGAAAATGGAAGCAACAAACTGTCAAAGTACTACTTTTCTAAAACCAACAGAACAGCTAGGCCTCAGACAGCACATGACTGCTCCAACTAGAGGAGATAACATTTTGGATATAGTCCTAAGTACAAATGAGATAAATGTGACAAACTGTAAAATACATGTGCCACTTAGAAATAGTGATCACAGTAGTGTCTCTCTCTTGCTCCAGTAATGTATCCCAATAAACAAATGGTGCAGGGAGATTTATAACTATAACTCTGCAAACAAAACCCAAATCCTTGAAGATCGAAGTTAAAATAAATTGGGAAGCAGAACTAACTAATAAAACTGCCAGTGAAATGTGGGATATAATTAAAAGACACATTTTTTCAATATGTGATAGAAATATCAAAAAGGTAAAGAAATATAAAATCAACCCCCAATGGCTGACAAAAAGCCTAAAAAGATTATTTAAAAAAACTGGCACCTATATGATCTATATGGCAGGAACGAAGCAGAAGATAACATGAGCAAATACAAGGAAGTCCTAAAATCAAGCAAGAATAAAATAAAGAAAAATAAACAAAAAATGGAGATAGGGCAAGCAAACAATGCTAGTAAGGATAACATGAAAGTGTTCTATAGCTATGTAAACTCCCTTCAAAGCTCAAAAGGTGGACTATGTTCTATAATATCCAATAATCAACTTATTGAAGGGCCCAAGGCCACAGCTGACATATTTAATACCTACTTTGGATCTGTATTTTCCAAAAATGAACCATATCTAGGGGATATCTCAAAAAATGCAATGACTACAACAAAAATAACCAATGATTGTATTATTAAAAAAATCAATGCCCTAAAAAGTACTCACTCAGCAGGGCCAGACAACATATCACCAATAATGCTAAAACGTTTAGCACGATAAATAGCCAGTCCACTAAGAATATTATTTTCCAAAACAATATCAAATAATGAAGTCCCACCAAATTGGTTATCGGCATCAGTAATACCAGTTAACAAAAAGGAATGCAAAGCTAACTATACAAACTATAGACCAATTAGTCTGACTTCCATCCCTGGGAAGATTATGGAGTCTATACTTACAGATTCGATAAATGAGCACATTGAGAAACTCGGTTTCAGGGATAGGGAACAGCATGGGTTTACAGCGGGTAGATCATGTATAACAAACCTATTATGTTTTATGAGAAAATATCAGCAACCCTAGATAGAGGCTTACCAGTGGATTGTATATACCCAGACTTTACAAAGGCATTCGACAAAGTTCCGCATAAATCAATGATACAAACGTTGATAGACATTCAGATTTGATTATAGAATTATACAATGGATTCAAGGCGGGCTGGGTGGCAGAAGTCAGAGGGTTAGCATAAATGGTTACTTATCTGCACCTGTAGCAGTGACTAGTGGGGTGCCGCAGGGCTCGGTGCTGGGACCGATGCTATTCCGGATATTTGTTTCAGACATGGGTAAACAGGTAAGTAACCAACTGGCTAAGTAAATATGCAGATGATACAAAACTCGCCGGCGTCGTCAATAACCAAGAAGATGTGGTCGCATTCCAAAGGGATCTAGAAAACATATCAAAATGGTCTGATACTTGTGGAATGAGCTTTAACACTGAAAAGTATTGTGTCATACACCTAGGGAGGCAAAATAAGAAAGCCACATACCAAATGAATGGACTCCTCTTAGAAAATCAAATTAAGAAAAAAATTAAGGAATAACAGTCATTGAACACTAGCATACGATACACTTTGCAATACACAAATAGCTAAGGCTAAGAGACTACTTTGGAGTACAAGGCATAATTTTAGAAGTAGGGATGAAAGCGTGATAATGCCCCTGTATAGATCCTATGTTAGACCCCTACTTGACTACGGTAGCCCAGTATGGGGACCTATCAGTAAAGATACTACAGATAAAATAGAAAGAATACAGAGACAAGCTACCAACATTATATATAATATAAAGGCTTTAGGCTATAGAGAGCGCCTACAAAAACTGAACCTGATCTCCTTGGAGACAAAATGAATACGAGGTGATCTACTTTTATGTTATGATATAATGCAAGATAACTATCTAAGTGAACTAGAATTTGACTTCAGAAATGATAGAATGGGCACAAGGGGCCATCCCCTGTAACTGAGACCTGAAATATTTAATACTAATAAAAAGAAAGCTTTATACACACACAGAGTGGTGAATCCTTGGAATAAACTGCCTTTGGAGATTATAATAGGTAAAGACAAAAAACAGTTTAAAAAGAGGCTGGATAAGCATATTTTGAATGGAAACGATCTGTCTTACTGCGTGTAAATGGCAGGAGCACACATTGACCAACTGCCTTCTCAGCTCCTTATAACTTAGTATGACCAGCACCATTCTCATCATAAACTACAGCCATTAGAAGGTTTGAATGTATGGGGACTGAGTGACAAGTCCTAGCCATACTTTAAAGTGTGAATTACTTTCCCCTCCAAAGTAACTAGAGTGGCAGACCCTGTGAAAACTCTGTCGTTAGTGAGCCCAATGTCTGGAATATGGGACATGGTGCCCATACTTACCAGCAGTAATGCTTACATGTTTGGTCACCTGGCTTAGCTTTGCTAGGATAGGGAGGCGAAGCAGAAAGGAAAAGTGTTACATGTACATGCCTTGGTGCAAAAGGCCTACCAGCAACAAACACAGACTACTGTCGAAGCTCAGGATGACCCTGAGGGTATAGTCTGGCATCATGATGTGAAGAACTTGTGCTGCCCCTAATGCTCAGTACAATATCAGTGGGGTGGTATGCCTGAAAAAAGACATAAAGAACCAAGTACTGATGCATGACGCTGCAGAAGAACATGGTCCGCCAGAAGGACTGTTGGTAAAACCCAGTGTGTTACCAGTAAGAGCTCATGCTTACGCCAAACAAGTTACCATCCAGGTAAAAATTTTTACCAATAGAGATATTATCATCAGGAAAGGATGCACTTTGGCTCATGTGTACTGACACAGACACAGCAGTGCAACCTACTCCAACAAGAGATGACACATGGCCAGGCATTGACATGGAACAGTTTGATATTGGTGACTCCCCTTTACCCGGGAAGTGGAAGACCCATGTCAGTCAAAAAATAGTTGAAAGAACATGTTTTCACTTCATGAATGAAAACACTTATGTTATTTCAACTATTTTTTGACTGAGATAGGTCTTCCACTTGCTCTCAAGAGGCCCCAGCTCGACTGACTTACCCTGTTGCTGTTTCTCAGACCCTGTGAGACTGTTATATAGAACTGTGAGTAAACATAGGGCCTGCCCTGACCTGGGGAATTAAAGTTTTATTCAAAAGTTCCTGTTCTATTTAAAAAGTGCACCAATGCTGGCCACCCAGCTGCACTGTTCAGGCCTGCAACTATACCACATGGGTACCCAGACTGACTTTGCGAGTCAGTGGTACCAGTGGAGTGGTGAGTAAACTGTATGAGGTCTGATTACTGGGGCCAGGCAGGGTGTATGTTATTGTTGCTTGCATGTTTTATCTTCTATATCAACTCTTATCATATAATTATTTGTTTCTACATCCCCATTTCTTCCCCTCTCTATTTAATAAATATTTTACTGCTGTTGTTCAACACTGTTCATGAGCATAATATTAGAGATTGCCCTAACTGCATATGTTTTAAAGTGTTACAACTTAATATGGCATTCTGTGTGTGTGTGTGTGGGGGGGGGTGACTGTGAGGGGAAGTGGGTTGGTACAGCATCCCAGGAGTTTGCACCCATTTACCATCAGGCCCACTTTTCTAATAGGTGAAAACAATGGTGCTACACTCAGGATCAGGGCAGGGTGCGAGTGCAGGGCGATGGCCCAAACTCCATGAGAAACACAACCTGCAGAACTCGCACTCCAGAGCCAGGAGTTTTGTAACTCCAATGAACATAACACTGCACAATGATGTAGTGAAAATTGCAAGTTTTTATTTTCAGCAAAAATTTGCCACAACTCCAGTAAGTAAGTTACAAAGGCACATCAAACAAAAATATCCTTGGAACCAGGTGCCCTGGTGCATCGCCAAGTAAAGCTTCATCTGAGGGCTGTTACCTGGAGATGGATAAGCCCTTTTATACGCTCATTTTGATGACATCATACTTGTGTCAAGAAAGAAAATATTATTTATTCATAAGAATAAATTAATGCAAAACAAATACTAAACAAGAAAGAAAGAATTTCAGGGTGACAATGTAGTGCTTGCTTATATATAAGAGGATTTTATTACATTTTTTTTCGAATTCTATTTTTGCTCCACCCAGAGGGAAACTCTCTCTCCGGCATCCACCCACTCTCAGAGCTCTGCCTCCTGCCTGAAGCACACTACCCCTCTCCCTGGACTAACCTGGCAGGCCCCCTGCCTCTGCACCCTCTGAGGTAGGGCCACCCTATCCTCTCAGGGCGCTCTATCTACAATCTAATTTGCCAGGTGAATGGGGGGAGGACGTGAGGAGAGGTGCCCGGCATTGGAGTGTGGCTTCCGGGAGCTAGTGGTGCCTTCACCTATCCCCACCGACAGGGATTTTCTTAATTAAGCCCTACCCCCCCAGAGCCCGGATGTGCAATGATGTCTGATGACATCCGCTGCGGCTCTGCATCCCTCTACTCTGGCCTTAGAGCATGGCAGTGCCTTTAGCTTCCACCAGGGCCTTGTGGTACTGGGCTGTCCTGGAACCCTCCGAGAGGAGGAGAGTGATCCACCAAGCTCACTCTCTTCTCCTCCCCGATCCCTGATGGCCTGGGCTCATTCCTGAACCCGGTCGCTGGCGTGGCGAGGTGTGCATCCAGCCTTAACCCTCAGCGCCACTGGCCAGCTGTATAAGAGGATTTTAAATGATGAGATTTTAAATGATATCAAATGTCAGTTCCCTTTATGGAGGATACTACAAATATTCAGAATTCTCAAATGTGAAACATTTTCTGACATAATCCACTTATTATAATAGGTACTACATGTTGGCAAGAGAAAGGCTTTACATTACAATATCTTTATAATTCCTGTCACTTGATAATGTATATATGGAGTCCCAAAAGAAAATGAAATAAAATATATAATATAATAAACAGACAAAGATGACAGTATAGCAGTCAGGAGCAATTCCACTAATCGTAGCTATTCCAAAACAGCTTAACATTTGTGGTGAACAGGAAATCCTGCGCTCTCAAATGATCTCCAACTGTAAAGAAAAAATAAAGATAAAAGGTGAAATAATTACTTTAAACTGGCAGTATAATAACAACAGAACTCAGTTAAGTGTGAAAACAAATACATATAAACATCACACAAATAAAATATCCCAAAGTTAGAATTCCTATTGCAGTAATCACGAGGGGAGGGGAGGACAAACCGCTCCAGATCAAAGTTTACTTGTTAAAATAGAGACTAGTGAGGCAAGGTTTTAAACACACATATTAGCACATTGTTTCCTTTTCTGTGTCTCAGTGGCTGGATTTAACAGAATTACAAGTAGGGTTTCGGGTCCCAATCCTGATTTAAGCCCTCAGGTGTCAAAGCATTCAGTGAAGAAACTTTAGAAGCTTTCCCTCTTGGAAAGTCTATTGAGTCAATCCCCACCTCTCCATCCAATCCTGACTTGTTCTAAACCAGTGAATCTCAAGGATATAGGGTCACTATTGTGATGCATTTGAAAATGTGTTGCTACTGGATTATCCATATCTGGTATGTCCCTTATGTGTTCTTGAATCCTGATTTTTAGTGGACTCATGGTTTTGCCTACATATAGTTTCTCACATTCACACCACAATGCATAGACTATGTACGTAGTGACACATAGAAACACAGAAACATAGAAGTTGACGGCAGATGAGGACAGCAAGGCCCATCCAATCTGCCCATTTCTTTTTCTTCCTTATAAATGTTCCATCGGCCTTTGCTCTGTCAATGGCCTATCGATTCATACTCATCTGTATTGCTCCCTTATGCCTATCCCATGCCTGTTTGAAGCCCTGCACTATATTCATATCCACCACTGCCTGAGGTAGGCCATTCCATGCATCCATCACCTTTTCTAAGAAAAAGAACCTCCTCACATTGCCCCTTAATCGGCCTCCCTTTAATCTCATCCTGTGTCCTTTTGTCCTGCTATTTTTGTTATATTGAAACATGTTAGACTCTTTCACCTTGTTAATGTCCTTAACGTGTTTGAAAGTTTCGATCATATCACCTCTCTCCCTCCTTTGTTCTAAGGTATACATATTGAGCTCCATTAATCTGTCCTCATATGTTTTCTGATGCAGTCCCTGCACCATTTTGGTTGCCCTTCTTTGGACTGCCTCAGTTTGGTTAATGCCCTTGTGATGGTGTGGCCTCCAGTACTGCACGCAGTACTCCAGATGAGGCCTAACCAGTGTCTTGTAATGAGGGATTATTACTTCCCTCTTCCAACTTGTGATACCCCTACTAATACACCCCAACATTCCACTAGCCTTACCTACTGCTTTATGCATGAAATAAATTGTCTAATGGATACCCTACTAATGGGCCCTATGCATGAATATGTGGAGTGCCTGTGCATTGCATATCTGTGGTGTGTAGCCACTCTGCACCCACTACGCCCCCAAATGAGATGCACGAAAAGGAGCACACATCCCGTACACACCCAATCCTCTGGCAACGTGGACTGCAATGTGCTGGAGCAGATGGGGGGCATGTTCACACTATGCACCATTCAGAAAGGCACATAATGCAGCTCACAGGGGGGCATAGTGGTGAGCAGGTGATGGCAGTCGGGACTCTGCCGTAACCCACAGCACGCCCTCATGGACTGCACCCGCTGGGTGCGGCGGGACCAGGATATAGCCCTTCGTGCTTCCCCAGCCCCCTAGGCTGATGGGGAGGGCTAGGGCAGCTGATCTAGTGAGTGCCCGCACATGTTGGTGCTGTTTCTCGGAGTGGCATACATGCCCCACCCCACACACCAGACCGCCCTGATCCCATTTTTGGCGTGTAACACCCCCTGCACACTCATGTCTGCCCCCACTCTGTAGCTGTATTTAACACTCTACATGCTTCCCAACCACGGTGTCTCGGAAGCAAAACCCCCCACCCCATACATGGCACCTCCATCCCCATATGACAAGAAGCACCAACTCCCCACACACACACGCCAGCCCCCATCCTGGTGTTGAGAAGGACCCTCCATGGACTCTGGAGTAATGGTGCACAGATACCCGATCCCGATGCCCCAGCACATTCATTGGTGGACAGTTGTCCCCCCATAGCCACCGACAATGCCCCACTCCCCCATACCTGTAAGTAGGTGTTAGGGATATTGCCGGTGAGCGTGCAGTTCTTTTCCATACACTCCTCCTCACCATTACTTCCATTGTACAACTGATGCTGCGATCCTCCCTGCATCAGTTGTTTGGTGGGTGGCTGAGGAGGTGTGTAGAGGGCTGTGCCACTCTCCGGCAATAGCTGTGGCACCAGCATGCAGGTACGGAGGGGTGCTGTCAGTGCCACAGAGTGGTGGGGGACCACTATCCACCAATGAATGTGCTGGGGTACCAGGGTCGGATATGTGTGGCTGGGCACCTCTGGGTTTTGGGGGTTGGGGACCACTGTCCACCAGTGATTGTGCTGGGGTACCAGGTTGGGGTAGAGGGGTGGGAATCTGGTATGGGGTTGGTGGATGGGGTGGTGTTGTGCAATGGGGGGGTCACTGCTGGGACTGGGGACAGGGTCCCTTTGGTGTGTATTTGGAGCATCTGACACCTGATGGGGCCAGGGCACTTCTGCCTGTGTGTGGGGGGGGTCCCTGGCATCTGGGAGGTGGGGTTGCTGCTGGAGGGGGAACCCAGGCCACTGGAGTGGGTATCGTGCAGGGGGAACCACTGGACAGAGTGGCATGGCAGCGTGAGTCAGTGTGCCTACAGGTGATATTCAAGCACCCAGAACTGTGCCTTTCTGCGCAAGGGATCCACTCCTGGACCTGAAACAGGCATCCGATTGGATGCCCGCATTGGTCAGCTACTCCACCCCACCTGCCCAGTGCGGTCCTGCATGCTGGGGGGGGGAGCAGAGCCACAGATAGGTGGCAGCCGTTCATGAATACTGGCCTATGCGCATCTGTTCACGGGTGTGGAGCTACATGGGTGGGGTATGCACCTTTGGTGCATACTTTTCTACCATTAGTGCATAGCCCCCATTGTTTGTTGGGGCTACAAAACTGCTACCTTGCAAGCAGTGTGAACACACACTACAATTACCACATTATTGCATTCCATGTGGTTTCACTGGTACACCAAGTTCTAGTTATGGGTTTGTCTCGTGAGAACTGGCTGTGCATCAATTCATTTGTGATGTTTCTACCCTTTTTAAAGGAAACTCTTGGTGTACCTCCTATGTGTGGTGCTAAGGTATTGTCACTTAACAAGTTAGGCCAATATTTTGTTAGCACATTGCCCAGTTAGCCCATTAAATGATTAAATTTAGTAGCAAAATTAATTTGTCCTTTGGCATCTTGCGATCTATTCTTTGGTTTTAGCAGATCTTCTCTATTTGATGTTTAGCTCGATCTAATGTTTGATCCAAGAGTTTGAGATCATATCCCCTATCTAGAAACCGCTGTTTTAGCTCCTCAGCTTGTGTCAAAAATGTGTCTTGCTCACTAGTTTCTCCTAAGCCTTAACAATTGGCTGAACGGTATGGAGTCTTTAAGTGTTTTATAGGATATGAGCTTGTGGCCAGGAGAGCCCAGGCCCTTCAACCTTGCTTGAGCCTGCAAGGCGGGGGTAGTAACTGTAAGTTTCACAGTGATCCGGTTGCATAGATATCAGGATGTGGCTAGCAAAGGATGTACTAGTACTACTGTTACATTTTAAAGCCTCAGTTTACAATTTAATTCAATAAACCATGCAAATATTTTGAATTATTTAGTTATTTATTTAGAACTGTGTACTCCAGGATATTCACACTTAGGCAACTGCATAGTTTTCAAGCGAGCCAGTCAGCAAGAGTGCATTTGGAGCAATAACGGGGTGACTGGAACATCTTCATAGTGTGCACTGGAGCTGTTTAGTCATCGGCCTTCTACCGCTTAAACATTCACCTTAGCGCTGGGCCTGCTGTTTGGATTTTATTCAGCGCAACTGGATTTGGTATTGTGGTTTTGGAGGCGATTTGGCTGAGATTCTGGAGTTGGACTTTGTGAGGAGGTGACTTGTCTGGAATCTATTTGGATGCTATCCATAGGAAGGAAGATTGTTGGATTTTAAATCTGCTGGTGGAAGAGTTTTTTGAAGTGACTTGTGAAGACGAAGGCCGGAAGGAGTGGTGTGGTGTGGTGTAGTGAGCCGGTGGTCCCAACCCTGCGGGGGTCTGGCTGCTGGGGCGCATGGCTGCATGGAGGGCTGGGCCCTGATCTAGCCAGGTAGCTGGCAGTCTGAGTCGGTAGCCCTTGGGTTCTCTGAGGGGTATACCGGCGGGTGTGCTCTGGGGCAGATCTGCAATGCTAGCCTCGAGCGTTGGCAGTTTCTGGTCCCCATTTGGGATTTGTTTGGGCCCTGCTCCTACACGCTTCAGACTCTCGAGAAGAGGATTTCCAGTCTTAATTTTGCAGCTGTTTCACCCTCACGGTCAGACCTCTTAACCCTATTCTTTCTGTTTGTACTATTGGTTTGGGAGGGAAGTAAGAGTGCCCTGCAACTTGTTCTGCCTCCTTGGCAGTGAGAGTGTTTGGGGGCAGAAATACCATTAATTTGCTACTATTATTATTCGTGAAGGCAGTGAGAGTGCCTCATCTAGCCTCCTTCCGCAGTGATAGTGTATGGGGGCTGGAAAAACATTTGGGACATATTTTTCTGTTTAGGGAGTGAGAGTCCCTGACTTCATTTGGCCCCTCGAGCTGTGAGAGAGCCTTTAGGGAGCTAAAGATTTTCACTACTGGGCTACTTACTCTTCGTACTTTAGTTACTGTTATCATTTCTATTAACTCATTAAGTATCTTCTAGCTGGTCCTCCACTGTTTTTCTGGATTTCAAGACTCTTATTTTTTAGTTTACTGTGTAATTTCAGGATTTGTTTTGTTTTATTTTATGGGGTTGGTGTTTTGAGTGTATTATTGGGTTATATAGTTGAAGTTCTTATTCTGGTCATTAGACTCATGATTTGCCTTATTATGGAACTGCTAGATCTTGGGACCTAATTGTAAGTCTCCTCTGAAAGTGGGTGTTTTATTGGAGACTGGAGAGACCTGGCTTTGGACTGGGATTCGGAGTCAAATTGAGATTTTATACTCTGCTTAGTGTAGTCATAATTTTTGAGGGTGGGAGATTGTTTCAGTTATTTTTAAGTTTAGTTTTTTGTATTTTTTTGGTTTTAGGGTTAATCAAATTGGTCACCAGAATGTGTTGGAGGACTGCCCCCATGATCGTGCACTATTTATCCTCTGCCCTTCACTCTCTTTGCCCCTTTGTCTCCCCCATTGCATTATTCAATCTACCAGTGCTGTAGAGTGCTAGGCATTGTGCGTCGGGGGAGGAGGGGAGTTAGGGGGTGTGAACGGTGGAGGTTGAATGGGTGGGGTCATCGCATCGGAGTGGTAGGGTCCAGAAGACAGCCTGGGGTGAAATGGAACCCAGACCGTGGTCCATCTTGTCTGGTTTACATACCCAAAGACATCACCAATTTTGGTGGGCACATGGTCCGGGTGGCCCCGGAAGTTCATCCAACTTGTGCGGTGTTATGCAATGTCAGATCCATTAAAACAAGACTGCAATTATTGCAGATCTTATAAATTCAGTGGATCTGGTTTGCATTACTGAGACCTGGCTGGACAAGAACTCTGTCTCTATATTAGAGGCCACAATTCCAGCTGGTTACTCGGTGATTCACTGCTCGAGATTGGATCACGGGGAGGGGGGTTGCGGTATGTTTTAAGACTGAATTGGGTCTCATGAGTGTACCTGTTGAAAAGACTGAGTCATTTCAGTGTACTGCGGTAGCAGGTGTAGGTTGTAGGATCGTTCTCATCTACTGTCCACCCGGGGATGGGAAACGGTTCCTTCAGAAAGTCGCAGACTTCATCATCGACATGGCTATGAATCTCTCAGGTTGATGATCCTGGTGACTTTAACACCTAGGTCGATGATGAACTCTCGCAATTTGGACAACACTTCCTCCAGCATATGACATCTCTGGGCCTTACGCAGATAGTTAGCACTGCTACCCATAAACATGGTCACTCACTTGACTTAGTCTTTCTCCTGGGGATCAAAGCCTCAGATCTGGGGATGGAACCAGTCGGATGGTCCGATCATTACACTGTGGGGTTCAATTTTAGCACCCCCCTCGAAGGCCTACCCCTGTGGAGATGGTCAAGTATCGCCCTTTACGAGATGTTAGCTCTGAAGGCCTAACGGTGGTACTTGACCTATTGATTATTCCGATGGCAAACAACGACCCAGAGGATCTCGTGGTGGCCTATAATATGGACATTTCAGTGGCCCTCAATGTCATTGCTCCTGTCCATGTTCATCCTCTCTCCCTTTGTCCTTGGTCCCCATGGTTTGATGGGACCTTGAGGGAGATGCGGTGACTAGGTCGAAGGTTAGAGCATTGCTGGCGGAGATCTGCACTCGATGCCGACCACCTTAGATTGATGGAGCATTATCAAGCCTTTCAATCTGCAATCACCCATAAGAAGGCAGAGTTCCTGTCCGGGGAAATTGCGGCCACTCAGAATCGACCAGGTCAGCTTTTCTGAACTGTTGCCAGGCTGTGCAACCCAGCCTGTCTGCAAGTCCGGGAAGCATTTTCGCAAATAGAGTGCGATGAATTTGCTCGATTCTTTGCGACTAAGGTAGCTGACATCAGGGCAGCTCTCCAACTGGCACACTTTATAGGCATTGTTTCTGATCAGCACTTGGTCACAGGCCTTCAGCCTTCCTGGAGTACCTTTGACTGCCTGGAGTTCATGGATGTCATGAGGATTGTCCAGGGTATGCGCTCTACATGCTGTAGTTTGGATACAGGGCCAACCTCCCTTATTTTGGGTTGTACTGCTACCACTGGTCCAGTCCTTGCATGGATAGTTTGGTGCTCCCTGGAAACAGGTGAGTTTCCTAGCTCCCTGAAGGAGGTGGTGGTAATACCCCTACTGAAGAAAGCTTCCTTGGATCTGAATTGCCATGCAAACTACAGACCAATCTCTAACATTCCCTTTTTAAGGAAGGTGGTGGAGAAGGTAGTAGCTGTACAGCTGGAGAACCATTTAACCATCCATGACATCTATGAACCTCTCCAGTACAGTTTTCGAAAGAGGCATAGCACTGAGATAGCACTGGTTCGGGTGCTCAATGATCTCCTGTTGGCGAGAGATCAGAAGAACCATTCTATCTTGGTTCTTCTAGATCTCTCCTCAGCATTTGACACTGTGGACCATGGGGTTCTTCTCAGTCATCTGAGGTTCATCTGTGGCCTTCAGGTACAGTCCTCAGGTGGTTTACATCTTACCTCACCAGAAGAACTCAGAGGATAGTGTCCGGGCTTTATTCCTCAGACTCAGTCCCTCTGTCATGTGGGGCTCCTCAGGGATTGATGTTGTCCCCCATGTTGTTCGCAGTGTACATGCTGCCCCTCAGAGTCATTGTAAGGAGGTATGGGCTGAAGTTTCATTGCTATGCTGATGATACCCAGCTCTATCTTTCCTTTGCACCAACCAGGATGGAGCTCTCTCAGTCTTTAATAACTACCTCACAGAAATCCAGGAGTGGATGGAATCGAGCTGGTTGAAGTTGAACTTGGGAAAGACTGAAGTGCTGGTTGTGGTGGGGGTTGGGGGTAGGTTCACCCTCAGGGCTTTTTCTTGGGGGTTTATCACTCCTGGCCTCTGAATGGGTGCGAAACCTGAGGGTAATTTTTGACGAAGGGCTGACGCCGGTGTCAGCCGTCATCAAGACTTCTTTTTGAGGGTTCAAGAATGCATGGAATAAGCACAAGGGAATTATAGTGGAAAGGAAGGGTAGGAGGGAGAAAGAGCTATAGATTGGGCATGGTCTGTGGTAATTGTGTTGGTAGGGAGAAATGGGCAAAGTGGATAGGCCAAGTAGTCCTTATCTGCCATCAGATTCTATGTTTCTATGATCGGCTGTGATGTTTCAATTACAACACCTTTTGGTACGGCTGTCACACTGTACATTAGACTGAAAACAGAGGAGGGAGAGAGTTAATAATAAAACTAATCATTTTTTCATGCTCAGGCTTCAAACAAATTTCTGTCTCTCTCTCCAGACACTAGGGTGGGAGTGATTAAACAGTATTCTGTGAGGAACTGTCATTATCTGACCTGCTCTCGGGAGGGGTTCTTCTAATTTTAACCTGGAGAAGATACTTGTAAAAAATATATGACACAATTAAACACAAAAATATAACTTTTCTTAATAATTCTTTAATTTTTTTAACCAATTATGTAATTGCAATAATGCACTCCAGCGTGTGAGTTATGGTGATATTTACCCACTTCTGGTGTGGTTAATGTCACTCACATCAGGAATGGGTTACTCTCCCCTTAACCCACACCCCGTCATGCATTATTGCATAAATAAGATATACATGATAAGATAATAGAAAATCTATACCAAATAAGATGCAGCTAGAACAGGTTAGATCTGGAAAGGCAAGGGACAAGGATACATCAACCAGAGACTTTTTTTTTATTTTAGTTGTTTTACCAGGTATAGCACACTAAGCTGAAAGCTTTTTTACAGGAGTGACCTGGGAGCACAAGGAGGTTAAGTGACTTGCTCAGGGACACACAGTATGCAAGTGGAAGCTGTGGGATTCAAACCCAGGTCAGGTCTGCTGGATGTCACCAAATTTGCAGCTCAGAGCCTTAGACCACTGCGCTATACTGCCTCCCTCACTTTGGCAGAAGGGTCTGTGAGTTGGCTTTTTAGGGAGCATTAAGAGCAAGTTCAAGGATTTGTTAAGTGACTGAACAATGGGCATTTAAAATCATGGACAGTTAGGACATCCTTGATGTTGCTAGGGAGTGTGCTTCAGGTGGTATGTGCAGTCACAGCAAATACTTTGCCCCTATGGATTTGCATGCTCTAGGTACATGAAACAGGTTATGGCATTGTGATCTCAGCAAGTAAAGCTAGCTAGGTTGAACTAGTTAAATACAATGGTTAGAGATCAAGCATGCATTTTTATATCAAGCATAAATGGCAGATGGATCTGGAAAGTGGTATGGCCAGGTTTGCAAGGGATATTCCCTCCCCCCGCCCCCATGAGCTCCTACCAGTCTCAAGTTTTTTCAACAGCATTTTTAACTGGTGGAGTAATTCCCCCTCCTAATTGACAGCAGCTCCATATACTGTACAGGCTTTGCCTAATTCTGTGACACCCCCTCCGCCACAAGTTGACAGGAACTTCCTATGCAGGTTTAGTTCAATAGACATAGGTCCTCTTGATTGGCAGGAGGTCTTTAATATTACAAGTGAAACCCTGCCTCCATAGCTAAGCTTCCTCTTCAGTGCCATTCATGTGAACCCTCAACATCATGGACAGACAAGGCAAGTACAATAATGAGGTGCAGAATGACTCATATGGAGTCTTTTGTGGGGTACCATCTTGACAACTGTAGCTAACTCAACTTTCTATGAGCTGCTAAGCACAGAAAGTCAGGAAAGTCACCAGGCTGGAGTCTGAAGGCTTGGGCCTTCAATTTCATTTGTAATGTTTGACTACTATGCAGTGCCTGGTCGATCAGAAATAAGACCGCATTTATTGCGGATCTGGTTTCATTGGTTGACCTGGTATACATTACGGAGACCTGGATTGGGGATGATGCCAGCCCAGTTTTAGAGGCTGCCATCCCCCCCAGGTATACCATTGTGCACTGCCCCAGAGTGGAATGCAGGGGTGGGGGTGTGGACATCTGTTTTAGATCTGAGCTGGGCTTCATTGTGCACCCAGTGAGAACACCGGGTTCATTTGAATGTGTGGCCATCCGTGGTGGTCCAGGTGCAGGCTGCAGGATTCTCCTGATTTACCGCCCCCCGGGGCAGCAGGAGAATTCCTGCAGGAAGTAGCCAATTTTGTCGCCAGTGAAACATTGGAGGCCTCCCGGTGTTTAGTCCTGGGGGACTTCAATGTTTGGGCCAATGACGAATCTTCTAGATTGGGTTCTCACTTCCTCCAGATGAAGGCATCTTTGGGCCTGTTGCAGGAGGTTTCAACCGTGAATCACCAAGGTGGCCACATGTTGGACTTGGTCTTCTCACTGGGGCTTGAGATTGATAATCTCAAGACTGATCGGGTCAGTTGGTCTGATCATTGCACGGTGGAGTTCCTGCTCAGGGTCCCCCCCTCCATGAGCCCTCCTCCTGAAGAGATGGTTAGTTACCATCCTTTGAGGGGTTTGACCCCGGAGGGTTTTCTGACAGTAGCTGATCCAACTAGTGTAGGCAGTGCATGCATGATGAGTGTGGGTGAAGCAGTCACCGCCTACAATGAGGCGATGTCTGGGGCACTCGACTCCCTTGCACCAGTCCGTGTATGATCCAGATCCTCTCTCATGAGGTTCCCTTGGTTTGATGGGGAGCTCAAGGCGATGAAGATCAAGGATCAGTGGCTAGAGCACTGCTGGCGGAAGACTGGTCTGGAGGTGGACAGGCTGGCCCTGTGTGCACACTATTTAGTGTACCGGGGGCAATCAACCATAAGAAGGCAGTGTTCCTGTCCAGGGAGATTGCCACTGGGAAGAACTGGCCAACTATGCTTTTGCTGACTGTGGACAGGCTATTACATCCAGCCTGTCTATAGCTGAAGAAAGCGTTTTCTAATGCATTATACAATGAGTTTGCTAGGTTCTTCTCGGACAGAGTGTCTGCCATTAGGCAGGGGATCCTGCCAGTGAGCCACAGTGTGGCCGACAGTGGTCGCCTGGATTGTCCAAGGTGCACTCAATCTGGTTGGGGGGAGTTTAAACCAGCGGAGGTGGCCGAGGTCGTTAAGGTTGTCTCAAGGCTGAAGTACACATATTGTGAACTGGACCCAGTGCCAACACGTTTCTTAATGGGATGTGTTGACGCTGTTGGCCCGGTGTTCACCTTGATTGTCCAGTGCTCTTTGTCAGAGTGAGGTCTTCCCAGATGCCTTGAAGGAGACACTGGTGAGACCCCTTCTGAAGAAACTATCTTTAGACCCTGACATCATGGTGAATTACTGTCCTGTCTCCAACCTGTCACTTTTAGGCAAGGTTGTAGAGAAGATTGTGGCAGAGCAGCTTGGAGAACACCTTGAGGCCTTTGACATCTACGATCTGCTCCAGTCTGGATTTCTCGCCAGGCATTGTACAGAAACTGCATTAGTGCAGGTGTATAATGATCTCCTCAGGGAAAGGGACTGAGGTGCGGGGACAATTCTCATTCTCCTTGATCTCTCCTCAGCTTTTGACACAGTAGACCATTGTGTGTTACTCGACCACCTGAGGGAATTTTGTGAACTCACCGGCACAGTCATCTGCTGGTTCAAGTCCATTCTCATAAATAGGAAGCAAAGGGTGGTGATGGGGAATTTCTCCTCCTCCCTGAGCCTTCTATTTTGTGGAGTACCTCAGGGTTCGGTCTTGTCGCCGATGTTGTTTGCCACATATATGCTGCCCCTGGGGTCATCATTAGGAAGTACAGTTTGGAGTTCCATTGCTATGTCGATGATACCTAGCTGTATCTATCCTTTGCCCCTGGGATACCCAATGTGGTGGATGTACTTAACAACTTCCTGGCTGAGATTAATGACTGGATGGCCTCCAGCTGGTTGTGACTTAACCCAGATAAGACGGAGGTACTGGTGGTGGAGTCGAAGAGGAGGTGTGATAGGATGGCCTCGGGCACAGAGACTGGATTTTTCTGGGATCTGTGCCATTAAAGGCCTCCTCTGGGGTGCACAACCTCAGTGTTATTCTTGACAGCAGATTGACATTTGAATCTCAGGTGTCGTCCATTGTCCAGTCCAGCTTTTTCCATCTGAGGAATATCACGAGGATCAAGCACCTGGTTCCACCCCTGGACCTCCCCAATCTAGTGCATGCATTCATGACATCTAGGCTTGACTACTGTAATGCGCTCTACCTCAGGGTCTCTGGAGGTACCCTCCATCAACTTCAGCTGGTGCAGAATGCAGCTGCCAGGTTGTTGACTGGACAGTCTAGATACTGTCATGTCACCCCAGTGTTGCGTGATCTGCACTGGCTGCCAGTTTGATGGAGGGTTCGCTTTATGGTGGGCTTGCTTACCTTTAAGACCCTATATGGACTGGGCCCTGGCTACCTGTCAAACCTTTTTACACCTGCTGCCCCGTCCCACTCCTTCCAATCCTCATCTAGGGGCCTCCTGGCGATTCCTAGGAGAAGGTTAAGATCTGCTGGCGACAGAGCTTTTGGTGTCGCCGGCCCCGCCCTGTGGAATTCGCTTCCTCCATCAGTAGGGGGGGGGTCCCCTTCAGTGGAGGTATTTAAGGCCCACCTCAAGGCATTCTTGTTTAGCCAGGCATTCCCAGACACTGTTCAATAGATATTGTATGGGTTATTTATTGAGTGTTGTTTATTTAGAATGTTTTAATTCTGATGTTTTATTGTACAGCACCCAGAGCCTCTGGGATTGGGTGCCTGAAAAATAAAAGTTGCCTTGCCTTAACTCAGCAGGATATGAACACAGATCACCTCATGAACAGTGTTCAGGCCTTAACTTTCCAAAATTCTCTGAACTCTGTAAGCCACAAAGGGAATGATTAGTCAGTGACACTGTTTGCTGCATATGCTGACATTTAAAGGTAGAGCGCCTCCCTACTAATACATTAACATGATTGTAAAAACTGATGGGGCTGGGCCCGATTACTAATGGAAGTGGTAGGGCCATGACTATTCAGGCACCCCCCAATTCTGGCACTAAGATATCAAGGTAGCCTAATGCAGCTCACCTTTTTTTTGGTGACAGGAGGCTGCTGCCACAGTACAACTGGCAATGGTGTATGTTTTTGTTGCACCTAGTAAAAACCTGCACAGACTATAAACATCACAGAGATGTCAAGGACTAATGTAGCTGCTGCTGCTGCCATGCTGTAGACCTTGACTCCATACTCTAGCACTGGGAGCAATGACTGTCCATGAATTACCTTTCTATCTGCTGGTGGCATGCAGTTTCTGATCAGGAAATAACTTCTTGGTTGATCTTCCTCATTACCTTGGTAATATGTTCTGTAAAGCTTAATATATTGTCTAGTCATATTCCCAGGTACTTGAAGATTTGTACCACTTCCAGCAGTGGGCCAGTGAATGGGAGAATGTGAAGATCAAAGGCATTTTTTTTAGCCTTCCACTAAAGATTACAACTTCATTTATTTATTTATTTGAAACTTGGTAACTGGGAAAGGCACACTGAGCCAAGGTGTGTTTCAGGTGTGGCCCAGGGGAAAGGGAACAAACGGTACATGAAAGTAACAAGGTATGCTGACATAATACACAAGAGCACACAAATCATGAAGTAGTACTGTAATTTAGCTAGCGTAAAAGGGCAAACATCAATTAAGTATAGATGACTGAATAGCTCCTACCCCCCCCCAAAAAAACAGTAGAATGTACAAAAAGAAGCAAATAAAAATGCAACATCAAAAAAATACCAAGTGTGTATGTCAAGTGCACTGAAGAGTAGAAGGTCAGAGATTGGTAAGGAGTAGGTGAAGGATTAAGGGCAAGAGCAGGACGGGAGAGAATGTTTTTGAGAGAATTGAAAAGTTAGACAAGAGGGGGAGAGGGGGGAGGGAGTTTGGAAGATTGCTGCACATTGATGGGAGTCAGAATGAGAATGCAGATTGTCCAGTAGAAGTTCAACAGGCAGGAATTGTTGGACTGTGAGGGTTAGAGGAATGGAGGAAATAACTGGGAGTAGGAATATAGGACAGGAGACAGCTAAGGTAGGGAGGAAGAGAGGAAAGCCAGAATTTAGAAATAAAGGAAACACAGTGAAGATGACAGAAGTCTAAGGATGGCAGAGAAAGGATTTGATAGAAGAGACAATGATGAGTGAGAGGAGATGAGTGTGAGGCAAAGTAGAAGAAAGAATGGAAGAGAATCTGGCAAGGTGGGTTTTTGAAGCAGTCCCATAGACCACGTTCATGTAGTCAAACACTGAAAAGATCAGTTTTAGAATAATTTCAATACAGACCAGATTTGGGAGACAATCCTTATTACAGTAAAGGGCTCCAAATTTAGGATGTAATTTCTTAAAGAGCTGCTGACACCAACTGGCCAAAAGTGCTACATTGCAAAATTAGTATAAGCATATCCCCAGTAAACCACATACAAAAAAGTAGATTTCTGTGTTACTTCATTTTAAAGTTATTAGCCATTTTGTAACCCCGATTTCACTACCTGTTCAAAAAAAGCCTGTTTCAGTGAAGAGCTGCTGTTGATGTCATCTAGGGACCTTACAGTATAGTATTTCCTGTCAGCAAGCTTATAGGACCTGTTTCTCTAAAGTTGTATAGATCATGTGCAATAGATTTCATAAGTAAAACAGGCAGCAGGAGTTAGTAAACATTGCTTTAAAAATTTTGTGTGTCAGGCTTTGTAACAAAACTGATAATATTTTGTCTGGGTGCCTTTTTATTGAGGTCCTTTTTTCCTGGGTTGCTGAATGCTGCATCATAGCACACTGTTGAGAGGTCTGCAGACTGAATATGTTTCTGATGAAAGGCTGAGCTTATTCACATCTATCAGTCAACTGAGGCAACTTCTAAGAATGGCAATTTAAAACAATTATCCCATCTCCTTGTCAATGGGATGAGCAGACTCATTTATGTCCTACTCTAAATGACAA
Source organism: Neoceratodus forsteri (assembly GCA_016271365.2). Taxonomy (NCBI): domain Eukaryota; kingdom Metazoa; phylum Chordata; order Ceratodontiformes; family Ceratodontidae; genus Neoceratodus; species Neoceratodus forsteri. Next base: position 948,197,170 of record CM028135.1, read on the forward strand.
TGATCATTTTACCAGAGCTAACACTTCCACCCATAGTAGGAATTAACATATATAAGGCCACTATTAAAACATATTGTAAAGCAGACAATGACAAAACAGCAGTGAAATTACTGTATCAACATTACAATACTAGCAGCAAATACAATTTCCTAACAGGCACATTAGAGTAGCACTCTAAATGGCTTCAGCAGCCTGGAGGCATGCTGATTTAGCATCCAGCAATCCTGGAGAAATAGACCACACAAAACAGCATTAAATAATACAATTTTATCAACTTTGTTGCAAAACCTGAAACATATATCATTTTTATAGCAATGTTTACTGACTGGTGCTGCCTGTTTTATTTCTGAAAACTATTGCACATGATCTTCACAACTTTGGAGAAATGGGTCCCATAAGCTTGCTGACAGGGATTACTAGACTTTGAGGTCCCTACATGACATCATCAGCAGCTCTTTACTGACACCTACTTTTATTGCACAGGTGGTGCAATCAAAGTTACAAAATGGCTAATAACTTTAAAATGAAATAACGTAAAAATCTAGTTTTTGGTATGAGATTTACTGGGAGAATGCTTATTTGGATTCTGCAATGTAGCACTTGTGGCATAGGTGGTTCTTTAAGGATGGCATTGATATGTATAGAGAAATTGAGGCTCTGATCAAATATACACCAAGGTGCTTAAAGCAGGGGACATCCTCCAATAGGGTTCCATCAGAAGTGGTGAAAGAGGGGAAGAAATGTCTAGCTAGTTTTTGTCTAGCGCCAGAGGACATGGAAACTGTCTTTAGTTTCAGTGTTGTTTAGGACCAAGCTGTTTTTCTCCAGCCAGGTTTGTGTGGTATTCAAAATGGTCTGTAAGGAACATAAAACAAAAAAACATAGAATTTGATGGCAGCTAAGGACTGTGTGGCCCACCTAGACTGCCCATTTTCCCTACCTTTTTCATATACCACAGATCCCAAATGATCTGAGATTTACCCTCCCTTTCCTATCATTAGAGTTCCTTTATGTCTGTCCCATGTGTTTTTGAACTCCCCCACCATTTTTTCCCCTACAACCTCTACTAGGAGGCTGTTCCATGGATCCACTACCCTTTCCATGAAAAAAGACTTTCTCACATTACCCGTAAGTCTACCCCCCCATCTTCATATCATAGCCCCTTGTTCTTGAACATCTTTTTTTTTGAAAGATGCTACCCTGTTGTACCTTATTTACACCCTTGAGGCATTTCAAAGTCTCTATCATATCCCCCTCTCTCTCCTCTCCTGCAGGGAATACATATTGAGATCATCCAGACTCCCCTCATATAACATTTTGTGGAGCCCCTGCACCATTTTTGTCACCCTTCTCTGAATTGCTTCTACTCGGTCAGTGTTCTTCTGGAGATGCGGCTTCCAGAACTAGACACAGTACTCTAGATGAGGCCTAACCAATGTTCTATACAGTGGCATCACCACCTCCTTCCTTCTGCCAGAGAAACCTCTCCCTATGCACCCCACCATTCCACTGGCTCTCCTCACAGCCTTCTCACATTGTTCAGTAACCCTTAGATCATCAGACATGATTACTTCCAGTTCACTTTCCTGTTTGATGGCCGTCAGTAAACCCCTCCCCAATCATGTACTCCTCATCTGCATTTCTGTGCCCCAAGTGCATGATCTTCCACTTCTTTGCATTGAATCTTAGCTGCTACACACTTAACCACTCCTCAGGCTTGCTTAGATCTCTTCTCATTTTCTCTACCCCTCCTGGGGTGTCAACCCTGTTGCATATCTTCATGTCGTCTGCAAAAAGACACACCTTCCCTTCCAGCCCCTCTGCAATATCATTTATGAAAACATTAAAGAGGACTGCTCCAAGCACTGATCCCTGTGGGACTCCACTGGTCACCTCCCCCCTTTAGACTGGACTCCATTCACCACCACCCTCTGTGTCCTATCACTGTAAGGCTGATCTGAGGTCATCCGCTGACTTGCACTTTGCACATATGAATGTGTCATCAGAGTATAAGTAGATGCTAGTTTTCTGAGTCTCACAAATGGAGGGAAGATTATTTACAAATAGGCTAGGCTCTTGAGGTACTCTAAGGTTAAGTGATCTAGGAGGGGAAGCCACACTTCCCAGTTATCAATTAAAAGATCTTCTTTTATTTGGTGCGTAAATGGCAAAAAGCAAGCAAAGACATGCAACACAGTGCTCACACAGGAACGCATTTAGCATTCAAAAAGCCTAACATTTTGCACCATGCTCTTCATCAGCTGCTTTAAATGTTTATGACAGATGGCAACTGCCACAGAAATCCCTGTTTTGTGCACAGACTTGACTTGATGGTATGCCACAGTTATATGATTTGCAGGTATTCAATCAAAGAGTTTGTCTCATCGTTCATTTCCACTGATCTGCCAAATGTTCAGCAGGATTCTGCAGTTCAGATAAAGCTTTATGCCCCTCAGAATGGCTGAATACAAGAGTCCATTCTTGGGGAAAGGATGCAAAAGTTCCACAAGGACCAAAAAAACCAGAGGAACTGCCTAAGGTCTGGCAGTTAAGGTACAACGCCAAGAAGTACAAAGTAATGCATTTGGGTAGATGGAATCCATGCAGTGAATGCTGGATGGGAAGAGGTAGATTTGCCCCTTCAACAGAGGAGAGAGATCCAGAGATCATAATCAGTAACTCCCTCACGCAAACAAGTGAGTGCAACAAAGCATTCAGCAAGGCATTGAGGATGCTGGGTTGCAGAAGGAGGGGGTTTGGCAGAAGGAGAAGTGAGGTGATTCTGCCACTGTACAGATCCCTGGTGAGGCCTCATCTACAGTGTTGTGCCCAGTTCTGGGGCCCTCACCTGAGGAAGGACATTAACTGACTAGAGTTAGTACAGCGTAGGGTCACCAAGAGGGTACAGCGCCAGCAGGCAGTTCCTGATGTTAGGCCTGAGCAAACGACCATTAATAAATCCATTCTGGTCCAGATGGATTCATTTGGGAAGTACTTCCTCGAATCTGGTAGCTAAAACTTTTGCTAGTATTTTGGCATCCAAATGTATTAATGATATTGGTCAGTATGAGCCAGGATTTAAAGGATCTTTATCATTTTTCTTAAATAGCAATATATCAGCCTAACTAAATGAGGTTGGAAGTATTCATTGCTTAAGTACGTAGTCAAACAATTTTTTATGGTGTGTGGAAATTATTTATTTATTATTTATTTAAATTTTGGTAACCGGGTAGGCCCACTGGAACCTTGCGGTCCCTTTTTCAGGGGCGACCTGGGTTTAGTTATATATACCTAAGGGGAGGGAAAAACCAATGCTTTTGATATGTACATTATGGAGGAAAAGAATTTATAAAAATCAGTCGGTAGGCTGTCAGGTTCTGGGGCTTTACTTGCTATAGGTAATGTATCTGCTAATTCTATTTCCCCTATGGTGATTTCTTTTTCCAAATGAAAGCTTTGATTCTGAATCAGGGATCGGGTTATAATTTTTGATAAAAAAGATTTTATATCGGGTTTTCCCTTAATATGTTCTGAAGTATATAAATTCTTATAAAACTCATAAAATACCTTGTTAATTTCCAATGGGGAGTTTGTAATGGACCCTGCAGCATTCTGAATATTCAGAATATTATTCTCTTCTTGTTCTTTTTTAAGCTGCCAGGCCAAGATCTTATCTGGCTTGTCTCCAGCCACATAGTATTTACAGTAGAATTTTTTTTTCTGCTTCTTCCTTTGCCAACTCATTATATATGCTCCTTAAATTCAAAAGTTCTTGTAACACATTTGGGTCCTGTGAGTTAAAATGTATCCTTTCCTTTTGGTTAATTAATTTTCAGTATTATCCATTTTTCGTTGCATAATTTGTTTATGCTTTGAGCTAAATGTAATAGTACAAATCCGAATATATGCTTTAAATTATAGGAGGCGGTATAGCACAGTGGTTTAAGGCTCTGAGCTGGAGACCTGGGTTTGAATCCCACAGCCCCCACTTGCATACCGTGTGACTCTGAGCAAGACATTTAACTTCCTTGTGCGCCCAGGTTACACCTGTAAACAAGCTTCTGCTTAATGTCTCTCTCCTGGTAAAAACCAAAAAATGCATCCCATACTGTTGTTAATGGAATATCATTATGATAATTATCCTGGAAAAATAGTAAAATTTCAGATTGAATTTTATTGCAATATGCATCGTCTTTTAGTAAAATAGGATCCAATCTGAATGTGAATGGTTTTTGGATATGGATAACTTCTAATAGCCAGATTATAAGGGAGTGATCAGCAGGGCAGATCCTATGAGGAATGGCTGGAGGCCCTAAACGTGTATTCACTAGAGGCCAGGCGGGAGCAGGAGGACATGACTGAAACATATAAGTTTCTCAGGGGTATAAACTAGGTGAATAGTGAGGACCTATTTGTTAGAAACAGGGATGCAGTCACTAGGGGCATGACTGGAGGTTGGTGGGGGGCAAATTCAGGAGAAACTTGAGGAAGTTCTACTTCACTGAGAAGGTGGAGGAGCCATGGAACAGACTGTTGGTAGAGGTGGGGGGGGAGGTGGCTTTCCCTAACAAGTTCAAGCACAGTTGAAACAGGGCAATGGGACTCATAGTCTCCAGCTGAGGCAACAAGGGTTTAAGGGGTCGGGTAGCTGGGGGAGGACAGACCACATGGACAGTAGGTTGGTGTGGTGAGGTATTATAGGAAGGGCATACTCAGTGAACCTTCAGGCTCCTGGTGTAAAATTCTGTGTTTCAATGTCAAAGCCTGTAAGATGATGAAACCGGGAGGAACTTTACTTTTTATATGCCACAGACTCTTTGTGATGGTCTGTATAGATCCTTTAGCGTCCAAGTGGGAATCCCCCATGGCAATTAACAGCCTCTCTGAATCTCTATGTTGGTGAAGTCCACATTACTAACACCCCTTTTGCAAAATTCTAGGGGGTTAAAAAGATTTACAAGCCCTTCTGGGAGGTGCTACATTTACTGAGAAAATTAGTTGTGTTGGCAAATGCTAAACTTACAAAAACTGATTGATCAGCTCTTCTGGGAAGTCATTAACTTTAGTAAAATAATTCACTGATTCTGAATGTGTGCACTAGCATTAAGGTTATTGATACTTAAAAACCAACCAAGTAGCACAATTTTTATAGTGTAAAAATATGAATTATTATGTTGGCTCGCGCATGCGCAGCCAACATATTGTGGTAGTAGCAGAGTTGGAGGCACGGTCACTGTTGGGCGAATGCAGGGCACGCATTAGTAGGTGCATCCCTCATTCCCCAATAAGCCAGCTGCTGGTGCTGACATCATGCATCCCTAATGTGGCCACCAGATCTAACAAAACGTAGCTCCTCATGCAGCGACCACAACACGCCTCCTGACATGTATGCAACATGGTGGGCAATTGATCACACCTCATATATCGCCGATGGGGGAGCCCACTTCATCAGCATAATGATCTCCCTGCCATTTAAAATGTATGACAAGGGGTGCCCAATCCATTGGCATCATGCGCCCCACCCCAATAGTCTTTCTTTCCAATGGGGCCCAATCCCCATCGGGCTTTTAATCACCCTTTATCTTTATTTTGCCGACAGGGGAGCCCACTCCCCATTGGCATAATGTCCCCCCCACTTTTGTTGTGTGCCAAGGGGGGGGTTCCCAATCCCCCTCAGCTCTTGTCCCTCCCCTTCGGTATGTGATGACGGGGGTGCCCAATCCCCTGTCAGCTAAAGCATCCTCCCCAAAACAACACTTAGGTGGCATGCTGGGAGCCCACCCCAGCATGCCAAGTCCCCTAGAAAGAAAAATCTGTACCGTAATGTTTTTTTTTTGTTGTTTTAAACCCTGTAAAAAGAAACGGTCCCACTGTCTCCCTGCCCCCTCCCGCACGCCGCGCCCACCCTCTACGCACCCTGCCTCCCCACACCCTCCTCACCACATACTTACCTCTAGAGTCTGGTGCGATGATCTTTGGTGGACTGGGAATACTCTGCACTCTTCAAAGCCGACCGCAAACTGAAGAAATGTCAGTAAGCTGTATAATGGCATAAATAGGGTTTTTCAACTTTGGTGCATATCTCAGCCATTTTTGGGAATTTTTGCACCAAATTTTCAACATGAGGTTATTTGGACCCCTCCTCATGAATTCAGGCACTGTCATGGCGTTATTCAGTCCCAAAAGGTGATTTCGCGGTCACTGCGCAGAATCACCTTTCGGGACCGATTAATGAAATGACAGTGCCACTTTTCATGAGGGGGGCTCTCAAAAAGCCTATGTTGTAAATTTGGTGGAAAAAATCTGAAAAATTACAGTTTTACGAGTGTGCATTGCGCAGTGTCCACACACACTCATTTCTTCATGAATTTGTAATATTTTCACTCCAGATTTTCAACATTGGCATTTTTCCACACCTCCTTATAAACAGTACAGCTGTCTTTTTACATATCCTGGCCAAAATGTGTTTTCACACGTCCGGCGCAGAATAGCGTTGTCGCTGTGCAAAATCAGTTTTTGGGACAGTTTGAGGAAATGACGCTGACACTGTTCATGAGCAGTGGTTCTAAAATGCCTATGTTGAAAATTTGGTGACAAAATTCCATAAAATGACTGTGTTACAAGTGTGCGTTGCACAGTTTCCACGCACCCTTGTAACTTCACAAATTTGCAATATTTTCCTGCCAGATTTTCAGCACTGGCATTTTTTCACACCTTGTTATGAACAGTGCAGCTCTCATTTTTTCCATCCTGCCCTACATGTGTTTTCGCACCTGTGCCACACAATGGCATGGTCACTGTGGGAAATCAACGTTTGGGACACATTAACAAAATCACAGTGCCACTGTTCATGAGGGGAGGTCCCAAAATGCCTATGTTAAAAATGTGGTTAAAAAAATTCCAAATATATTTGGGTTACAGACGTGTGTTGCACAGTTTCTATGCATGTTCATGACTTCACCTATTTTTCATATTTTCATGTTGCCATTTTTTACATGTCCTCATGAACAATACAGTTGTCGTTTTCCACATACTGCCCAAAATGTGTTTTCGTCCCTGTGTCACCAAATGGCATAGCCACTGTGCAAAACCACCTTTCAGCTAACAAACTGATAGTGCCACTCTTCATGAGGTGGGCTCACAAAAAGTCCATGTTGAACATTTGGAGTCAAAATACCACACACGCCTACGTTGTGATGGTTTCCAACTGTAGCACCCCACCCTGTAGAGACTGAAAGGCGTCAGGGGTGTGACTTGGGATCATCGGCTGTAATGCTCATCCCATTCCACCCCCACCCCCCCTGCAGCCAGTGACAGCCATCATGGTGCACCTTGCAGTGTTCAGCCACAGAGTTCACCCCATTCTCCTATACTGCACCCATCTCAGAGTATTTCCTTATGGAATGGGGTACGTATAATGCCCAAAGACCCCAAAGCACACCACAACACTTGTCAGTGTCTACAGGGTAGGGTGAGGTAAAATGGCATAAGCATTACAGCTGACAACCCAAAGACACACCCCAATGTCTGTCGGTCTCTGCAGGGTGGGGATGGGGTTGGCGTCACATCAATACTTCACTGCCATTCCTATTATGTGTGTCTAACTCCTGAGTACCAATGCCAATGCCAGCAAGACAACATTCGGCATTGACAAATGCTTGTTTTTAGTTTGTGCTTGTAATTAGTATAGTTGATAGATTTAGGGGGGAAGTGGTTCTTCCCCATTACATGCTCTCAGTCACAATAAATTGATTACCCTGTTTTTTCAGAGGCTGTTAAACTATAAAACAATGGCACTCAGATGTTTCATATACAGTTGTGTTAACTTTCCTCCATGAAACAGGGAGGAATGGCAATTGGTTAATTGGGCCCAGAATCCTTTAAACAGTCTCATTTATTGATTGATTTACATTTTCTGTCCAGGAAATAGCTCAATCAGATTTCTCTTTTTTCCGTGGGAGTCCTATCTACTTGAAGTGGTAAAAAGTTACAAAATCATTCACAACAGCATACATACTCAACATATCATTAATACATACGTCACGTATGGTCACTAAATGTCACCTCTGTTCTCAAATCTGGCTCTTCAGCAGATCCACATAACTACTGTCTCATTTCTGTTTTACTTGTCCTCAGTAAGACGTCTGAAAAGCTATAAACAAAATTGATGTTGTACTTCATCCTGCAACATGGTCTACTTTCAGATGATCAGTCGGTCTTCCACTCAAATCCCTCTGCATGCACTACTCTTTGAACAGTGACAATTAACACTGCAGCTGCAGTAGTTATGGGCTGTCACACCAGGCCAGTTTATTATTGGTCTTAAGAGGCCTTTGACTCAGTTTGTTATGCAAACTGCAACATCTCGGACTGTCATAGCCTGCCTTGAACTGTCACAGGGCTTATCTGATGGGTAGATCTAGGGTGATCAAAGTCAATGGATGCATCCTGTCAGTGGAGAGGTGAGAGCTGCTTCCATTTTTATGTTAGGTATTGGCATGTTTGAAGTGAGGCACCACTGGGCCAGTGAGCAGTCTCAATGTTCCACCACACTCTTTGATTGAATATCTGCAACGCTTATAGTCATGATACACCACTAAGGTAAGACTGTGCACAAAACTAGGATTTCTGGTGCACTTGCAGTCTGTCATAAAGATTTAAAGCAACTGTTCATGTTGCAGTGGACATGCTGTATCTGTACCATTTTGCAACATGGCATTAATCAGAACACCAGAATAGAATAACACTACTGACTGAAGGATACCAGCTGGCACATCTGAAACCATGGTCTAAGGGAGAGGGGGGACGTGATAGAAACTTTTAAGTACCTCAGTGGAATCAACAAAGTCCAAGAGAGTAGCATCTTTCAGAAAAAGAGACATGCAAGAACAAGGGGACACAATTTAAAAATAGAGGGGGGCGGTTCAGGGGCAATGTGAGGAAGTATTATTTCACAGAGAGGGTAGTGGATGCATGGAACAGCCTTCCTGAGGAGGTTGTGGGGTCTAAAACTGTGGGAGAATTCAAGAATGCATGGGACAGACATAAGGCAATTCTTGTGGGGGGTAGGAAAAAATAGGCTGTTGGTTAACTAGGATCTGCGGCCTATCCTGTAGGTAGGGAAATGGGCAGACTAGATGGGCCAAGCGGTCCTTATCTGCCATCAAAGTCTATGTTTCTATGTTCTATGTCTAATTCCTAAGTAGATCATGCTTTCTGATGTACTACTTTACCAATCCACACATCTGTCAAAACCATTATGCTAATATTTTGCTTCCCACCCACCCCCCAGTGGTCAGAGAGAATGAATGCAAAATGAACTAGCAGGAGCAGCAAGTGGCACCCATTTCATTTAAGCAATTGGTCACTTTTTAAACATGTTTAAGATGTTTACAATATTATAATTCAATATTTAAAACATGAGACGTGTTAACCATTTGCTGACATAGCGCTGAAGTTAGTAACATACTGGCATTTTTTTCTTCCCCCATGTTGCTTCCTGTATACAAGGAAATGCGACAAATGGAAATCCTTACTTATTCCATGATGTTTGTAACTTGTTAAAAATGTTTAAGATATTTACATTGTATGTTACAAATATAACCCCTGTTTACAAGCTACTCACATAGCGCCTAAGTTAGTAAGATACCGACGGTTTGTTTCTTTCTCTATGTTGCTTGCTCTATAAATGGAAATGCGGCGTACATTTTAAAAACAATCCCATAGTGCAGCACAGCACAACTTCAACAAAAGCATTTTCGAGCAGCATAGAAAAAGAAAGGACTTCCGGCTCAGCTTCAGACCAACATGGCAGCATAGTCGGAGAGCTCTCCCCATGCCAAACTGAAAAACCCTCACAAAGAATGGCTGAAACCCTACAGAAATATTTTTAAACTAGCAGGTAAGGAATGTCAACCTCAAAACTCCAAAAGCAGCACCAACAGATATTCAATTTTAACTCCAGAAGCCACAAAATCTGACACAGATGCCACAGACTTGGAAACCTCGCTTCAGTCACAACCACAGCGAACCCGAAACAAAGCAAATAAATCATCCCAACAGCATACTAAACCAGAGAAAAGTATGGATAATAAATTCAACTTAATTTTAGCAGAAATACAGGACTAAAAACAGAAATTCATACCTTTAAGGAGGCTCAGGAGACCCTCTAAACAGATCTCACCAAAGTAGAGACTGAAATGGAGACACTGGAGGATACGGTGGGAACACAGGCCGCACAAATTGAGCAACTGCATAAAACCCTTGGCCAAGTAGTCAAGCTCTACCAACTAATGGTAAACTGACAAGAAGACACTGAGAACAGGCAACGCCAGAGGAACATAAGGCTTTATGCAATTCCAGAAGATAGTGAAGGAACAGATATGGCGGAATTCGAGAAGATGTTTCTCTGGACCTCCCTATCACTGGAACCTGACTTCAAATTGGAAATCGAACGTGCACACAGGGCACTGGGTCCTAAATCAAGCAATTTAAATATCAGACTTAGATACACTGCAAAGGAAATGTTGCTGAGAAAAGCATGGATGCAGGGCAAGATTTATTACTGACCTCATAGACTATTCATGGACAATGACTACAACCCGGTGACCATGCAGAAATGATGGGACTATATCCCCTTATTTTAAACCCTTACACAACATAAACTGAAGTTTTGAATGCCCTACCCATCAAAAATGGTAATCCAATATGCCTCAGGGAAAAAAGGTATGAGACAGCAGCAGAGGCCCTGGCCAATTTACAGCAGCGTGGTATCTATGTGCCCATGAGGATGGCAATTCCACAATGACCAACAACAGCAGGGTGAGGAGACAACCCCACCACCTGAGACATTGGCACCCAACAAAATATACTGAACACACTACAGACGCTTTTAACAAGTTTCCCTAGCAACTAATACACGTGACAGAAGGGCGGAGATGGTGAGAACTGAACAGTGAATAACTTGGCCTAAGCCACATAATCCTAGGATTGAAGCTTGTGATGGGGGGTGCTGGGGGTTGGTTGGTGGATGAGCGGTCCTGGCTCTGACTCTGCCTTGCTCTGCTTCTGATGGAGGGGTGGCGGGGGGGAGGCGGATCGGCCCTCTTTCCCAGCCACTGGCTGATTGTTCCAAACCTGGCCCAAAATGAGGCAACAGCCATATGAGAGTATTAATAATAATAGTGGCTGCCTTGGGGCGCTGCAGTCACTATATGGTGGTCCCTGCTGATTTTCTGCTTCCCCAATAAACTACAATCCCTGCTAAGTAGGGGATCTTTTCAGAAGTGAGAGGAAGTCCTTTCAAACATCAGAGTTGGGCGGAGACCAGGATCAGAAGGCCCTACTCCCCAAAACACCTTTAATAGAACAAATGGAACAATAATGGACTTGCTCCCCAATTCAAATAGATGATGTAGAGCAAGGGATGGGGATGGGGGTGGGAGGAATCGTAATCTCCCTTTTTCCACAATTCCCCACCTTAGGTATATATAGCTGAAGGGAGCTGAAACGGGGGATAGGGAAGTGGGTACTGCCTGGTGGACAGCTGTAGATCTCGCACAGTCACATGAGCTGTGCTTCAGTACATGGCCGATAATGGAAGTATGACGTAGACTGAAGAAGGTGGGGGGGTTTGGGCTGGGGGGGGGATCTGTCCCTCAGACCTGTTCACCCCAGGGAGGGGATGGGGCAAGGCCGGGTGGAGTTCACAGACCATGGTCTGGCTGACTGATCCAGGCCTCTCACATTACAAGAGGAACTGAAATTTAGAAGGTTGAAAGAAGCAGCACACACAATTTAAATCCACTATCGACCTAGAACTGAGAAAGACAAATTTTTTTCTGCCAGTAGACAGGTGAACTAAAGAGCTAATTCTAAACTGAGAAATAAATTGTTGGTAACAAGCGTCACCTGAAGACATAATAGAGAAGGAGTGCTATATAAACAGACTAAAATGGAACATAATACCACAGAATTGTTGATGTCATTTTTCGTTTATCATCAAATGGAGGACAGTTCTGCACTTTATAAGTTAAAACAATAGTTTATTAAGCAACAGGAGACAAATGTAGTTTTACTCTCCCTTTAACAACTGAATGTTGGTGTCTGACTATAAAGCAAGAAAGAGTGTACAGTACCAACTTCGGTTTCATTCTGAGGTAAATATATTGACTGGGCAAGGGTGTGAAGGGTAGATGAGCCCATGTTGGGGAGAAGACACACATTTATTCCTTTCTTATTGTTTGCTCTGGACCCTTCCTCACCTCTTTATTCTTATACCTAACTGCAATCTTGGATTCTTTTTCATTTTCTCCAATTTATCCTATTCCACACCCCCTAAGTTACGAAGTACTCATTTCCAGGGAACCACCCCTTTTAGGAAACAATGGTGTCCCACCCAGCGACCTAGATTGAGGCCACCTCTTGGTGATGGAACCTCATTTCATCACCTAATGGAAGTCACAGATTGTAATATAGTTGATCCCCAGGACCGGGGAGAAGAAAAAATTACTCACCTTAGTAATGTTGTTTCTTCTAATGGAGTCATGCTATATTATGACAATTGCAGTGAGTCCCCATCTTCGAACTGCCCCAGAGGTGAAATAGTTAACTTTTCCATGAAGCATGGAACTCTGAGCGCGAGCTCGGTTAGAAAGCTCTGTCTGTTGTGCTTCAAACATAAACTGTCAGATCTTTACGAGCTAAAGCTCACTAAGGTTCTGTGTGGAAGCTGTAAACCTACACTAGCCAACTGGCTACTAACCTAAACACCAATTTCCTGGTCTCAAACCAAGACTCAAGTCAGGAGACCTAGAAAAAGAAAAACACAACACCAATTCACCCCAAGAAGAGGGTGTAAAAAAACAACAAGGTGGGCATAAATGAGTGCCAACCCTGTAAGGCCCAGCCATACCCCAAAATGGAGGTTCTGAGAGGGGCAGGCAGGGAAGGAGGTCATAATATAGCAAGACTCCATTAGAAGAAACAACATTACTAAGGTGAGTAATTTTTCTTCAAACAACATGAAGTCTTGCTATATTATGACACTGTAGACTACACAGCAGTACCTCCATGGAGGAGGGGACAGAACCTACTTAGGGGAATAGGCTCTGAAGAACAGCTGTGCCAAACCGAGCATCACTCCTAGCCTGGATGTCCAGGGAGTAATGCTTAGTAAAAGTGTGAACTGTTTTCCAGGTAGCTGCTTGACATATTTCTAGAATAAGACTGTCTCTGGCAGCAGCCAGAGAAGCAGCTGTACCTCTGGTAGAGTGAGCCCTCAGGCCTGAGGGGGGAACTTTACCCAACTTTTCATAACAGAATTGGATACAAGAGACAATCCACCTGGCAATGGATCTTTTAGTGGCTGGCTTCCCATTACCAACCTCGCCATAAGTGAGGAACAGTTGGAGGGAGTCAAACCTGTGACCCTTGGTACGCTCTATGTAGTAACTAAGGGCTCTCTTCATATCTAAGCTGTGCAGCCTCCTCTCACCAGAGGAGGAGTGGTCAGTGAAGTACACTGGAAGAGAAATAGATTGATTAAGGTGGAAATCTGAAACCACCTTAGGAAGGAACTTCCTGTTAGTCCGGAGGACCACCTTATCTCTGTGAAAGGAGATAAAATCCAGCTCCACTGACAACGCTTGTAATTCACTTATGCATCTGGCAGAGGTGATGGCCACCAGAAACACAGTCTTCCTAGTCAAGTACTTAAGCTCAGCTGAAGACAAGGGCTCGAAGGGGGGCTGCATAAGCTGGGCAATGCAAACATTAAGATCCCAGGCAGGGGCAGGGTCCCTGAATGGAGGGTTGGTGTGAAGCAACCCCTTAAAAAACTTGGAAAATACAGGATGAGCTGAAAGAGAAGAGGACTTACCTGCTGAAATAAAAGCAGACACAGCAGCCAAATGCACCTTTAGAGTAGCTGGTCTGAGCCCCAGAGAATTTAGATGGACCATATAATGCAGGACTGTGGGTAGATCAGCAGAGTCTGGGGAAATATGCTTTTTCGAGCACCATATGGAAAACCTTTTCCATTTGGAGTTGTAAGTAGCCCTGGTGGAAAGCTTCCTTGAGGCCTTCAATATATCCATTACACCTTGGGAAAGGTGTAAATCAGCAAACTCTAACTCTTCAAGAACCAAGCCTTGAGATTGAGAGATTTGAGATTCGGATACCAAACCCGTACCTGGGCACAGTTTAACAGATTGTGATTCCTGGGAAGGCACAGGGGAGGATGGACTGCTAAGGATAGTAGGAGTGGATACCAGGGTTGTCTGGCCCAATCCGGATCTATCAGAATGACTTTGCAGGATTGGGATCTGATTTTGACTAACACTTTGAACAGGAGAGGAAGGAGGGAAAGCATAGAGGAACTTCCTTCCCAACTGAGGCTAAGGCATCCAGGGGGAGTGAGCCCAACACTGGGGGCCTGCAGCAAAAAAGGGGAAGTTGGTGATTGTCTGGGGCTGCAAAAAGATCTATCTGCGGGGTGCCCCATCTGGCAAATACTACTCCCAAGACCAGGGGATCCAGTGACCATTCGTGATGGCCCTGAGAAATCCTGTTGAGAGCATCTGCCAGGACATTGTCCTTGCCTGGAAGGTGGACTGCCATAAGGGAGGTATTCAGGGAGTAAGCCAGAGACCACAACTTCATCGCTTCGGTGCACAAGGCCGTAGACCGAGTGCCCCCTTGCTTATTGATGTACCACATTGTAGTGGTGTTGTCTGTTCTGACCTGTACAATCTTGTTCTGAACAGACTTGGAAAAAACTTGAAGTGCTAGAAAAACTGCTCTGAGCTCCAACAGGTTGATGTGAAGCACAGATTCCTGGGGAGACCACAGACCTGGGTGGTGAGGTCACCCATGTGAGCTCCCCAACCCAAGAGGGATGCATCTGTAGAAAGGATTAGGGAGTGAGACTGAGTGACAAAAGGAACCCCTTGTCTCAGGTTGCTCTGATCCTGCCACCACTGTAGGGCTTGGATCAGGGTTCGAGTTACTGGGATCAACTTGGTCAGAGGATCCTTTCTTTGGGACCAAAAAGCTCTCAAATGGAACTGGATGTCCCTCATCTGAAATCTTGCTCCTGCACAACTGCTGTGAAGCAGCCATGTGTCCTAGGAGCTGAGAAAATGCCTTGCTGGTCGAGAGACCTGAGCAGAATGAGGAGGCCAGGGAGACTAGGTCTTTGCCCTGTCCAGAGGAAGGAAGGCCCTGGCCTCCTGTGTGTTCAGTTCTGTGCCTATGAAGGTGAGAAGCTGGACAGGCTCTAGAACTGACTTTGGAGATTCAGAAGGAAACCTGAGAGGTAAGCAGTTGCCGCGTTATCTGAAGATGTAAAGTGACCTGTTCTGGGGACTGGCCTACTATGAGCCAATCGTCCAGGTAAGGAAAGATGGCAATCTTTTGCCTTCTTAGGTAGGCAACTGCTACTGCCAGGCATTTGGTGAATACCCTTGGAGCAAAAGTGAGGCCGGAGGGCATTGCTCTGAACTGGTAATGGCCTGAGGGCAGCTCGAACCTGAGGTACTTTCAATGGGAGCTTCTGATGGGACTATGAAAGTAGGCATCCTTGAGGTCCAGGGAAGCTAGCCAGTCCTCTGGCCTTAGAGAGGGTAAGATAATTCCTATAGTCACCATTTTGAACCTTGGTTTTAAAAGGTGCTTGTTTAAGTATTTGAGATCCAGGATGGGCCGCCATTCTCCTGTCTTTTTTGGGGTAAGGAAATACCTGAAGTACAAACCTTTGCCCTGGTGTAGGGGAGGAACCCTTTCCATGGCTCTGAGAGCCAGGAGGGTAGAGACCTCTGCCTCTAGGGCGAGTGCCTGTGATGGAGATGCAGGTGGAAAAGATCTGGTTCTCAGCTTTGGAAATTTTTGAGCTGAGAACCAGTCCCTGGCTTACTACTTCCAGGACCCACTTGTCTGATGTTAGAGACTTCCAGTCCTGGACAAAGTAAGCCAGCCTGCCCCCTACAGGTAGAGAAGAATCGGCCCTGGCAACCCCATCAGGGTGCCTGCTTGGCAGGGGCTTTGGGCTGAGGGGTGGGAGCAGGCCTGCTTGTACCCCGTCTGCCTCTCCTTCTAAAGAATCCCCTCTGGGCGTAGGCAGAAGAGGAAGCTTGGATATGGTAAATAGGCCTATGAAAAGGCCTGCCCCTGCCTTTAGGAAGCTGCTTTTGAGGAGTGGCCTGCCTTTCCTTGGCCTGTGCACTCCTATAGGTGGTCCTATATTCATCCATTTTCTTCATGTAATTCTCTGTTTGCTCCCAAACAGAGAATTGCCCACAACAGGAAAATTCATGGCCTTAGACTGGGTATCCTGAGACAGGGCAGTACATCTGAGCCAGGCCATCCTGCGAAGAGCCACAGATGTAGCCATGACTCTTGATGAAATGTCATTAGAGTCCACTGCAGCATGAAATTGCACCTTGGATCCTGGGAGGAGAAACCCCTAAGGGTCTATCTGGAGAGATGTCCGGTTCAATGGGCACATCCAGATCTTCAAAACCATATTCACTCTCCTCATAATCCCCGTCCCCTTCCTCCGGTTCATAAAAATCCTCACAATCATAGACTTGAACCGGTGGAACCGGCCGAACCGAACGCCTACCTGATAGTGAAGGTTCGGTCGGATGGGAAAGAGACTGGACAATTTGAATTGCTTTAGCTATTTCTTCAGCAGTTGGGGAGAGAACTTTAGGCTCTACGCTAGCTGACTTTCTAGTCCTTTTTGCTGGAACCGGCTCCTCCGAACCAGCTCTTCGTTTGCCCGAGGGAGTATCACCCTGGTCAGAGGGCACCCCCTCCAGTTCGGTTGGTACCGAACCGGGCTGGCCATCCGGGTCAGCGGACTTTTTGGCCTCCCTTTCCCTGAGCCTGCCAACTCTCTTTTCTATGGTGGCAGCAGGGAAGTTCTTACAAATCTGGCAATCTGAATTGAGGTGGTCAAACCCCAGACAATAGACACATGTGGTGTGTGGGTCAGCCTTAGCAAAAGCTTCCCCACAAACACTGCAGTGCTGAAACCCAGTGGGTCCGGTTTTCTTTGGGTTTCTCAGACATAATGCCAGCCTAACCAAACTGCCCGTTTATGGCAATCCACCAAACAAGACACCCTTATTGGTTCCCAACCGTGTATGATGATCGTGGAAAAAATGTAATGAAATCCGTTTTTTTTAGAACCGATAAAGACCGGGAACCGCACTCTAAAAAAGGACTAGCAATTTTTCAAACAACCTGATCGGTTCAAACCGAACCAATAAATATATACAAGTTCCACACAGAAAGTTAAACGTAAAACCTATCTATTACTTACGTTACCACAGACAGAGCTTGAACCGACCGGTCACAGTTTAATTTTGGTTAATTTTCAGTGAAAACCAATAAATAACACTTTTTAAACCGACAAATGAACTGAGCAGAAGGAGAAATCTCTGGAGCGACTGTTCAGTGAGGCGGAGTAAAGAATCTGACAGTTTATGTTTGAAGCACAACAGACAGAGCTTTCTAACTGAGCTCGCGCTCAGAGTTCCATGCTTCATGGAAAAGTTAACAATTTCACCTCTGGGGCAGTTCAAAGATGGGGACTCACTGCAATTGTCATAATATAGCAAGACTTCATGTTGTTTGAAGGGACTCTCTTCAGTTCAGGGGTCCCAAGTTGTTATAAGAAAGTTTGGCCCGCGGCACCCAGTTGGTATGATGGGCTTTTTGTAATTAGAGTCTGGGTAAATAATTTAACCCCCATTTCTTTATTATTACAAGGAGCAAGATGTTTATTTATTTATTTATTGAAGAGTTTCACCAGAAAAAATACACTGAGCAACAAGTTGCTCATCTCACGGTACAACCTGGAGGAGAGGGAAGAGGGAAACATAGGCAACGCAGCACAGATAAATTGAATGTACATATTAAATTACAGTTTGGTATGGCATATACACAGAAAACAGTGCCGATAAAGCAAATGCACATATGCAAAAATGGTTGGATAAGATATAAACACAGGTAGAAATGAAACAAACATGTTTACAGGGTTATACAAATACTACAACAAAGCAAAATATGCTTGAAGTGTAATAAACATTGTGAAATACAGCAGAATCTTCACTGACAAGTGCAGTTTGAGGAGTAAAAGTTGTGTAGGGCCTGGGAGATGGAAGACAGGAGATGAAGTATCAGATGGTAGTGAGTTTCAAAGTGTTGGGAAGCAATAAGAGAAAGTTTCTTGGCCACTTGTAGCAGTACATCATGGGATAGTCAGAGGATCTAAGAGAATGGTGTGGGGGAAGGCAGAATGGAAAGGGAGGAGGATAGGTAAGAGGGGAGAGAACCAAACCAGAATTTAGAGATAAATTTCACACAGTGCAAGAGTCATATGTACTCCAGGGAGGGGAAAGGAAGGGAGTGGTGAGGCGGGGGGGGGGGGGGGGAGAGTCAAGAGCAAAGCAACATATCTAATTTAGGTTAGACATAAGGACAGATGGAACACTTTACTGAAGTTATATGGGTAGCCTAAAAGATGAATAATCCAAATGTGGTAAAGGCAGCTTCCAAGAATGTAAACAGTCTCAGTAGCCCAGTGAGGTGAAGCAAAATCATTTCTGGATTGAAGAGGTGCCATCCCCAGATCATCTTAATCCAGGAAACCCATTTGACTATGGTAGAGCACCAGAAACTGGCTAAATTTGGGATGTCCCAGATTACTGCTAGCTCTTACCAATCAGGTAGAAGGAGGGGGGGCCGCAGTATTAATCCTGATGTATTCCACATTCACTGTCATGGACACCTATCAAGATAAGGGGGGGATGGTTGGCAATGGTGAGAGGGATGTGGTTTGGACGACAGTACACAGTAGTGAGTATATACATCCCCCCAGGGGCAGATGCATCCACACATCAAACCTTATTTAATAAGATATTAGCTTTTAAACAGGGAGCGTTGCTGGTGGGAGGGGATTTAAATCTCTTAATGATCCTGGAAAAGGACAGCTCAAACCCATACCTCCCAAAGGCAACGACAGGGCAAAAACACAGTAGAAGGCTAATTAAGGATATAGGACTCCTGGATGTTTGGAGACATTTCGATTCATTGCATAGGCAATATACCCACTACTCAGGGGTTTATCATACGTACTCCCACCTGGACTGCTTTTTCATAACCTGAGAACATGTAGATAGAGTCAGCAACATGATGGTGCAACCTATTCTATCAGATCATGCTCTGATTACTATTGAATTAATCACTACAGAGGGACCTGTTTTAAGACAATGGCATCTTAATAATAACTTATTAAGAGACCCACAACTGCTGGAGCTGATCAAACACCAGATTCCACAAATAATTCAGGAAAACACCTCACCTGACACTACAGGGGGAATTCTCTGGGATACAATGAAGACCATACTCAGAGGGGAACTGATTAACTTTGCTTCAAGAAAAGAGAAGCAGCTGACCCAAGAACAGAAAGATCCAGAGGTAGAACTAGACTTCCTACAGCAAGCTCCTATGTAGGGTGACACTACCCTTCTACCCCGATTGCAAAAAGTGAAAGAGAAACTGCAAAGTATGATATATGGTAAGACAGAGCAGGCACTTATGTATCTGAAGCAACGATACTATGAGGGAGGCTCTAGAGCCTCAAAAAAATTAGTGTATAGACTGCGACATCAACAAAAAAAATCTACAATCACTAAGCTCCAGCATCCCTTTACTAATACTACCCTTAACAAAACAAAAGATATTGGAAGGCTTTAAGGAGTATTATGCCAACCTACAGTATATAAACAAGGTATAGAATCAAATTAAGAAAAATACCAGAAATGTTTCCAAAATATTAGATTACCACACCTGACAGAAGACCAAAAAGAAATGTTAATTAGGTCCATTACACAGGTAGAAGTTTTGTTAAGTCTCAGAAATGCTAAGCTGGGTAAAAGACAAGGCACGGATGGATTCGCAGCTGAATTCTATAAGACATTTTGGAAAGAACTACTCCCCTTGCTGGCAACCCTTTTTGGAGAAATTCATAAGTGATATTTCCCCTCCCCCCCCCCAGTTGGGAATATGCTAACATATCTGCAGTACTTAAACCAGATAAGGACCCATTAAAATGTGATTCATATAGACCAATATCAGTCTTAAATCAAACTACAAACTTTATGCTTCTATAATATCTAGGAGCCTGGAGCAGATACTCCCATGTATTATACACAAAGATCAAGCCAGCTTTATTCATCAAAGGAGCGCATCACATAATGTAAAATGCACACTTTATATATTAGAAAGAATCCAAAAAGACTCCACCCCTGTGCTATTATTAAGTATGGATGCGCAAAAGGCTTTTGAGCGAGCATCTTGGAAATTTCTTCAGAAAACCCTTGAACACTTCGAATTCCCCAAAGAATTTCAACAACTTATAAGTAAACTATATGCCTCTCCCCAGGTGGTAGTGAAGGTAAATGGCACATACTCAAACCATTATCCACTTACCAGAGGAACCAGGCAGGGGTGCGCACTCTCTCCGCTATTGTTCGCATTATATGCAGAACCATTAGCTCAGGCTATATGAGAGAATTCACAAATTATGGGGGTATCAGGTAGGGGGACGGAACATAAGATGGCTTTTTATGCCAATGACTTCCTACTTTATATAACCAACCCTGAAACCTCCCTGTCGGTACTATTCGACATACTAAGAGAAATAGAAGAATTGGCTGGATACAAATTAAACACCACAAAGACAGAGGTTCTTTGTTTTAAATATGAACCTCATTCAACTACTCAGGCCAACTACCCATTTAGGTGACACTGTAAAAACTAAGATATTTGGGAATCATAATACCTAGAGACCTGAAATCCTTATATAAAGCAAACTACGGTCCTTTAGTGGCAGCGGTTAAGGAAGATTTAGAAAGATGAGGTCACTTGCCCTTATCATTGATAAACAGAACTGAACCTATTAGAATGAATGTTCTCCTGAGATTTTTTTTTCAAAATCTACCACTATCTCCAAATAAGATGGATTGATTTCTCTAGTCACCTGGGCAGGGGGCAAGCAGAGAAAGGCATACTCACTATTGCAACTAACCAAGAAGAGGGGGAGACTGGCGATGCCCAATCTACAGAAATATTGCCAGGTAGCCCAAATCACACATGCATTGCATTGGTTAGATCAAAAGGCTACGCAGCATTGGCAAGATCTAGGATTATGAGAAGACTATGATTTAATTAAATCAGCCTTGTTTAAGAATATAACTTGAAGGAGAGAGGAAACAGTAGGGATTTCCTCAATATTTACGGAGCATGTGATTAAGGTTTGGAGATCAATATTATGATCCTCTGAGGTGAAATTAACAGCAAGGTACTTACAAATAGAAGCCTTAGATCTGAATTTCAACTCGGCCCAGATGGATTGTACATTTAAACTCTAGCAAAGACGAACTCTAAAGCATGTATATCAGTTCTATGATAATGGGTCCTGTCAGACCTTCCAGTCACTGAGGCAACTCTACCAATTGAGACAACAAGATCACTTTAGATACTTACATGTCAGACACTACTTAGATCAGAGGTTGGGACTGAGGTGATCAATAGTAGAAGCCCACCCATTAATTCAAATAATTGTGAACACCGAAGAAAAACAAATGCCAGAGCATATAATTTCACTGATATATAAATCCATCTGGTCTGAAATGGTTCCAGCCATAGAAGTGGTCCAGGCAAGGTGGAAAAAAGATCTGCAGATAGACATCCCAGACACTGAATGGGAGGCAGTTTGTTCTCTAACCCACCAAGTGACATCCTCATACACCTGGAGAGAATATGGGTGGAAATGCATAGTGAGATTTTTTAAAACACTACAAATCACAGGGAAATATGACCTATTACATGACACAATGTGCTGGAGAGCTTGTGGTGAACCACTAGCAAATTTTAAACACATTCTCTGGGACTGCCCAGCGATAAGACCATTCTGGAAGTCCATAGAGCAGGCCTCGGTGGGACTTTTCCCAGAGATGGGAGCTCTCACCCCACAGATTGCGCTGATTCACTATCTCCCTAAACATATAAGGAATCAACATACAACATTAATGCTGACCATCTTGTTGGTGGCAGCTAAAAAGGTGCTGATCCGAAAATGGTTACAGTGTGAACCTCCAACAATTAGAGAGTGGGAAGATGTGATTTAGCAGATTTATAAGTGTGAAAAACTAACAGCAGGGCTAAATTTGAAACAGAGACGTTGTAGAGAATTTTGGAATAAATGGAATATTTGGATTATGGGCCACAAACCTAATGTGGTACCGTAGACTACTGTATCAGAAAGGACTAAGGGGAATAAGGGTTGTGCAGTTTGGGAACTTTCCACCTGTGATGAACATAATCATAATGGATACAGTATTATCATCTTACTTAGGAAAACTATGGTTGAAATGTGATGCTATCTGTATAACTAAATGAAAATGTGAATGAAATTTGTATGCTTCTGAAAAATTTAATGAACTACAAATTAAAAACAAAAAAGCATAGAAAAAGAAATGTGAGTTCTCAGCAAATGTATGCATTCAATTGTCACTTACTAAACTACAACCTACTAACTGACAGGATGTCTACGTGATATTTGTAACCTCTGCGATATTACTAATAGAAGTGTTCTAACTTTTGTCACTATTTCTACAGCGTCTTTCACAGCTGTAAATTAAAAATCTGTTGTAAAATTTATTATTTCTGTTATTATTTATTCATCACACAGTAGTAACACAGTCAATGCCATGTTACAAGAGGATTTAGCCACTCAAAAGGATGGTTCTGCTGTGGAATTAATCCATAGCTAGTTGGTTGGAGGCACTCGCCCAACCCTGGCCCCAACCATGGATTAATTCCACAGTAGACCCATCCTTTCGAGTGGCTTAAACCTTACTTATTCCATGTAGATCGCCCTTTTTCTCCTGTCTTATAAGATGCATCTTCTGTCCATTTATGGTCAATTTTAGCATTTTTGGAGACTTAAAATAGCTTTGCAATGTTTTCATCAGTATTGTCAGCTGTATTTTATACCCAAAGCTTAACATAACATCTTGCGACTAAGATGAACATCGTGTAGCATTCAACAAGCATGAATCTCTGACGTTATAGGACACTGGGGCCATCAAGGCTACCTCCAAGCCACTGGACGTGACCACTAACCTGGTGAACCTAAACTGAAAGGTCTCACCATGTAAATGTTTTTTTGAAACAAAAAATGAACAACAAAGATAAACAATTGGGGTTGCATAGAAGTTAATTTATTTCATTTACTCATTTATTTGAATTTGCAGGTACACTGGAATATACATTCCTTTTTCAGGTACGACTTGAAGTCAATGTGATAACAAATAACAGTAAAAAACATGACACAACAATAACAACACTTAAGAAATAGCAATAGAATCAGTGTGTCAAAGCATTCGTATTACATGTGCAGACATTTAGGGCCGGATATTCAAACTGCGCCCAAAATGTGTGCAATAGCAGGAGCAAGCACAAGTCCATTGCGCACATGTGCAATAGACGCGATATTCAAACATGGAGCAAGGCAAATTGTGCAACCAGCCAACGTCTGAATATCGCACAACCTGCGCCATAGCGCAACCAGGAAGGGGAAGCTGAGCAGATATGATGCGCTATAGTGCAACAAGACCAGCCCAGCTGAGCAGTCCAGAGGCGCCATAGCGCAAGCAGAGAGCCCCCCAGCAGCAGAGCAATGGAACTGCACAACCAGGGAGGTAGGCAGGGGCCCACCACCCATGCCACAGATGGGCACAGGAACACACTGCAGAACTAACAATGCACCCCCACACCCCAAGCACAGCATAAGTGGGGGAGGGACGGAATACCCACCGGCCCATGGGGACAAGCCAATAAAGCACAGCCGGGCCATGGTGCCCCAGCACACCCACTGGCAAGCTGAGACTGCCACACAAAGGGGGAGGACAACCCCAGTGCACATCAGCCCTCCCTTGTGCACAGCACACCCTGCATTGTGACCCCAAGACACCACCCATGAGCAGTGACTGTCACTGCAGGAATCCCCATGCATCCCCCACGTCACACTGCAACCTCGTGTACCACAGAACCATACAAGCCAGACCCACCATGAGCACCCAGCAGTGGGTGGCAGCACACGGCAAGACCAACTGAAAGCCACTCCCACACCAGAGACACCTCCCCACGCACACACACACATACCCAGAACAATACCACCCCAGATGCCATGCACACCACTGCAACTGAGCACCTATAGTCAGCTGCAAATCAGAGACCACCACAGTATTCATAACAAAATATATATTTTTCTAATTAATATATGAACTATAACAATATGAACAAACAGAACTATATACAAATATATACAATACAAGGGTGGGGGTACGGGTACAAGGTAGGGGTGGGTAAGGGGCAGGAGTGAACAACTGGGAGAGGGAAGGCAGGGTGTGAGGGATGGGTAAAGGGGGGAGGTGATGGGCAGCTACTGCCTGCCAGCCCGCTCATCATCTGGCTGCTGCTGGTCCCGTGGCCTCCTCCTGCGCCTGATGCCATGGCGCTGCAGGTCCCTCAGGATGTCGAGGGAATCCATGGCCACCTGAATGAGCTGGTGGACCGACCGCTCTAGCCTCCGCAGGATCCGGACACCTAGGACAAGGGATCAGAATCAATGGCTGTGACTGTCCATATCCCTGAAGCCCACCCACCATGCATGGCATACAGCCAAGTGCTCCACTCCTGTGATGGAGTGCACCCACCCACAGTGACCGTGCACAAGACATGCCCAATCAGGCAGCAACAGCCATGTGTGCCACTGCACACACACACCACCCATGTCCAGCACAGCACAACCAAGGCTGTATAGTGATGTGGCTATGCAGTGGGAAGGCAGTGCCACAGTCATGTGCCCAGTGCATGCATGGTCCACCATTGATGCACTCCCAGACATGCAGTGCCACTGGAGAGTGCTGACTGTCACATGTCGCGTGCATGGCAGTGTTGTCCATGGATGGTGGCCATGCCCTGCCCCCCCACAGCATGCAATAGCATTCATGATGTCATGACACTCACCCTCATCGTACTGCTGCTGCTGCTGCTGCTGTTGTGGCTCGTCACCACCACCACCACCAACACCACCAACACCATGCACAGACACCGCTGCCACCCCTTGCTGCACCTCAGCCTGGGCCCTCCTCCGCTCCGCCACGCCTGTGGGAAACAAAAGGTGAGAAACACATCAGTGAAATCCCAAAGCAGACATCCCCCTGCCCCAATGAGTGTGCCCACCCACCCAGCCAGACCCATACATCACATATCCTGTAAACACTGCCACAGCCAACCATAGACCAACCCTCTCCCATGTGCTGGTCACAATACACAGTGTTACCCATACGGACAATACAGGTGCATAGACGGCTCACCCACCTGGCTGAGGCACCATGCCCCTCCTGGCATGTGAAAGAAGTCATGCCAGTAGTGCCTTCTCCCTCCTCCACAGGTCGCCGTACCAGTGCCTGCACTGCTCTGCCGACCGCCGCCGGCCAGTGGCCTCCTCCAGGGCAGTGGCCACCTGCTGCCACACATGAGTCCTCGCCATGTTCAGGGGTTCATCCCCAAACAGTGGGCCATGGTGAAGCTCCACTATGGCCACTAGGTTGGCAAGTTCCACCGCACTTCATTGTGGGGCTCTCCTGCGTGCCATCCCTGCGTGTATATAGTAGGCAATATGGCGCTCTGCAGCGTGGCAACCCCACGTGGAATTGTTGTGCAATACAACTCCGTTAGTCCCTATCGTGCTGTTTGTATAGCGCCGTTGAAGTCCCTATCGCGCTGTTGTCATCGAACAGCGCGATACAGCTGCAGACATGCCATACGCATAGCCGCCAAGGGGCAAAGGTCAGGCACAGGGTCATGGGGTCTCTGGCAAGGCCACGCACAGCACCATCGGACGCCACACGCCCAGCACAATTGGTCGCCTGTGTGCCATTGCCACAGTGGACTATTGCGCAGTTGTGCCACAGCGCCATGTGGTGACCGGCGCTGTAGCACCACTGGCACAATGGTGGCCGTGTCCTGAATTGCCTATCGCGCACAGCACATCATCAGTGCAGCAGATGCCTGCGTAAGCTACCTGGGCATGCGCAGTGCGGTGTACTACGCAGTCACAGAACTGCGCCATTGGCTCAGCCAGTTCAACCATATTGCACAAAGCGCAACAGCGCGATATTCAGCTGTCATATGCAAATCATCCGATCAGCCATTCAATGGCACAGCGGCGCGATTTGCATCTCATTAAAGTTGCTCCAGTCCTAATTTGCATGCATTGTGCTATAAATTTGCGACACTGTTCTGCAGTGGCCATATTCGGTTACTGCAGTTGATAGGTGAGTTTCATGCATTGTGCTGTTCTGGACCATGGCCCCAGAGAATTGCTGTGTACTGCACAGTCACAGGTGACCACTCTCACCCATACAGGCTGTGAAATGACCCAGCGAGGACTGGGTGAGGAGGATGATGGTGAGCAGAAGAGGAGGCCCAACTTTATGAAGGCGGAGACAGAGGCACTGTTTGAGGCCTACCTGGCTGAGAAGCCACTTCTCAGTGGATGGCGGGGCACCCCTCAGGCCCGTGCTGCTGCATGGGATGGGGTGGCACATGCCGTCAACCTGCACGGCAGCCACCAGCGCTCTGTGCAGGAGTGTAAAAAGAAGATGGGGACCGACAGGAGGAGGGTGAAGGAGAAGGTTGCAGCCATCAGGGTGGCACGTGCTGCAACAGGCGGGGGACAGCCGGAGGTGGTGCAGCTGACCCCGGCGGAGGACATGCTCACTGAAAACATGCGGCGCAGTGCCATTGAGGGTATTCCTGGAGGTGGCTTCCAGACAGGTGGTAGCCCATCACTGCATGGTATGTCATGGTCGGTGGGGAAGGTAGTTCACATGCACTAACGTGTCCTTCCTTTCTGTTACAGATCCTGTGCATCTGCAGGGGTCAGCAGTAGAGGGCCTGTCCACTGCGGACAGCCACCTGGAGTTGGAGGAGAGACGATCCACCTTCGCAGATTGCCGGCGTGCACTGCGGCAGTGTGCACGCCCGGCTACCTTCACTGATGTTGAGACAGGTGTGGGGAGTGCCCTTCCTGTGTCCCAGCGGTCTGGCATGCAAGCATGCCAGCATGCTGCGGCTGTGGCTGTGGTACAGACCTGCACCATCGATGATGCACCGACCACTATGGGCATTGAAATGTGTATGTCACAGAATGGACACACAGCAGGACAGCTCACGCCCATGGATCTAACTGATTCCGACGTGTGTGCCAGCATGTCAGCACAGTCCCAGGCTGTGCCTGTCAGCACCGGTGGGGCAGCACCGGTGGCTGTGCAGGTCACTGACACTGTTGTAGCCACAGCAGTGGAACCACTGATCCCGTGGGCACAGCAGGTGGAGGGGCTGCCGCAGCAGCAGTCACCCACCGGGACTGGGGGTACAGGGCTCAGTGGTGATGTAAGTGCACCGCCTGTGGACATGCCCATATCTGGTCCTGGTGAGCAGTGCCCACCCTCAAGGGGTGCTGTACATCAGGCCCTTCCAGGCCCTGAGGGACAGGTTGCAGATGTGGAAGATGACCTCTTTGATGAGCACACCCGCCTGCTGCAGGCATCAGTACAGCAGCAGATGCGGGTTGCAACATCCGTGGAGCCACTGTGTGTGGCGATGGAGCAGCACAGCAGGGACACCGAGAGGATCCTGTTCTGGATTGACCATTTGTGGGTGGATGTGACTGCCGCCATCAACAGGCTGACACAGGCAGTGGTCGGTGTCGTGGCCACATTGGGCACACAGTCAGGTGCCCCTGTGCCACTCACACCACGCAGTACGCTATCCACTCCCCATTCCCGGCGTCATGCGACACCCACCCCGTCGATGCCGGGTTCAGCTGTGGGCATCCTGAGCACCCCTGGTGCAGGTATGTTCGGTATGCTGCAGACCTCTGTGCGGACAAGGTCGTGTTCATGCAGTGGGACCCCTGGTTGTCCATCGGTGCCACCCCATGTGGCCCATGCTCAGCCTCCCAGTGCTGCTTGGTCTTGGCGGGGCCGTCCACGCATCTGAGGTGGCCATGGCACTGTGCCGCATGACTGAGCTGTCTCCCAGTGTGGGCCCTGTCTGGTGCTGCCCTGTGTGCAATGTGTGTTTTGGTGGGCAGTGCACCAGTGGGTGCCCTGCCCTACAAGCTGACACATGGACCACCTGGACACCCTCCCGACTGCTGTCCACAGGTGCGTGTGCATGATGATGCCTGCATTGCGCTGTACACCAAAGTGCAAGGGTGCCCAGCGTCTGACACACGTACATGGACAGTACAGGTGGTGGTGGTGGCCTGTGGACGTGTGTGTATTTAATGTCTGTGTTCCTGCTCTTTGTGCACCTGACCCCTGTGCACTTTGTGCCTGTTGTGTGTGTGTGTGTGTCTGTCCATGTGGTGTGTTACTGTTCACCCCTCCCTGGTTGTGTGTGTGTGCTTCTGTGCCCTGCCACTTCCCTCGCCATCATGCACCCCTGGTGTGTTTCCCTGTGTGTATGTGGGTTGTGTCCTAGCCACTGTTGGTTGCACATGGCCCCATGACTACCTGTGTTGGGCAGTGCGTCTCTGTGATGGTGTCCCGTGCAGCTGGGCCAGCCGGATCAGTCGGGGGTCACACTCGCTCAAGTGGGGCTGCTCATCCCCATCATCACCGGCGTCACCAGCGTCCCCATCGCTGTCCACCTCCTCGACCTGTACGGCTATCCCACAGTCTTTGGCCATGTTGTACAGGATACAACAGGCCAGGAATATCCCACAGGCCTTTGAGGGGCTATACTGTAGGGCACCGCCGGAGGTGTTTAGGCATCAGAAGCATGCCTTCAGCATCCCAAACACCCGCTCGATGATGTTGCATGTGACGGCGTGTGCCTCATTGAAGCATTGCTGCGATGGGGTCGTGGGCCGCCGGTAGGGTGAGAGCAGCCAGGGACGGAGTGGGTATCCACTGTCACCTGTGTGGAGATAGTGGAGGTTAGTGTCATGTTCAGGCTCATATTGCCCCTAACCCTGTGTGCCACTCCCATGGCACCTGTGGCTTACCCACCCTTGCCCCCGATTTGCCAATCCTACATGCATACTCACCCACTAGATGTCCTGTGGGGATGTCCCCACTCTCGAATTGGTGGCACAGTGCTGATTGGTACCATATGAATGAATCATGTGCTCTGCCAGGGTGCGTGGCACAGACATTGATGATGCGCCCACTGGCATCACACACCACCTGGCAGTTGACACTGGAAAACCCCTTCCGATTATGATAGGCAGCCCCGAGGAGGTCACGTGATGTAAGCTTGCTGAACGGCAGCAGGGGCTTGGAGCTCTCTCCTCCCGTCAACATATCCGACCTAATCTGCGATTTTCCGTTCAGCTAATTTAAAGATTTACTCCTTACTGGCACGGCTACACTCCGCCTGTCAGCCTCAGGGCATTTGTTTCAACAAATTCCTTTGATCTACAAAGGGATGGAGGCAGACAAAAAGCAGGCCGCAATCAGGCATACGCCGCCTGCCACGCCAGAAAAGCTGCCCAAAAAAACAAGGAATCAACCCGGCACTACCTCCGATAGAATGGGGGACAAGATTCAGTCAGCTAGTCCTCTCACCGAAGAGAGGTTTTTGCAAGACTTGCTCCACTAAAAGATGTTCTACAAACCATCACCTCCGACCTGAAATCTATTCGGGAGGACCTGTCGTCTCTTACAACGAGGGTGTCTGACTCGGAGGCCAGAATCTACTCCCTCGAACAGTGGAAACTTACTGCAGAGTCTGAGATGTCTACGTTAACTCAACAAGTCAAGAAGCTACAGTTAAAAACAGAAGACCTGGAAGGCCGCAACCGAAGAAACAACTTACTCATCCTGGGTCTGCCGGAGCTCGAGGAGGGACCAGACCTTATTGCCTTCTTCAAAATTCTTGCCAAAATAGTGGGCCTTCACCCTTAACCCCCACTACCATTTGGAGAGAGCACATAGATCATTAAGGCCCAGACCTCCACCGGGCTCTCCCCCACGGCCAATCATCATGAAGTTTCTCAGCTATATTGAAAGGCAGCATGTCTTTAGCAAGTCTCGAGACCTGCAGTCCATCATGTGGGGGTCAGCCAAACTACGTGTTGCTCAAGATCTCCCAAAAGAAACCAGGATGAAGAGAGCTGCCTTCCATCCCGTCATCCAGAAATTAGTTGCTGCGGGCATTCCCTTTCGCATGCTATATCCTGCCACCCTCAAGGTTACCGTTGGCGACATTACCCACAGCTATGACTCTTCGGACTTGGCCTATAAGGAACTCTCTGCTAAACTTCCTAGTCTGTTCAAAACGAATGGTTGAATTTTTGTCCCCAGCTTAAGTTTCATAGCGGGGTCTTATCCCGCCTCCTTTAGAGTTTGGTACCCTTGTTAGTTCTTCCTGGCACTTGCCTGGGCTAGCCTTACCTGTCTGACCACTCCTGGAGTCGCTGAGATGACTGGGGACTTCGGGTGGTTGGGCGGAGGCTGGATTAGGCCGCAACGCTCTTAACTTCTAACAGCTACCTGGAACTTCTCTGGGACGGCCGCTGTTTCTCGGCTCACTGTTTTTTGCGATGGACCGGTTCGGTCCCACCTTCAAAGGGTTCCCCCGGGAAACAGCTTGTTTTCGTCGAGATAGTGCCTCTATCTCACGATCCACCTTGCCAGTCTCCTGCCCTTTTCTTGTTGCCCGTCGTAGGCGGTGAGTAAATCCCCTCCACTTGGGTCTCCTTTTTTTTTGCTGGTATGGTTTCTGGGGCTACTTTTGGAGGATCTCAGCTCCTTATATTTTAAGCCATGGAGTCTGTTGGTGGGGGGGGGGATACTCCTGAGCCCTCTCGACTGCTGGAAGTTGCATTGCAGCTAATGGAAGGGGGGCTTGCAAACCCAGTCCCTTGTTTAGGATTCTCTTTAATTCCTCTGGTTTGGATGGAGAATACCCTTTTCTCGGGGTTTATGATGTTTTGGTCATTTTCTATCCTGCAAGACCCCTATAGCTTAAAGTGTTCTGGGTTTGCAATGGGGATCTGGTTTCCAGACTTTCATTGTTCCTGCATCTGTTTCCTGAATGTTCATGCCTGGTGCCAGAATGTATATAGTTGGACTGATTTTTTTGGGGGTGTTAATTGGGGTGGGGGGTGGGTAGATCCAGTCTGTCTGTGTTCTTATCTGTACTGTTCTAAGCCAGCTTTGTCTCATTTGCCTAAGATACCACTTCCTTTGGCAATCCCCTTTCGGCAGGCTACTGGGGGCTGGGATCTGGGTTCCAAGTGTGCCTTCTCCTTTGGTTCATACCTGTTTGTTCTTGTACCTGCCTTTCTTTTTTTTTATATTTGAAATGGCTGTAAACTATCTTAAAATTGCATCGTGGAATGTGCGTGGGCTCAGAGGGAAAGTCAAGAGGACTCAGGTATTCAAGCACTGTGACTTATTTCACACCGATATTTTGCTCCTGCAAGAAACCCACTTAACCAATGCAGAGGTGAAGTGGCTGTCTCGATCTGGTTTTTCGCAGGTGTTCGATGCAAATGGGTCCAGCTCTAGTAGAGGTGTGGCTATACTCATTAAAAAATATGTCATCTTTCTGGTAAATACGATAGCTGATCCAGAGGGGAGATTTATACTGATCAAGGGTTCTCTTAATGGAGACACAATGGTCTTAGGATCAGTTTATGGCCCAATAGGGGGTAGCTCTGAATTTTTTATGACCCTAGCAGACAAAATTAGCACCCTGCTTCCCTCCCAACTTATATTAGGTGGTGACTGGAATCTCCCACCATCTCATATATTAGATAAAGATCCTCAATCAAACCATCCACTTACTCCGGCCCAAAGGTCCCTACTAGATTTCCTGCATATGTTAGGGCTTTGTGACCCCTGGCGTCTCGCCAATCCTTCCCTTCAATCCTTCTCATTTTTCTCTCAACCCCACGGATCCTGGTCTAGAATACACTATATTTTGATTAGCAAAACCCTTCTTCCGGGTCTCCTTCAATCTGGCATTGAGCCGATCGTCCTCTCTGACCATGCAATCGTGTGGACAAAAATTTCCCCAGACCCTAATTTTCAAAGGGACACTACCTGGAAGCTTAATACCCAACTTTTTAAAGATCCCCAAACAGTGACCCATATCAGGACCCTCATTTCTCTTTTTCTGGAGAATAACCTTGGGTCCACCTCTAGATTCGACATCATAAGGTGCTCCCTAAAATGCTATCTTAGAGGTGAGCTAATTAAACTTGCTTCAGCAAGGAAAAGGGCTCGGCAATCTCGGGCATCCCTTCTAATGACCAAAATTAAGGAACTGGAAAGCTCTCACCTCCCTTCCTCTCCCCTGTCCTCCCTTGAAGCCCTCCTGGCAGTTAAAAATGAATATACCGACCTTCTTAAGGAAAAAGCTGAATACTGTCTCGTCAAGACTCAAGCCAAATATACTGAGCACGTGAGAAAGCCAGTAGGCTCTTGGCCCTAAGACTTCGTACATTAGAAAGCTCCAGAATAATCCCGGCTATACAATCTCCTGCTGGCTCCACTGAAACTTCTCCCAGAGAAATAGCACAGATCTTTGAGAGGTACTATAGGAATCTTTATAGCGGTCTTCTCCTGCTCCTTTATCAGGCATCTCAACATACTTAGAGGATCTTGACATTCCTCAACTTTCGCCTTCCACATAAGTACCCTGACCGCCTCTATTTCACTCTCCGAAATAGAAGATGTCATTGCCTCTATGGTTCCTGACAAGGCACCGGTCCAGATGGTTTTCCGTTAATTTTACAAGGTTTTCCAAGGAACTCGCCATTACTCCTCAAACTTTATTACTATCTCTTTTCTTCTACCACCGTGGACTCTACACTTCTTGAAGCTACCATTATCCTAATTCTCAAACCGGATAAAACTCCCACTGACCCGGCGAGCTACCGGCCCATATCCCTCCATAATTGTGATATGAAAATTCTCGCTAAGGTCTTGGCTGAACGGATTAAGAAAATCTGGACCCATCTCCTTAGCCCAGAACAGGTCGGCTTTGTTCACTCTCGTTCCCCATCAGATCATCTCAGAACCCTCTCCCATATTTCTCATCTTACCCAAACATCCCACCTCCCCATGGCCCTAATTTCGCTAGACGCAGAGAAAGCATTCGACTCGAGTGGACTGGTCTTTTCTCTGGGCTACGATGGCCAGGATGGGTTTCCCAGTTTCTTTTCTCAAATGGATCCAGATTTTGTATAACTCCTCTTCGCCAAGATATACTGTAACGGTGTTTTCTCCTGCTTCCAGCTTCATACTGGTACCAGGCAGGGTTGTCCTCTCTCACCCTTTCTTTTTAATTTATATCTCGAGCCCCTTCTTATTAAACTTAAGTCTTCCCCACTTATTAAAGGATGTCTGGTGCACCAGCAGGAGTTAGTCCTCTCAGCCTATGCTGATGACATATTTCTACATACTACCCACCCTGCTACTTCCCTAGGACATGCATTATATCTCATTAATCAATATGGTAACCTCTCTCAATATAAACTGAATATATCTAAATCCGAAATCTTTCCCTTAAATGCCTATACATACAAGCACGACCTCACCAAATTTGGAATGCGATGGTCCCCTAAATCGATTAAATATTTGGGTATTCACTATTCCTCAGACCCTTCTCTACTTAGAAAACTCAATCTGGATAACCTCAAGACTCACATCCAACAAGATTTGCTAAGATGGTCCAATCTTCCTATTTCCCTTTGGGGTAGGATTAATATTATTAAAATGAATATCCTTCCCCGTATTTTCTAACCCCTTAACCTATTAGGTCTTTGGTTGCCGCTCTCTTACCTGAAACAGTTTCACGTAATTTTCTCAAAGTTTGTCTGGCGAGGCAAGGGAGTCCAGCGTTCATTCCTTAAATTATCTCTCCCCAGGGACAAAGGAGGTCTTAGACTTCCCAACCTCTTACTGTACTACTGGGCTGCTCACCTTTCCAAATTAGGGAGATGGTTCTCAGCCCATCCCGACCCTTTTTCCCCGATCTGGCTTCAAATCGAGAAATTGATCATTTCAGAATCTAAGCTAGATCCTTATGCCATATTTTAGACTCCCACCTCTCTGCTTTCGCAGTGGATAACTGACCAAACAATTCTTACATCCCTTAAATCCCTTTCTCAGTGTTTACATTTTCTAAAGATCTCTCCTAAATTTGACTTGGGGCAGCCTATCACCCTTAACCCCAACATTAAGCTGGGCAACTCGATGATTGCCCCTGAGTGGCTCCCGCATATTAAAGACACTAATTTAGAACACTATTATGATCAAGGATCTCTCCTCTCATCATCTGACACCCTAGCCAAATTTGGCATTCCCAATAATATGGTTTTTAAAATATACCAATTAAGGCACCTTATTGCTGGAAAATTTGGCACACAGTTTAGAGAATCCAAGGTTCACCCCTTCCTCTCTCACATCTTTACTCTTGCTTCTAAACCACATTCTATTTCATTAATATACTCCTTTTTACTGGATTACAAGTTTCCAAAACCTACCGCAGGGTCTAATATCTGGCTTTCTCTACTCCCTGACTCTACCCTTAACTGGTCCCATATCTGGAAGGATCTACACAGATACCACACTCAGGACAGGCTTAAACTTACCCAATACTATATTTTGAATAATATGTATTATACCCCTAAGAAACTTTTCCGCTCAATAAGCTTGCTCTTCTCTTTGTACCAGGTGCTCTCACAGTGAAGGAAACCCTTGCATATTTTCTGGTATTGTAATAAGGTAGCCCCACTGTGGTCCACCATCCACGATAATTTAGATCCCCTACTAGGTCTTACCAATTTTTTATTCCTGAAATTTGCATTTAGGAGACTACACTGGCATAGACTGTATTGAACGCCGGTATCATATCGCCTTGTGTCCAGTGGCGGTTAAGAGACTAGTTCTTAGGCATTGGACAGACCAATTGACCCTGACCTATTCTGAATGGTTGACTGAGCTCTCTGCCTACCTTAACATGAAAGGTTGGCAGCCAGTTCGAGAATCGCATGGAACTGTTTCATAAAAGTGGGGTAAATTATATGCGCTATATTTGCACCAATGATCTCCTGGCTTCCCTCTGATGCCCAGTGTGGTTTCTTCCTCTTCTTATCTCTTACCTTTGCCCTTTGTGCTTCTGAAGGCAGGCTTACATTTTGAGATATCTGAGAACTTATTAGTAATTTTAATTATGTGGACATCTGGCACACTTTGTCTGGGGGTGGATGGGGAGAGGCTGGGGCTGGGGGGAGGGGTGGGGTGGTTTTTTTTTTTCTTCTTTATACCATGTATGGACAGCTGGCATAATACATGTAATGACTATGTTATTTCTCATTTTGTAAAATAATAAACTTGAATTTAAAAAAAAAAATGATAGGCAGCCCCATCGGGGCCAGGTGGCATGCGAATGGCCACATGGGTGCAGTCTATCACCCCTAGCATGCCAGGCATACATGCTACCCTGTGGAACTCCTGTATGTTTGCTGTACGCTCTGCTGCGGTGCTGGGGAAATGGATGTACTCCGGAGCATGTGGCAGCAGTGCACTGAGGAATTGGGTGAGGACGCGTGACGTGGCTGACTGTGTTATGCCTGTGGTGTCCCCTGTTGGTCTCTGGAAGGTACCTGTGGTGAGCAAGCACATGCAGGCTGTTACCTTTGTCTCCACTGACAGAGCGTGACTCCATCGTGAGGGTGCCTGCATCACATCACTGCACAGCTCACAGAGCCGCCTCATTATTGCCCTGTTCAGGTGGTACCGGCCCACAATCTCAACATCTGAATACAGCTCAAAGCTGATGCTGGCACAGTGCTGCCTGTTGGGGGCGTACCGCCGATGGGCCCTTCCACGGCCACGTCCCCCTGCAGCATGCCTTCTCACCCCCTTCATTACAGCTTCCATGTGGAAGCTGGCACTGTCCATCTCCCTGGCTTGTGTTTCCCTGGCTGTTGTTGCTCTGTTACCCCGCTGTCCTGACTGCTACCTCCAATGCACCGGTACACCTACTGGCCTCTGCACTCTGTGGCCCCACACCTTCCCTTGCCCCTTCTTCTGTGCACCCCTGGCCTGCACTGTTTATTGCTCTGGCCTGCTCTGTCTCCCTGCCTCATGTGGCTTCCTGTCACGTTCTTGCCTCTTCCTTGAGCCTTTTATTTTGGCTCATTTCTGCTGTAGCGTAACTTCCACCTGATCCACTGTTGCGCATTGCGCAAGCCTTTGAATATCGCATTGCGCACTTTATGCATGGTTCCACCCCCTTCCGTTGCACATACCTTCATTAGCATTGCACTGTTGCTCAGCATGTTTTCTGTGGCACAACTGCCTCCTGCTGAATGGCACAGAATGGTGCAATCTCGGACTTGCACTGGCGCAACCCTATTGCGCATGGCGCAACCCTTTTGAATATCCCACCCATAAACTTTTAAAAAAAGTGAACAGCTGTATAAAATGATTTAGTAGAAGAAAGATGTTTAACATGAGTTGGCAATGAATTCCACACAGAAGCCACACAGTAAGCGAAAGTTCAATTTCCAGAATTAGTATGCACAAGTGGTAAGACGAATTGATGTTTTAGGGAGGATCATGACTCATATGCAGGAGTATGACTGATTAAAAGATTGCATAAAGAGGGTGGAACACCAGAATTAAAAATTTTGAACGTGAATCGTGACAAGGATAATTTGTAAATGTTCTGAATGTATAGCCAGTCAAGTTTACTTAATATTTGGCAGTGATGAGTTGGATGTAGGGCTAAAAGTGCGAAATTTTGCAATTTTTTGTAACAGTAACTCTTTTCTAGAAATACTAGCAGGTGCAGTGTCAATAGTAATAGAGGCATAATTCAATAAGGGGAGAATATTTTGTTGTGATATGGCAAGGTGAGTTTCTTTAGTTAGAAAGTTACATAATCAGTAGAGGGTTCCAATCCTTGAATGAATCTTAGCTGTGATTTTATCCATGTGCATGCTAAAATTCCTTGAGAATTGTTTTAGTTCGGGATCTGACCTAGATACCATTGCTTTTGTTTTGGATTTATTTAGAACAAGATTATTTTGGCAAAGCCAGTTCTGAACTTTAATAAATTCGCAGCTGAGGGTGGAATTGATTTCTAGGACAGATGTATTATGGGTCAACAAGGCAGCATCATCTGCATATAATAAGAAATCACAATGGTAAGTAATGGGTGAAATGGGGTCTATGAAAAGGGAAAAAAGCAAAGAGCTCAGGATGTAGCCTTGTGGGACTCACTACTGAACCCTTCTAAAAGACACAGAAACACCATTAAATTTAACACTCTGGAACGTATTAGTGAGATAATCACCAAACCAGGCCAGTGCAGTGTTTCCCAACCCCACAAGCTTAAAGAGAATGGTCTATTAAGTCAAACGCCTTGGTTATGTCCATGAAGACTGCCCCTGTAAGGCAACTGGTTCACCCATATCAGTGTGACAGTCATTTTGTCTATCCTGATATGGGTGAAGACAATATGCTGACTGGCATTACAATGGCAGGCATTGGGCTCCCGGGACGTGTAACACCAAAGCACCGTCCTGGGAAACAGTCCTGTTTTGAAGGGGGCTTCACCCCCAGCACCCCCCAATGCAGGGGGCTTCGCCTCCCGCACCCCCAGAAACTGAAGATAAACTCCGGGGTGGGCATGCCCTGGAGGAGGCAGAAACAGTGGGAGCAAAAAGCTCAGCATCAGTGAGGGGCAATCTAAAATCAAAATCTCCCCTTTCACTGTTGCCCTTGTTGCTGTGCTCTAATTGAGGCACCAATTTTAAGTCTCTGCGCTAACAATATACCAAGACATCCAGACTCGGTAGCCTTGTGGACAGTGTCCGTGAACTTAACCAAGTCAGTCCGAGTGCTGTATCCTCCCCCGAAACCATGATGATTTATAGAATAAGATTTTGTGACTTAATATATTCATTGAGCTCATGGTAAACAGTTTTCTCTTGAACCTTTGACAGGGCCAATAATATAGAAATGGGATGATAATTACAGAAATGAGACTGAGCTCCTGATTTATGAATTGGTATTACATGGGATTGTTTCAATAAATTCAGTACTTGTCCAGTTTGAAAAGATAAATGAAGTAATAAACTAATAGGGTAAGCAATTTTATTTATTTATTTAAAAATCTCACCAGGAAAGGCATACTGACCTAGAAGTTTATTTCCAGGTGTGTCCTGGGAAAAGGGAGGTGGATATTACAATTTTCTTTTCCTTTATTTCTTTCTGGTATTTCTGACCTCCACAGCTGGGGGGGCCGGGGCGGGTTTGCCTATGGTTTCTCCATCCAGCTAGACCTCACAGTCCCTTGCCCTGGCCACAGCCAGAGCTCAAACCCCCTCACTCCCTAGCTCTCACAGGTCATGTCACAATGGGTACTTACCCCACCACTGCAGAGGCCTTGTGGCTGGGCTTGGGGGGGGCTAACGTGGGTGTGCAATGGCATCAAGGATGCTGCCATGTGTGCTTCCATGCACTGTGTGTCCGACAACATCCACGCCATTCCCACAGTAGACACCGCATGCACCAACCACCAGCTACCACCAGGAGCCAGCACAGCTGGGTTATCCCAACCCACCCTCCCTCCGTCCCTGAAAGAGTAGAGCAATTCTGGGATGCTCAATCCTCCTCCCCCAGCTAACCCCCGACACCTGAGGTCACTCCTGACCCCAGATGTGGTGTCCATCACCTCAACCCTGAGCACCTCCAGGCCAGCAGATATTACAATTTAAGAAATTACAGACACTACAAGAAATAAACTGTAAGAATAGAATTGTAGGGCATATTGTGAGTATTGCATCCAGAATACATTAGAAATTACAGACAATACAAGGGTACAATTGCAAGATAGAACTGTAGAACATTAGAGAGCATTACATCCAGAATACATTTTGGATTTCAGACAAAAATATGAAATACATTGCAAGATAGAATTGTAGTAAATTTTGTGAGCAATTACATACAGCAATTACAATTAGAGATAACATTTTATAACTACACTGAATAGTTCTGAGCTGTACTGAGGACAAGATTATAGAAGCTAAGTGCAAATAACTGATAGTTGGAAGATAAATTGCTGTGGAAAATGGGGGGGTGCAGGTGAGTGGGAGATAGAGTGCAGGAGAGGTGGAGGTAATTAGGAGCAGTTGCAGGAGCAAAGGGTGGGGTTATGGAGGAGATAAGAGAGCGTACGAGCCAACTGGGCATTTTGAATGGTGTTAGGCAGGGAATTCCAGAGTTTAGGGAAATGATGGCTGAAAGCCACTTGGCCAATTGTCGTTGCAAGACAGAAGACTGCCAAGGAGCGAGTACTGGAGCTTCTGAGGGAGTGGTAGATGGGCAGGAGTAGGAGACTGAGGTGGAGAGATAAGAGGGGAGGGAAATGAACCAAAAGTTACAGACAAACTTGATACAATGGGCAAGGCGCATGTCCTCAAGCGATGAAGATGAGAGAGATCGTTGCAAGGAACAGTGATGAGTACAAAGTGGGCAGTCCAGCTAAAAATGGCAGAAAGAGTGGTACAGAGTGTCCAGTTTGGCAAGGATTGTGGTTGGGGTGGCACTGCAGATCACGTCAC
The DNA here is from genome assembly GCA_016271365.2 of Neoceratodus forsteri. NCBI lineage: Eukaryota > Metazoa > Chordata > Ceratodontiformes > Ceratodontidae > Neoceratodus > Neoceratodus forsteri. The sequence goes on from CM028135.1 coordinate 948,236,912, forward strand.
CCTAAGCAAAGATCGGGAGGATCATTCTCTCTATAATAGCCTGGCGAGCCAGCACTGGAATGTAGTCTCGGTTCTTGAATAAGGCCCCAAGCTTTGGGTGCAATTTCTTTTTAGGAGGTAATTCATCACAACCAGGAGAGTTATCAGATTTAAATTTTTAAAGTAATTTGAATACTACACTTTTTTTACATGTTCATAATGAAGCATATAGAAACATGTTTTTTAACATCTACTTTAAGAGTGTAAAGATATAGCCATGAATAAAGTAGAGATTGTATAATGGTTGCTCTGGGCTCCCATTCCATTTGTCTCATTTTAAGAAACAAAGTATCCTTGCAACTGCTGGAGGAACAGACCCTTCCCAATATTATAGTTGGTTAACAGGAAGCTATATGACCAAGACCACAATAAGTCCATTAGTCCAATCCAGTCTACATTTTTACATTCTCTGATAAAGAGTTCCAGATGAAAGGATCAAAGTAAGAGAAAACCTTTTAGTATATGGCTGTATTATTTCTGGGGATATGGAGAAAGTTTCAGACATGGTACCACAGGTCACAAACACACAGTAATTTAGCAAGTGTATGGCTTAGGTATGTAGAGTACGCAAACACCAGAACAACTGTAGGTCAAGTTGACCCACTAAAGGTCTTATTTGCCAGAAAGTAATTTTATGTCTAATTAATTGTTGTGAGCAGGATGGTGTATATGGTAGTTGCATCATGGAACAAACCTAAAGAGGTTTTTATGCATAATCATTTTTATGCAATATAGGGGTTAACAGTGTGATAACATCAGTAAGGTGGGTAACAGAGATTGTTTTAAGAGTTTTCTGGGTTTTTTATAATAAATATTTTATTTGTTTTCATTTCATTAATGTTAAATAGTGCTTTCAATAAAATACATTACAGTACAGAAATCATTAACAACATTTAAAAAGAACAATTATTTAATAGAAATATCATACTGCATAAATATGTGAGTGTTAGCCTGTTTTTAAATACTTCAATGGGTGAAATTTCATAGAGATTCTCAATGGAACTGACCAGGTCTTGAGACTGTGTTTGTTTCTTTATAGGTCTACAATTTTTTCATCAATGGATTTGAGGATGAAGGCCATGTGCTACTCAAATGTGAGACCATAATTCAGACAGACTCTGAGGGGCTGAACTATGTTGACATCAAGAAGTGGTACCCCAGCTATCAGGTGGCTTGTGCAGCTACCATGGTTGACTACCTTCACAGGGAAGAGCCTGATTACTTCAGCTCTTTTATATCTGAATAATGTTAAAGGTTATGCAAAGGCCAATTCAGCAAAAGGAGCTTTGGGACTTTTGTAATTTTCATTACATCTGGACCAGCCACTTATGCTTATCTGTTGGCAGTTAAGAAAGTAATAGAAGTACACTGAACTGAATTCTTAATTTTGGGGCCCGTGTAAGTAAGTAGAAGTCAGTGTTTAGCTGGGAGAATATTTGCAGTCATTTGTGACTAGACTTGTTACTTAAGCTCTGTGAAACAGGTGTCTGATAAGGGGAGGAGCTGAAAGAGGCCTGAGGAACTGTGGATTCAAAACAGGAGTTGTTTGTTGGCTCTGTCTGCTGTAGGTGAGTCAGAGAGCAGCTACCAGCTTCCTTATAGCAAGGAGATGATTTAATAGAAGTACACTGAATTGAATTCTTAATTTTGGGGCCTGTGTAAGTAAGTAGAAGTCAGTGTTTTGATTCTCTGTTTTTGGGGTTGACTTTTCTTAGTGCAATTTTTATTTGCCAGGGAGGAAATTTAGCTGGGAGAATATCTGCAGTCATTTGAGACTAGACCTGTTACTTAAACTCTGTGAAATAGGTGTCTGAAAGGAAGGAAGGCACTCACCGGGGTGGTGGGTCAGAGTTGTAGTTGATTTTTCTGGAGGGCGCAGACTTAGTCCCACCCACCCCACCCTCACCCCACCCACCCCAAGCACATAATTTCCTTTATATTAGGGGTTCTGACATCACTTCCCCAAAAGGGGCAAAGGACATACACATCCTTAAAGGCACAGTACACTGAACAGAGGGTAAACACACTCACACGCTTGCACACACTAACAAAAAAACCCAACTTATGAAACAAGAATAGATACAGACATGTGGAGAGTGGTACAATGTACTGGATGTGGAGTGGCAGTCTTCCGGGAGATGTTCTGGAGGCAGCATTGCTGCCCTATTTGCAGGCACCTCTCTGGTCTGAGGGAGGAGGTTGCCCATCTCCATGCTGACCTGGCACGGATTTGGGAATCCTCCTCACCCACCCAGGGAACACCCAGGGCACCACCACTTCCTCAGAGGTTGTCAAGAAAGAGGATTGGTTGGACCATGGTGGGCTCAGGGAGGGTGAGGGTGGTGGAACAGAGGCGCGTCCCTCCTGCTGTTCCTCTTCACAATTCATTTGTCATTCTAGTGGAGTGTGATTCCTCTCTGGAGGCACTCTCAGTGGAGACCAAGGAAGATGCTGGGAACCTCCACAAAGGAGACCCACAGGAGGGTGGCAGAGGACCCCACAGGGGAAGGAAACAACTCCTGGTGGGGGACTCAGTCATTACAGGGGTAGAACTGGAGGAGGGAATGGAGAGGGAGGTAAGCTGCCTGCCTGGTACCATGACTTGGAGGGACAGGAAATGAATCCTCAGGATCATGGAAGCAGCTGCACAGGGGAGGGAGCTGGATGTCATTGTCCACCTAGGGAGAAATGATCTGGCTGGGAATGGAATCAGAGCAGTGCAGCAGGAGTTTGTGGAGTTAGGAAGGGGCCTTAGACAAGTGGCACAGATGGTAATTTTCTTGGAAGTGCTACCTGTCTATGGCATGGGTGAGGCTAGGGTACTCTGCACCATGGTATTCAATGACTTGTTGAAAAACTGGTGCAGAGCTCAGGGATTTGGCTTCATTTGGGGCCTGGGGGTACACCTGGAGGGATACAGGCCTCTACTGGTGTGATGGTCTGCATCTGTCCTGGAGGGGAACCATAATCCTAGGTGATAGGTTTAAATGCTTCATTGGCAAGCATTTAAACTAGCCAAGGGGGGGCACTGAAGAGAAGCAGGGAAATCCCAGCCCTCCTCGCACAAAACAGGGTGGTTAGTGAAGTAGACACAAAGGTAGAGAAGGCAAGAGGGAGCAGAACGGGGTCAATTCAGAAAAATACAAAGGCAGTAAGGACAGGGATGAGCCTAAAAGGGGTAAGGTCATCACAAAATGGAGGGCGATGAGTATCAATGCCCATAGTCTGGGTAACAAGCTTCCTGAACTAGTGGCCTTGATAGAAGTGGGATGCCTGGATGTCATGGCAGTCACAGAAACATGGTACACAGAGAACCATGACTAGGATGTCAACATACCAGAGTACACAATCTATAGGAGTGACAGGGAGGGTAAAAGAGGAGGAGGAATAGCTCTCTACATAAGGGAAGGAATCAAAGCAACAGAACTAAAGGATAAACAGGGAGGGGAAGAGGCACTGTGGGTCACCCTGGAGACAGGAGATGGCATCACAATCTGCACAAGGGTTGTTTAAAGACCCCTGTCTCAGGGGGAGGCAATGGACAAGGAAATAATAGAAGGAATCCTTAGAATGGCAGAAAAAGGAGAGATATTGTTGATGGGGGACCTGAATATGCCAGATGTTAACTGGAGCAACTTTACTGCAGCCACATCCAAGAGCAGGGTCATTCTTTATACATGCCCTACAGGGGGCATGCCTCAGACAGCAAGTGTTGGAACCCACTTGAGAGTGAGCAATCTTAGACCTGGTACTTTCAAATGGGGATGGAGAGAGGATCTCAGATTTAAAAGTGGGTAGCCATCTGGGAATAAGAGACCACCAAACAGTGCGGATCACAATAAACACAGCTGTAGAGTCAAGCCATACAAAAGCAATGGTGTTGGACTTTAAGAGGGCTGACTTGGGCTAAATGAGAGCATGACTCAGAAAAGCACTAGCAAACAGGCAAGAAGGAGGGGTGGAAGAACAATGAAGGAAAATCAAAACTGCCATCACCGAGGCAACAACTCTTTGTGTAAAGCAAATCAATAAGACAAAATGAAGGAAAAAGCCACTATAGAAACACAGAATCTGTCGGCAGATAAGGACCATACAGCCCACCTAGTCTGCCCATTTCCCTACTTTGTTTGGCAATCCCTATTCTTGTCTGGACTGCCTCTCCCCTGCTCCGCTGTACAGCAGGGTGCCTTTATGCTTATCCCATGCACTTTTGAATCCCTGTACTGTTTTTACTTCCACCATCTCTGCTGGTAGGCTGTTTCAAGGATTCACCACCCTCTCTGTGAAAAAATACTTCCTAGCGTTCCCCCTAAACCTCCCTCCCTCCAGCCTCATGTTATGTCCTCTTGTCCTTGTGCACTTTTGTCTCTGAAATATGCTCCCTCCTGTACCCTGTTTATTCCTCTAAGGTATCTGAAAGTCTCTTCCATATCCCCTTTCTCCCTTCTGTATTCCAGTGAATAGCTGTTTAGTTCCTTGAGTATTTCCTCATAATGTTTATGGTGCAGCCCACATATCATTTTTGTTGCTCTTCTCTGGACTGCTTCATTTCTGTCTATGTCCTTCCTGAGATGCAGTCTCCAGAATTGGACACAGTATTCCAGATGAGGCCTCACCAGTGATCTGTACAGAGGCATCACCACTTCACTCCTACTGGTTATGCCCCTTCCAATGCACCCCAGCATTCTGTTTGCCTTCCCTACTGCTTTTTTGCATTGTTTGGCTGACTTCAGATCATTGGATATGATAACCCCCAGGTCTCTCTCCTGACTTGTGGTGGCTAGAACCTGCCCCCCCATCCTGTATTACTCTCTTGGGTTTCGGTGCCCCAGGTGCATTATCTAGCTCTTCTTAGCATTGATACCCAACTGCCAAACCCTTGACCATTCCTCAAGTAGTCTTAGGTCATTCCTCATACTATCTAGCCCCTCTTGTGCATCGACTCCGTTACAGATCTTGGTGTCATCTGTGAACAATCATACTTTCCCCTCCAATTCCTCTGTAATGTCGCATATGAAGACATTGAATAGAACTGGACTCAGCACTGATCCCTGTAGAACCCCACTGGTCACCTCCCCCTCTTCTGATTTTATGCCATTTACTGTCACCCTCTGGGTCTTGCCTTTTAGCCAGTTACCAACCCATTTTACCACTTTAGAGCCCACACCCAGATTCTCCAATTTGTTAAGCAACCTTCTAAGAGGAACGATGTCAAAGGCCTTACTGAAATCCAGGTAGTCCACATCCACCACCCTTCTCTGATCCAACACCCTGGTCACCCAGTCAAAGAAATCGATAAGATTAGTTTGACAGGATCTCAGTGAATCCATGCTGCTTTTGGTCTTTTGCACTGCTTGACTCCAGGAAACTCACTATCCTCTCCTTAAGCATGGACTCCATCAGTCTTGTGCAGGGGGACCACCTCTGCCCTCCTCTGGTCCCCAGGTACCTCCCCATCTCTAGTGATTGGTTGAATAGGGTTGCCAGCAGACCTGCTAGGACTTCCCTGAGTTCCTTCAACACTCTAGGGTGAATCCCATCTGGCCCCATTGCCTTGTCTGTCTTTACTTTTCCTAGTTCCTTCAAGACTCTACCCACCGTAAATGGTCTGGTGTCCACCTCTCCTCCCCTTACATACTTCCTCGTGAGTCTTGGCCCCTCCCCTGCCTCTTCTTTGGTAAACAATGAGCAAAAATATTTGTTCAGTACCTCAGATTTTTCAAGGTCGTCCTCCACCCACACACCCTCTCCCTTCTTTAGCCTAACAATAGCATTTCTGATCTTCTTCCTCTCGCTAATATAACGGAAGAAGGTATTGTCCCCCTTCTTAATAGCCTGTGCTATTCCTTCCTCCTTTCTTGCCTTAGCCCCCTGACAGCTTTCCCAGCTTCTCTCTGCTTCTCCAGATATTGCAGTCTGTCTTCTTCTTTCTATGTCTCTTTGTATTTCCTAAATGCCTTACTTTTTTCTTGCACTTTCTTGGCTACTGATTTAGAGAACCACAGTGGACGCTTCTTTCTTTTGCTTTTGCTAAGCAATCTAACACATTGACTTGTCACTCCTGCTGTGGATCTCTTGATCCTAAGCCACTGTTCTTCTGCCCCTTCCCCGCATCTTCTGCTGCCAGAGCAATTTTGAGCTGTTCCCCCATCTCTATGAAGTTGGCCTTCCTGAAATCTAGAATCTTAATCTTTCAATGGCTTTCTTCTGCCAACGTGTTGACTCTAAACCACAACGTCCTGTGGTCACTGGTACCAAGGGGACTGCCCACCTCAACATCCATGATTCTGTCCCCATTTTTCAGCACTAAGCCCAGTACAGCCCTCTCCCTGGTGGGCTCAACCACCAGCCACCTTAGGTTTGCCCCATATATGGCAGACATGAGGTCCTTGCTCCTTGATGTACTTGCAGTCTGGGTATTCCAATCTGCATCTGGCATGTTGAAGTCACCCATTACTAGTACTTCCCCTTTGACTGTCATATTATGGATGGCTAACACTAATACTAATACTAGATCTATCTCCTCCCCCTGCGTGGGAGGCCTGTAGACTACTCCAGCATGGATGGTTGTTTTTTTCCCTGACTCCAGAGTGACCCACAATGCCTCTGCTTCTTCCCTGGATCCCTGAGCCTCTGTAGCTTTAATCTCTTCCTTTACATATATAGCAACCCCTCCTCCCCTTTTCCCCTCCCTATCCTTTCAAAAAAGTGTATACCCTGGTATGGCTGCATCCCAGTCAAGGTTCCCTGCATACCATGTCTCTGTAATAGCCACAATGTCCAAGTGTGTGTCTGCCATCAGTGCCGTTAGGTCTGGAATTTTGTTTTCCAGACTGTGGGCATTTGTACACGTGACCTTCCACTCTGTGTACCCCCTTAATGTTCCTTGTTTATTGGTCTTTGCCCTGTGCTGTATTAGTGATGTACCTTCTGTTCTCTCCCTCATTGTAACCATGGCAGTTTTATGGTTAGATATTGTGCTAGTTATTAAGTCCTCACTGCTTTCAGTTATGTCTTGGGGAAGGGGCTATGGTAATCCCCTTGACTGTCTATGCCTCCCCCCTTGGCAAGTTTAAGTGATCACTAAGGATGCACTTAAACTTCTCAGAGAGGATATATTTGCCTCCCCTGGAGAGATGCAGGCCATCTGGAGAACATAGTCCTTCATCCCTCCAGGTGAGGTTCCAGTCCCCAATGAAGCCATACCCCACCTCTTCACACCATTTCTTCAGCCATTTGTTGAATTCAGTGATGCGGATGTTCCTCCCTTCCCCCTTGCCATGAAAAGGTAGCACCTCTGAGAAGGTGACAGAGTGTGCTACTTACCCAAGACTCCTCCCCAGCTCCCTGTACTCTTCCTACATCTACCCCCTCTCTAGCCAGGTCATTAGTCCTCAAGTGAATAATGATGTCTAGCTCCCCCTCCTTACTACTGCCCTTGCAATCCTAAGGATTCACTTGCCCTCCTTCCAATCTGTGCCTCCAGGCAGGCATATTACCTCCCTCTCACCATTGCTACCTGACCCCAGCTCAATACCTCGGACAATGGAGTACCCAACCAGGATTTGCTTCCTCCTCCTGTGTGTTCTCCTTGCATCTGCCCTTGGTGTTCCATACTGGATGACTCCCTCAACCCCTATGGAGTTCACTTCTGGAGATGCTGTGCAATCTCTATGCTCTGCCAGGATGGCATATGAGTTGTGAAGTGCCACCAGCTGGGGGATGTGCCTCCATGCTGCCTCCCGCACCCTTCCCGAGCCCACCATAGTCCATCCTTCCCTCCTTCTTGGCAACCTCTGAGGGAATGGTGGTCTCTGTATGGGGAGAAGGTCATCTGTATCTTTGCCAAATCAGAGTCCAGCTACCTCCTCCCTCAATACAGAGAGGTGCCTGCAGATAGGGCAGCACTGCAATGCCCAGAAGGTCTTTCTGAACACTGCTGCCCTACATCCACTGCAAAGCACCACACCCATCATCTTCCTTCTACTAACCTTGCTCTAAATGCCACTTATTGTCCTGTACCTTCTGCAGCTCTTTACTTCTATATCATGTCCAGTGCCCAGCTATATACACTTGTACTGTCAATACTTTTTAGTGGTATAATGTATCAAGGACTGTAGATTTATGTGAGGGTGTGGTGTGTGCCTGTGTTGTGTACTAAAGATGGCTAACAGTGTGCGTATGCAGTCAGCTGGTACTGTATGATGTTGCAGGTTAACGGTATAAAGGAAGTGATTTACTGGGGTGGGGGGTGTGGGGTTGGGCCCTCCTGATCCCCAGAGACAATCAGCCACAGCAGTAAACCCCCACAGAAACACTCAGCTGCACCAACAAAATTCCCCAAACAGGTAACTTTCCAAATGAATCCAGAAAGCAACCTGGTACCAATTGAAAGCAACAATAAATAGCAAAAGAAACAATAACAGCAGCAAATATTCAGCAAAAATTAACAGTCACTTCCCTGAAATGAACTGCTGCCTTCATCTTCCAGCCCCTTATGAGAATCCAACAGGTAAGCAGCTATACCACTTTGACTCAGCCCCACCTCCAGGTAGTTAGCAGTAGCTCTGCTGAGGAGCCATGCCAGACAATTAGCACCCCTCGCCCAAGCTATAGAGCTAGACAAAACACAGTTCCTGCCCTAGATAGTTAATGGCTTAAAAAAACACACACGCACAAGATAAGCAGAACTGTTTCCCAAATTAAATAAGTATAAAAGAACTAAAACCAGTAATGAGCAGGTTCTTCACTTAACTGAAACTGAGTATTCCCTCCTGACCACCAGAGACAATCAGCCACACCAGTAAACCCCCACAGAAACACTCAGCTGCACCAACAAAATTCCCCAAACAGGTAACTTTCCAAATGAATCCAGAAAGCAATTGAAAGCAACAATAAACCGCAAAAGAAACAATAACAACAGCAAAGATTCAACAAAAATCAACAGTCACTTCACTGGAATGAACTGCTGCCTTCTTCTTCCAGCCCCTTATCACCACTATGGTTGTCAAAGAGGTGGCAGGGAATGTTAAGGAGAAAAGGATAGCATTCAGGAAATATAAGGACACACAGAAGGAGCAGGACAGAGAACTATATCAGTTAAAGCAGAAGGAGGAAGGGAAGGCAATTGGAATAGCAAAGGCCCAAACTGAGGAAAAGATAGCCAACTCTGTTAAGAAGGGGGGAAAACCTTTTATAGGTACATTAGGGAGTGAAAAAATATCAAGGAAGGGATACTGAGGCTTAATAAAGGGGAAGGAATGTGGGCAGAGGGTGACAGTGAAAAAGCAGGGATACTGAATGAATACTTCTGCTCAGTATTCACAAAAGAAGAGGAGGGGGAGCTACCTAAACCAAACAATAGAGACACTCTGGATATGAGGGTCAATACCAGTCCATTCACAGAAGAAAGGGTTCTGAAAGAACTCTTAAAACTGAAGGTGGACAAAGCAATGGGGCCTGATGAGATTCACCCAAGAATTCTAAAACTACTAAGGGTAGAACTACTGACACCACTGACTACCCTCTTTAACAAATCATGGGAGGATGGGGTTTTACCTGAGGAGTGGAGGAGGGCAGATGTGATTCCACTTCACAAAAGTGGGAGCAAGGCAGAGGCAGGAAATTACAGACCTGTTAGTTTGACCTCAGTGGTACGGAAAATGATGGAATCACCTCTGAAGGAAAGAATTGTTGAGTACGTAGAGGCAAGCAGGGCACAGGACCCAAGGCAGCATGGCTTCACAGTGGGAAGGTTGTGTCAGATGAATCTAATAGATTTCTTTGACTGGGTGACCAAAGTAGTAGACCAGGGAGGGGCTGTGGACATGGCCTACCTAGACTTTAGCAAGGCATTTGACACAGTCCCACACAAAAGATTAATATACAAGTTAGCCAGCCTTGTACCAATGTGGTAGCCTGGGTAAAAACTTGGCTGGACAACAGGACGCAGAGGGTAATAGTAAACAGGGTCCACTCTGAAGAAAGGGGGGTTACTAGTGGAGTACTGCAGGGTTCAGTACCGTGACCGGTCCTCTTTAATGTCTTTATAAGTGACATTGCAGAGGGATTGGAAGGAAAAGTATGTCTCTTTGCAGATAACACAAAGATCTGCAACAGGGTTGATACAGAAGGTGGGGTGGAAAGGATGAGAAGGGACTTGGCAAGGTTGGAGGAATGGTCAGATGTATAGCAGCTTAGATTCAATGCAAAGAAGTGTAAAGTAATGCACCTGGGAAACAAAAAACCCAGGGAAAGAGTATACAATGGAGGGTGAGATACTAACAACAACAAAAATGGAAAGGGACCTGGGGGTAGTCATATCAGATGACCTAAAGGTGGGCAAGTAATGTGAAAAGGCAGTAAGGAGGACTTGTGGGATACTGGGATGCATAGGGAGAGGCATCAACAGTAGAAAACAGGAAGTTGTTATCCCTCTGTACGGACAGTTGGTGAGACCCCATCTGGAGTACTGCATGCAGTTCTGGAGACGCCATCTCCGCAAGGACATAGACAGGATGGAGGCTGTCCAGAGGAGGGCAACTAAAATGGTGCAGGGTCTGCACCAGAAGACATAGGAAGAGAGTTTAAAGGAGCTTAATATGCATACCCTCAAGGAAAGGAAGGAGAGGAGGGACATGATAGAAACTTTCAAGTACCTCAAGGAAATCAACAAAGTCCAAGAGGGTAGCATCTTTCAAAAAAAGAGATGTGTAAGAACAGGGGGGCATGATCAGAAGAGAGAGGGGGGATGGCTCAGAGGTAACGTGAGGAAGTATTTTTTCATGGAAAGGGTTGTGGATACATGGAATGGCCTTCCTGAATAGGTAGTGGAGTCAAAAACAGTGGGGGAATTCAAGAATTCATGGGACAGACATAAGGCAATTCTTGTGGGGGGTAGGAGGAAGTAGGCTGTTGGTTAACTAGGGTCTGCAGCTTATCCATTAGGTAGGGAAATAGGCAGAGTAGGTGGGCCAAGCAGTCCTTATCTGCCATCAAATTCTATGTTTCTAAATAGCAGTGTGCCTGTGCAGAGTAATTGGATAACTAGCGATGTTAAAGATACAGTTCTTTGTACATACTTCTGTTGACTTATAAAAGTAATAATTATGTTTAGTGATAATGGAGTAGAACTCTTCTTTATATATACAGCATGGCCAATTATCTATGTCAGTGGCTCAGAAGGCAACATTCTCATCTCTGAGGCCAGAAGCTCAGAAGGTCATGGGTTCTAGCACCACACCAGGTACATGGGGTAATCCCTATAATGGAAGCTGTAGTGTAGTACAAGATGGGTGCTGTACTGTTGAGGTGAAAATCCTTTGGATGAGGCATTAAGCCAAGGTCCATTCTTTCCATCCCTGGTCACTGTCCAGGTGGAAGATAAAGAGTCCATGGCACTTATTAAGGAAGAATAGGGGCATTTTTATTAAAAGCAAAAAATCAAACAATGGGCTGTATGCAATAGTGTGCACCAAGTACACCCAAGAGGTGTGTACCTGGCCTGTGCAGCTCCACACCCACCAGCAGCATTCATTATTACTGGCCACCTGTCTGTGCCCCCTTCCACATGCAGTTGCGCGAAGACAGATAGCGGGACACAGGCAGGCATCCAGTTGGATGGTCATCCTGGTCCCCATAGTGGGCCCCGTGCAGTGCGCGAGCAGGTGATCCTGGGATGACACAGGATAATTCTGTTTTTAAACCATGGATGAGTGCCCAACTGGCTTTCCAGCCCTCCCTATAAGCCCGGTGGGCTGAGGCAGCAGGGCTGAGGATGGTCCCATCCCACCTTAGCTGGTGGCTGTCCATTGTGGGGGGGGGGGCGTAGTCTTTATGACAGGGTCTTTCCTGCTCTATCTTGCACACCCTGTGCCTGGCACTCCACACCTTAGTGAATGGCCCACAGTGTGGGCACACTCCCAACACTCAATCTGAATCACCTGTGGCTCATGGCTGCACGTGCGGCCAGAGAATTGCATGCACAAGGGGCTCTCACACCTGTCATGAATTCTGCCAGAGGTCCACTGGATTCCCACTGTGTGGCATTCCAACATAGGTTTGCCTCCGCACCTCCACATAGGCAACCCGCACTTTTGTGCCTAGGACCCAACATCAGTAAACAAAGACAGCAAAACAGACAGACAGACAATCAGAACATGAAACCATAACCAAACAATTGAAAAAGGAATTGACTAAAAGAAGTAAACAAATCCATGAAAATAAAGCAAAAGAGATAAATGGAAATTGCGTACCTACCGTAATTCTTGATCCTCTTGGATGGAGTTTGAATGATTTTAATTGTTGTTCTTAACATAACATTGCACTTTATATTGTAAGTTCTATGTCTTGATATTGTCTTTTATATCTGTATTATTTGTTTTTTGTATTAATTGTCTTTTGTTGTTTATTTGTTAACTTGTCGCATGTGAAAACGGGCAGTTTCCTCATCTTGCTAACAAGTATAAAAAAATTAAAATGAAATGAAAAATGAAATGAAGTCTGCAGCACTCATTCACACTAACTGAACTACGCTAGAGGTGCTAGGACCCCGTGGGAGCCAAAAATCTTCAGGAAGACTGGAATTGGGATAGGACCGTGCATGTGCAATGCCATGAGACTAGCTCATGCTGCATAGGCTATCCCGGGGTCGACCCTCCAACCGCCTTAGTACCTTTTTGTCCAAGGAGGTGCAGCATAAACTAACTTAAGAAAACCTAACTCTAACTTCTGGGCATAAGGTGGCCCAGATGACCCATGTAAGAAGGGTCAATTCAATAATGTCATCATAGCCCGAACAAGAAGGAAGTGATGACCAAAAACAGAATGAGTGAGCTCAGGGGATTGTGGGTGGGCATGTGAATGAGTGGTGCAGACTCTGTCCAATAAGATCAAGAATTACGGCAGGTATGTAATTTCCATATCTTCCTGGACTAAAAGTCTCCACCACTCATTCACACTAATGGGGGAGTACCGAGCTAAAACCCCCCCGAGTAGGGTGGCAGGAAACAGAGCTCACTCAGGACAGAAGTCCAAAAGGATTATCCTGCCGAAGAAAGAAAGCTGTCTGGCATGGACATTCAGAACACAGTGCTTCAAAAACATATGCAATGAGCTTCAAGTTGCCACCTTGCAGATGTCTGCAATGGGTACATTATGAATCTCCACCAGGAAAGCCGCAACCACTCTGGTAAAGTGGGTGTGAACTCAGCCTTCCAACTTGACCTGTGCCATGGATTAGCAGAGTTGAAGACCTGCTACTAACCATGCAAAAATACATCTAATGGCAACAGGCTGATCAGCCAAGGCATGCTGAAAGATGCAAGCATTGCTTGGATTGCGTATCGCTTTCGTTTGGTCGATGTAGAATCGTGGAACCCTCTTAACAACCAGAGAATGAAGGGAGTGTTCTCCTTCATTCAGGAAGTTAGCGAAGTAAGAGGGTGAAGCAAAAGCTGGTAGAGGTAAAAGTCCGAAACCACTCTGGGAAGGAATTTAGGGTGAGAACGGAGTACCACCCTGTCCTCGTGAAAGATGGTGTAACAGGGTGTGAGACCAAAGCATGAATTTCAAGTACCCCACAAGTGAAAGTGACAGCCACTAAGAAGGCTGTCTTCCAGGTCAGAAATTTCAATTTACAGGTAGCTAGTGGCTCAAAGGGTTTACAGGTGAGCAATCTAGCACCAGGTTAATATCCTATGTAGCCACTGGTCTACTGACTGGGGGTTTAGTGTGTAGGATACCTTCTAGAAATCTGTTGACTAACGGTAACTGAGCCAGTGACATGTTCTGTACTGGCTCAAGATAGACCAAAAATGTGCAGAGGTGTACCTTCACTTTCGAGTATTGCAGACCTGTGTCGACAGGTCCAAGAGGCACTCCAACACCTTACTTGGTGGGCAACCGAAGGGACTAGATGGGACTTTGCACACGAGATGGAGAAGCATTACCACTTAGCTGTGTAAGCCTACCTTGTGGAAGACCTAAGTGTGGCTGAGAAGATTTCTGCAATTGTCTGGGAAACCTAAAACCTGCCCACTTCTATCTCCTGAGGAGCCTGGCATGGAGATGAAGGGAGCAAAAATGAAATAGTAGGAGCAGCAAGTGGCACCCGTTTAATTTGAGCAATTGGTCACTTTTTAAACATGTTTAAGATGTTTACAATATTAGAATTCAACGTTTAAAACATAAGCCATGTTAACCATTTACTGATATAGTGCCGAAGTTAGTAATATACCAGCGTTTTTTTTCTTCCTCTATGTTGCATCCTGTATACAAGGAAATGTGACGACTGGAAATCCTTACTTATTCCACGATGTTTGTAACTTGTTAAAAATGTTTAAGATATTTACATTCTATGTTACAAATATAATCCCTGTTTACCAGTTACTCACATAGCGCTGAAATTAGTAAGATACCAGTGGTTTGTTTCTTTCTCTATGTTGCTTGCTCTATAAATGGAAAAGCAGCGTGCATTTTAAAAATGATCTCACAATGCAGCACAGCATGACTTCAACAGAAGCATTTTCGAGCAGCATAGAAAAAGAAAGGACTTCTGGTGCAGCTTCAGACCTACATGGCAGCATAGTCGGAGAGCTCTCCCCATGCCAGACTGAAAAACCCTTGCAAAGAATGGCTGAAACCCTACAGAAATATTTCAAAACTAGCAGGTGTGGAATGGCAACCTCAAAACTTCAAAACAGCACCAACAGATATTCAGTTTAACTCCAGAGGACACAAAATCTGACGCAGACACCACAGACTCGGAAACCTCACCTCAGTCACAGCCATAACAAACCCGAAACAAAGCAAATAAGTCATTCTGACAGCATACTACACCGGGCAAAAGTATGGATAATGAATTAGACTTAATTTTAACTGAAATACAGGGACTAAAAACAGAAATTCATACCTTTAAGGAGGCTCAGGAGACCCTCTGAACAGATCTCACCAAAGTAGAGACTGAAATGGAGACACTGGAGGATATGGTGGGAACACAGGCTGCACAAATTGAGCAACTGCATAAAACTCTTGGCCAAGTAGTCAAGCTCTGTCAACCAATGGTAAATCGCCAAGAAGATGCTGAGAACAGGCAATGCCAGAGGAATATAAGGCTATATGCAATTCGAGAAGATAGTGAAGGAGCAGATATGGCAGAATTTGTGGAGATGGTTCTCCAGACCTGTCTATCGCTGGAACCTGGCTTCAAATTGGAGATCAAATGTGCACACGGGGCATTGGGTCCTAAATCAAACAATCCAAACATCAGACCAAGGTCAATAATAATAACATTTCTTAGATACACTGCAAAGGAACTATTGCTGAGAAAAGCATGGTTGCAGGGCAAGATTTATTACGGACCTCATAGAATATTCATGGACAATGACTATACCCCTGTGACCATGCAGAAACGATGGGACTATATACCCTTATTTCAAACCCTTAGGCAACATAAACTAAAGTTTAGAATGCCCTACCCATCAAAAATGGTAATCCAATATGCCTCAGGGCAAAAAAGGTACGAGACAGCAGCAGAGGCCCTGGCAGATTTACAGCATGGTATCACTGTGCCCATGAGGACAGTAATTCCACAATGACCAACAACAGCAAGGTGAAGAGACAACTCCACCATCCAAGACATTGAAACCCAACAAAAAATACTGAACACACTAGAGAAGCTTTAAACAAATTTCCCTAGCAACTGACATGCGATAGAAGAGCGGAGATGGTGAGAACTGAACAGTTAGTAACTTGGCCTAAGCCAGATGATCCAAGGATTGAAGCTTGTGATGGAAGGGGGCATGGGGGTTGACTGGTGGATGAAAGGTCCCGGTTCCGACTCTGCCTTGCTCTGCTTCTGATGGAGGGCCGGAGGGGGTGGGGGTGGATTGGCCATGTGTGGACCCTCTTTTCCAGCCACCAGTTGATTGTTGCAAACTTGGCCCAGAATGAAGCTATGGCCATATGAGAGTATTAATAATAATAATGGCTGCCTTGGGGCTCTGAGGTCATTATATGGTGATCCCTGCTGATTTCCTGCTTCCCCTATAAACTGCAATCCCCGCTAAGTAGGGGATCTTTTCAGAAGTGAGAGGAAGTTCTTTCAAACATCAGAGGTGGGCGGACACCGGGTTCAGAAGGCACTACTCCCTGAATTCCCCTTAATAGAACAAATGGAACAATAATGGACTTACTCTCCAATTCAAATAGATGGTTTAGAGAAGGGGATAGAGGTGGGCAGGGGAGACCATAATCTCCCTTTTTCCACGATTCCCCACCTTAGGTATATATAGCTGAAGGGAGCTGAAAGGGGGGATAGGGAGGCAGGGACCACCTAATGGACAGCTGCAGGCCTCACACAGTCACATGGGCTGTGCTTCAGTACAAGGCCGATAATGGAAGTATGACACAGACTGAAGAAGGTGGATGGGTTTGGGCTGGGGGGGAATCTGTCCCTCATACCTGTGCACCCCAGGGAGGGGATGGGGCAGGGCTGGGTGGAGTTCCAGGACCGTGGTCTGGCTGACTGATCCGGGCCTCTCACATTGCAAGAGGAATTGAAATTTAGAAGGCTGAAAGAAGCAGCACACACAATTTAAACCCGCTGTCGACCTATAGCTGAGAAAGACTTGGAATTTTTTCTGCCAGTGGACAGGCAAACTAAAGAGATAATTCTAAACTGAGAAATAAATCGTTGGTAACGAGCGTCACTGGAAGACAAAATAGAGAAGGAGTGCTATATAAAGGGACTAAAATGGGACATAATACTACAGAATTGTTAATGTCATTTTTCTTTTATCATCAAGTGGGGGAAGGTTCTGCACTTTGTAAGTTAAAACAATGGTTTATTAAGCAACAGGAGACAAATGTAGTTTTACTCTCCCTTTAACAACTGAATGTTGGTGTCTGACTATAAGACAGGAAAGAGTGTACACTACCATCTTTGGTTTCATTTTGAGGTAAATATGTTGAATGGGTGAGGGGGCGAAGGATAGATGAGGCCATGTCAGGGAGAAGACACACATTTATTCCTTTCTTATTTTTTGCTCTGTACCCTTCCTCGTCTCTTTACTCTTATGCCTAACTGCAATCCTGGATTCTTTTTCATTTTCTCCAATTTCCCTTATTCCACTCCCCGTAAGTTACGGAGTACTCATCCCAAGGGAACCACCCCTTTTAAGGAACAATGGTGTCCCACTCAGCGACCTAGATTGCGTCTTCCCCTTGGTGATGGAACCTCATTTCATCACCTAATGGAAGTCACAGATTGTAATATAGTTGATTCCCAGGACCAGGAAGAAGGGACTCTCTTTGGTTCAGGGGTCCCAAGTTGTTATAAGAAAGTTTGGCCCATGGCACCCAGTTGGTACAATGGGCATTTTGTAATTAGAGTCTGGGTAAATAATTTAACCCCCATTTCTTTATTATTATAAGAAGCAAGATGTTTATTTATTTATTGAAGAGTTTCACCAGAAAAAACACGCTGAGCAACAAGTTGCTCGTCTCACGGTGCATCCTGGGAGAGAGGGAAGAGGGGAACATAGGCAATACAGTACAGATAAATCGAATGTACATTTTCAATTACAGTTTGGTGTGGCATATACACAGAAAATGGTGCAGATAAAGTGAATGCACATATGCAAAAATGGTTGGATAAGACATAAACATAGGTAGAAATGAAACAAATACATTTACAAGGTTATACAAATACTACAACAAAGCAAAATATGCCTGAAGGGCAATAAACATTGTGAAATACAGCAGAATCTTCATTAACAAGTGCAGTTTGAGGAGTAAAAGTTGTGTAGGGCCTGGGAGATGGAAGAAGGGGATGAAGAGTGTTAGATGGGCATAGGCAGTGAGTTCCAGAGTGTTGGGAAGTGATAAGAGAAAGTTCCTTGGCTGCTAGTAGTAGTACATCATGGAATAGCCAGAGAGCGAGAGTCAGTGAATCAGAATGAATGGTGCGGGTGAGGCAGAATGGAAAGGGGGGAGGATAGCTAAGAGGGGAGAGAACCAAACCAGACTTTAGAGGTAAATTTCATGCAGTGCAAGAGTTGTATGCACTCCAGGGAGGGGAAAACAAGGAAGTGGTAGAGAGAACAGTGGTGGGTACGGGGGGGGGGGGGAGTCAAGAGCAAAGTGACAAATCTAATTTAGTTTAGATCTAAGGACAGCTGCAACACTTTGTTGGAGTTAAATGGGTAGCCTAAAAGATGAATAATGCAAATGCGGTAAAGGCTGTTTCCCAGAATGTAAATGGTCTCAGTAGCCCAGTGAGGTGAAGCAAAATCATTTCTGGATTGAACAGGTGCCATCCCCAGATAATCTTAATCCAGGAAACCCATTTGACTATGGTAGAGCACCAGAAACTGATTAAATTTGGGATGTCCCAGATTGTTGCTAGCTCTTACCAATCAGGTAGAAGGAGGGTGGGTGGCAATATTAATCCCAACGTATTCCACATTCAATGTCACGGACACCTATCAAGTTAAGGGGGGATGGTTGGCAATGGTGAGAGGGATGTGGTTTGGGCAACAGTACACAGTAGTGAGCATACACATCCCCCAGGGGTAGATATATCCACACATCAAACCTTATTTAATAAGATACTGCCTTTTAAACAGGGAGCATTGCTGGTGGGAGTGGATTTAAATCTCTAAATGGTCCCGAATAAGGACAGCTTGAACCCACGCCCACCCAAAGCCAACGACAGGGTAAAAACATGGTAGAAGACTAATTAAGGATATAGAACTCCTGGATGTCTGGAGACATTTCGATTCACTGAGCAGGCAATATACCCACTACTCGGGGGTTTATCATAGGTACTCCCGCTTGGACTGCTTTTTCATAACCTGAGAACATGTAGATAGAGTCAGCAACACGATGGTGCAACCCATTCTTCTATGAGGTCATGCTCTGATTACTATTGAATTAATCACTACAGAGAGACCTGTTTTAAGACAATGGCATCTTAATAATAACTTATTAAGAGACCCACAACTGCAGGAGCTGATCAAACACCAGATTCCACAAATAATTCAGGAAAACACCTCACCTGACACGACAGGAGGAATTCTCTGGGATACAATGAAGACCATACTCAGAGGGGAACTGATTAGCTTTGCTTCAAGAAAAGAGAAGCAGCTGACCCAAGAACAGAAAGATCCAGAGGCAGAACTAGACTTCCTACAGCAAGCTCCTATGTAGGGTGACACTACCCTTCTACCCCGATTGCAAAAAGTGAAAGAGAAACTGCAAAGTATGATATATTGTAAGACAGAGCAGGCACTTATGTATCTGAAGCAACGATACTATGAGGGAGGCTCTAGAGCCTCAAAAATATTAGCGTATAGACTGCGACATCAACAAAAAAAACTACAATCACTAAGCTCCAGCATCCCTTTACTAATACTACTCTTAACAAAACAAAAGAGATATTGGAAGGCTTTAAGGAATATTATGCCAACCTACAGTATATAAACAAGGTATAGAATCAGATGAAGAAAAATACCAGAAATGTTTCCAAAATATTAGATTACCACACCTGACAGAAGACCAAAAAGAAATGTTAATTAGGCCCATTACACAGGTAGAAGTTTTGTTAAGTCTCAAAAATGCTAAGCTGGGGAAAAGACAAGGCACGGACAGATTCACGTTTTTGAATTCTGTAAGACATTTTGGAAAGAACTACCCCCCCTGCTGGGAACCCTTTTTGGAGAAATTCATAAGGGAGATTCCCCCTCCCCCCCAGTTGGGAATATGCTAGCATATCTGCAATACTTAAACCAGATAAGAACCCATTAAAATGTGATTCACATAGACCAATATCAGTCTTAAATCAAGACTACAAACGTTATGCTTCTATTATATCTACGAGGCTGGAGCAGATACTCCCGAGTATTATACACAAAGAGTAAGCCAGCTTTATTCATCAAAGGAGCACATCAGATAATGTAAAACGTACACTCTATATATTAGAAAAAAATTCAAAAAGACTCGACTCCTGTGCTATTATTAAGTATGAATGCACAAAAGGCTTTTCATCGAGTGTCTTGGAAATTTCTTCAGAAAACCCTTGAGCACTTCGAATTCCCAAAAGAATTTCAATAGCTTATAAGTAGACTATATGCCTCTCCCCAGGTGGTGGTAAAGATAAATAGCACATACTGAAACTGTTTTCCACTTACCAGAGGAACCAGGCAGGGGTACCCCCTCTCTCCGCTATTGTTTGCATTATATGCAGAACCATTAGCTCAGGCTATACGAGAGAATTCACAAATTACAGGGATATCAGGTAGGGGGACAGAGCATAAATTGGCTTTTTATGCCGATGACTTACTACTTTATATAACCAACCTTGAAACCTCCCTACCAGTACTATTTGACATACTATGAGAAATAGAAGAATTGGCCAGGATACAAATTAAACACCACTCAGACAGAGGTTCTTTGTTTTAAATACAACCCCCATTCAACTACTCAGGCCAACTACCCATTTAGGTGGCATTGTAAAAAACTAAGATATTTGGGAATCATAACACCCAGAGACCTGAAATACTTATATAAAGCAAACTACAGTCCTTTAGTGGTAGCAGTTAAGGAAGATTTAGAAAGATGGGGTCACTTACCCTTATCATTGATAAATAGAATTGAATCTATTAGAATGAATGTTCTCCTGAGATTTTTTTTTTCCAAAATCTACCACTATCTCCAAATAAGATGGAATTTAAAAAATGGGGCAAGATGATGTCTCGGTTCATCTGAGCAGGGGGCAAGTCGAGAATGGCATAAACACTATTACAACTACCTAAGAAGAGGGGGGACTGGTGATGCCTAATCTACAGCGATATTGCCAGGTAGCCCAAATCACACATGTATTGCATTGGTTAGATCAAAAGGCAACACAGCATTGGAAAGATCTAGAATTATGGGATGACTATGATTTAATTCAATCAGCCTTGTTTAAGAATATAACTAGCAGGAGAGAGGAAATGGGAGGGATTTCCTCAATATATACCAAGCACGTGATTAAGGTTTGGAGATCATTATTAGGATTGCCTGAGGTGAAATTAACAGCAAGGTACTTAGAAATACTAGCCTTAGATCCAAATTTCGACTTGGCCCAGATGGCTTGTACGTTTAAACGGTGGCAAAGACAAAACCTAAAGCATATATATCAATTTTATGATAATGGGTCCTTTCAGACCTTCCAGTCACTGAGACAAGTCTACTAATTGAGACAACAAGACCACTTTAGATATTTACATATCAGACACTACTTAGATCAGAGGTTGGGACTGAGGTGATCAATAGTAGAAGCCCACCATTAATTCAAATAATTGTGAACACCGTAGAAAAACAAATGCCAGAGCATATAATTTCACTGATATATAAATCCATCTGGTCTGAAATGGTCCCAGCCATAGAAGGGGTCCAGGCAAGGTGGAAAAAAGATCTGCAAATCCCAGACACAGAATGGGAGGCAGTTTATTCTCTAACCCACCAAGTGACATCCTCATACACCTGGAGAGAATATGGGTGGAAATGCATAGTGAGATATTTTAAAACACCACAAATCACAGGGAAGTATGACCTGTTACATGACACAATATGCTGGAGAGCTTGTGGTGAACCACTAGCGAATTATAAACACATTCTCTGGGACTGCTCAGTGATAAGACCATTCTGGGAGTCCATAGAGCAGGTCTCGGTTGAACTTTTCCCAGAGATGGGAGCTCTCACCCCACAGATTGCACTGATTCACTATCTCCCTAAACATCTAAGAAATCAACATACAAAATAAATGCTGACCATCTTGTTGGTGGCAACTAAAAAGGTGCTGACCCGAAAATGGTTACAATGTGAACCTCCAACAATTAGAGTGGGAAGATGTGATTCAGCAGATTTATAAGATTGAAAAACTAACAGCAAGGCTAAATTTGAAACAGAGACGTAGTAGAGAATTTTGGAATAAATGGATAATTTGGATTATGGACCACAGACCTGATGTGGTACCGTAGACTATTGTATCAGAAAGGACTAAGGGGAATAAGGGTTGTGCAATTTAGGAACTTTCCACCTGTGATGAACATAATGGATATAGTATTATCATCTTACTTAGGCAAACTATGGTTGAAATGTGATGCTATCTATATAACTAAAGGAAAATGTAAATGAAATTTGTATGCTCCTGAAAAATTAAATAAAATACAAATTAAAAAAAAAGCATAGAAAAGAAATGTCAGTTTTCAGCAAATTTACGCATTCAGTTGTCACTTATTAAGCTACAGCCTTCTAACTGACATGATGCTTGCGGGGTATTTGTAACCCCTGCGATATTACTAATAGGAGTGTTCTAATTTTTGTCACTATTTCTACAGTGTGTTTCACAGTTGTAAATAAAAAATCTGTTGTAAAATTTACTATTTCTGTTATTATTTATAAATCACACAGTAGTAACACAGTCAATGCCATGTTACAAGAAAATTAAGCCACGCGAAAGGATGGGTCTACTGTGGAATTAATCCACGGGTAGTTGGTTGGAGGCACTCGGCCGAACCAACCATGGATTAATTCCACAGTAGACCCATCCTTTTGAGTGGCTTAATCCTTGCTTATTTCATTTAGATCACCCTTTTTCTCCTGTCTTATAATAGACACCTTCCCTCCATTTACAGTCAATTTTAGCATTTTTGGAGATTTAAAATATTTAAGGGTCAGCGCTGTTAAATATGGCTTTGCAATGTTTTCATCAGTGTTCTCAGCTGTATTTGATACCCAAAGCTTAACATCAGTTTCCTGGTTATGGTTCTTGTGATTAAGATGAACGTAGCATTCAACAAGCATGGCTCCCTGACTTTATAGGACACTGGAGATAAGCACTAATATGGTAAACATAAAATGAAAGGTCTCACCATGTAAATGGATTTTGAAACAAAAAATTAACAAAGATAAACAATTGGGGTTGCATAGAAGTTAATTTATTTAATTTACTCATTTATTTGAATTTTCAGGTACACTGGAATATACATTCCTTTTTCAGGTACGACCTGAAGTCAATGTGATAAGAAATAACGGTAAAAAACATAATACAACAATAACAACACTTAAGTAATAGCAATAGAATCAGTGCGTCAAGGCATTCGTATTAGATGTGCAAACATTTAAACTTTTAAAATAATGAACAGTTGTTGAAAATGATTTAGTAAAAGAAAGCTGTTTAACATGAGTTGGCAATGAATTCCACACAGAAGCCTCTCAGTAAATGAAAGTTCATTTTCCAGAATTAGTATGCACAAGCAGTAAGATCAATTGATGTTTTAGGGAGGATCGTGACTCATATGCAGGAGTATGATTGATTAAAAGACTGCATAAAATCTGTCCAGTTGCGCTGATGGCTGAGGCACTGGACACCTTACCTCGCACCATGCTGGAGACCGTGTTCGGGAATGAGCACGGGCTGCCGGGGGTCGGTAGGGGCAGAGAAAGGTTGAGAGTCCAATGGACTGTACTCCTTCTCCAGGGAGGGGGGTCACCAGCTCTCGGTGCTCCACTGGCTCCTGGCAGTGGCTGGGAGGCAGTGCACTGAAGCTCAAAAGAGGGAGCAGATGGGGCAGACGCCTAGAGGAGCTCATGCGGACACGTGCACACTCTCTTCACTGGTGTCACTGCACGCCCCACCTCCAAGGGAAAGAGAACACGGAAAACTGGTACTGGCCATGCTGTATGAAGCTGTCCCTCACAGGCGCCGCCCCTGGGAAGACTCCTCCCTGGCTGGATTCGTGTTGGGTGGGTCGAGTCACTCCCCACCACCTTGCTATGAAGTGTAAGTTGTGGGAGCTTAAGGGAGGGGGTCTGATCCTCGGGGGATGGTGCTGGGAGAACAGTGGATAGGAGTAGGAGTGCCGGCCAGTACCATAGAAGAAATACAATATAAAAAAACAAGCATTTGTCAGTGCCAAATGTTTGTTTGCTGGCATTGGCATTGGTAGTGTAGGAATTAGAGAGCTGCATAATAGGAATGGCAGTGAAGTATTGAACTGAAGCCAACCCCGCCACTACCCTGCAGAGACTGACAGGCATTGGGGTGTGCCTTTGGGTCATCAGGCATAACGGCCATGCCATTTCACCACACCCTACCCTGCAGACACCGACAAGTGTCATGGTGTGCCTTGGGGTCTTTGGCCCTTATGCTCACCCCATTCCATCAGGAAATACAGTGAGATGGGTGCTGTATAGGAGAATGGGGTGAACTCTGGGGCCAAAGAGTCCAAGCCACACCTTGATGCCTGTCATTGGCTGCTGGGTGTGGAATGGTTTGAGCATTACAGGTGAGAATCCCAAGTCACACCCCTGATGTCTGTCAATCTCTACAGGGTGGGGCGTTACGGTTGGAAACCCTAACGCCTCAGGTGTTTGTTGGCATTTTCACTCCAAATTTTCAACATGGGTTTTTTTGTGACCCCCACCTTATGAACAGTGGCAATATCAGTTTGTTAGCCAAAAGCTGATTTTGCACAGCGACTGCATCATTTAGCACCACAGGTGAGAAAACACATTTCGAACAGGATGTGAAAAATGATAGCTGTACTGTTCATGGGGAGATGCAAAAAATGGCAATGTTGAAAATCTGCAGTGGAAATAAAAAAACTGGTGAAGTCACGAGCGTGCGTAGAAACTGTGCAACGCACACCCATAATGCAATTAGTTTGGGGATTTTTTTTACAGTAGATTGTCAACACAGGCATTTTGGAACCTCCGCTCATGAACAGTGTCACTGTGATTTTCTTAATCTGTCCCGAACAGTGATTTCCCACAGCGACCACACATTTCTGTGCTGGAAGTGCGAAAACACATTTCGGCCATGGTGTGAAAAATGACAGCTGTACTGTTCATAAGGAAGTGTGGAAAAATGCCAGTGGTGAAAATCTGGACTGAAAATATTAGAAATCCATGAACTTACGAGGGTGCGTGGAAACTGCACAATGGTCGTTCATAACACAGTCATTTTATGGACTTTTTTCACCAGATTTTTAACATACTCATTGTAACACCTCTGCTCATGAACAGTGTCACTGTGATTTTCTTAATCTGTCCCGAACATTGATTTCGCACACCGACTGCGCCATTGTGTGCTACATGCAAGGAAACACGTGTTGGGTGAGATGTGAAAAATGACAGCTATACTGCTCATAAGGAGGTGTGGTAAAATGACAATGTTGAAAATCTGGAGTGAAAATATTGAAAATTCACAGACTTTCTGACGTCGTAAGACAATTACAACGCATGCTAAATAAAACAATCATTTAGGGAATTTTTCCACCAATTTCAACATAGGGTTTTTGGGGCTTACCTCATGAACTGCGACACTGTCATTTTGTAAATCAGTCCTGAAAGGTGGTTCCATGCAGTGACCGCAAATCATCTTTCGGCCCGATTAACAAAATGACAGTGACAGGATTCATGAGGTGGGGTCCCAAAACCCCATGTTGAAAATTTGGTGAAAAAAATTCCCAAAATGCCTGAGATATGAATCAAAGTTGAAAAAACCCTATTTATTACATTATACAGCTTACCAACATTTCCTCAGTTCGCAGTCAGTTTTGAAGAGTGCAGACGTGTTCCCGGTCCACCGAAGATCGTCGCACCGGACTCCGGAGGTAAGTATGGGGTGAGGTGGGGGTGTGGGGAGGCTGGGTGTGCAGACGGTGGGCGCGGGTGCAAATTTTCCAATTTTTTGTAACAGTAACTCTTTTTCTGGAAATAATACTAACAGGTGCTGTGTCAATAATAATAGAGGTATAATTCAATAAGGGGAGAAGATTTTGTTGTGCTATGGCAAGGCGAGTTTCTTTAGTAGAGGGTTCCAATCTTGATTTTATCCATGTGCATGTTAAATTTTAAAGACAAATCCAGTATGACTCCAAGATATTTAAATGAGTCCACGATCTCAATTGGTCTTCCATCATGAGCATATATTTTAAAAATTCTTGAGAATTGTTTTAGTTCGAGATCTGAGCCAGATAACATTGCTTTTGTTTTGGATTTGTTTAGAATAAGATTATTTTGACAGAGCCAGTTCAGAACTTTAATAAATTCACAACTGAGGGTGGAATTGATTTCTAGGACAGATGTATTATGGGTCAACAAGGCAGCATCATCTGCACATAATAAGAAATCACAATTGTAAGTAATGTGTGAAATGGGGTCTATGAAAAGGGAAAAAAGCAAAGGGCCCAGTATGGAACCCTGTGGGACTCCATACTGAACCCTTCTAAAAGAAAAAGAAACACCATTAAATGTAACACTCTGGAATGTATTAGTAAGATGATCACCAAGCCAGGCCAGTGCAGTGTTTCCTAACTCCACAAGCTTAAGGTGACTTAACAAAAGAGAATGGTCTACTATGTTGATGCCTTGGTTATGTCCATGAACACTGCCCCGGTAAAGCAACCAGTTCACCCATATTAGTGCAACAGTCATTTTGTTGATGCTGATATGGGCAAAGGCAGTACTTTGACTGGCATTACAATGGCAGGCATTGGGCTCCTGGGACATGTAGCACCAAAACACTGTCCCAGGAAACAGTCCTGTTTTGAGGGGGGCTTCACCTCCAGCACCCACAATGCAGGGGGCTTCATCTCCTGCACCCCCAGAAACTGAAGATAAACTCCAGGGTGGGCATGCCCTGGAGGAGGCAGAAACAGTGTGGGCACAAAGTGTGGCATCAGTGAGGGGCGATCTAAAATCAAGATCTCCCCTTTCACTGTCGCCTTGTTGCTGCACCCTAATTGCGGTGCCAATTTTAAGTCACTGCGCTAACAACATATCAAGGCAACCAGACTCGGTAGCCCTGTGAACAGTGTCCATGAACTTAACCAAGTCAGTTTCAGTGCTGTACTACCCCCGAAACCATGTTGATTAATAGAAATAAGATTGTATGACTTAATATACTCATTGAGCTGTTAGTAAACAATTTTCTCTTGAACCTTTGACAGGGCCTATAATATAGAAATGGGACGATAATTATAGAAATCAGAGTGAGCTCCTGATTTCTGAATTGGTATTACATAGGAATTTTTCCATAAATTCGGTATTTGTCTAGTTTGAAAAGATAAATGAAGTAATAAGCTAATAGGGTAAG
Organism: Neoceratodus forsteri; assembly: GCA_016271365.2. Taxonomy (NCBI): domain Eukaryota; kingdom Metazoa; phylum Chordata; order Ceratodontiformes; family Ceratodontidae; genus Neoceratodus; species Neoceratodus forsteri. The sequence continues at coordinate 948,264,096 of CM028135.1, forward strand.
CATTTTTATTTATTTATTTAAAAACCTCATCAGGAGAGGCATACTGAGCTAGAAGCTCATTTCCAGGTGTGTCCTGGGGAAAAGGGGAGGTGGATAGTACAATTTCTTTCCCTTTATTTCTTTCTGATATTTCTGACTTCCTCAGCTGGGAATCTTGGCTATGGTTCCCCCTTCCAGCTAGCTCTCACGGTCCCCTGCCCTGGCCGCAGCCACAGCTCGAACCCCCTTCCTCCATAGCCCTCACAGGTCACTTCACAGGGGTACTTACCCCATCACTGTGGAGACCTGACAGCTGGGCTTGGGGGGAGCTAATGTGGGTGCATCCGTGGCACTGCTGACAGGGCCAGCATTCAAGCATGATGGAGGATTGTGCTGATTCCCCACCCCATGACACGGGTGTGCAATGGCATCAAGAATGCTGCCATGCATGCTTCCGTGCACTACATGTCTGACACCATCAGTGCCGTTCCCACAGTGGACACCACATGCACTGACCCCCAGCCACCACCTGGAGCCAGCGCAGCCGTGATTATCCCAACCCACCTCCCTGGAGGAGGAGAGCAAGTCCCTGGGATGCCCACTCCTCCTACCCCAACTGACCCTCTGACACCCAAGGTCACTCCCAACCCCGGTCTTCAGTGTGGTGTGTGGTGCAGTGTCCAGCACCTCAACCCTCAGCACCGTGGGCCAGCAGATATTACAATTTAAGAAATTACAGACAATACAATAAATACACTGCAAGAATAGAATTGTAGGGCATATTATGAGCATTGCATCCAGAATACATTAGAAATTACAGACAATAAAGGGTTCAACTGCAAGTCAGAACTGCAGGAAATTTTGAGAGCATTACAACCAGAATACATTTTGGATTTCAGACAAAAACAAGAAATAGATTGCAAGATAGAATTATAGGAAATTTTGTGAGCAATTACATCCAGCAATTACAATCAGAGATAAAATGTTATAATTACACTGAATAGTTCTGAGCTGTGCTGAGGACAAGATTATAGAAGCTAGGTGCAAATAAATGATAGTTGCAAGATAAACTGTTGTGCAAAATGGGGGGGTGCAGGTGAGTGGGGGTAGCATGCAGAAGGGGTGGAGGTAATTAGGAGCAGTTGCAGGAGGAGGGGGTGAGGCTATGGAGGAGATACGTGAGTGTGTGCACCAACTGGACATTTTGAATGGTGTGAGGCAGGGAATTCCAGAGCTTAGGGAAATGATGGCTGAAAGCCACTTGGCCGATTGCCATTGCAACAGAGGGGACAGCCAAGGAGCGAGCATTGGAGCTTCTGAGGGACTGGTAGATTGGCAGGGGTAGGGAGAGTGAGGTGACGAGGTAGGAGGGGAGGGGAAGGAAATGAACCAAATGTTACAGAGAAACTTGATACAATGGGTGAGGCGCCTGTCCTCAAGCGATGAAAATGAGAGGGACTGGTGCAAGGAACAGTGATGAGTACAGAGTGGGCAGTCCAGCTAAAAATGGCAGAAAGAGTGGTAGAGAGTGTCCAGTCTGGCAAGGATTGTGGTTGGGGTGGCACTGTAGATCATGTCACCCTAAGCAAAGATCAGGCGGATCATTCTCTCTATAATAGCCTGGTGGGCCAGCACTGGAATGTAGTCTCTGTTCCTGAATAAGGCCTTGAGCTTTGGGTGCAATTTCTTTTAGGAGTAAAAAGGACCAAAAGCTTAGGAGGTAACTCGTCACAACCAGGAGATTTATCAGATTTTAATTTTTTAAGTAATTTTAATATTTCTGCACTTTTTTTACACGTTCATAAAGAAGCATATAGAAACATGTTTTTAACATCTACTTTTAAGAGTGTGAAGACATAGCCATGAATAAAGCAGAGATTGTATAATGGTTGCTCTGGGCTCCCACTCCATTTGTCTCATTTTAAGAAATGAAGTATCCTCGTAACTGCTGGAGGAACAGACCCTTCCCAATATTATAGTTGGGTAACAGGCAGCTATATGACCAAGACCACAATAAGTCCATTAGTCCAATCCAGTCTACATTTTTACATTCTCTAATAAAGAGTTTCAGATGAAAGGATCAAAGTAAGAGAAAACCTTTTAGTATATGGCTGTATTATTTCTGGGGATATGAAGAATGTTTCAGACATGGTACCGCAGGCCACAAACACACAGTAATTTAGCAAGTCTATGGCTTAGGTATGCAGTGTACGCAAACAACACAATACAACTGCAGGTCAAGTTGACCCACTAAAGCTCTTATTTGCCAGAAAGTAATTTAATGTCTAATTAATTGTTTTGTGCAGAATGGTATATATGGCAGTTGCATCATAGAACAAACCTAAAGAGGTTTTTGTGCATAATCATGTTTATGCAATACAGGGGCATTAACAGTGTGATAACATCAGTGAGGTGGGTAACAGAGATTGTTTTAAGAGTTTTCTGGTTTTTTTATAATAAATATTTTATTGGTTTTCATTTCACTAATCTTAAATAGTGCTTTCAATAAAATACATTACAGTACAGAAATCATTAACTACATTTAAAAAGGAAAATTATTTAATAGAAATATCATGCTGCATAAATATGTGATTGTTAGCCTGTTTTTAAATACTTCAGTGGGTGAAATATCGCAGAGATTCTCAATGGAACTGAACAGGTCTTGAGACTGTGTGTGTTTCTGTATAGGTCTACAATCTTTTCATCAGTGGATTTGAGGATGAAGGCCATGTGCTACTCAAATATGAGACCATAATTCAGACAGACTCTGAGGTGTTGAATTGTGTTGGCATCCTCAAGCGGTTTCTCCAGCTATCAGGTGGATTGTATAGCTACCATGACTGACTACCTTCATAGAGAAGAGCTTGATTTCTTCTGCTCTGTTATATCTGAGAGATGTTAAAGGTTATGCAAAGGCCAACTGAACAAAAGGAGCTTTGGAATTTTTGTAATTTCAGTACATCTGGACCAGCGGTTATGCTTATCTGTTGGCAGTTAAGAAAGTAATAGAAATACACGGAATTAAATTCTTAATTTTGGGGCCCGTGTAAGTAAGTAGAAGTCAATGTTTAGGTTCTGTGTTTTTGGGGTTGATTTTTCTTTGTGTAACTTTTATTTGACAGGGAAGAAATTTAGCTGGGAGAATATTTGCAGTCATTTGTGACTAGACCTGTTACTTAAGCTCTGTAAAATACATGTCTGATAAGGGGAGGAGCCGAAAGGTGACTGAGGAACTGTGGATTCAAAACAGGAGTTGCTTGAGGACTCTGTCTGCTGTAGGTGAGTCAGAGATCGGCTACCGACTTCTTTACAGCAAGGAAATAATTTAATAGAAGTACACTGAATTGAATGCTTAATGTTGGGGCCTGTGTATGTAAGTAGAAGTCAATGTTTTTGTTCTGTGTTTTTGACATTGACTTTTCTTAGTGTAACTTTTATTTGCCAAGGAAGAAATTTAGCTGGGAGAATATTTGCAGTCATTTGTGACTAGACCTGTTACTTAATCTCTGTGAAATAGGTGTCTGAAAGGAAAGAAGGCACTCACCAGGGTGGTGGGTCAGAGTTCTAGTTGATTGTTTCTGAGGGCACAGGCTTAGTCCCACCCACCTCCCCTCACCCCACCCACCCCAAGAGCATCATTTCTTTTTATCAGGGGTTCTGACATTGCTTCCCCATAAGGGCAAAGGACATACACCTGTTCATATCCTTAAAGGCACAGTACACTGAATAGAGGGTAAACACACTCACACGTTTTGACACACTGACAAAAAAAAACTATTAAACAGGAAGGGATACAGATATACAGACATATGGGGAGTGGTGCAATGCACTGTCTGTGGAGTGGCAGTCTTCCGGGAGATGTTCTGGAAGCAGTGTTGCTGCCCTATTTGCAGGTACCTCTCTGTTCTGAGGGAAGAGGTTGCCTGTCTCCATGTTGACCTGGCACAGATTCAGGAAACCTCCTCCCCACCCAGGGACCACCCAGACTACCAAAACTGCCACAGAGTTTGCCAAGAAAGAGGACTGGTTGGACCATGGTGGGCTCAGGGAGGGTGAGGGTGGTGGAACAGAGGTGCATCCCTCCAGTTGTTCCTCTTCACAAGTCAATCACCATTCTGGTGGAGTGTGATTCCTCTGTGGAGGCACCTGCAGTGGAGACCAAGGAGGATGTTGGGAACCTCCACAAAGGAGACCCACAAGAGGATGGCATGGGATACCACAGGGGAAGGAAATAACTCCTGGTGGGGACTCAATCATTTGGGGGGTAAAACTGGGAGAGGAATGGAGAGGAGGTAAGGTGCCTGCCCAGCGCCATGGTTTGGAAGGACAGGAAGTGAATCTTTAGGATTGTGGGAGCAGCTACACAAGGGAGGGAGCTGGATGTAATTGTCCACCTAGGGACAAATGACCTGGCTGGGAATGGGATCAGAGCAGTGCAGCAGGAGTTTGTGGAGTTGGGGAGGGGCCTTAGACAATGGGTACACATGGTAACTTTCTCAGAAGTGCTACCTGTCTATAGCATGGGTGAGGCTAGGATTCAATGACTGGTTGAAAAACTGGTGCAGAGCTCAGGGATTTGGCTTCATTGGGGACTGGGGGTCCAGCTGGAGGGATACAGGCCTATACTGGCATGATGGTCTGCATCTGTTCTGGAGGGGAATCAGGATCCTAGGTGATAGGTTTAAATGTTCATTGGCAAGCATTTAAACTAGCCAAGGGGGAGGCACTGAAGAGAAGGAGGGAAATTCCAGCCCCCCCACAACAAAACAGGGTAGTTAGCAAAGTGGACACAAAGGTAGAGAAGTCAATAGGGAGAAGAACAGGGATAAATCCAGAAAAAGACAAAGGCATTAAGGACAGGGAAGGGCCTAAAAGGGGTAAGGCCATCAAAAAATGAAGGGTGATGAGTACCAATGCCTGTAGTCTGGGTAACAAGCTCCCTGAACTAGTCGTCTTGATGAAAGAGGGATGCCTGGATATCGTGGCAGTCACAGAAACATGGTACACAGAGAACCATGCCTGTGATGTCAACATACCAAGGTACACAATCTACAGGAGTGACAAGGAGGGTAAAAGAGGAGGAGGAATAGCTCTCTACATAAGGCAAGGAATCAAAGCAACAGAACTAAAGAGTAAACAGGGAGGGGAGGCAGCATAGTGGGTCATCTTGGAGACAGGAAATGGCACCACAATCTGCACAGGGGTTGTTTACAGACCCCCCTCAGGGGAGGTAATGAACAAGGAAATGATAGAAGGAATCCTTCATTGAGAGATATCATTGTTGAGGACCTTGAATAAGCCAGATGTTAACTGGAGCACCTTTACTGCAGCCACATCCAACAGCAGGGTCATTCTCAATGCCCTACAGGGCACATGTCTCAGACGGCTAGTGTTGGAACCCTCTCAGGAGGGAGCAATCTTAGACCTGTTACTTTCAAATGGGGATAGAGAGAGGATCTCAGATTTAAAAGTAGGTAGCCATCTGGGAACAAGCGACCACCAACCAGTGTGGTTCACAATAAACACAGCTATACAGTCAAGCCATACAAAAGCAATGGTATTGGACTTTAGGAGGGCTGACTTCGGCAAAATGGGAGAATGCCTCAGAAAAGCACTAGCAAACAGGCAAGAAGGAGGGGTGGAAGAACAATGGAGAAAAATCAAAACAAAACGAAGAAAAGAGCCACTATCTTTCTCAAAAGAGGTGGCAGGGAAGGTTAAGGAAAAGAGGATAGCATTCAGGAAATATAAGGTAACACAGATGGAGCAGGACAGAGAACTATATCAGTTAAAGCAGAAGGAGGCAGGAAAGGCTGTCAGAATAGCAAAGGTCCAAACTGAGGAAAAGATAGCCAACTCTGTTAAGAAGGGGGATAAAACCTTTTATAGATACATTAGGGAATGAAGAAACTCCAAGGGAGGGATACTGAGGCTTAATAAAGGGGAAGGAATGTGGGCAGAGGGTGACAGTGAAAAAGCAGGGATACTGAATGAATGCTTCTGCTCAGTATTCACAAAAGAAGAGGAAGAGGAGGTACCTAAACCAAATAATAGAGACACTCGGATAGGGGGGGTCGATACCAGTCCATTCACAGAAGAAAGGGTTCTGAAAGAACTCTTAAAACTGAAGGGGGACAAAGCAATGGGGTCTGATGGGATTCACCGAAGAATTCTAAAAGAACTAAGGGTAGAACTAGTGACATCATTGACTACCCTCTTTAACAAATCATGGGAGGATGGGGTGGTGCCCGAGGACTGGAGAAGAGCAGATGTGATTCCATGTCACAAAAGTGGGAGCAAGGCAGAGGCAGGAAACTACAGACCTATTAGTTTGACCTCAGTGGTAGGGAAAATGATGGAATCACTTTTGAAGGAAATAACTGTTGAGTACCTAGAGGCAAGCGGGTCACAGGACCCAAGGCAGAATGGATTCATAGCAGGAAGGTCATGTCAGATGAATCTAATAGATTTCTTTGACTAGGTGACTAAAGCAGTAGACCAGGGAGGGGCTGTGGATATGGCCTACCTAGACTTTAGCAAGGCATTTGACACAGTCCCACACAAAAGATTAATACAGGAGTTAGCCAGCCTTGGAGTGGGTCCCAAGGTGGTAGCCTGGATAAAAAATTGGCTGGACAACAGAACTCAGAGAGTAATAGTAAACGGAGTCCACTCTGAAGAAAGGAGGATTACTAGCGGAATACTGCATGGTTCAGTACTGGGACCGGTCCTCTTTAATGTCTTTATAAGTGACATTGCAGAGGGACTGGAAGGAAAGGTATGTCTCTTTGCAGATGACACAAAGATCTGCAACAGGGTTGATACAGAAGATGGGGTAGAAAGGATGAGAAGGGACTTGGCAAGGTTGGAGGAATGGTCAAATGTCTGGCAGCTTAGATTCAACGTCAAGTGCAAAGTATTGCACCTGGGAAACAAAAACCCAGGGGAGGAGTTCACACTGAGAGGGTGAGATACTAACAACAACAAAAATGGAAAGGGACCTGGGGGTAGTCATATCAGATGATTTAAAGGTGGGCAAACAATGTGAGAAGGCAGTAAGGAGGGCTGGTGGGATACTAGGATGCATAAGGAGAGGAATCACCAGTAGAAAACAAAAGTTGTTATCCCTCGTACAGACAGTTGGTGAGACCCTTCTGAAGTACTGCATGCAGTTCTGAGACCTCATCTCCACAAGGACATAGAGAGAATGGAGGCTGTCCAGAGGAGGGCAACTAAAATGGCGCAGGATCTCAAGGAAAGAAGGGGGCATGGTGGAAACTTTAAGTACCTCAAGGGAATCAACAAAGTCCAAGAGGGTAGCATCTTTCAGAAAAAGAGATATGTAAGAACAAGGGGGCCCAATTTGAAGATAGAGGGGGCAACGGCTCAGAGGTAATGTGAGGAAGTTTTTTTTTCACAGAGAGGGTTGTGGATACATGGAACAGCCTTCCTGAGGAGGTAGTGAAGTCAAAAACAGTGGGGGAATTCAAGAATGCATGGGACAGACATAAGGCAATTCTAGTGGGGGTAGGAGGGAGTAGGCTGTTTGTTAACCAGGATCTGCAGCTTATCCATTAGGTAGGGGAAATGGGCAGACTAGGTGGGCGAAGAGGTCCTTATCTGCCATCAAATTCTGTGTTTCTATGTTTCTAAATAGCACTGTGTCCATGCAGAGTAATTGGATAACTAGCGATGTTAAAGATACAGTTCTCTGTACATAATTCTGTTGACTTATAAAAGTAATAATTATGGGCCGGCCTGTCAGCACAGCGGTTGGATTTCCGCTTGAGACACCGGTGACCGGGGTTCGTTAGTGAGCTCTGGTCACTGGAGGGCTGGCTGGGAGGAACAGGCTGCAGCGTCCATCGACAGCTTGCCTGTTCCGGGGGCAGGATAGGGAAAGCAGCTCGGTGTTCACTGACAACTGACGGAAGCTAGGGATGCAGCATTAAATTGAGTGCCTTGGGGTCTGATTGGCCCCCAGGCGTAGGTCTGGAGCTCAGGCGACTCTTGTAGGCAGCTATGGGGGAGGCATTGCAGACGTCGGCGGTCATGCCTTGACATCTGGGCAAAGTGCAACACCCTCGAGAAAACCGGAAAAAAGCCTGCCATCTCCGGAGAGACAGAGAGCCGGAGACATGCCCACAATATGCCTCCACCCACCCGATGGATCCAGAACTGACAAAATTTAAGTCTTGGGGTGTTCTGGCCCCACCTCATCCCCATTTGGTGGGTTAAGCTGCAGCTCCCTGGGGCCTCGGAGACCGCTGCTAGTAGGGAGTGTGGCAGTGGGATGTCTGTCTTCTCTCTCCCAATGGGTCAGAGATGGCAGGCTGGGGGGGAGAATAAATAGTGATTTCAAAAAAAAAAAAAGTAATAATTACGTTTAGTGATAATGGAGCAGAGCACTTCTTTATATATACAACATGGTCAATTATCTATGTGAGTGGCTCAGAAGGCAGCATTCTCACCTCTGAGGCCAGAAGATCAGAAGGTCATGGGTTCTAGCCCCAGGTACATGGAGTAATTCCCATAACTGAAGCTGTAGTGTAGTATGAGATGGGTGCTGTACTGTTGAAGTGCCATCCTTTGGATGAGGCATTAAGCCAAGGTTCATTCTTCCTATCCCTGGTCACTGTCAAGGTGGAAGTTAAACAGTCCATGGCATTTATTAAGGAAGAATAGGGGCATTTTTATTAAAAGAGAAAAATCAAACAATGGGCTATATGCACTAGTGTGCGTCGGGTACACCCAAATGGTGTGTACCTGGCCTGTGCAGCTCCACACCCACCAGCAGCATTCACTATCAGTGGCCACCTGTCTGTGTCCTCCCATATGCAGCTGCATGAGGACAGATAGCGGGACACAGGCGGGCATCCAGTTGGATACTCATCCTGGTCCCGAAAGTGGGTCCCATGCTGCGCATGAGCAGGGGATCCTGGGACGGCATGGGACAATTTTGTTTTTAAACCATGGGTGAGTGCCCAACTGGCTTCCTCCAACCCTCCCTATCAGCCCAGTGGGCTGAGTCAGCAGGGTTGAGGATGTTCCTGTTCCACCTTAGCTGTGGCTGGCGGAACGCATGCACAAGGGGCTCTCACACCTGTCATGAATGCTGCCAGAGGTCCACTGGACTCCCGTTGAGTGGCATTCCAACATAGGGTTGTCTCTGCACCTTCACATAGGCAACCCACACTTTTATGCATAGGACCCAACATCTGTAGACAAAGATAGCAAAACAGACAGACAATCAAAACGTGAAACCGTAACCAAGCAATTGAAAAAGAAATTAACTAAATGAAGTAACAAATCCAGGAAAACAAAGCAAAAGAGATAAATGGAAATTATGCACCTACCGTAATTCTTGATCTTCTTGGACGAAGTCTCCAGCACTCATTCACACTAATGGGACTATGCTGGTGGCACTAGGACCCCACGGAAGCCAAAAATCTTCAGAAGGGTTGGGGCTGGGATAGGACTGTGCATGTGTGGTGCCATGAGACTAGCTCACGCCATATAGGCCATCCCGGTGTCGACCCTCCAACCACCTCAGTACCTTTTTGACCAAGGAGGTGCAGCGTAAACTAACTTAAGAAAACCTAACTCTAACTTCCGGGCATAAGATGGCCCAGATGACCCATGTAAGAAGGGTCAATTCAACAATGTCTTCACAGCCCAAACAAGAAGGAAGTGAAGACCAAAAACAGAATGAATGAGCTCGGGGGATGATGGGTAGGCGTGTGAATGAGTGGTGCAGACATTGTCCAATAAGATAAAAATTACGGTAGGTCACGCACTTTCATATCTTCCTAGACTAAAAGTCTGCACCACTCATTCACACTAATGGAAGAGTACTGAGCTAAAATCAACTCCCGAGTAGGGTGGCAGGAGACAGCTCACCAAGACAGAAGTCCAAAATGATTATCCTGCCAAGAAAATGAACTGTCTGGCATGGACACTCAGAATTTAGTGCTTCACAAAGGTATGCACTGAGCTCCAAGTCGCCGCCTTGCAGATGTCTGCAATGGGCACATTATGACTCTTAACCAGGAAAGCTGCAACCACTCTGGTACAGTGGGTGTGAACCTAGCCTTCCAACTTGACCTACGTCATGGATTAACAATGTCAAAGACATGCTACTAACCATGCAAAAAATACATCTAATGGCAACAGACTGACCAGCTGAGGCATGCTGAAAGATACAAGAGTTGCTTGGATTGCGTATCTCTTTCGTTCTGTCAATGTAGAATCATGGAACCCTCCTAACATCCAGAGAATGAAGGGAGTGTTCCCCTTCATTCTGGAAGTAAGCGAAGTAAGAGGCAGAAGCAAAGGCTGGTAGAGCTGACAGTCTGAAACCACTCTGGATAGGAATTTATGGTGAGTACGGAGTACCACCCTGTCCTGAAGATAGACAGTGTAAGGGGGGTCTGAAACCAAAGCATGAATTTCAGGTACCCCGCAAGTGAAAGTGACAGCCACTAAGAAGGCTGTCTTCCAGGTCAGAAATTTCAATTTATAGGTAGCTAGCAGCTCCAAGGGTTTACGGGTGAGCAATCTAGCACCAGGTTAGTATCTTATGCAGCCACTGGTCTACAGATAGGGGGTTTAGTATATAGGATACCTTTTAGGAATCTCTTGACTAACAGTAACTGAGTCAGTGACATGTTCTGTACTGGCTCAAGATGGGCCAAAAACATGCAGAGGTGTACCTTCACTACCAAGTATTGCAGACCTGCGTTCAACACATTCAAGAGGCACTTCAACACTTTACTTGGTGGGCAAGCAAAGAGACCAGATGGGACTTTGCACACCAGATTGAAAAGTGTTTCCACTTAGCTGCGTAAGCCTTCCTGGTGGAAGGCCTATTCATGGTTAAGATTTCTGTGATTGTCTGGGAAACCTCAAACCTGCCCACTTCTATCTTCTGAGGAGCCTGGCATGGAGATGAAGGGCGTGCAGGTTGGGATGGACCAAAGGTCCCTGTGTCAGAAGGTCCACTTGTAGAGGGAGTTGCCTCAGGGGAACTTCTGACAGTCTGTTGATCAATGGAAATCATATCTGTCAAGGCCAGGATGGTGTGATGAGAATCATCCTGCCCCCCTGTGCCTCCAACTTGAGCAGCACCCTCTGAACTAAGGGAGGGGAGGAAAGTGTACAGGAAGCGTCTTGTCCTCTACAGCCTGAATGCATCCTGACAGAAAACACCAGGTTCTGGATTTCTGATGCAGGATAGAGGCAGTTTTGCATTGACAGCGAACAGAAAAAGGTCCAGGTCCAGTCTGCCCCACTCATCAAATAGTGACTGCACAACATCTGAACCGGCTCACAAGTCACAACTGGGGTACCTCAGGGATCAGTCCTGGGGCCAGTTCTCTTCAATATCTTCATTAGTGACATTGCAGATGACACCAAGATTTGCAACAGAGTAGATGATCCAGATGAGGTGGGCAGAATGAGAAGAGATCTGGATAAACTAGCAAAATGGTCAGAAGAGTGGCAACTGGGATTTAATGCAAAGAAGTGCAAGATCATACACATAGGGAAGAGAAACCCTGAAGCCACCTATAGGCTGGGAGGGGAGTTGCTGGCAGTCACAAAGGAAGAAAGAGACTCGGGCATCATCATCACCGATGACCTGAAATCATCCAAGGAGACCTCTAAAGCAGTAGGTAAGGCTAGGGGGACATCAGGGTGTATTAGTAGGTGTATCACAAGTCGTAAAAGGGAGATAATAATCCCTCTTTACAAGACACTGGTTAGGCCCCATCTGGAGTACTGCGGCAGTACTGAGGCCACACCTCACAAGGATATTAACAAACTGAGGCAGTCCAGAGAAGGGCAACCAAAATGGTGCAGGGACTGCATCAGAAGACATATAGGACAGATTAACGGAGCTCAATATGTATACCCTTGAGCAAAGGAGGAGAGAGTGATATGATCGAGGCATTCAAACACCTTAAGGGCATTAACAAGGTGAAAGAGTCTAACATGTTTAAATATAAGAAAATAGCAGGACAAGAGGACACAGCATGAGATTAGAGGGAGGCTGATTAAGGGGAATGTGGAAGTTCTTTTTACAGAAAGGGTGGTGGATGCATGGAATGGCCTACCTCAGGAAGTGGTGGCTATGAATACAGTGCAGGGCTTCAAACAGGCATGGAATAGGCATAAGGGAGCAATACAGATGAGTATAAATAGATAGGCCACTGACAGAGCAAAGGCCCGTGGCACATTTATAAGGTAGAAAAAAAAATTGGCAGACTGGATGGGTCTTGCGGTCCTTATCTGCCATCAATTTCTATGTTTCTATGTTTCATCATGCTCGAGGCACCACTCTCACATCCTCATTGCCTTCCTGCACAGAGGGTATGGGAGCACTCCACCCTGCTTGTTGAGGTAATACATCACAGCTTTGTCATCCATCCAAAGGAGAATCACTTTGTGGCAGAGAGCATCCTTCAGGACCCGGACAGTGTATAAGACAGCTCTCATCTCTAGAATATTTATAAGAAGATGAGGCTCCTCCTGGCTCCACACCTGAGTGTGGAGATCTTGACAGTGAGCTCCCCAACCAATCAAGAATGCAACCATGGCGATGATGATCTGAGATTTCATGGGGGAAGGGGTAGACCTTGTAGAAGCTTGCTCAACTGCATCTACCATGCGAGTGATATTTTCTGAAGCTCTGTCACATTATGTGGAGGATTACAGGTGCAGGGTCAGTGACCACTGCTTGCTGCGGATGATGCCATGAGTCCCAGCATCTGCTGAATCGAAAGGGGCAACAGAGATGTTTTCCATGTTGTAATGAGCCATCTGAAGATGTAATTTCTCCAGTCCTCTGGAGGGAAAACCCTCACCCTGGAGGTATGCATTAGGGCTCCTATGAAAAGGAGCTGCTGGGAAGGTGAATCTGACACTTTCCCCGAATCAGAAGCCCCCCCCCCCAAAAGTGAGCAACTGAGAAGCTGTGGTGACTGCTTCCTGTGTCTTCTGCCCAGATGGGCTGGCTAGGAGACAATCGTTCAGGTAGTGAAGAATTAAACGTCAAGGTTTTAGTGAACTCCTCCCTGAACAGGTACTTGTTTAACCTTCCAAGGTCAATAACTGTCAGGACTGGGAGGGGCCAGGAGTAGGTGGAAGCATGAAGAAGGAAAAGAGGGGTGAGGGGGTGGGGCAGTTAGCCTGGCAGAATTACAGGAGGAGGAAAGTGGGGGAGAGGGAGAGATAGGGTAGGGGTATGGGAGAGGGCCAGGAGTAGGTAGTGGCATGAGGGAGGAGAAGACGGGTGAGGGGGTGGGGAAAATTAACTAGGGGCAGTTACAGGTGGGAGCAGTGTGGACTTGGAGTAGAGAGGATAGAGAATGTTTGGAGGAAGCAGAGCAAATGGTTAGGGGGAGAGAATTGCAGAGTTTAGGAAAGCAGAAGGAGAAAGCCTGACTGGCAAGGGATTTATGAGATGGGAGCAAGAGGGAATGATAGCCTGGGTTACAGAGGGAGCAGGAAGAGGGAGGGGTATGTGAGAGAAGGGAGCTCAGATAGGGGGGAAGGATGCCAGACAGAACTTAGAAATGAAAGAGGTGCAGCGGGTAGGCGGCGATCTTCCAGGGAAGGGAGGAAGAGAGCAGAATACAGAGAACAATGGTGAGTTTATTACTAAAGTCATATGCATGAAAACAGGATAGTTATTCTTTGAAGGTTCATCAGCTCCTATTGCTTCTTCCCAACCCGATGTCATACTATTCTGATTGTGACATCACATTTATTCCTATGGCAACAGACTGTGATGTCACAACAGAGCATTATAATTTCATGAGGGCATAAAGCTGTAGAGGCAGATGAACTCTAAGGGATAAATATCTTTGTTTTTGTGAAAATATCTTCAATAAGTAATGGACAGGAGAAAGCTAAGGAAGATATATGAAATACAAACTGAATTGTGTCTAAATATTATGGTTTCCAAAGTTTTCCCAAAGACGTTAGCTGCTCTTTGAGATCTTGTAAAACCATAACTGTGAAGCCAGGGGCTGAGACCACGTCCAGCTACAGAGCTTCTTGGCCACAGATGTTTCAGCATTTTCCATGTCAGAGGAGGCATCCTTTTTTTCCCCCCATAATAGATTTTTATTGATTTTCCAAAATACAGTACAGTACAACAATAAAATTCAACATAAGATATAAGCAGGTAAGGCATAACGAATCCCCCGCTGGTCGAGAGGACTGCTAAGGCATAGCCATCCCCCACAGCTCGATCCAAGAAACGGCCCCCAGAATGAATCCCCCACCGGTCGAGAGGGCTGCTAAGGCATAGCTCTCCCCCACAGCTCGATCCAAGAAACGGCCACCAGAACGAATCCCCCGCCAGTCGAGAGGGCTGCTAAGGCACAGCCCTCCCCCACAGCTCAAGCCAAGAAACAGCCACCAGAATGAATCCCCCGCCGGTCGAGAGGGCTGCTAAGGCATAGCCCTCCCCCACAGCTCGAGCCAAGAAACGGCCACCAGAACGAATCCCCCGCCGGTCGAGAGGGCTGCCAAGGCATAGCCCTCCCCCACAGCTCGATCCAAGAAACGGCCACCAGAACGAATCCCCTGCCGGTTGAGAGGGCGGCTAAGGCATAGCCCTCCCCCACAGTTCGATCCAAGAAACGGCCACCAGAACGAATCCCCCGCTGGTCGAGAGGGCTGCTAAGGCATAGCCCTCCCCCACAGCTCGATCCAAGAAATGGCCACCAGGTAGTTAACAGAACAGCAAGCTTGCCTGATTTGGGAACCTCTACTGATTGAATCTGGCTGTTTTTTTTTTTCAAACTGAATCTCTCTTGGCACCATTTTTAAGATGCTTTATATTGTATCGGACAAACAGTGGAGATAGTGAAACAGTGGAGAGAGTCTTATTTCTGAAAGAAAGTGCTGCCTTGCAGAATCAGTACCTTCCCTTTAACACGTCTTTTTTGTTAAATTGCTGCTTGTGAATGATAGAGTTACCTAGTGATGCTATTTAGTAACTGAAACCTCTGCACTGTTTGAGCCCAAAAAAAAGACATCTCCCAAACACTGCTGTCCTATTGTAAAATTAATCCAGTTTCTGCATTGAATCGCTAGTGTTAAACCACAGGAACCCCCCACCCTCCTAATCCCTATCTAAACACACTGTTTTCTTCTTCTCCTCCACAGAACAAATCCCCCACCGGTCGAGAGGGCTGCTAAGGCATAGCCCTTCCCCACAGCTCGATCCAAGAAACGGCCACCAGGTAGTTAACAGAGCAGCAAGCTTGCCTGATTTGGGAACCTCTATTGATTGAATCTGGCTTTGCCCCACCGAATGCTATGCATTCGGCCCCCCACCGCCCCCACCACCACCCTTGGTCGGCATCCCAATATATAGGTTGATTTCTGACCATATGATCATGAAATAACCATCAGGTCACTTTCCCATCTGCAGCTTATCATCTTCCACCACTAGAGGCCCCTCCACCTTCTCTCTCTCTTTTTTTTTTTTCCTTTTTATGTTGGCTTGCCGCACTGGTGCGGCAGTCAACGTATTGGGAGAGTGCAGCTTTGGGGGCGCGGCTGCTGTTGGGCGAATGCAGGACACGCATCAGTAGGTGCGTCCATCACTCCCCAATAAGCCAGCATGCTAGCGCTGACACCAACATTATGTAAAGTGGACAAAACTTCTTAACAAAGTGCCGCTGCAATCAGAGACAAGCTCGTCATGCAGCGTCACTTTGTTTAGAAGTTATGTCCACTTTACTACTGCCGTCCCCCCAGTACAGGGTGCCATGCCGAAGCCCACCCCAGCATGGCAACTGATGCCATGGCCGAGGGTGCCCAATCCCATCGGCTCCACTGTCCTCCCCGAGTACAGGGTGCCACGCTGGCAGCCCACCCCAGCATGGCAACTGATGCATGGCGATGGGGGTGCCTAATCCCCCATCGGCTCCAGGCCCCCCCAGCTATCTCTGCTACTGGGAGTCCACCCCACGTGACAAACGCCCCTGCCATCTTTTTTTTTTTTAAACCTGCAAATTAAAATGGTCCCACGGTGCTTCTCCCTGCCCCCTCCCAGAACCCGCACTCACCCACTGCGACCCTACCTCCCCGCCCCCCTCACCCCATACTTACCTCCGGAGTCCAGTGCGACGATCTTCGGTGGACCGGGAACACATCTGCACTCTTCAAAGCCGACCGCGAACTGAGGAAATGCCGGTAAGCTGTATAATCGGCTAGCTAGGGTTTTTTCAACTTTGTTGAATATCTGAGGCATTTTTTGGAATTTTTGCACCAAATTTTCAACATGGGGTTTTTGGGACCCCTCCTCATGAATTCTGTCACTGTCATGGCGTTTATCGGCCTCGAAGGTGATTTCGTGAGTCGCCGTGCCAAATCACCTTCGGGCCCATTAACAAAATGACAGTGGTGGTGTTCATGAGGTGCCCTCTTAAAAGCCTAAGTTCCAAATTTGGTGGAAAAAAATATCCAACAAATGCCTGTTTACAAGCTTGTGTTCTTTGATTTTCATAGTTTCGTAACTTGCGCATTCACAATATTTTACTGCCGGTTTTCGGCATTGTCATTTTGTACACCTCCTTGTTAACAGTACAGCTGTCATTTTCCACATCCTGCCCAAAATGTGTTTCCGCACTTCAGCGCACAATAAGCATGGTCGGGAAATCAGTGTTTGGGCCAGATTATGAAACTGACAGTGACACAGTTCATGAGCAGAGGACCAAAATGCCTATGTTGAAAATTTGGTGATGATACTCCAAAATAACTGTGTTATGAGCACGCGTTGGTACTGCACACACGCCATACTGCTTTTGTGATATTTTCAGTCTGGATTTTCACCATTGCCATTTTTCCACACCTCTTGATGAACAGTACAGCCGTCATTTGACATATCATGCCCAAAATGTGTTTTCGCACTTCCGGCGCAGAATAGCGTGGTCGCTGTGCGAAATCACTTCTTGGGACACTTTGAGGAAATAACAGTGACACTGTACATGAGCAGAGGTGCTAAAATGCCTATGTTGAAAATTTGGTGCCAAATGCCCATAAAATGGCAGTGTTGCAAGCGTGCATTGCATATTTCCCACACACCCTAGTAGCTTCGCAAATTTGGTATATTTACATGCCACATTTTCAACACTGGCATTTTTACACCTCCTTATGAACTGTGCAGCTGTCATTTCTCACATCCTGCCTGACATGTTTTCCCGCACTACACTACCAAACACCCAAAGGGACACCCTAATGCTTGTCACTGTCTGCAGGGTGGGGGTGGGTTGGCATCAGTTCAATACTTCACTGCCATTCCTATGATGCATCTGTCTAACTCCTGCACTACCAATGCCAATGCCAGCAAGCCAACATTCGGCATTGACAAATGCTTGTTTCCTTTTCTCTCCAGCCCTGTCACTTACCTCCTCACATCTCTGCCAGGCCATGCTCCCACTTACCCTCATCACTCTACTCCTGCACTTCCCTCAGGCACCTTCTCCCCTTCCCCCACCCAGCACGTGAAAATAGGGAACAATACTGAAACCCCTGTCAACATCCAGGCTGGCACTCCCTGCCCTGCAACAAAAACTATCGAACCCCCCACAGCACATACACTGACACCTCCACCGCACCCCAGGTTGTCACCTCCCATGGAAAGAAACCCGCTGGAGCCCCTTTCCTTTGCCAACCTCCTCCACATCCACAACACAGCAACCCTCACCCCCTTCCTCCCTATCTGCCCCTCACCTTGAAACGTCCAATACCCACGATCAGACGCACACAGCATAAATGCCAAAGACCTTCTACTCGAACAAACTGCAACCGACTCAGGTCTCTCATTCTACTTCTTCTTCTAACAGGTAATGTCCACCCAAACCCTGGCCCCCAATTTTCCCCACGATCCCACCCGTCGCCAGGAAATGGCCTGTGCATTGCCTCACTAAACATCTGCAGCCTACAAAAAAAATGGGACTCCTTTCATAGCTGGGTACTCCAACACCACCCTAACATCATTGCCCTCAGTGAAACCTGGCTGTTCCCCTCCGTCCCCGACTCAGCAGTTAACCTTCCTGGGTACTGCCTTTATCACTCCAACCATACAGGAAAGCGAGGGGGTGGCTGTGCTGCCTACCTCAAGGACTCCCTCACTGCCCACCTACTTCCCCTACCCATGCTAACATCCAGGGCCCAGACCCTCACCCTAATAATAACACTAGGTAGATCAACATCACCTCTCCTCCTCACCACGGCCTACGTCCCACCCAGAGACCAGAAGCTAGCCTTCCAAGCCATCATGTCCTACCTCGCCATCCTGCACCCTAAACAAGAAAAAATACTACTGGGGGATTTCAACATAAACTGGCTGGCCAAAACAGCCGCCCCTTACATTAACAAGGCCATGGCACTTGATCTCACTCAGGTCATCAAAACCCCCACCCGGTTTCACGCCCGCACAGGCGCAACCACTTTACTAGACCTAGTTTTCACAAACTGACCTCACAAAATAACAAGCACCCAAGTTCTCCCCGACACCCTCAGCGACCACTGTCCAGTACTCTGCAACTGGTCTGGTATCCCCACCAAAACCACCCCCAAAATCACTACACAATGCAAACTAGGGCCTGGTAAACTGGCCTTTCTCAGGGCCCACCTCAGAGAATGGGACTGGACACCCCTCACTAGCACCCTCGACCCTGACCACACCCTCGAACTTTTTATCAACATCTTCAACTCAGTCTGTGACAAGTTTGCCCCCCTCACCAAATCTAGGACCAAGGGGAATCATGCCCCATGGTTCTCGGACCACCTCCAAGGCCTACTAGGTCAGCAGGATGCACTATGGCACCTTGCCGATGAGACTAAACGGCCTCAGGATAGGCAACGTTATCGGGAGGCCCGAAACAAATGCACCTGGGCCATACGCACTGCCAAAGCAAACTATTATAAAGTCACCTTAACCTTCGCATGGGGAAATGGTTGTAAGTTCTGGGAGAACATAAAGGAACTCTGTGGCAAAGGCCCAAATCTGCCACCTGACCAAATACTCATAGATGGTAGCATCACCACCGACCCTCTCAAAATTGCCTCGGCCCTAAACACGCTTTCACTAATCTCTCCCATTATTTGCCCCAAATTTCTGACCCCGCTTGGCCCGTATCACCCCCATCCCCCTTGCTCCACTTTTCTACTATGAGTCCTTACACCAGAGACCGCCAAACCCTACCTTACAAAAGCTATAAGTAAAACCGCTACAGTCACGACTCCCTGGACCTTAAACTCCTCCGCCTCACCCTCCAGGAAGTCCTAGCCCTGCTCACCCACATTCTAAATCGCTCCCTCTGTCAAGGGAAATTCCCTACCCACTGGAAATCGGCCTACATCACACCTATCCATAAAAGTGGTAACCGCACATCCACGAACAACTACCGCCACATCTCTATCCTACCCCCTTTGTCTAAGGCACTAGAACGCATAGTCGCCGACCAACTCACTGAACACCTAAACAAATATAATCTATTAATCAGACAGCAACATGGCTTTCATATTGGCCATAGCACCACTACCGCCCTCCTCGAATTCACCTCCCATGTCCACTCAGCCCTAGACCAGGGCCACCTCACTGGCGCCATCTTCGTAGACCTATCTAAAGCATTCGACACAGTAAACCATGCCCTCTTACTGAACACCTTGGCCTACATGGGTTTCTCAAATGACACACTAAACTGGTTCACCAGCTATCTCTCCGATAGAATGCAGATAGTCAACATAGGCCCTGTCCTATCACCTCGCCTCCCAATCCGCTCTGGTGTCCCACAGGGCTCCATACTCAGCCCCCTACTTTTCAGCATGTACCTCAACTCCCTCCCATACTCATGCCCCAAAAATCTCCTCCTTTATGCAGATGATGCAGTCTTGTTCGCCTCTGACCCAGCTCCCCTCAAACTCCACCAATCTCTCCAGCACTCTTTCCACAAAATCGAAGACTGGCTCACCACCCAGCGCCTTATTATCAATTATAATAAGACCAAAGTCATTATATTCGCCCACCCCCAGAACCCACACAAGAACCGCTGCCCCCAATTTCTCACTGCAAATCAGACCCCCCTAGAACAAGTAAATTGTTATAAATACTTAGGGATCACATTAGACCCCGCCCTCAGTTTTACTCAACATATCCAGCACCTATCAACTGCCCTTAGCTCCAAACTAGGTGTACTCTACAGGTACAAACACTGCCTCACCCCTGAAGCACTCCAACTCACCATAAACTCCTTAATCCTCTCCCTGCTAGACTACGGCATCCTAATATACAGTGCTGCCCCACCACTACCCTAAACAGACTCAGGCTCGTGCTAAATAAAGCCTGCCATCTCATCCTAGGTTGTGATCATTTCACCCACTCCCGCTCCCTTTACAGCAGCTCAAACTTGCTAAACCTGGATAGCAGAATCAGATACCACACCTGCCTTATGACGAAAAAGGTATTATTAGGCCTCACCCCACCCTCCCTAGACCAAATTATCCTCCCAACACCTCCAGGCAAAACAACCCGTAGCTCAAGCAAACACCTACTAAGGATACCCCATTGCCGGACCTCCCAATACCAACGTACTTTCAGTTTTAGGGCCCCCACCTGGACAAACTCCCTCCCTAGTCATATAGCTGATGAAACAAGGCTGGGTCCTTATAAATCTAAGCTAAGGGAATACCTTCAGACCTCATACCAATGTGACTGCCCTTGACAATGTACTTGAATCTCTGTTAGCCATCTACTAACATAGCTATGTAACTTATTGTGAATGTTATCTGTAATGTGTTGCAATCTGTATCTCAAGTCTAGTCCCTGTACCATTTTATGTATGACGTGGAACCTTTGTAAATGAGTCCCTGACTCAAAGGTCTTTCCGAATATTACAATAAAATAAAATAAAAAAATAAATATGGAAATATTTTTTAACCAAAACTGGTGATACAGAGTCATGTGCATATAACAATTACAGTACATAGCCAGTGTAGATAATAGAATAACAAGGACAAACAAAATGTAAACAGTCATAACATTGTGACATATGACAAAATCCTTAGAGTAATTTAAATTTTGGAACTAGCAAAAATGTGTTACAACTTAAAATCTGAGTGAGGTACAGTGGGTATACTACTTCAGTCTGTTGTTATCTAACCATACTTAGCAAACTGAGTTTCAATGGTCAGGGTACACATTAGCCACTTAACTGAATAAAGGGGCCCCAGACCTTTAGGAATGTGTCCTGTTTAACTACCATAGAATAGGCAACTCTTTCATTATTAGCTGTAATGCTTTGTTTTTTTATTTTTATTTTATTTATTATTATTTTGGAAGACACCTTTGGGCCAAGGCTCTTTTACAAAGGTTCCAAGTTGGGGAAACAATACAGAACATAGTGAAGACAATAACAAGTACAGTAGTTTCAAGCACCCATAGGATTTGTCGGGTACATTAAAGCTTTCATATGGAATTACTGTAATATGTACAATAATTCACAGTATGTATGTTAAGTTACAGTAATTTGTGTATATTATTCAAGAACATAGGTACAATAGAAAAACAGTTGTAATGTGGTTCACTAGAATAAATTAGAAACTGCTAGGAGAGATGGTAGATACTTGTAGAGGAAGCTATGGGAGAGAATGTAGATAACAGTGAGGAAATAAAAAGGGAGGAGATAGGAGATAGGGGGGGTACAGGGGGGGACTTGGGGGGTAATTAGAGGGAAGGAGAGTAAGTTTAGTTAGGAGAAACATTCACAGGAGGCCTTTGTGACAAGCTGATGATGCAGGTTGCGCTTGAAAGTGCCCAGGGTAGTGTCGTTGATAACAGCAGGTGGAAGCAAGTTGTACCAGGGTGAGGCTATGTATGTAAAGGAGTGTTGTATTTGGGTAGTGTGGCAGCAGGGAACAGAAAAAGTAAGATATTCTGAGCTCCTGGTTAGGCAGGGGCCACAGCGGGGGACCAGTAAGGACTGAGCCCTTGAGGGTAGGAGATTTAAGGTAATCTTTTTTGTTAGCATACAGGTCTGGTACTTGAGTCTGCTGGGGAGTTGGAGCCAGTTTGCTTGCTTGTAGATGTCACAGGTATGTGAAAGGCATGGAACAGAGGTCAGTAGATGACATGCCTTGTTAAGGGCAATGGTTATTCGTCGAAGTGCGGTGTCAGTGGCAGAGCCATAGATCATAAGCCCATAGTCAATTATTGATATAACAGAGCTCTGAATGGCAATGCTTAGGGCTTCATTGGTGAGGCAGCTCCTATGTCTAAAGAGAAATACAATGCGGGTGTTCATGACCTTGACAATGCTCTCAATGTGTTCAGAGTAAGACAAGGTGCTGTCGAGGGTAACCCCCAGGTATTTAAACAGTTGGACATGTTCGAGCAATGTCCCTTCACTGTTTGTGATAGACATTTGTTTTGATGTTTGTTATGGATGCCATGAAACATCATTGTTTTAGTTTTTTTGTGATTTAGTATGAGTTTTTGAGATTCAAACCATGTCTCTACTTGAGAAAAGCTTGTTTGCAGTTGCAATTGTAGGAGGGAGGGGTCAGGGTGGGAGGTGAAAATAACTGTATAATCTGCGTATAACAGGAGTCTATTAGGGCATGATGCAGGGAGATTGTTCAGAAAAATACTAAAAAGCAAGGGACCCGAGATGGACCCTTGGGGAACTCCAGAGCAAATCAGATGGGAAGCTGAGAGGGACACACCAACTCTGACCTGTTGGGTTCGGTCACTAAGTTAGCTTTGGAACCAATGTGCGGCATCATCTGAGAGGCCAAGGCAAGATTATTGTTCAAATAGCAGGGAGTGGTTGACAGTGTCAAACGCCTTTGTCAAATCGATGAAGGTGGTGCCGACAAGATGTCCCTGATCCAGAGCATTATGGATGTAAGTGGTGAATTCGAGGAGAGTTGTGGTGGTACTCTGTCCCTTTCAAAAACCATGCTGCTCCTGACATTGCAGCATGTGGTTAGCAAGGTATTCTGTAGTTGATCAGCAACTATTCTCCAGTGCTTTGTGTAAATCATTCAGTTAAAGATGACGTTTGGGGTTTCTTCCAATGCCTAAGGATCAGTCTTTTAGCAACTAGGGTGCTGGCCGAAAGCTATAGTTTTTATTGAGAAGAGATAGGTGAGTTGAGTGGAACAATACCTAACAGATACATAGCAGGGGAAAAGGGTATGTTATCTGAAAGAACAACACATTTCGTGTATATCCTTCGAGAGACTGGATAAATGAGGACAACTCCAAAGCATAAGGGACAGACCTGCATAATTTTGGTGACATCTCCTGCATTTATTGTCTTTTATAAGGCCCAGTTCTAGTAGTTTGGAAGGAGTGAGATAAAAATGTAAAATCTTAAACTGAATAAGCTTACCTTGGAGCTCCCTGTTGGCTTTGTAGGCCTGTTTCCAGCATGTGCTCCAGTCATGGTCTGATATAGCGATCCCTAGTTCTGTTTCCCATTTTGCTTTGGCTGAAGAGGTCAGAGATGAAGAGGAAAGGGAATTAATTAGAATTTTGTAAATGATTTGATCCCAACTGTTATTGCAAGCTAGAGATAAGTCAACCTGTAGGATAGAGTTATATAACACTTTCCTGGGCTGTAAGCAGTAGAGAAAGTGGAAATTTGGGAGCCTAAATTTCTCTTTTATTTCTCTTTTATTTCCGCAAATGACATAAGGATATTAGAGTTAGCACTGATGATGTCCTCTACTCTGTTGACACATGCACGCTTCCACTCAGCATTCATTAAAGTATTGGTGCCACTCTTAATCTGAGGATTTGTCCAAAGGGGCATATTCCTCATCAGGAGGGGATTTGGGTTTATGATCTTATTAACTTTTCTTAAAACTCTAAATGTGTCGGAGAGGCAGGGGTTGTTTTTCAGAGCTGAAGGGGTTGGCATGTATAAAAAGTCTAAGATTTTATGCAGGTTCATCACAGCCTGCTCTATTTGGAGCCAAAGTGAGTCCAGTGTATGGACTCTTGCTGAGGGTTGCATGTGCAGGGATACTGTTTGAAAATAAATGCTCACTGATACTACTCACAGCGAGGGAGTGCAAACCACCAAAGTCATGAGTGGCTTGAAGTTTCTTTAAACTTAGCTGGGAGGGTTTGGAGTCCCACAAAAACTTCTTAATTGATGAGTTTAACTTTATTGAAAGGTTCTTTTTGAGTAAAATAGTGATGTTTTGAAATACGTAGAAATGTTTGGGGGCAACCATCACCTTAATGGAGTTAATTTTTCCCCAGAGGGTCATATTAAGGTGACTCCATCTTTGCAAATCTAGTCTGATGCTTTGAAGTACAGGTGTAAAGTTAATACACATTAATGTGTCTAGCTTTGTTGAATCTGTAGGCTGAAGGATGTTATTTGCTCCTGTGTCCAGTCAGCTTTAAAAATCTCTTTAATTTGGGATTTTAGGAAGATTGTTGAGTTAGGGCACAAAACCTGTGCTTTGTCTCAGTTTACTTGGATCCCCAAGAGAGATTTGAAGTGGGAAAGTAACCTTTTAAGGGCCTCAAAGGACTGTTCGGGCTTAGTGAGAGTCAGCAGATAATCTGTGTAGGTGAAGGTTTTGTGAGAGAAGGAGCTGAGAGTGACTCCAGAGGATCTATGACCGGTCATCGACAAAAATGTTGTCGAACGACTGGACAGTGAAATTATCATGTCGACCACATTTGCGGTCAGCAGACAGTTTCCAAGTTGGAAACATGTTTTCTTTGGGGGGCTTTTCCCCCTGAACCCCCCTGCACCCCCCCACTTTTTATAATCAACTCCAAGTCAGAGTTGATCAGGGGAGAGGGTGCAGCCACCATGAATACAGTGCCTAGATCCAGCACCGTCAGTACAGTGGCCTGGCTCTGTAGTCGCTGTACTGACGGTCACTGTAAAAATGTCACTGTCAGTGCTGGATACCACTCCAGAGATGTCTGGGTTTAGTGCAATGACTCTAATCAAGGGCTCTACAGCTAGAATAAATAAATAGGGAGATAGTGGGCAGCCCTGTCTAGTGCCTCTTTTTAGAACTACAGTGGAGGAGACAATACCATTGGTGAGAATTTGGGCCAATTAATTATTATATAATAGGGAGACCCAATTGATGAAGTCCTCACAACAGTTAAGGTTATTTAATACCTTGAACGTGTACTCTGATATGGAGTCAAATGCCTTGAATAAGTCTAGGGAAAGCACAATGTAGGAATCTTTACTTTTTTTTGCATGCCACATCACTTGAAGGAGCCTGCGTACATTGTCTGCCCTTAACCTGCATAACATGCATCCTACCTGTTCTTTGCCGATTAGGTTATTAATAACATTCTGGATATGCAGAGTCAGGATTTTTGCCAGGATTTTATCATCTATATTCATAAGGGAAATGGGTCTGTAACTAGCACAATTGATGGCGTCCTTATTTTTCTTGTGTATATGAGTGACCAGGGCCTGGGTCAGGGTAGGTGGAAGGGTTTTAAGTTGCTAAGCCTCTGAACACTGAGAACAGATGAGGAGAGATTTTAGGTTCTAAGAGCTTACATACAGCAGAAAATGGGCACACACCAACCAGATAAGCAACAAACAGGCTCCAAAAGTCCAGTAACAAAAAGAGTTTATTTCAAAACATACATGACACTGCTGCACGCTTGACATGTTTTGGACAAAGGTCCTTTCACAAAAGCTAGTGCAGTGGAAATACAAACAACATTTTATCTAAAATCAATCATGATGTAATCATGATGTCAGTATTGCAGAGTTACTTCTGATTGGTAAAGTTAAAACAATCACAGATGTGATTGATAAATTTAAAATGAGAGCCAGAACCATGACAACAGCGGGAGAGAAGGGTAGTGGGAACAAACAACTAAGGTAAGGGAAAACAGAGTTGAAGTACGGGGGGATGGGAAAGACAAAAACACAGTTATAGCTACACCACTGTGTGGCATCAAATACAATTTTAAACAAATGCAAGTCTATAAATGCAGATTCAAATACATAAATTCAAAAGCACTTTATTTTCACTTTCTTAAAAAAGGTTTCAAATCGAACCCAGTATTCAAGCCTGGAAACTGATTAGACTTTAAACTGATGATCCAAAAGGCTTCCCTTTGTAAAATAAGATCATTATAACTTCCACCTCTAGGGTGTTGGTTCACCTTATCAGTTGCCATGACTTTAAAAGAATGAAGGGTGCCATCAGTATTAGATTTAATATGATTAGCTGTAGCATAAGTAATGTCTCCATTATTTATGGCCCTAATATGTTCACTGATTCTAACCTTAAAGTGTCTGGTTGTTTTACATACATAAAATGCCATGCAGTCACATGTTGCTAAGTAAATTACACCACTCATGTCACAAGTTGCGATTTGTCTTATGTCAAATTCTTTTACTGTGTTGATGCTAGAGAATTTTTTTACCTGGTTCTACATATTTACAAAAAGAACATGTTTTGCAGGAATGGCACCCCTGTGCCCCATATGTAAGCCAAGTTTCACTTTGTTGTGCCATATAGTGCCTATGTGTCAGTATATCCCCAATTGTGGTAGCTCTCCTGAAAGGTTGAGCCTTTATAATTTGTCTGAGGCCTGGATCTCTCTGTAGTACATGCCAGTTTTTAAAGATAATGTTTTGTGCAATATTTGCTTGAGCAGAGTGTATAGTGACAAAATGTATTCTGTCTAGGTTTTCATGTGTGTTTTTTTTTCTTTCAAACGGAATTTCCATCAATATTAGTCACTGATTCTCTGGCTGTAAAAATATCAGTGTTACTGTAGCCTCTCTCAATTAAACTCTCACTAAGGTCATTTGCTGCTGCTTCAAAGTTTTCATTAATAGTACAGTTGTGTTTAACACGCATGAATTGCCCCTTCAGTAATTTTTTTTTTTAATATGACGGGGATGGCAACTACTAGCCAATAATAGTGTGTTGCCAGAGTTGTCTTTCCTATAAGGTTTACTTTGAATTCTACTGTCTGTCCCCTTGTATAGTGTGGCATCTAAAAAGTTTATTGAGTCAGTACTGCTTATTGAAGTGAATTTCAAGCTATCATTGGAGTGATGCACATTATCTATACAATGTTTCGACTCATTTTCAGTTCCCTCCCACAAAATCAGTACATCATCAATAAAACACTTGTGGGACTTAATTTTGGAGAAAAAGAGGTTAGTTGTTTCATTCAGAACCATTTTCTCTTCCCAAGCACCCACAAACAAGTTGGCAACAGAGGGGGCACAAGTGACCCCCATTGTGGTCCCCTTGATCTGTTGGTACAAATCTTTGTTAAATGTGAAAACATTATTAGTCAATATAAAATCCTGTAGTTTTATAAGAAATGCAGTAGGGGTAATTGAACATTGTCCCTTTCATTCAAGTAGAAAGCAGCAGCATCAAGGGCTCCATCATGGGGAATACTGATGTACAGAGCCTCAATATCCAATGTCACTAGTATCGTTCCTGGAGTAATCTGTATTTCTTTGGTTTGTAAAAGAACATCTGTGGTGTCCTTTTTAAATGCTGGCAAATCATTAACAAATGGTCTTAAATGTGCATCCAGGAATTGTGACAGAGGCTCTGTTAAAGACCCAGTACTGCTTACTATTGGGCATCCCGGTGGCTGCAACAGTGATTTGTGAACTTTGGGTAAAAGGTAAAAAGTATCTTTAGTGGGATCTTTATTGATTAAAAAGTTTTTTGTTTCTTCATTAATGTAACCTGAATCAAATGCAGCCACAATACATTCATCTATGGCACTTTTAAATTTCAAAGGATGGATCAGCATTTAGTTTCCTGTAGAACCGAGTGTCATGTAACTGTCTATAAGCTTCTGTCAGATAGTCACTTTTGTTGGGTAGTCTAGATGGGTAGTCTGGGCATGGGAGACATGGTGGTAAACTGGGTTAGGAACTGGTTAACAGACAGGAGACAGAGAGCAGTGGTAAATGGGGTACAATCTGGAGAGGGGGGGTGACCAGTGGGGTACCACAGGGATCAGTACTAGGACCAGTCCTGTTCAATGTCTTCATTAGCGACATTGCAGAGGGGCTGGAAGGAAAGGTCTGCCTGTCTGCAGATGACACAAAGATCTGCAACAGAGTGGATACTCCAGAAGGGGTGCAGAAAATGAAGAGGGACCTGGAGAAGCTTGAAAGATGGTCAGAGATGTAGTAACTGAGGTTCAATGCAAAGAAGTGCAAAATAATGTACCTGGGTAGTGGGAACCCTGGGGAGAGCAACAGGTTAGGGTGAGGAGCTGACTATCACCAAAGAGGAAAGGGACCTAGGGGTTATCATTTCTGATGACCTTAAGGTATCAAAGCAGTGCACAAAGGCAGCAGGGAGGGACAGTGGCATGCTGGGGTGCATAGGCAGGGGTATCACTAGCAGGAGGTGGAAGCTGGTGATGCCATTGCATAAAACATTGGTAAGGCCTCACCTGAAAGTACTGTGTACAGTTCTGGAGACCAAGGAAACCTGCGAAAGGACATAGATAAGGTGGAGACTATCCAGAGAAGGGCAGAAAAGATGTGCAGGGCTTGCACCACAAAATATATGAAGCGAGACTAAGGGACCTCAATATGTACTCACTGGAGGAGAGGAGACAGCGGGGGGGGGGCATGATTGAAACTTTCAAGTACTTTAAGGGCATAAACAAGGTGCAGGTGGGGGACCTTTTCCAATGTAGAAAAAGTACTAGAACAAAGGGGCACAATATGAAATTGGAAGGGGGTACATTAAGACGTAATGTGAGGAAGTTTTTCTACACAGAAAGGGTAGTCGACACTTAGAATAGTCTGCCACAGGAGGTAGTGGGGGCAAGCACAGTGGAGGGGTTTAAGCATGCCTGGGACAGGCACAAGGGAAGCTTGAGAGGGGAGGGAGTAATGAAAAACCGTTGATCGGTGGGGGGTGGGAAATAGGAGGGTGAGGGGAGTGGTTTGGGGGGGCTGACTCATGTTTTCATTTTGCTAATGTATCCAGTTCATTAACATTATGTCTGCCATGGGTATGTAACAATAACATTTTCTTAATAAACTTTAAATAAAAAAAAAGCCACTGATCACATAGGGTCAGTGGCCACATACAATGTATAGGGCCTACGGGCAGACTGGATGGGTCTAGTGGTCCTTATCTACTGACAATTTCTATGTTTCTACTGAGCACATCAATTTCATGTTTATTTAGTAGATAATCAGAGAGGTTAATTCCCTTGTTGGTATGTGTTTCTTCTTCTAGTGCTGCCTCACTCGGTAATTCCTCCTGCTGTGTCCTCTGCCCCGTCCCCAATTGTTGAAACCCCGTAGACCATTGCAATTTGCTCTTTCATACCTTGCCTCTCTGTAGTCTCCTACATTGTATGGTGGTCGCTGCTGATTGCCCACCAGTGTGGGACTGCGTCGGGGCTCCGTAGGTGGATCCATCTGATGCTGTTCCCAATGAAAAGAAGACTGTGCCAAGGGTTCTTCTGGCTCAGAGTCAGTACATTCAGTGCTGTAATTAATTGATACATGTCTTGTTTGTTTTAAGATGCCTTTAGGATTACTTTTCTTTTTCCAGCTAAAAACTCGGGTCAATTGATAATGTCCTCAATCTCATTCGAATTTAGTTGTTTTAATGGCTTTGATTTCTCTGTCCAACTTTTCAGTTGACAATTTTAAATTTTCATTTTCTGCATCAAAATCTTGAAAAGAATGGAAAGAGAGTACTGTTTTTTCTTTCTATTTAAGTTAATTTCTTATGGTTTTTTCCCTCTTTTTACTAAACTTGATAATCAGCTCCATAAATTTAAAACTTGCTTCGGACAGTATGATTTCCCAGGCTCTCAAGAATTCAGGGTCCTCCTGTCCATAGGCAGTATCTTTAACAAGTCTTAAGCCATGGGGAATTCTTTTAACTTGTAAATAGGCCTCCAGGCTTGTAATGTTCTAAAAGACCCATTGCATCTGGTGGGCTGTTTTTTGTAAATCTCTAATAGCTCCTACAAGAGAGAATGCTTCAGGTGGCAGTTCATTTGGCAGTATATTTTGTTGTAAAAAAGGATTTGTACTGCTTGCTGCAGATAGCAGATGTCGTACATACTCCAAATGATTATTAGGTGGTGTGTTTGGAAAAATTAAATTTGGTGATTGGTCCAAAGACATTTTAGGCAGTATATAGTTGGGCCTATAGTGTGAAGGGTTGGTTTCATGCACAGGGATTTGTTCCCTTCTTGCAACCTGTGCTAGCACTTAAGTGAAAGACAAGAAAACCAAAACGGCTG
Source organism: Neoceratodus forsteri (assembly GCA_016271365.2). NCBI lineage: Eukaryota > Metazoa > Chordata > Ceratodontiformes > Ceratodontidae > Neoceratodus > Neoceratodus forsteri. The sequence goes on from CM028135.1 coordinate 948,294,373, forward strand.
TACAAGGTAAGGTGGTGTTCCAATTAAATCAGAAATTACATACAGCAGAAAATGGGCACTCACCAACCAGATAAGCATCAAACAGGCTCCAAAAGTCCAGTAACAAAAATAGTTTATTCCCAAACATACATGACACTGCTGCACACTTGACGTGTTTTGGACAAAGGTCCTTTCTCAAAAGCTAATGCAGTGGAAACACAAACAACATTTTATCTAAAATCAATCATAATGTAATCATGATGTCAGTACTGCAGAGTTACTTCTGATTGGAGAAGTTAAAACAATCACAGATGTGATTGATACAATTAAAATGAGAGCCAGAACCAAGACAACAGTGGGGGAGAAGGGTAGTGGGAACGAACCACTAAGGTAAGGGAAAACAGGGTTGAGGAATGGGAAGGGAATGGGAAAGACAAAAACATAATTATATCTACACCACCGTGTGGCATCAAATACAATTTTAAACAAATGCAAGTCTATAATTACAGATTGAAATACATAAATTCAAAAGCACTTTATTTTCTCTTTCTTAAAAAAGGTTTCAAATTGAACCCAGTATTCAAGCCTGGAAACTGATTAGCTTTTAAACTAATGATCCAAAAGGCTTCCCTTTGTAAAATAAGATCATTATAACTTCCACCTCTAGGGTGTTGGTTAACCTTATCAATTGCAATGAATTTAAAAGAATGAAGGGTGCCATCAGTATTAGAATTAACATGATTAGCTGTAGCATAAGTAATGTCTCCATTATTCTACTCTGTTGTTACCTGCACGCTTCCACTCGGCATTCATTAAAGTATTAGTGCCACTCTTAATCTGAGGATTTGTCCAAAGGGGCATATTCCTCATCGGGAGGAGACCTGAATTTATGACCTTATTAACTTTTCTTAAAACTCTAAACGTGTTGGAGAGGCAGAGCTTGTTTTTCAGAGCTGAAGGAGTTGGTACGTATAAAAAGTCTAAGATTTTATGTGGGTTCATCACAGCCTGCTCTGTTTGGAGCCAAAGTGGGTCCAGCGTATGGACTCTTGCTGAGGGTTGCATGTGTAGGGATGCCTGTTTGAAAATAAGTGCCCGCTGATACCACTCCCAGTGAGGGAGTGCAAAACCACCTGAATCATGGGTGGCTCAAATTTTCTTTAAACTTAGCCAGGAGGGTTTGGAGTCTCACAAAAAGTTATTAATTAGTGAGTTTAACTTTATTAAAAGGTTATTTTTGACTAAAATAGGGATGTTTCGAACTATGTAAAAATGTTTGGGGGCAACCATCATCTTAATGGAGTTAATTTTCCCCCAGAGGGTCAGATTAAGGTGGCTCCATCTTTGCAAATCTAGTTTGATGCTTTGAAGTAGGGGTGTAAAATTAGTACAGATTAATGTGTCTAACTTTGTCGAAATCTGTAGGCCTAGGAATGTTCTTTGTTCCTGTATCAAGTCGGCTTTAAATATTTCTTTAATTTGGGACATTAGGAAAGTTGTTGAGCTAGGGCACAAAACTTGTGATTTGTCCCAGTTTACTTGGAGCCCCGGGAGAGATTTGAAGTGGGAAAGTAACCTTTTAAGGGCATCAAATGACTGTTCAGGCTTAGTGAGGTTCAGCTGGAGATCATCTGCGTAGCTGAAGGTTTTGTGAGAGGAGTTGAGTGACACTCCAGAGATGTCTGGGTTTAGTGCAATGGCTCTAATCAAGGGCTCTACAGCTAGAATAAATAAATAGGGAGATAGTGGGCAGCCCTGTCTAGTGCCTCTTTCTAGAACTACAGGGAAGGAGACAATACCATTGGTGAGAATTTGGGCCAATGAATTATTATATAATAGGGAGACCCAACTGATGAAGCCCTCACAACTGTTAAGGTGATTTAATACCTTGAACATGTACTCTCATGATAGGGAGTCAAATGCCTTGAATAAGTCTAGGGAAAGCACAATGTAGGAATCTTTACTTTTGTTTACATGCTACATCACTTGAAGGAGCCTACGTACATTGTCTGCCCCTGACCTGCCTAACGTGAATCCTACCTGTCCTTTGCTGATTAGGTTATTAATAACATTCTGGACACATAGAGTCAGGATTTTTGACAGGATTTTATAATCTGCATTCATAAGGGAAATGGGTCTATAACTAGCACAATTGAAGGCGTCCTTGCTTTTCTTGTGTATAAGAGTGACCAGGGCCTGGGTCAGGGTAGGTGGAAGGGTTTTAAGTTACTGAGCCTCTTTATACATTGAGTACTGATGAGGAGAGATTTTAGGTTTTAAGAGCTTAAGGAATTCACCGAGAATCCCATCTAAACCCGGGGCTTTCCCTGCAGGCAATAGTTTAATTGCATACGAGATTTTCTCAGATGTAAAATCCTGACTTAACTGAGTTTGAATGGCTGGGGGGATTTTGGAGATAAGGGTTCCCCCTAGCAAAGGGTTAACTTCAGTTGTTTTTATATTATTATGGGAAAATATTTGGGCATAGAATTCTTTGAAGATCTTATTAATATTTTTATTTTGTTAAATACTACCCCAGAGTCATCCTTAATACCTGGGATAGAGTTCTGGGTAATCATTTTCTTTAAGCTAAAGGCGAGCAACTTACCCACTTTCTCCCCTGACTCCCAGTACATTTGCTTTGCTTGAAATAGGGCGTATTCTGCTTGAGCCATAAGAACTTTGTTTATTTCAAACCTAATTGTTGTGGCTTTGTGCAGGAGTGTCTTATCTAAGGGCTTAGTTTGCATGAGGGTTGATTCAATTGTTGACAAAGCTGCTTGCTTACCCAGTAAAGTTTTTGTCCTTTCCCTTTTTCTGGTCGCTGAGAAGCTGATAATCTTCCCCCTGACAAAGGCTTTATAAACCTCCCACAGACAAGCACATGACACCTCACCATTGTCATTTATGTTAAAGTAGTCTTCTGTTTCTTTATTAACTCAGTTTACAAACTCTTTGTCTTTTAGGAGGGAGACATTAAGTCTCCATCTGAACTCCTTAAGATCCACCCCCCCAAGGCTAACTTCACATCAGTTAAAGCATGGTCAGAAATCACAATTGTGTCTATGCTGGCATCCAAGACTGAGTCTACTAGTTCTGTTGAGATAAAGATATAATCAATCCTACTATAACTGGTATGTCTATTTGAAAAAAATTATAATCATTATCTTGCGGATAGACAAGTCTCCAGATATCAACTAGACCTAGAGTTCTGAGAAGATTGTGGAGTGACTGGCTTGATTTAGTACTAGAGGTGTATCGACTGGGAGAGATTCTATCAAGAAGCAGGTCTAAAACTTCCTTGAAGTTGCCTGCTAAGATTATCTTGTGGTCTGAGAAATTACCAAGTAGGGCTGCTATTTTGCTGAAAAATTCACTCTGACCAGAATGTAGGGCATAGACATTACATAGTGTTATGCTGTTCCCATCAATGGCATCAGTGAGAATTTAAAATCTGCCCTCAGGGTCATCAGTAATTCACCCCTTCCTGACCAAAATGGCTATGCAACATTGTTTGCTGTTAAAACAACTGTATTGCACTTGAGAGACCCGGGATCTTTCACATTTAGCTGATTCAACCCCATCTAGATGGGTTTCCTGGAGAAAGGCAAAATCCGCCTTTTTTTTTATTAAGCTATGACAAGATTTTTTTTCTTTTAATAGGAGTGCTAATACCATTGACATGCCAGGAAATTATTATGTAAGGGTACATAATGAATACAATAAGGTGCTATTATTTAGGTAAAGAGAGTATAAATAGCAATAATAGACAACTGTACTGTCAATATAAAAAAAGGGGGTGGGGCTAAGCACTGACTTAATAAATGTAAGGGATGAGTAATGGCTGAGGCTATGACTAAGTTCAATAAAGACTAAACAACAAACAAGTGAAGTATGTAAACAATTCTGTGATAAAGTCGTATACTCAATCTAGTATGTTTCTAGCAATTCAGGAGTATACCGACTAGATTATATAACTAAGTATAGGAAATAGTTTTATCTAAGACCTATCACCAATCCTGTCACATGCACACATCTAGAAATGACTGGCCTTTCAAGTTTGCATATGACTCTTAGTAACCTACAATGACTTAGGTAGAATGCCCTTATTACAGGGTATAACAGCTAAATAATTTGTTAAATACTATACAAATACAGGTAAGAAGATGTAAACCTTATAGTAAAACTAATCAGTACAAATAGAAAGTATAACCGAATCAGATAGAACAATAAAACCAATGCAGTAAAACCTAGAATAACAATTAGATATAGGCAGTAGGTTGTAGCCTACTGCTAGACCTCAAGTTCACTGGACTATTGATAGTCCAAGGTGGAGAAGGTACATGTGGCAGTAAATGCAATTCAAGAGTACCATCCGGAATGCTTTAAACTAGTCAGCATGATAAAAGGCAATAACAAACTCAAGATTTGGTGGATCGGAAAGCACGCACATGAGATTTAGTGGTGTTGCTTACATCTTCATGCAAAATTATGATGGGTGCAGAATCCTCATGTCAGTGAAGATGGAGAGAGGGAGGAGAAGATGAGATGCGAACAGTGAAGTTGAGATGAGGCAAAGATAGTGCAGAAGGTGGTGCGACAATATGGTGCATATAACAATGTAATTTAGTTAGTGTTTAGAAAGCATACTGCCTCTGGTTACTAAGAAATCAGACAGATCCTTGGAGAAAATCATGTTCACACAGTGATAGCCTTTTCAGCTTGTGTACAGGCAAGACTTCCAGCCAGGCATGGTCTAATTCAGTCAGATTATTAAAGAAACATAGAAGCCTTTAGCTCTTTTAGCTGACACCTACAGTATGTGATATATACTGTAGGTTTTTATTGCTGATTGCATAATATGCATCTAAGCATTGTACTAACAACTTGCACCTCCATATTGTCGTTTCTAAGCACCATACAGTATGTAATAGAGGCAAACAGCAAGAGGGAAGAAATGTTTCCCTGGGGTTTTTTTTGGGTTGGGGAAGCAAAGCAGGACCATGAGGATTCCTAAAAACAAAAGCACTCATACAACTATTCATATATTCAAATACTAGAGGTAATAATGCAAACTAATAAAGACCTCATGAGGAAGTGTGTCATCAGAACTCCAAGCAGAAGTTAAGATGTAGCTCTTCTGTTGATTATGTAGAAAGATTTAAAAATGGTAGCCAGAGCACATAGGAAGCACTTCCTTACAAATAGCAATGCGATTTGGTCAATCTTTGCAAAATCTGCTCACCCTTACAATCCAGGAGGAGAGGAGATGATGCAGGCTAATAGCAAGAACAAAAAGAGAGTGTTCCGAAGATTGTAATGTTAAACTGGAAGCCCAACATTCATCGTGTGCCCCCCCAGAAGCACAGGAGCTGAAACAGCAACCATCTGTGTGTGTAAACTATTGTTGCAGGGAGTTGCTGAAGTGTTTGAAATCCTTTTGGGCCCACTACAAGTGACGTTGCGCATGTGCCCTTCATGCTCCGGGGTCAGATGAAATGAAGCTGAATTAAGGCTGTCTCTGCTTCAGCCATGTTTACTCGATTTGGGACAGCTGAAGTCAATCAAGGGATGTTGGAAGGGTGAGTTGGGGCTCTCGATTTTCTTTGTATTCCAGGAATTTCTAAGGTACGGCTATCCAAATTAGTGGCATCAGCAAATGAGTGAGGGGTCAGAGCTTGAAAGATGGGCATGTTTTTTGATTGTTTATGAGAGTTCTCAGGGTTCCTGTTGGGAGGCTTGTTATTGGAGGCATGAGTGCCCACATGAGAGCTTGGCTGGTTGAGAGCTCTGCACACTCCCTTTGAAGTCTGTTGACAGCTGGTTAAATTCATTCTCTTGCTAAAGGATTTAAAATCTTGAAATTGCTGAACATATTTCCAGGCTTCATTCACAGTCTCACACTTAACAAATCTAACCCCCTCCTGTTGTATCACTAGAGTAGCAGGATACTTAAAACGGTATGAAATACCAGAACGTTGCAGTTGCTGTTTAACTTCAAAAACATTTTTCAGCTGTTAACAACCTCTGAGGAGAAGTCCTGGTATATAGATATTTGTTCCCCTCTCCATGATGGTCTTTTTTAAAATCTGGCAACTCAGAGAATCTCCTCTTTCACAGTGAATCTTAACAGATATGCTGCAATAAGTCTTGGTTTTCCATTTGTAAGCTTAGGGCCAATAGACCTGTGAGCCTTCTCAATCTCTAGTGGTCAGGCCCATTGTTGATCCAGCAGCTCTGGTATAAAATTCTGTAAAAACACAATAATGTTTGATCCCTCAACTCCCTCTGGAAAGCACATAATCCTAATATTATTGTGATGACCTCTGTTTTCAAGGTCGTCCACTTTTTCTAACAGATAAGAGATTTGTGCCCCTTGCTTTTGTGTCAGCTGCTCAAGAAAGCCCAGGGAATAAGTTTGCTAAGATATTTTATGGTCATTAACATCTAGCCTTGAGTTTAGGGCTTCCATGTTGTTAGCTAGAGTTACAGTAGATGATTCAACTGCAGGTCAGTTATCATTTGTTTAAGTTGATCGGTTTTACTGGCTGCCTTTCCTGGGTTTGTTTGACCACCTGTAGCCTCGTAGTGTTTCTGAGGCTCCACATTCCTGACAGTGGCAGCTGGCATCCCGATGCTTAGTTGAGAGTGCTGTTCCGTAAAACTTAAAAAACTTAAATAAACATTACTACACCGCACTTCGGCTACCAAAATAAAGCCCAGAGGTTTGGGGTTTTAATACACATTTCTGATTGGTGAAAGTGTGAGAGTTAATTCAAAATCACTAAAGAATAGGCTGGTAGCGGTCCAGAGCTACTCAGTCAACCTGCCATCTACCATTAGAGCTGGCATGTGCTTCCACGGGAGGCATCCTTCATGGAGGATGGAAGGGATGCCCGAGAGTCAGCCTTACCTTCTTCAGTGCCCCGCCCCCATTGTTTTGGAGTGCAGATAACTGGTTTTCTGTGGGAAGAGAAATGGGAATATGCATTTTTTGGTGTTAATTTTCACATTCTGCCTCTCTTTCATCAAGTTGCTATAGTCATCTTAGGTTCTTAGTGTGTGGGGGAAGGAGGTTTCCTCCTCTAGGGGTTGAGATGTTGCTGAAGGTGAGCTGGGTACTTCATGTTCTGGAGGCATAGGCCTCAGTAGTGCAAGATCTGGGAGATCAGCTGGGGGGGGTGGAAGAGACAGACTGTTTAGGTGTCCAACTACCAGCAGCTTCTGGAGGGGGATGTCATTAACTCTAGCAGGGAGCAGTGAGTGCTTCAAGGTGGGAAGAGGCAGGTATATGGATGACTTTAGTTGGTCTCTCTGGTCTGGCAGAGTGGGATGCTTCAAACTCTGGTGCATACAAGGGCGTAACACAGGACATTGAGGCTTGATTCCTGGTTATGATAGATTCCTGATGTAGACCATCATTCTGTTATGGGCAGCCCATGGACACTGTTGGTATGAATGGTCCCTCTCTTCATAGAAGTTGCAAAGGAAAAGGTCTGGGCAGTTAAGACTTACATGCCCACACTCAAGGCAATGATTACATTTTGGCTTATCATAAACAACTTAGAAGAGTTTTGCTTTTACACCACATTTGTGACAGGTTCTGGGCTGCCCAGAATAGAAACAAAGGCCCATATCATGGTCAATATGAAAGCTGCCAGGAAGACAGGATATACTGATAGCATGCTGAAACTTGACAAGAATTTTCCAACCCCCCCCCAGTCCACACAGGTGGACACATCCAGACTAGGTGGTGGCCGATACAAGATCTTGCATCGTTGCTGCAGCCAGTACAGTACATCAGAAACATTAACACCTTCATTATGGAAAAGAATAGTAATGGTTTTAACAGAAGGCTTAGTGAATGGGTCTATGACAAATGGGGCCCACAGCAGGGTGTCCTTCAAAGAGTCATATCATAATGAAAACCTTTCCAGAAACATAGCCTGTTTAAAACTATATCAAATTTTGTATCACCTGATACATGAATCAGTGTATCTAAATCCCCAGCAACAAACACTATGGACCCTTTTAATAATATGCCAATGACATGTAATCTATCTGGCAGTTGCGAGAGTCCCCCTCCCCCATACTTGAGTTGTACCATGTTACAGAGATGGGCAGGCTTCTCTTGAGCTGCAAATTAATCTTACATCCTAAATGGATGGCTGGAGTTTGGGTGAATACTCTGGGAACCAGCATGGTTTTCCTCCTGTTGGGCAAAGTTAGACCTCTGGAAGCCTCTGTTGTGTGTCCTCCCAGAGTTGGTAGGGAGCTGTTCATCACTGGAGGTCTGCCTGGTTGCAAAAGCAGCAGTGAGATGTGAAGCATCTGTGGGCTATGTGACTGAGGTGGCCAAACCACCTGCTCAGGGGCTGTACTGATGAGGGGTCCAGAGATGCTTGCTGTGTTGGCAGGGAAACTTTTTATGGGGGGAGAAATTGCAGGGGTGCTAGTTGGTGAATTCAGTGTTGTGGGTAGTGCTGAATCAGAGCACCCTGACTGAGGGAGCAGTCTGTCACAGTCCACTCTCGAGGACCATCTTTGGTAGTGGCAGCCCTTAAATTAGTACTGACCAAATCATGAGGTACTGCTGACTTGCCTGATGGACTGGTGCAGGAATAGTCCTGATATGAATGCACTGCTGCATTCTGTGTGCTGTGGCTGCCGTGATTATCTCTGTCATCTTGGAGTGACTTCAGAAAGCCAGTTTGTCTCACTGTCATCTTGCTTCCATCCTGCTGCTCACAAGGCAGGCTCTGATGGCTAGGAAGTGCTACTAATCTGGTGCTGAGTGACTACGTCTGAGGCCCGCACTGGATTCTGTCACTCCCGCAGTGACAGTGTCAGCAGTCAATAATATGATCTGCCCAGCCAAAGCCAGGCCTGCAGCTGTTTCTGGCAGTCATGCTAAACAGCATGCTAGATGTTGTCAAGCAATCCAGTCATCCTCATCAGCTAACATCTTGAATAAGAAAGCTTTACACTCTGCCATGGCTTCTCTCCAGCTTGCATTCTGCATGCTTTACAGGCTCTCTGTCCTCAGAGTCTGAGTACACTTCATTCCTGGATTCTGCTTCCAAGCATGGCATGACTGCATCACATCTTTACTGCTAGTTATCACATGTATTTCCATGCTTTCTTCCATCTAAGAGTCAAGTACAAATTTTGCAGTACTGGTAGTATTAGGGCTCAATCCTCCTCCTCCAGCATCTCCAGGTTCCACCATCTTGCTAGACAGCAAGACAGACAACGAGTCCCTATACTGGAGAGTATGGGAATTGTTCATTAAGGAAATTAATATATAATACAAAGGAACATGAAATACAGATACAGAAACAAAACAGAAACTTCAGTAAAAGGAAAAAGGGTAACAGATATAGAATAATGCATGGGGAAGTATGGTTTATGGGGATTTTATGCATCCCTGAGGTGTGTGATGCCCCATAAACCCCGAGAGTGAAGCCCAATGGGTTTATACGGGCATCACACATTGAGGGGGTACATAAAATTCCCATAAAACCACACTTCCCCATGTTCTATTTTTTATATTTACTGGTTTATGTCATTTAATTTTGCTGTCAACAAGCTTGTCTCTCACACTGACTGACTGGCATAGGGGAACATGCAGCATGAGGACAGCTTGTTCCGCATTTTTTCTTCTCGAGCATGCAGTGGTCCCATGCTTCCTCTACAGTGTGTCGCAGTGCCTGTATTTTTTTGTTAATGAGCCAGTGCCCCATGCTGGCATCAGTTTGGCTAGTGCTGGTTCGTGGCAACAGTAGTGACTGCCATGCTGCACTCTATCTGTCACAGTCTGCATCTGTGGCCAAGAAAGGAATCCTTCACTGAGAGATCCACCATGCAGCAAGTACAGTAAGGGTACTGAATGGTCTGCTTGACCGTGCAGTGCTTTGTCTCCTTGATTGTGTGCAGGTTTAGTGCCAATGCTTTACGGAGCTCCACAAACCACATATGTTGTTTACAGAACTGTTGGCCACTCACTAGTAGTGGTTTATAACCACTAACCAGTAAATATATTAAATTATAGCCCATGGAAAATATTGTCAGCTGTCACACCATTCAGTATGATAAAGTTGTGTATATTCACAAGTACAGATCGTTCTAAGAGCAGATTATGTCATAGTCAATAATGCCTTTTGGTCTAAAGACAATTGTAATACATATTTACATCTGACCTACAATATCATTACCATTATACATGATAAGATTATTACTATAGTAGTCTTATCATATTTTTGTGGTACAAGACACAAGTTCTCGTATATGAGGATATCATAATTAATTTGAGCCCAAAAGGAGTCCAACCATTTAATGCTCATAGTATTCCAAAAGGAATGTATAAAGGGACAGTTGAAATATAAATGTTGTATCATTTTGAACTGAGCTATACAGCAACTTCTAAGACAAAATCATTCAAGAATACTTTTATGCTTATTGTTGTCTTTGACATTTATTTAAGCAGCCATGGCAACATAGCTGTACCACATCACAATATTGTGCAGGAATTCTGTCATTCTTGAAAAAATTCAAAGCAGCATTCTTGATCAAAGTCAGAACTCCAGGCATGATGTCTACTGGTACCAGCAGTAAGGAATTATAAAATTCCTTGTGGTGGTGTATAATCTGATCCCATGTAATATATTTATTTCTAAGAACTTTTAAAAAGGACTCTAAGAATTCTGGAAAAACAGCATTCTTTCAAAAATTAGGTGAAATCAGCTGCCGTTCAGACTGTAAAGGTTATATCTATATGACAGTCCATGCTATCCAGCATGCAGGAACACTTAAAAACCAAGGTTTTATGTTATGTTGAAAGAAAATGCTAAGGCAAAAAAATAATAGGAAGGACCATATTTAGGCCACCCTTATCAAGTGAAAGATATAATGTATCCCTTTTAATTGGGTTAAGCCAACTATCCTAGACCATCTGGAAAAATATACTGAGTATCTTAGTTTCATATTGTTGGGATACAGGAAAACTAGCACTAACATATAAAAAACTGGAAGTACATATGTTTGAATTAAGCTAATACAATTTATTTTGGAAAATTACCCATCCTTCCAACATACAACTTTTAAAGTGCCTTCATGCAAAACCTTTTCCCTATTAAAAAGTGGTAAATTAGTAGGACCAAAATATATGCCTAACATCTTTACAGGTGCACAAGACACTTCAATTCCACTTTTGTGGGTTGGAGGTAGTACATGTTTACCACTAGGCAAAACCTGGCACTTGTGTATATTAATTGTAGAATCAGTCACCCTAGAAAGGGTCTGTAACTGTGCAATTGCTGTAATTCCAGATACTACATCTACTGCAAAGAGGCAGATATCATCTACATATGTGGTAATTGTAAGGTCAGCCAATCAAAATCCAGGGATCCCCTCTATCTCACCACTGCATACATTCCCCCAAAAAACCAAACTCTGGCACTGGTCTCGTTAACTGATTATCTCTCAACCCTTCCTCACTCAACTGACCAAATTCTTGTGGGTGACTTGAATGTGAACTGGCTCAGCTCATCCGCTGATACCACCCGTGACTCCTTCGCAGCCACTGACATGTCCCAACTCATTTCCCAACCCACCAGAGTTAGCAGAAGGACGGGTACCGGCACCCTACTGGATGTGGTCATCACCAACCGCCCTCAACAAATACATGATTCCCAGGTCCTTCCTGACTCTCTTAGTGATCACTCTCCCCATCCTTTCCGCTTGGGCTGCACCTCACACCCATACTCCAAAGCTCCTTTCCACTTACAACGGCACCTCAGACCAGGTGGACTAAAAGGCCTCAAGCAGCTTCTTGCCCAAATTAACTGGTCCCCTATACACCATGCCCTGGATATAGATACCGCCTACCTTCTTCTCCCAAACCCTCAACAAAGCCTGTGATATTTCGCCATTACAGCAGTCCGTACTAAAGTCTGTAATGCCCCTGGATTACCCCATTCCTGCTGCAACTGCTCAAACACAGGAATAACCTGTGGCACCTGGCCTCCAAAACAGGCCATTCAGCAGACAGACAGGCGTACAATGCCACAAGAAACAAATGCACCTGGGCCATCAGGAAAGCTAAAGCTGATCACTATCAGGCCATGCTTACCTCCTCCTGGGGGAATGCGCAAACTTTCTAGGACAACATAAAACAACTGAATGGGAGCGTGCGCTCCCCACCCCCCTCTCAGATCACCATTGATGGCTGTATCTCCACTGACTCTGCCCACATAGCCAACTTCCTCAACTCATCCTTCACAGACCTTAGTTCGGTCCTCCCTAAAGACTTCTTTGACCCCCCTTCCTCCCTACCTGCCCTGGTCCTTCAATATCCCAGTTTCCACTTTCGCAGAGTAACTCCCCAGGAGGTCAGGCCTCACCTGCTGAAAGCTCTAAAGAGCAATAATTCTGGCAGTGACTCCCTTGACCCTTGTATCCTCCGCCGGGTTCTGGATCAGGTCCTTATCCCACTAACTAGCTTGCTCAATAAGTCCCTTTGTCTGGGGCAATTCCCCTCTGCCTGGAAAACTGCCACAGTTACGCCCATACACAAAGGAGGCGACAGGTACGCAGCCGGAAACTACAGGCCAATCTCCATCCTCCCTCCCCTCTCCAAAGCCCTAGAAAAATTGGTGGCTACCCAGATCTCGGACTATCTGACCAAATACAACATCCTTTGCCATGAACAGCATGGTTTCCGTGCAGGTCACAGTACCAGCACTGCCCTTATTGAGTTCTCTAATTTCCTGCACTCCTCCCTGGACTCGGGCTCACTAGCTAGGGCAGTGTTTATTGACCTCTCGAAGGCTTTCGACACTGTCTCCCACCCCCTCCTGCTGGATGCCCTCAGCCACACTGGCTTTGCCACCGGCCCGGTCTCCTGGTGCTCCAGCTACTTGTCTGGCCGGTCTCAGCGTGTTAAAATTAATGGGACCCTCTCCAATACCTGTCCCATCCAATCCGGTGTCCCCCAGGGTTCTATCCTTGGTCCTCTTCTCTTCTCACTCTACCTCAACACCATGCCCAAAGCCTGCACTGGTAAAGTCCTGCTGCACGCTGATGATGCTGCCATCTTCGCCTCCCACCGTAACCCCATCACCCTTCAAGACACATTGCAACTAGCCTTCAAGGATGCTGAAGCCTGGTTCAGAGAACACCGACTAGTAATCAATCTAAAAAAGACCAAAGCCATGCTCTTCTCCCATCCCCAAATCAAATTAAGTAATTTACCACTCTGCACCTTCCTAGCTCTAAGCATCCTCTCAATAAGTCCGCCTGTACAAGTACTCGGGTCTAATTTGACTCAGCACTCATTCCACAACCATTGATGCCCTAGCCTCAGCAACAAATGCACGGCTAGGAATCCTCTACCGCACAAGCACTGCCTCCCCCCGATGCCCTCCGACTAGCAGTCACCTCCTCAATAATGTCCCTTGTTGACTATGGCCTGCCAGTCTATGGTGCTGCAGACACGACCGCCCTTAATAAAACCCGACTCACCCTGAATAAGGCCTGTAGATTAATTACGGGAGCCCCTAGGCTCACTCATACCTGCCAACTATATGATGAGGCTAGGCTGCTTAATCTGGATGAACGGCTCAGGTACCAGACCTGCCTCTTAACAAAGAAAATACTCCTTGGAATCTCCCCACCCGGACTGACAGACTCTATCCATCTTGCACAACCCTTAGTCCATACTCGTACCTCCTCTAAGACCACCCTGCTAGTCCCTAGGTCTAGGGACCACTCATGGGAAAGGTCCTTTAGCTACAGAGCTCCATCCTGGTACAATACTCTTCCCCCCGCCATCTCTGATACACCTACAATCGCCCGCTTCCAAACCGCACTTCGGAGTCAACTATTTAACATGCGTAGCTGTACCTGTCTGTAGGTGATCTAACTCACCATGCCCTTACAAAACTCCCTGAGTGGCTCCTCAACAAACTAATTGACAACACTCTCTGAGTGGCTCCCTGTCCAAATTTATCACCACCTGTATTGCTTACTTCCTGCTATCTCCATTTCTAGGCTACTGGTCTGCACTATCTATGTATGCTTATCTCTCCAACCTGTCACCAAGTCCTGCATTAGCCTATGTATACCAAACTTGTAACACCCGTATTGTAACAAATAAATAACTGCATCTACCAACCAAGACTGTAACCACAATGTTGAAAATACGCTAACTGCAATGTGTAATCTAAATGTTGTACTGTATGTGTCCTCTTTGTGACGAGGTACCTTTGGAAATGAGCCTCTGGCTCAAAGGTTGTAAACCGATGTACGAATAAATAAATAAATAAAAGGGGTGTTTAACTCCTAGGATGTGTACATTAGCAGCAATAGCCCATAATAAGGGATCCAAAGATAAAATATACAAAGCAGGACTCAAAGGGCATCCTTGTCTAACACCCCTAAGAAAAGAAAGTCATAGGAAACTCGATCATATGCCTTTTCTTGCTCTAAAGTAATAAGGAAGGGGCCTAGATTCTCTCTATTACAATGTTCAATAACTTCTCAGATGAGTAGTAGCAGGTTATCCTGAATTTTGTGACCGGGGATATAGCAGGTTTGGGAGAGTTGTAAGAGTTTAGGTAAAATGGAAACACATTATTTACTATACATTTTTGCTAGAATTTTAGCATCTGTATTTATGGGACAAATCAGTCTCCAATTTCATAATTCTGCAAGGTTACCTTTTTTGAAAAGAAAAATTTGAACTGCTTCAGTAATAGAACCCGTAATGCTGCTTTTTTCCAAACAATTATTAGATATGGAAACTAGGATAGGGGACAGTATATCTGTAAAAGTTTGGTAAAATTCCAAGATAAGACCATTCGATTCTGTGGATATTTTTTTACTCAAAGATTTAACAGCAGAAGTGACTTCTAACAAATAAATTTGTTGTATTGAAAGTTGTACTTCAGTAGAGGAGACCTGTGGGAGATGTAAAGAATCTCAAAAAGCAGCAGAATCTTACTCTATAGCATATTCAGTGCCAAAAGACCGTGTAAGAAAATTCTGCACCATATCTAATATTCCTTGTTTAGAAGTGTGAACAATGCCATTATCATCAATGAAAGCTGTCATAATTTGTTTATTAACTCTATTAGAACAAGTTTGAAAACTGGCCCCTGAGAAATGGTGTCCTTGAGTATCATATTTTTGTTCAAAGGATAAAGAAATGGTCCTTTCATATTGAAAGGCTTTAATTTCAGTTTTAAGGCATTACATCTGGCCATGTACCTGCAGCTCTGTAGTAGCTTAATGTGAGATTAACTTCTGTAATCTATATCTGAGGTCTAAATAATGCAAATATTTATCTTGGGAGGAGGATATGGAAAGGTATTTTGCAAGATATCAGATATCTCATGTAGTATCATCCTATCAAAGCATCAAATCTTCATACATACACATTACAGTAGTACGGGCCCAGATCAGGTTTTGTTTAGTATCTAAAAAGTGCTTGTTGGAAAGAAAGGTGTTATTAAAATGCCAACTGTGCTTCCCCAGTTGGTGAGCAGGCGTAATAACCAGCATGCAGCCTAATAACATATGATCAGATGTTTCAGTGAGGAATACTTTATTAATAGAAATATGAAGAAGTCGGGATAAAAATAAAAAAAAAATTCTAGTAGCCAAATTGGCTCTGAAGTACATATATCCATTGGTGGGGTGTTGAGCACAATAAGCATCCACCAACCTGGCATCTGTAAAAAAAAAAATTTAAGGAGTACAGAATGACAGTAAAGTTTGGATGTTTTTGCTCCCCTATCATGAATTCCCAGAGGGCAATTAAAGTCCCCTCCAAAAATCAGTAGTTTTGAAGTGAATAAGAAGGGCTGCATTTTTTGGAAGTGAGAAACTCTGTCAAATATCGTTTGGAGAGCATAAATAACTATAACTCTATAATCAATCCCTGTGATATTATAATCTATGAAAAGGCTCTGCCTGGCACACTATCCACCTGTCTTGTCACTGTAGGGGTCATGTTTTTAAATAAAATTCCTATGCCATCACAGACATCAACACCTCTAGAAAATAAGAGGTCCCATGTGTCCATAGTCTTTGAGTAGTGGAGATTTCAGACAAGGTTTTAAGTATAGTATCTTGAAGCAAAAAAAAAAAAAATCAAATGGCAACTGCTGTAATATAGAAAGTATTACTCTTCTATGCAGGAAGTTCTTGATGCTATTAACATTTAACATCGTAATACGGATGCTGGTATGTATATATAAGAAGGAAGAAAATGGAAGATGAGATACCAAATTACACATCACCTCAAGATGCATTGACTGAACATTATTTTCCTTTTATTTCAGTTTTTTGATGTTCCTGATCTGTTTTCTCTTTTTAGTCAGGGTGAGGAGTTGGGCATCATCCTCTGTTTCTGAGGATATCATTTTCTGTGAGGAAATTGTAGAGGAGGCTTCGGAGTGTTGGTGGGGTCTATCATAATAGTTGCCATGTCAGTATGTACCTGGAGGGATTCCAGTGGATGTTGTTGTAATGTCTCTGATTCCATGTCTCCCCCTGTAGGATGATCTTATTTATTTATTTATTTGAAATTCGGAAAATACCTTTGAGCACAGACTCTTTTACAAAGGTTCCACATTGGGTAGAAAATATAAAACAAGATTAACATCATGAGGTCAAATGAAGTACAAGTCTAACAATAGGTTGCAGTGATACAGTTGCATAGTTTACAGGTTACAGCATTACACATTCATATCTAGTACCAGGCTTAGTACAGAGTCAGAATAGAGGGTATTCAGAAGGAGTGGTAGCAATTCAGGGAGGAGGGAGAGGAGATGGGGAGGGTAATCAAGGGGCTTGCACAGGAGAGGGCTGAGCAGATAAGGGTGTGTGTGTGTGTGTGTGTGTGTGTGTGTGTGTGTGGTCAGGAGCAGTTACATTTTGAGCTGTAACCAAGGTTTTGCCTCAGACCAGATTTGAAGTGAGAGAGACTCGTGGATGTACGTAGGGGTCCAGGGATTTCATTCAGCCATAGAGAGGCCCTATAAGTGAAGAAACATTGTCCAAGAGCAGTTCTGCGAAATGGTGTTGATAGAACTCCTCATGTACAGCCTTGAGTACCATAAGTGGAGACAGCCGGAGATAAGATGCTAGAAACACTGGGTGGTGTTTTCCCCATAAGTGCCTTCTTCCCAAAGGAGGCAGGTTTGGAACTTGATTCTGCTCTTTAGTTGCATCCATTTCATCATTTCATAAAGGGAGCAGGTGTGTGCAAGCTGGGCAGCAGCCTAGGTGAGCCTGCAGGCTTTGTTGAGGGCTGTGTGTATCCTCTTGAGAGCCATGTCCATGGCAACACCATAGACAAGCAGACCATAGTCGATGGTTGAAAGGATGGAGCTGGAGACTGAGAGGTAAAGTGCCTCAGGAGTGAGGTAATTTCTATGCCTGTAGAGGACACCCAGCTTCGAGTTAACTGTCTTGACTACTGAGTCAATATGATGGGTGAAGGAGAGGGTGTCATCAAGGGTGACCCCCAGGTACTTGAAAGTGGTCACTTACTCCAGAGGTGCATTGACTTTGTTTGAGATGGTGAGAGGGGGGAGTTTCTTATTATAGTGGGAATTGGATATTAGCATTGTCTTGGTCTTTTTGTAGTTTAGCAGCAATTTCTACTTGCAGAACCAGTCTTCCAAATAGTGGAAAGAGCACTGGAGCTCAGTTTGGAGACTGCCATGGTGTGAGTTGCTGCTTAAGAGTACCACATCACATGCTTTAGGGAGGTTGTTCAGAAAAAGGCTGAAGAGTAAGGGCCCCAGGATGGACCCTGGGGACCCTCAATGACACTTCTCTGGAGCCGGACATGGTTTGGTCAATTCTGACATGTTGGGTTCTGTTGGAAAGGTAGTCCTTAAACCAGGCAGCAGTATTCTTCGCAACCCCCAGGTTCTGTAGCTGAGCCAGGAGTAAGTGATGGTTAACAGTGTCAAAGGCTTTAGTGAGATCTATAAAGACTGACCCCACTAACTTGCCTTCATCAAGTGCATTGTGCACGTAGTCCATGTACTCAACCAGGGCAGAAGTAGTGCTATGATTTTGCCTGAAGCTGTGTTGGTTTGAACAAAGTAGTTGGTATTTGTTGAGGTGTTCGGTGAGTTGCTCTGCCACAATCTTTTCCAGTGCCTTGGATAAGGGGGAGAGGATGGAGATTAGTCTGTAGTTGGCTACACATGTCCTGTCTCCGTTCTTGTAAACTGGTGTCACTAGGGCTTGTTTCCAGATTCCGAGGAATTCAGCAAGTGTCAGAGATTTATTAAATTGTTTTGTTATTGGCACAATGATAGCATCAAGTGAGAGGGATAGGAGTTTCATGTCAACCCCATCACTGCCTTTTCTAGTCCTGCCCAACACTTATTTTATGTGTTGTAGGCTCTCCTTGACAGTCACTCTTTTGAAGGAGAAGTTTGGTTTGGGGCTCAGGTGAGTCTTGCAGCTGGGTTGGTCTGTACAAGGGAGCAAGTAGTCTGAAGGTAGTACCGAGGTGAAGTCAGAAAAGGCCACATTGAATGATTCCACCATGAGGAGTGGCTCAGTATTGGGGGAATTGTTAATGTTAAGAAGTTGTGGGTGTTGTTTATTATCCTTTCTGAGGAGGCTCTTAACATTCTTCCAGAACCTTTTACCATCACCCCATGTATTGTTGAGATGTTCCTTATGGGAGTTGGCTTTGGTCTGCCAAATGAGGAAGGTGCAGTGGCTTCTTGCAGCTGTGTAGCACTAGTAATTATGCGAGATGCAGGAGATCCTCACTTTTGACCAGAGGTTGTCCCTTTCTTTCATCTTAGTTAGTAGTTCCCCTGTGATCCACCCATTCTGAACCCTCCAGACTTTCCTTTTCTTCAGGGGGGAAAACAGGTCACATATGCTAGTGAATCCATCAGTAAAGTATCTTAGGGCTTGGTCGAGGTCTGGTGCCAGGTCAATAGGGGACCAGTTGTGCACTGAGAGGGCTGATATGAGTGGCCTGAGTTTGCCTTTCTTCAAGCCCCTATTTTCAATTAGGATGGGAGGGGGTTTACTAAATTTGTGGGACCACAAGAGTGAGATTGGGGAGTGGTCACTTAAGGTGTCAGGCAACACCTTGACTTCAGAGATCCTTGACGGTGAGTTGGAGAGAATCCAGCCAAGTAGGGTGTCATTGTCTGACTTGTGGTTCCATCTGATGGGACTGGTGTCCAATTGGGTTAGGTGGGAACTGGTTACCATGTCCTTGCTGGGAGCAGATTCGCTGCCAGACCAGTTAATATTGAAATCGCCTGTGATGATGTGTTCAGGTCCCTTAGGGAGAGTGTCCATTGCTTCCAGGACTTTGAGGAGGCCCTCTCTGGCTTTTTTGGGAGGGAGATTCACTGAGGCAATGATGATAGTCTTGCCATTCTGACTGGTCGTCTGCCATAGCGGTGATTGGAGGACGGTGCAATGTAGGTTATCTCTGGTGTACAGGAGGCACCCACCACCTTTCTTCCCCTTTCTATTGATCCTGACATGCGACCAAAGATGATGGCTCTGGGAGAAGATTATTTTGGGGATGAAAAGATTTTGCTTTTTGGGCATCATCCACCATGTCTTCTTGTCTTGGTCTATCAGTCCTATTATACATATCCCAGAGGTATTGACAAAAAGAGTGCCCCTCCAAATGACATAAATTATATTTGACAGTGTTAGGGCAGTGCATGCTGATATGATCATACAAACTTTGATCCCAGACATTACTCAAATGAGACAAAGAACCACATTTGAAACAACCTTTGGGTTGTCTGGAATAAAAGCAAACTCCCCAGTCATGTTCAGTATAAAAACTATTAGGTAAATGGGATATGCCAATGTCAGTTTGTCGTAATTGCACTTTATATTTCCAACCTCCAGTCCAAATTTGTTTACTATCAATGATGGGTTCAGGCTCCAAAGATCTGTAGAGTGATCACTGAGCCAGTATGTAATATTATAAACATCCACACCTTCATTTCTGAACATAAAAGTAACTGTGCGAGTAGTAGGTTTAGTAAGAGGGATGGCTTGGAATGAAAGCCATAATTCAGAGTATTTTGAATTGTTGTATTTAGTCCAGAATCTGTCTAGAGAAGATGGTAACCTGAAACTGATATCATAAATACTGTCACCAGACACATGTATCAAGGCGTACATATCACTAGCTACAAACCCCATCAATTCCTTCAGCAATTTCCTGACAATAAAAATACAGTCTGGTGGGATATCAGAGTCCCATCTATATTTTAAATGGATTGCATTTCTTCTACTGAGCCTGGTCAGGTTGAGCAGCAAATAAATCTGACATTTTAAAACCTGCCCTCTGGTCTTTAGCTGGTGGTGCTGCTGGGTCTCCGGTATGAGAGGCTGATGGTACAGCTAGCCATTCTGTAGGTAAAAGATTGTCAGGGGTAAGTACACCTGTAGTTGGAGAAGAATGGTTATGGATTTGCATTGTATTATAGTACTTGCATGTGTCTGTTTTGGGGAATTTAAAACAGAAAGGTTTTGGTCTGAGCAGTTGGAATTGGGAGCCATTGGAATAGTCCCAGCAGTACTGGGCGGAACGGCTTGGGTAGTTATATGAGAAAGTCCTGCAACGTGCGAGTCTACAATTGTGGTAGGAAGCTTAGACACAGTGTATGGCTGCATGTCAGGGTTAATTACCGACTCTAGGTGTCTTCTATTAACACAATCAATTGCATAGTGTGGGAGCAGAGCCGGGTTGTGAATCCAGCTACAGCCATCCAGTCCGAGGATCCAACCTGCTTCACATAAAGCAGAGTGTTTATTCCACTTTGAGGAGTTTGTATTGTCAAGTGCTGCATCAGTTTTGCAGGAAGTATTCTGTTCAGTGTCAAGTTGGGATTCTGTGCAGGTCTTGACAGTTGAGCTGCTGACTGCTGTAATAGGGACAGTGGAATGGTGCATACTCTCACTGGCAGGTGCCGTTGTTGAGGAGCGGTCATGAGACCCAGAACAGACAGTCTCAGGGGCTACGGAATTTAAGGAGTCAGCCACCACAGTACGAAATTCAGGCTCATGTACTGACTAAAAAATTAGAGGTGTACTGGGCACAATAGGAGGAGAAAACATGCAGGTTCGTGCAGCCAGAGAAGAAAATGTGCTATGCTGTTCGATCATTTCAATTGGGCGCCCCGATTGGAATGCCAGAGGTGAGATAGAGGCATTGGAAGTGGCAGTTGAAGCAGCAGTAGTTTGTGTAACTTGAGCAACAGAGGGGGATTGTATACAAGATATGTGGGTTGGGAAAGGGTCCTTTGGGGCAGAAAACTGTACCATAGGAGCCTGTTTCTGTGACACAAGTCTTGTTTTGCCTCAAAAAGGATTTCCTCTTCAGCTTCTATTAAAGCTGGAGAATGTTTTTTTTTTCATTCAGTTGTGCCTGCAAATGACGTTCTGCAGCTAAAACAGCAGAATCAGTAATACTATCCTCAGGTGTCAAATGCTGTACTTCATAGGTATAGTCTCAGTAGCAGGTACATCCGTTGTTTTAGTTATCCATGAAATTATCAGTCCGGTCATGAGCTGGCATTGTTGCAGCAATAGTAGCAGAAGTTTCAACAGTCTCAAAAGATTCAGACACACATACTACCATTTCCATTGTAGGAGCAGCAAGAGGAGAGGTTCCATTCCCTCCCTCACCACCACCAGGGTCAACCATCTTGGATCTGGAGGATAGAGTCTCCCCCTGCTGCAAAAGCAGGGAAGTTTCCCCAGTGTCATTACCAAAACTACTCCTGTCAATAAAACAGCTCCATGTAACCCACCCCCAAGGCACACATGAAAACTAACTATCACAACTCAGCGCACCTTTTCTGGTCAAAAATTACAAACAAATAAATTTAGGATGAGTTCATTCGGGGTCATTCGAGAATGCCCTCTGTTGAAGTCATCCTGTAGCTTAGATTGCAGGTCAGTTGGAGTACAAGACTTGCACTGGCATTGATGACTGAATCATTAGCATGACAATGAGTGTTGGAATTGTAATGGACTGAAGGGATCTCGTCTACAAAAAAGTCTGGCCAGAGCCAGCTGGGCTACAGCTGATGGAGCAGATGAAACACAGCACTGTTCAGCAACTCTGCAGTGTCAGTGGCAGAGTCCACCGTGCCCAATATGGCCACTGGTGCTTACTGTGCATGCATGAATTCCCGCACATGCGTAGATAACTCCAGTGGCCATATTGGACATGTTGGACAGTGCCATGTTCCAGTCCGCTGTGCCCACTGGAGTTATCTACACATGCCCAGGAACTCATGCGTGCACAGTGAGCACTAGTGGCCATATTGGGCATGGCGGACAATGCCGTTTTCTGGCCGCCGAACAAAGTAGTGCAGTGGGCACTCATCCACCTCCACTACTGGAACTCCAAAGAAAATGGAGCGGAAGTATACGGTCGACTACTTTTTTTTCTCAACGATCCCAACATGGCTGCAGGGCTCTGCCCTCTACAGCCATAAAAAGAAGAGGAGTTAATCTATTACTGGTCCTCAGAGAAACTTTAAGTGAGTTAGTGTGCACTGTATTTTTTTTTCTGTATTCTGTCCAGGTTGCCAAAAATGTTTTGTTCTTTTACTGCTGTTATTTTTTTCTTTTGTTTGTTTTGTTCAGAAGATTAGTTAAGACACAACACTGAGCACTGTGTGAGCTCAATAATAAATACAGAAGATTCTTATTTAGTTAGAGCTACAATATTGCACATAGTGTGATTTCAGTAATAATTACAGATGGTTTTCTTTATTTCTTAATTTTTGGACAGAGAGGCAGCTGCAACAAATCAGATGATTTACAGATTTCAATGTCCTTAATATGCACCTTCACCTTTGCTACCAAAAAACCCAGAAACCGTAAAGCTCAAGCAATACATGCCTTCCATTTGACTGAAACCTTTTTGCTCTTCTATCCTGCTGAGTTAAATTAGGACAGGATATGATAATCAAACTACTGAGCATTTAAGACTTCAGGCTTGAGCATCAGATGGGAAAAGTTGTGGATCACAACCCCATGCAATATTTGACAGAACTTCTGTCAAATATAGCTCATAAGTCTTCATGTTTCTGTCAGTCTCTCTCATCTGAAGTTAATTTAAAGTGACATGAACTACCTCAGCCATTTTCTAAAGGCAATGCAAAGTTTTGAAAATCCATAGGTAACTTTTACCCATTTGGAATCAGACAATCATTCTCAAAAAAAATCAGAAAAACTACAGTAACTACAGTTACCTGTTACCCACTTTTGTTGTTGATGCTAACTTGATGAAATACAATGAAAGGAATAATTTTGCTAAACTCCTTAAGTGCACTACTGCTTTTAAATTGTTAGGTTAGGCGATATAAAGACAAACAAATGCAAAATCCCACACACCCCAACAAAGCAAAGCATCATAGAAAGCACATCCATGAAAGAATTAGGCTGTTCTAATGTGCTAAATGGTCTCTCACACACTCTGCAAAGGCTGTTTTATTTTAAGCCCTGTTTACATGACTGCTTTGATGTCTGTTGTGGACTGATCCAATAGTGCATTCTAAAACTGCATTGATGTTAAGACAAATGTAGATGACCCCTCTCAGTGTCAACGTAAGAAGGAATAAAGAGGAGCTGTGAGGCTAGGGGTGGGTGGTCAATCACAGAAGTCAGCAGTGACGCATCCAATGATAAGCAGACTGCTGACATCGGATATACTGGACTTACCTTTTTAATGCTTCATATAGTGTACCAGTGACAATTTTCTGTGACTATGCTGGTCAGATGTTTTGCTGCTTCAACTTCCACTCATCACAATTCAACATAATCATTCACCCCACTTGGCTCCATTTCATGCTTTCTGAACATATTTCCTAAGTGGGACAAGGCCAGCCTAAGTCCATTTCTCTCATTGAATGACATGTATTCATTTTTCTAACAACATCCACATTTTTTTCTCTGTGCTACAAGAGATTTTCAATGTACTGTAATAATTTCCGTTCTACCACTTTATGGAACTTCCGGCATCAGCCTTCATCATAGGAAGGAAGGGGAGGATGTGTCCATTATGTCTCAGAGTGACCAAAACAGCCTGTCCACAAGCCTGCTTACACTGCTTACTCTGAAATGCAGCACTAACTGCTGCGGCTCGGGGACAGTGATAGTAAATGATTTACCATGATTGCATAAGTATCCACACTACACATTTGCACCACTGCAACCTGAGCACTCGGGTTGCAGCAGTGCACATGTGGTAGTGTAAACTGGCATCTAGATGGTACTGGGTGAATACGTCATTTCAAATACAGAGCTGCCAAAAGTGCACTGCATATATCGCGTCTGAATTGACAGCTACAGGGATAGCATAGCAGCAGTCAGTTACCACTACCCCTGTAGCTGTCATCAGATGGGAATAAGTGGACAATTAGCTAGCAGCGTGGTGCCTGTCTGAGTTACTCCCATGGTGGCTAAGGCACAAGTGCTAAGGCAGTGGAGACCCAGAGACCAGGGTTCTGTTCCCGGTCTCCTGAATGTTGTGTTTTCCATTCTCCCCCCAAGTTTTATTTTTTATGTGTTATTCCATCACCCAATGTAACCCCCCCAAGTTTCTCCCTGTCCCCGGGTTCCATCCCCCCTGGAGTAGATTATATTACTATTGGGGTGTGTGGGTGGTGGAGCCCCCCGCAAAAACTCAAATTACTTTTTGTTTGTTAGCCAGGGTAGTGGTCAGTGTGTCTGTGGACTGCAACCACTGGCTTTGTTGTTGCGGTTGCTGCTTTGGTTGGGCGCTGTTATTGTAGATGCCATTTTCCATTCTAGGTTTTTGACCACACTCTTGTGTTTGTGGTCTTGACTTAATGCAAATCTAGATTGCTTTCCTGTTTTGGCCTCATGATGACCCAAACCAGTAAGGCCATCATAGGGTGGTTCCTCTTCACCTGTGCTAAGATTCAGATAAGACACACTGATGAGTCCAAACAAGAACAAAGCATGTATCAGAGTCTTGTTTTCAGCCTTTGCAGAGTGTATGAAGCCAGTTGACACCATACATTCCTGTTTAAAGTAGAATCAAGTCTAATTATTTCATGGTGATTTACATATACTTCCCATGCTTCTTTCAATTATTAGGGTATGCGTAATAATGATTTTCTTTAAACTTGACTTTACTGCCAGTTCCCTTCCAGGTTAACCCTTGATTTACTCCTTTTTCACTGAGGTTCTTAGTCTTTCATATCAACACAAATCCTCCTCCTTCTAAGAAAAGACAGTTTTGTATGGCACACTTCTAACAGTACATTATAAACCATAATAGACATTTCTATACAGTTTGTGCCTTTCTTTAAGCTGGTCATTTAAATATTTGTGGGCATGACTCTTTATTATGTAAGGAGGCTCTCACACCCCCTATCTGTCTGATACCGGTTACCAACAGCTTGCATGTGTGAAAAACTAGTCTAGAGACCGGAGAGATTCCAGGCTCACTTCCCCCAACATTTGCTAGTCTGCTGAGTCAATATGTATGCTCTGCCAAATGTTCAGTGGCTATACAAATGCTAGAGCTGTTTGCACCTCACATTATGTATTTTCACATGCACGTCCTGTATTGTATACACCCCTTCCCCCATCACCAAGGACATATCTGGAAATGAGCTGTTACAGGTTCAGTATGTCTTTCCTGATAAAATGTTTGAAAGGACCCCGAGGAAGACAAGCTGACTGATTGAAGTGCTGGGAAGTATCTTTTGTGGAGACATAGGCGAGACAATGTGTGGAACTGAATTGTTAAGGTTGAAACGAACCCTTTTGAAATATAGCCAACTTAGTTAAGAAGGGGGATAAACCCTTTTACAGGTACATCAGGGAGCGAAGAAAGACCAAGGGAGGGATAGTGAGGCTTAATAAAGGGGAAGGGGAGTGGTCAGATGGTGACAGTGAAAAGGCAGAGATACTAAACAAATGCTTCCCTCTTGAACCTTATTTATACCCTTGAGGTATTTGAAAGTCTCTATCATATTTCCCCTCTCCCTCCTTTCCTCCAGTCTGTACATACTGACATCCTTCAGTCTTTCCTCATAGGGCTTTTGATGCAGATCCTACACTATTTTAGTTGCCCTCTCTGGACTGCCTCAACGCTGTTTATATCCTTTCAGAAATGAGGACTCTGGAACTGGACACAGTACTCTAGGTGGGGTCTCACTAGAGATTGATACAGAGGTATCACCACCTCCCTCTTTCTGCTGGTGATATCCCTCCCTGTTCACTCTAGCATCCCACTGGCTCACTCCACTGCCTTGTCACACTGTTTGGCCACCTTTAGGTTTATAAAATTTGATAACACCCAGGTCTCTGTCCTGTTTGGTGGTCGCCAGTACCACTCCCACCATTTTGTACTCTGACCCTAGGTTTCTATGCCCCAAGTGGATGATTTTGCATTTTTTTGCATTGAAACTTAGTTGCCACTTTCTAGATTAACCCTCAAGCTTACCTAGATCTCTGTTGATTTTTTCAACCACCACCCCCTCCCCCGGAGTGTCCACTCTATTGCAGATTTTTGTGTCATCTGCAAAAAGACATACCTTCCCTTTTAGTCCCTCTGCAGTGTCACTTATAAAGATATTAGAGGACTGGCCCCAGTACTGATCCTTGCGGCACGCCGCTAGTCACCCTCCCTTCCTAGGAGTGAACTCCATTTACCACTACCCTCTGTCACCTATCCTCCAACCAATTTCTTACCCAGTTCACCACTTTTAGTCCCACTTCTAGGCCACCCAGCCTGTTCTTGAGTTTCCTATCTGGAACAGTGTTGAAGGCCTTACTGAAATTTAGGTAAGCCACATCCACCGCTCCACTCTGATCTACTTCCCTGGTTATGTAACCCCACTTTAGCTTCCAATTAAGTGGCATTTTTCAGTAAGACTAGGAAGATTTTTTAAATGGTGTTTGCTTTCTGTGCATGTTCTGTACAGCCTTGACGTTTGCAGGCCCCGGCCCCCAGTGCTGAAGTTAGGGTAATAGTAATGCAGCTTAAAAATTCCAGAGTATTCTTATGCTAATGTCACATTTGCTTGTCTCTATAGCTAGCTTTGTGCTGCAACCCAGACTGGTGTCTACACATGTTTTTTTTTTTACAGCCCACCCAGTTAGGTGCCATATACAGTATCTACCCAATTAACTGTTGCCACTTAACACATGACCATTGTAATTACACAGTATCACCTCACAAACACTACTAAACACCCTACTACAACCTTATTAAGACATGTAACAGCCATGTTATTAACATAAATAATAGCAACTCCTTTTAACACAGTAACAACCAACCTAAACACCTCCCAATCTCTTACAAATACAGCCCCAGAAAGCAGCACAAATACAAAAAATCTACCTACAAAAACTGCCCAAGCAATCACTACCCAACACCACTCCTGAGCACCATCCTGAATGTGAAAGTAAAGGATGAACCAACGCAGACGTGCCTCCTTTCATAGATGGTCTCCACACTATGGAAAAAAGAAAATGGACAAAAAACACAACCTGACCCCAAATGCCACTAAACTATGTAAAATGAAGTGCGGTAAAGATGCAAGAACAAAACCAGGAAATAATCATGCAAGTGATCTTAAGGAAAAACAATTTACACTTACACATTAAATAAAGTAAATGACTGATAAGAGTGACACAGATAAATATACCAGCTTGGGGGCTAATTAGCTCAATAATCCCACTTGCCCTGCTGGCATGTGGGTTATTGAGCTAATGGCTCCCCCTTGATGGTATGTGTCTCTATACACCACACACACACACTCTCGTCATTTATTCTATCTATCTATCTATCATTCATGGTTGGACCCTTTTCCCAATTGAAATAGCCATCATTTATTTCACCATATATAATGGTAGCCAAGTTGGGTATTATGACCCTAACTAGCTGTCTGCTGTGATTTATGACCTCAGCTAACTGTCTATTAGGATTTATGACCTCAACTAGCTACCAATTAGGGTATTATGACCTCAACGAGCTGCCAGTTAGGGTATTATGACTTAAATTTGCTGCCAATTAGAGTATTATGACTCCAAGTAGCTAATTTCACTGAATTCAAGTATCATGAACACCTGAAGAACACATTAACACCAAATACACACTCACCAAGCAATGCTGTCCCTCAAAACTAACACATACCACTACACAATGGAAACACATAGGACACAGCAAAAAGTGTCCAACCTTATGTATTACATAAAATAAAAGATGTCAAAGTCCTATGTGAGGAAATAATATCATCTTGGGACTGAACAAGCTCATAAAGGCCACTCGTCCTTCAGGCTGTTGGCTTTATGGCTTGTTCAACCCCTCGATGGTAATGTTTCCTCATATACAACACTTTGCCATCATTTGAGATATATATATATATATATATTTAATTATACCACGGGGTGAGTGCTTTCTCAGTAGGATATCCTGTGTTATTTCCACTGCAGTGAGAATAAATACCAAGAGAGTGACGCACTAAGCTGAAATTTTATTTACAGGTGCAACCTGGGAGCATAAGAAAGTTAAGTGACTTGCTTAGGATCACATAGTATGCAAGTGGGGGCTGTGGGATTCAGACCCAAGTCTCCAGGTTTGCAGATCAGAGCCTTAAACCACTGTGCTATACTGCCTCCTTAAGTTTTCTCTTATCACTTTTCCACTGAAGCTGCAACTCACTCAATTAGCTTTGCAAATGACTCTCACCTGTGTCCCATTGTGTTTTTGACTTTCCTAGCCCAATACTGTGCTGATCTCAGCTTCAAAATAACCTACATTCTAAATGAAACTCTTTTACAAAGCACTTTTTCTTTCTCAGTGTTACCTGCAGCAATGTGTTTTTCTCAGTGAGCCTCTGACTCACTCAATTAACTTTGCAAAACACTGTCAGCTGTGTTTCTCACTCCCAGTCCATTCAGAACACACACACACACACACACACACACACACACACACACACACACACACACACAATGAGCAGGAAGCACACAGATGTGATGGTCTAGACCTGATATAATGGTCTAGAGGTGCTCTGCGAAGTGCTCTACTCTAAAAGTGGTGAAAAGAGATGAGCGAGGCACCAAGGTCCTAATTATGTGGATAGGATAACTGTTACCCAGACAAGGAGAGGCAGGAGTCAACTTAGTGCTTCGATGCCCGCAGGGCGTTTATTCTGTACCAAGGGTAGAGAGACACAGTCACAAGAGGGAAGTGGGATTGCCCAAGATCAATAGGGCAATAAACAGAGAAATACTTTTATCTACCACTTCTAAGGTTATTACCACAAGAATAGCTTTAGGCCTACTGCCACTCTTATTCTGACACTATTCTACACTTCTATATTCTTAGATGAGGGTCAGGTGACATAAGCTACTCAGAACTGTACTAGAGTAATTATCATCACACATTTCCATAAGAGTCCAGATATTACAAGAGTCCAGAGATCTGGTGTCTTCGTGTACACCGTCGTTCTTCATTGGTAGCTACAAGGGAAGTAAAACAGAACTGTAGAACCCTAATCACAATTCCCAGCAAGGACCTAGATAAGGCCACTGGGGTGGTGAGAGGTTTGGTAAACAGACCATATATTCTTCGGCAAAAGCCCACTCTCTCCAAGGCTGCCAGAATGAAGAATCAGAGCAACTGGTTCCCGAAATAACACTCTGAAAACAAAGGGTTCCTCAGCCAAAACCCACTTCCAGGGTTGCCAAGGATGAAGATAGATCAAGTCTCAAGACCTGCGTGGCGATGAATCCAGTGGAGGACTACCACAACCTGACTGATGCTGCGGCACTCCAAGGGCCAGCTGAACTCGGACGGAACTCTGACAGGACCAGGAACCATAAGAATCTGAAGAGATGATGGTTGATTCTGCAATCCTAGGATCAGGAACTAACACAAAACAAAGAAACAGCGGACGCGTCCCGTACTGGGCTTCGATGGACCACTAGGCTGGCTTGCCCTATTATGCTAGGCTGGGGCCTCCCTATAGTACCACTAGGCTGGCTTGCCCTATTCCACTCGGCTGGGGCCTCCCTTTAGTACCAAGCTTTACCTCAGGCCGAATGCCCTACCTTTACCTTGGGCCTGACGCCCTACGTTATCTTCGGCCTGGTACCCCACTTTATATTGGGCCAGGTGCCCCACCTTGAATTGGGCCTGGTGCCCCACGTTACTTTCGGCCTGGTGCCCCACCTTAAATTGGGCCTGGTGCCCCTCTTCAAATTAGGCCTGGTGCCCCACGTTACTTTGGGCCTGGTGCCCCATGTTACATCTGGGCTTGACTTGCCCTTTTAAATACTCAGAGTGGCAGGGCCCCTTTAAATTTGCAGGCCCCCTGAACCTGCCGTCATTAATCCCGAATCCCCGCCTCAAATCCCGCCTCTGTATTAATATTCATAAGGCCTAAGCTTGGCCTTAGTGTCCTGGCCCCTCCCTAAGGGCATTGCTAACCCCCCTCCTATGAATATTCAGTAGGGTCCAATGACCCAATGCCCCTGCGGTGCTCAGCTGCCTTTCAATGTGCCTACTGTGCTTTCCCCACAAACAGTCTCTCCTTTTTAAACAGGCGGTCAGCACTGCGTGTGCTGCCGCCGACTCACCGCTCTGGAGGCAGCAGGAGGATTCCGGTGTGGTAGGGAGGCGGGAGGGATGCTGGCAGTGGGAGGGAAAAACGGGCAGGCAGCAGGGGGGATGAATAAGGGGCCTCAGACAGCCGAAAAGGGACTCGGCGATGCGGCGCTTCTCTGACGCCGGTGTGGGACCGAAAATTTTACTTTTAAACACTCGGGGGCCAAAATAAATAAATGAAGGGGCTTTTCAGCCCAAAACACGGCAAACAGCTGTTTTTCATCTTCGTGGTGCCCCGATGGCACCACCGACTGCAGGACACAGCCGAAGAGGGAGTCTTCAGTGGACTGGAGGAGAGGACTCACCACCGAGTCAACAGGACCGGCTTCACAACCCCAGGTAAGCCACAAGTCCCTGTTGCACTCCTGTGATCCTCTCTACTCCACAGTCCAGCAACAACTGACTAACTGTAGAACTATTTTTTAAACTTAAACCTGCCTGGGTTCTAGATTGGCTGGAGTGGAATGCTGTGCATGAGCCACTCAGCACAGCATTCCATCCAGACCATTGTGACATCTATTGCTTTTAAAATCTGTTTTTTGACCATACTGTAAGTGCACAGGGCACTTTTCTATTATTTACATTGTTTCCCTTTACAAGGAGGTGAATCTTTTATTCTCAGGGGCCCCTTATAACAATATCCTGCTGCCTACACCTACAGCAGGTACCCTGAGCACCTGTGAACCCCTAATTTATTTATTAATTTTAAACTTTCTGGGGTGCCACAACTTTGGGGCATTACACAGAATCAGAAAAAAATTCCCTAAAGCTCTCACCCCTGTGGTATAAATCCACACATATGATGGGCAGATCATGGGATATGGAAATATTTTCACTCTGCCAGTCGTGAGAGCTGTGTATTTTTCACTCGTGCCTTCGCACTTGTGAGAATACATTGTTACCTGCAGGAGTGAGAATATTTCATATCCCACTCCTGCCCATCATCTATCTTATATATATATATATATATATATATATTTATACAATAGGTGAGCTGACAACCAGTGAGATATATCTGATTATTTCTCACCCTAGTGTAATAAATGCTGATGACATCACAAAATAGCAAAATAAATGACATTTACCGCACCCCTATTGTATAAATTGGATACGTGATGTGCACTCATGTGATATGAAAAATATTTTCACTCCTGCACAGTGACCTCTGGATACTCACCTGTGGCTTTGCCACGAGTGAATATTCAGAGGTTACTCTAGAGGAGTGAAAATATTTTCCCATATCACACTCTTACCCATCATGTATCTCCTATGTATATTATACTGGCATAGTAGTGCCAGTATAGTTAGGGTTGAGGGATCACTTCTATGTTAAAGCCACATTTTTTAACCTTAATAACTTTGCAACCGTTTATCAGATTTGCATGAACTATTGCATGCATAATCTCTAGAGGTAGCTTGACCTGACAAATTCTGTGTGAATCTGTTGTGTGGTTTCTGAGATTCATGGCAGTGTCAGTGGCTCAGTAGGTAGCACACTCGCCTCTGAGGCCAGGAGATCAGAGGGCTGTGGGTTCAGTTCCCGCATCTGGCACTTGGGTTACTATCCCAGTACTGACACTGTAGTGCAGCATGAGAGGGGTGCTGCACTTCTGAGGTGCTGTCTTTCGGATGAGACATTAAACCGAGGTCCCATCTGCCTGGATTGGTGGTAGTTCAGGTGGATGTTAAAGATCCCATGGCACTTATCGAAAAGAGTAGGGGAATTTCCCTGGTGTCCTGGCCAAATTTCCCTCATTCACTAAAAATATCACCAAGCGGCTTCATCTGGTTCAAGGTCAGTTGGCATTCATCTGTATCCCCCTCCCCCGGGTCATGCCTGAAAATAGGCAGGATTTGTCTAGTGCGCTTACCCGGTCAACAAAAACTAAAATAAAAAATAAAAATAAAAAATAAATAAAATAAAAAATACAGAGTGCCAAAAATCCCTAAATTTACATGTTTTTTGCTGTTTCTTTGACCACCTCCATCTCAGAAACTCTTTGAGATTGTGGTCTGAAATTTTCAAAGTAGAACACCTTTAACCTCATAGATGTGTCCTTTGAAGGTTTGGTGAAAAAATATTAATCTGTACCAAATTTATTAAATTTCAAAATTTCCCATTATTTCCTATGGGAAAAGTTAGGTGTTTCACACGAAAATACTTTTAATTTTGCAGGAGCTACTGTATTTTCGTGGACAGGGTCATACAGTGTTGCAGGGAGCCTAATATATTTTCGAAGAGCTCTGCTGTGTCTGCCATCTTGTTTTTCAGTTAGCGAGAGAAAGAATATAAAGAAAACAATTAAAAATGAATGGAATTGAAAAAACAAGCATCAGAGCCTAGCAAAACAGGACCCGTTTACCTATATTCTGATGTTTGTTTTTTTAAATTTAGTAAAAAAACACCTTTTTTGGGCACCTAAAATCCTGGGTGCCCAGGTTAGCGAGATAAGCACTTCCCTCGCATTCTCTGCCTAAGAACAGTGGGATTTTCTTGACTTCTGGAGCTGCAGCTGGAACTCGTGCTGCCAGCTGCAGGGTCATCTGTAAGCCACTGTTTCTCTGGTGTGCAGTGGCACCCCCAGGAGTGCTCTGCAAAAATATATTTTGCTCTCTGCAACAGTGTATGACCTTGTAAAGAAAATATAGTAGCTCCTCTTTTCCCTGGTGTCTAGTAGCATCCCCCCACCCTGCAATCCCCATGGGTTTTTTTGTTAGTTTTTTTGGGGGAGGGGCTGTAGGTGTTAGTGGTACCCCCTAGCTTCCCCTATCTTTACCTGGTGTCTAGTGGCATCCCCCCACTCTCATGTATATATCTCTGGTATCTAGTGGCACCCTCTCCCTCTGATCACGTCCCCCTTATTTTTATACATATTTGTATAATCCAACACTGGGATGACCACCCCCAGTGTTGGATGCCCCCCAGTCCCCCTTTTTTTTTTACAGTGCCTACATCGGGGGGCCCAATCCCTGCATCAGCATTAGAAGCCCCCCAGCAGTGTGGGACACTGGAGCGCTCACTCCCAGTGTCCCAAAATATTTCTTAAGTTGTGACCTGTAAAGAAGAAAACAGTCCCCCAACGTCTTTTTTTACTTGAAAAAAAGAAAACAGTCCCTTGTCCTCCCCGTGATCCCCCTCCCACATCCCAACCATCCCACTGAACACCTACTACCCCACACCCCCTTACCCTATACTTACCACTGGAGGTTATAGGCTGTCATCTTCTGTGGACTGGGACACATCTGCAAGCTTCAAAGCTGAACCACAAACTGAGGAATCGAGGTAAGTGCCATATAATGTATTTCAATGGCATTTTGAACTTATTTTCGTAACTTTGCCATTTTTGGGAATTATTTCACCAAATTTTTAACATGGTCTTTTGTATATCCCACCTCATGAACAATGACACTGTCATTTCATTACTCAGGCCCGGAAGGTGATTTCATGGTTGTTGCATGAAAGCACCTTTCAGGACTGAATAATGAGATTTCACCACAGTGTTCATGAGTTGGGGTCCCAAAAGGGCCATATTGAAAATCTGGTGAAACTATTTCTAAAACTGTCTGAGTTGTGAGCATTTGTTGAAATTGTTTTATGCACACACATAACTTTGCTAATTTTCAATATTTTGATGCCAAATGTTCCACATAGCCATTTTTCATACCACCTCATCAACAGTAGCGATGTCATTTTTCATATCCTGTCCAAAACATGTTTTCACACCTGTGGCACAAAATGGCATTTTGACACAGATTTAAAAATGTTCACCTACAGGGTTTATGAGGTGGGGTCATAACAAGACTATGTTCAAAATTTGGGGTCAAAATATGAAAAAATGACAAAGTTATGACCATTCATTGCAATTTTGCTAGTCTGCTCGTAACTCTGGAAATGTTAAATATTTTGATCACAGATTTTCAAAATAGTCTTCTTATTACGCCACCTCATGTATTTCACAGCTGTCATTTTTAAAATCGTACCCAAAATGTGTTTTCACACCTGTGGCATGGAACGGCATTGGAGTTGCACAAAATTGCTGTTTGGTGGGGATTTGATAATTTTCTGTACTGGGTACATGAGGTAAGAATAAGGAGGCTATGGTGACAGTTTGGTAACTGTTGTCCTATAAATTGAAGTGCAGGGCCCATAGGGTACTGCACTTCCACAGATACTTACATATACACATTTATGGAGGGATGGGGCCCTGCGCTCCCACAGACAAATAAGTATATGGTTATACTATCTGAAAAAGTAAGGCAATTCATTGCAAAAAACTTTATTAATGCATCAGTTAGGGTTGTTATTAAAGCAGCAAAAACAGGGACATGTGGTGTTAGGGTTTCCAACCCTAACACCCCACCCCCACCCTGCAGACACTGACAGGTATCAGGGAGGTGCCTTGGGGTCATCAGCCCTAATGCTCACTCCCATTCTTCTATACTATATCCAGTTCAGCTTATTTACTTATGGAATAGGGTGAGCATTAGGGCTGATGACCCCAAGGCACCCCCCAATGCCTGTCAGTGTCTGCAGGGTGGGAGTGGGGTGTTAGGGTTGGAAACTCTAACACCACATTTCCCTGATTTTGTAATTTTAATAACAACCCTAACTAATATATTAACAAAATTTTTTGCAAGATTGATTGATAGAGATATACAGCATCTATATTATAGGGGTGCAGTAGTGCCCCTATAGTTAGGGTTGAGAAGCCTGTTTAATGTTAAACCCCTAACTTTTCACATTAATATCTTTGGTTCCCTTTGATAAAATGAACTGAAATTTTGTATGTCTTGTCTACTGTAGGAGGCAAGGTCTTGAGATGTGGAATTTTTTGTGAGGTCAGCTTGTGCGGTTTCTCAATCCACATGTGATTTTCTGTAAAAATATTTTTTGCTATACTTAACATGGGTTTTATGCTCTCCCCTGCAGCCTACATGGAATGGAATTTTTATCCCAAAGTTGCAGGGGGACTGTGCCATGTCCTAAGGTAGTGCTTTTGACAGGTCTGGTGGGAAAATATTAAAGGGTTTCAGAGTTATAAGGCTTTAAATTCTACTGTTTTCCAACCTGTGCATGCGTAGTAGGGTTTTTGAGATAATGTTGCTTGGCAAAAGTAAAAATTTGATGGCGTAAAAGCTGGTTTTTGCTTTTGCGCCATTGAATTGGCAGGGCACCAAACATTTTTTGTGCTGTGCCATTATCTTGTTACTGTTTTCCACAAACTAACAAGGTGGAAAACACATAAAAATGAAGGGATTAAAAACAAATAAACATCAGAACCTAGCTAAATGGGATCCATTTACTGTAGCTAGATTTTGATGTTTTTTTTTTAATTTGATGCCCACAAATATGTTTTCTGGGCACCCAAAATCTTGGGTGCCCAGATTAGCAAGAGGAGCACTTCCCCCAGCTTCCCCATGTTCTCTGTATTAGAACAGTGAGAATTTCTTCACTTCTGCAGTCACAGCTGAACTCATGCTGCTGGCTGCAGAGTGAGCTGTGAGCCACTATTTTCCTTGTGTTTGGTTGCCTCCCCCACATTCCATTGCCTTCCCTGGTGTCCAGTGGTACCCCCACCTGCTGATCGCTGTCCCCCATTCATTTTAATTTTATTCCCTGGTGTCTAGTGGCTCCCCCCCACCAATCACCATCACCGTTAATTTTCATTTTATTCCCTGGTGTCAAGTAGCACCCCCACCCTCCAATCACCACCCCTGTATTGTAATGTTGTTCCCTGGTGTCTAGTGGCACTTCTCTTTACCTTGATTAATGAAATCACTGACTCTAGTACCTAGTTTCACTCCTGTCCCACCATACAACAAGTCAAGTGACCTTCACAACCATAGGTCACCCCCCGAGCCAGCAGTGAGAGCCACGGAGCACAGCTACTACTGTGCTATATAATGTTAATTGACCACCTGGCTGGGGCAGTCACAACACTTAAGAGACAGCACAATCCCTCTAGTACTCTGAGCCACAGAACATACAGAGGATGGAGGATGGAACAAGTAGTGAAGTGTGCTGCAGCTACTGCCTGCTGGAGACAGGTGTGGTAGGAAAACAAAACAGGATGGTGGGAGTCAGGAGTGGAGAGCTAGTCAGTCTTTGAGTAGAGCAGGCTGCAACACACACAATTCCCCCTAGCAGCACAGGCAGAGGCAACATCTACAAATCTGATGCAACCTCACCTCTGACTCTCCCAGTCCCTCTCCCAGGCTCTCTGGCAGCAGTATTAGTGATAAGTTATTCCCAATGTGGATAGAGCCTGATTCAGATGAGATGACGGGAAGGGTGGGGTGAAGTCTTTGCAGCAGCTGTTGTGTTAAAATGGTTACTGCCACACTGCAGACTTGTTTGGGACTGGGACAGGACTACTGGGAGACTGAGAGCTGTGCTTGTTGCAGTCGCTGCGGTAGCAGATCAAGACTCAGGAGTCAGGCAGGGGCGGGGCTGCAAAATGAAACCAAAACAAGTAGCAAATGAAAGATGCTGAGCATCAGTATTTTCAGGGGAACAGGCATTTCCTGGCTGAATTAAATCACAAATTTAACAATCTGACCCCAAATTTTCAACACAGCCTTTTCATCATCATCATCACCACAGTTTATTGTGTCAGTTAAAAAACTTTTGCAATGTATAAAACACACAGAAGTAAATTATAAATATCTCTAAAAACAAGAAATGTGTTAATAAATACAATAAATATAATCTATACAATATGGATTCTAGCCTTAACTTTCTTAACCGCAAAAAGATATTTTGCAAGCCTGTCAATGGCCCATACCTTCTCCGTATGAAAAAGTATATGCGTTAGATTACTCTTATCAAGTAAATACATTTCATTCAGAAAAGGACCCAACCAGTAAACACAAAGTTTTTCATACCAACTACAATCCCACAGTTCCTATCTTTGGTCAATTATGGGATAATAATATATGGTTCAGTGGACCACACAGCCCTTAACAGTATCACTCTTGCCCTCAACAAAGCCTGCTGACTAATCACAAGCAGTGATTGACTAACTCATACATGCGAACTCTATAAGAGAGCAGACTGGCTGACCTTTGAAGGGAGATTAAAGTACGACACATGCCTCCAAGCCAAAAAGATCCTAATGAAGCTTGCACCTGCCAGCCTTCACCCCCTCATCCAACCAACCCCTCACAGGAGCACCCATAGACACCTGGCTAGCACCCCCCTCTTAGTCTCCCACTGTAGGACCACACTAGGGAAAAGGTCATTCCATTATTGTGCTCCCCTCTGGCTTAATAACCTTCCCTCTTCTATCTCCCTGGCCCTTAGCCTTGGCCTACTTAAAAATGGCATTAAGAGACTTCTCCTAAACTCGGAGTCATGTGGCTGCTAAGATCAATCCTCCCTAATTCGGAATGCATTTGAGAAATAGCTTCTCTCATGACCCAGACTAGGCCTGGGTAGGCCTGTTTCACTTCACCTCGATGACCCAGGGTCCTTTAACAACCCTAGAGATACTAACTAAGCATTTTAAATTCCAGTACGATATAACCATTTAAAATTGTCTTAATGTGATGTTCAGCTCTGTGTAATATGTTCAAAACTGTCTTAAGTAATGTGTCCATTTTGTATTGACATTGAGCCTTTGCAAAAGATTCTTCAACTCAAAGGATTGTAATTCTGAAATGTCAATAAAATAAAAAAATAAATAAATAAAAATATGCTGAAGGTCTTCTATACCCCTCCTCTCTCACAGTCACAATTCTCACTTGATATTCCAATTTTCCTGTGCCTATAATTCAAAACATTGCTGGGAAACTGTTCAAATTTATAGCAAATAAAATTGATATGAAGTTCTGGATTGGTTAAAATTTCTAAACACTTCTTAAAACCATGGCTATAATTATTAATAGCGAACCATCTGGAGTACCGAGATCCAGCTATCTCACCCAAATCAGCACAATTCCAGTAATTTACCAGTTTCTTTTGTATATATTTCTTATATTTGGGATTAATAGTAATTCCTTTATCAAGAGCTTTTTTTAAGTGCAACTTATATTTTTCCAGCCTCACCAAGACAAAATTAAACCAAAGGGGGTTTTATATCCCAGGTTTTGCCAAGATTATTTCTCAGTTAAGTACCTTTTGACAAGTATATGATCATTTTTACTGGTCACCCTCAACCAAAAGTTTAACTTTCTTGTATCTGTTAAGGCGTTGATGTTAATCAATCCCAGCTCTGCCCTAAGATAAGAAGAAGGGCAGGAGTGGCCAAGTTTTAATATTCTCCTCAATAATTTATACACTGGAATCATTAATTTATTAGGATCTCTGATGTCCCAAACTTCACTACCGTAAAGTAATTGGGTTTCCATCTTAGATCGAATAACCTGAATCAATGGGCGAATAGTCAATCCACCATATAAATAATTAAATTTATTTAAACTTGCCACTGTTTTTTTTTATTTCTGTACAGTCACTTTCTGATGTTTAGATCAATTTCCATTTTGTTGTACTGTAACACCCAGATACAAATATTCATTTACTATTTCTATTTGCTCTGTCCCCAAGAACCACTGTCCTGTAAACCTTTTATTTCCAATAACCATTGTCTTTGTTTTGTTTACATTAATTGCTAGTTGAAATATGGTTGCTTGTTTATAAATACAATCTAATTTTTTTTTAGAGGCCCATCTTAGTCAGGGACAATACTATAATGTCATCGGCATAGGCGAGCACAGGGATTGGAAAGTCCTTAATTTTGGGAGAATCAATATCCAACTCAATACACTGTTTCAAGATCTCTTCCAAATAAAGCAAGAATAAAAGAGGCGCCAATACACAACCCTGTCTCACACCATGATTTATTTCAAATGGGCTTGTTAATTGCCTTTTAAGGCCAATTCTTAGCCTTGCACATGTCTTGGAATAAAGTTGGGATATAATCAAAACCAAGGCTGGATTAATGCCTCTTTTCAGAAAGATCTGCCATAATAAATTCCTTGAAATGCTATCAAACGCTGCCATATAATCTATAAAGGTTACAACAGTCTCTGTTTACATAATTTAACATATTTTTCAATCAAATGTTGTAGTACAAAGATATTATCTAAAGTTGAGTAATTCTCTCGAAAATCTGCTTGATACATTGAAATACCCCCAGTTCTTTCTACCTCAGCCAACAGACGGCCCAGGAGTATTTTGGAGAAGATTTTTAAATCAATATCCAGTAAACTAATGGGTCTGTACATTTTAGGATCATCAGGTGACCCTTTTTTGTGTATAGGGACCATGATAGCACCCTTCCAAGATTCTGGATATTTACCTTGTTCAATACTCTTGTTAAAAAATGTTACCAAAAAGCGAGCCCAAACTGGGGTCTCAGCAAGGAAAACCTCAGGTGGAATCCCCCCAGGACCTACGGCCTTTTGCATTTTTAAGGAATAAACGGCTAAGTAGACTTCATCCAGGGCAATCGGACTAAAATAATCGGTTGAATAAACCAATTTATCGCTGCCTGAATCAGTTCCAGAATAAGCTCTTAAATAAGTTCTTAAAGTGCTCTAGCCATTTTTCCTCTGAGATGAATGAATCAATATTCCCTTTAAAATTCCCATGGCCCCTAGTGACTAAGGTCCAGAATGCTTTGGAGTCCTTACTTTCTACAGCACTTAACATTTTCCTCCATTTGTTATCAAAATATTGCTTTTTCTTTTTAATAATAATATTTTTAAATATACATTTCTTTTCATTTACCTCCTTCAACAAGTCTCTGGAAGGTGACTTATTATATTTTATATTTAATCTCCGGATATCTTGTTTATTCCTCCTACATTCCCCATTGAACCAAGTATCCCTTTCCTTATCATTACTTTTATCAAGAGGGACCTCTAGTTTTGATTTAATCTCCTCCAATAGGCCCCAAAATGGCTCATACAATACTATCCAACTCCTACTTTCATAGGGAAATTCTGG
Organism: Neoceratodus forsteri; assembly: GCA_016271365.2. NCBI lineage: Eukaryota > Metazoa > Chordata > Ceratodontiformes > Ceratodontidae > Neoceratodus > Neoceratodus forsteri. Next base: position 948,334,989 of record CM028135.1, read on the forward strand.
ATGCATCGAAAGGAAGTGCAACATTATATTACTAATATTGCCATTACTATCATGCCGCCAGATGATTCTTCTTGCATTTCTAATTTCAGAAATGGGCATACCCTCGTCCGGTGCCATCCTACATTTCCCTTTTGAACACAGGCACAAGGGGTAATGATCACTTTCAGCCCTAGTCACAATCTGGCATGATGACCAGTATTCTGTCTGTTCTGACCAGAAAGCAAAGTCAATGGTCGAAGCACCCCTGGATGATAGGAAGGTATAATCTCCTTCAAGATCGCCCACTATTCTACCATTAAGGGGATATATTGGATGTTCTTCCAGTATCTCTCTATCAAATTTTTACCACTTTTATTCACTATTTTATCTTTTGCTTGTCAAGGAAATACTTGTGGGCATATTTGATTATAGGTAAATAAGGGGTGAACTAAAAGTCCATCAAGCAAGCCAATTCTAGTGTTAAAATCTCCAACTAAAAGTAATTCTGCTCTTGGTCATTTTTGCTGTACTTCAGACAGCATATCAGACAGCTCCTGCCAGATTTTCTCTGTATAATAAATTGAATTTTCTGGAGGAATATAAACATTAACAAGAAAAATATCACTTCCCTTATTCTGTAGAAGGACTCCTTGAATATGTGCCGACGTCTTCCACTAGATAGTCTTTTCAAAAATGCCTATTTTAATCAGGATAAGACTACCTCCAGAATATCTGCCTAATTTTTTTTCCTTAACTCCTAAAATTTTGAATAACTCATAGCCATTAAGTTTGATTGATGAGTCCCAATAAAAAATCCTGACATTCATTATCGGCCCAAACAGATTTCCATCCAGCTATATTCCATGAGACCAAATGTATAATCATTAGGTCAGAAACAGGAAGATTGGAATCCGATAATGGTCAAATGTCATTATAACCTGCAATTGATAAAAACCTATCTGCAATTGATTGCTCTTCAGTAACTATATCAAGATCAGAAATTCCAACACCCAGTATGATAGAATCAACAACATACAAACCCAAAGTATCCAATTTAAAAGTAGATGCTAACATCTGATCAGCCAACCTCTCATTGTCAAATATTAGGTCAACTTGAGAGCCTTTAGCAGCACGTTTTGCAAAAATCCTACCCCAGCCATCCACCGATATGTCCATAAAGTTAGAGAGCAAATCAGTAAGAGCCTGGGTGGTTTTTCATCAGTTTCATTTGCGATTCTATCCATACCAAAAAGAGACAGTATTTTCACATTATCTCTCTCTGGATTATTATGTACAGGATTAAAGTCATCTGTATTTGGGTAAAAGAGCTGGATTTCACAACTATTAAGAGTCTGTCTATTAATCCAGACATAATTAAGAAGCCTTGGAGAAACAAAATACAGGTCTACAATAATTGCCCCCTGTAACACTATTTTTTCTTATATTAACAATATCCTGTTCAGTTACAACAATATCCAAAGCCTCATTCAGATGGACTAAAACATTATGTTCCAACTTCCCTCCTCTAGAGGGTGCCATTCAGGTGGAGCATAGATTGTTATAAATGAGAATAATTCTAGACCTTTATCTGCATTTTCCTGGGTATTAACTATAGTACCATTAACCAAATCTTTATCTTGTCTTTCAAAATCTTTAACCTCCCTTTCCATCTCCAGATCTGGGTGACTATTTCCCCTTTCAGTAGCACCTGCTGCCCCGAATTCCTGGTGGTACTTGGTAATTTCTGATTCTAATAAGGCTAACTGCATCATTATTTTAAGTTGTGCATGTGGTTCCGAATTCCTATTTAAGATATCACATGTTCTAGAAAACAGTCAGATCCCCCCCTTGCACAGTACTTCCATTATGTCTGGTTCATTCAATTTACTCTCTATATCAGTTACCCCAGTATCAAGATGTCCCACTATATGCTCTGACTCTTATTTAACATTTTCATTTACTGAATGCTTCTTTCTATTCCTCCTTTTTTTATTTTTATTCTTTATCTTACTATTATCAGGCATAACTCCGTTCTTAAAATTTTTGTTTTTCTTTCCCCTTTTGCTTTTTTTGTTATGATTCATAACCTCTGGAATCTGAATTTCACTAAAATCTGGCCTCACCCTTTTCACATCATTGGCAATATTCTTTCCTAATTGCTCTAGAATTGTTACTTAATTTTCAAGGATTTGTTCAAACTTAATCTCATTTAAAGTGGCATAGGTTTGCAATTTGCCCATGCTTCCTCTGTTTGCCATAAGTTGCTCCATTAAAATTAATGGGGCAAGCATGGGATCCTTCAAAGCTGTAATCATTTCCTGGGTCAAAGCAGTATAGGTCAAAGGAAATAGATCCCCTGAATTCCCCTTATGCTGATTACACTGATTACATAGATTACAATAATTGCAACTGCAAATATCCTCTTTAACCACCTCAGGGACCTTGGTCAACCCATCCAGGGCCCTAAGTCCATTTATTATTTGTTGTAGATCTGTGCACACCTCTTTGAGTTCTGTTACTCTAGCACTCATATTATTAGATATTCCCCTTCTCCTTAACTGCATCATATTGCTCAAATTAGATTTTCATTTTGGGATGAAACTGATGAAATTGTGACTAGATCTTCAGGTGTTTTACCTATACTTAGGCAGTTTTCATTCTCCTCACCAAGTATCCTATTTTGGTAGTCCACCACACTACTAACCTCTAGGAGCTCTACTAGTTCTACTTGTTCTCTATCACTTACACACTGACTATCTAGCAGATCATTTGGGACTAAAGATATGTCCAACTCCCCTGAGGCCTGTTGTAGGTAACTACTACCACCACCACCTCCACCACTACCACAAGGGATCAACATTCTGTTAGATGGTGAGCTTAATTTCCAAATTTCTGTCAGTTTAATCTGTTTTCCAGTTTTCATTTTCATCTGCTTATTCATTTGCTTATTCACCAGAATCTCTAATAAAGGAGAAGGATTGTTACTCAAAGTTCTTTGGTTTCTCGTGTTAATTATTTTAGATAACCAAGGATGCAAAAAGGCCTACTATCGTTAAACACAAGGTCAATATCTCTAACTATAATTGTAGTTTTCTGATTTTATAGCTATAAATCCAGAGTTGAGTGTTAAATGTTTAATACTAACAGCACATGTTCAATAAATGTTCAAAAAGGAAAAATATTCAATGAATTTCCAGTTTGTATCCAGTAGGTCCGGTTCACTTTGGTTAATAAATAGACGATAGCTTGTAAGTTTGTTAGCTTGGCACCTATAGCTTAATGACCAGAAATAGAATCACCAGCCAGAAGAACAGTTCTATCCTGGATTAATCAATGAATCATCCAGAAAATCTTTTGTAAGGTAATAAGAATTAACTTGCTTCTTTATCACCCCTCTGTCTCCTCAGCCAAGCAGTATAGGGGGTTGTATCTCTAAAGACCCATGAGTTACTTATAGGCCAACTCAAAACATCAAGGCATAAAATTCTCATCTATACAACAGGTATAGTTACATACTAAAAAAAAAAAAAAAAATAAGATAAAAGATAACAGGAGAACAGCCGAAAGGGTCGTATCCTTGGTGAAACCTAAAGCACACTGAGAGCACACAATTTTAATACAGGCCTCACCTGAACACACCTGAATGCAGACACACAGTCCCACAGTCCTGGAATCCCGCCATGGGAGTTGCTACCCAGTCGCACAGCAAATGACTGAGGGGACACAACCGATGGCTACTTTACTGTAAAATTACACAACCTCAGCAGCAACAACACCGCTGTTAGCCAAAATCATCTTCTCTTTACATGTCGATCCCCACACACAATCACACTTCAGAATGTGAAGTTAATGCAGGATGCCGGCGCATGCGCTTAAGTGCCAAGCTGTTAACAAAGTGTGACCCCTTTGTAAAATAATATATATAAAACCTTAATGTTGAATTGGCCCAACACAATAAATAATGATAGTAATAACAGCAATAAGGATACAAAACTAACCAATACACTGTTGTGCAATTACAATAATGCAATATCATCAAGGAAACCAGGGCAAAACACAAAAATTATTTTAGGTTAAATGAGAGAGAAATAACTCAGAAGTACTCTTTTCAGTAATTAAAAGTTTCTCCAAGTTGTTGATCTAATCTATCAACAGAGCACATCATCCCAGAATACTGTATTTCCATGGAGATTCATTTGGCAAATAAGCAAAAAAGGGGGGTGAGTGTCTCAGTGAGTATCTCGAGCACTTCAGATCAGTACAACACAGTAACACTCCATCACACAAATTGAGAATTGTACAGAATTATTCCAAAATCTCCAATACTCAGCTTCTCTGTATTCCCATTGATGTTCCTTAAAATTCTTTTTAGGCAAAGACACTTCTTCAGGTTCAGCATAAACGAGCAAACTCGGTCCTGCTCCAACTCCTTCAGGTCAATTTTCAAGCGGTGTCCCTGAATTCACAGCCCTCCGCAGAACAGTTTGTCCACCTCGGCTACCGGGGCTCCCTGCCCATCACTGGGACTCTCACCTTAAATAAAACAAAAAGAACTGGGGGAAAACGCTAGGAGCGAGACAACTCAAGAAAGCCTGAAAAGAGCAGAGATTCTAAAAACTGTTTGGCAACGGTGGCATACCTTTACTAAAATAAAATGAAGCTTTCTCTCTGCTCCTGCTTAGAGACTCCTCCACAGCCTCCTAGCGTGCACCCATCTTGCTCCTTCGCCTTCCAGTACTGTGAGTAAATTCTTCATGAGCAAAATGTCTTTCTCCTCTGCTGGCCCATCCTTCTGGAGACCCTTCCAGTCTTTCTAGTAAAGCTGCATCATAGAAAGATTTTCAGTTTTCAGAACTCCAAAGAGACATGCGGCCTACCTGGACCCAGAAGTGTTTTGGGGCCTACCAGTTCCCACTGTTTCCAAAGGCTATTATAGGACACATGGCCTTTTGGAGATCCCAGCTCATGAACAATACACAACTCCTACCAAAAGATGATTTTGCGGTTACTTGGTGAATTCACCTTTCATGTGGGATTTGGAACTCTTTTCTGCTCTTGTTCATGAAGTGGGGTCATAAGAAGACTATGTTGAAAATTTGGGGTCAAAATATGTAAAAATGGCAAAGTTATGACCGTTCATTGCAATTTTGCTATGCACGCTTGTAACTTTGGAAATTTTAGATATTTTGACCCCAGATTTTCAACATAGCTTTCTCATTATCCCTTCCCAAGTATGTGATAGCTGTCAATTTTCAAATCCTGGTCAAAATGTGTTTTTGCACCTGCAGCATTAAATTGTGTTGCAGCTGCGCAGAATTACATTTTTGGTTGGGATTCGAAAAATTTCTGTACTGGGCACATGAGGTGGGGTAATAAGATGGCTGTGCTGACAATTTGGTCACTGTTTTCATATTAATGGAAGCACAGGGCTTGGAGGGCTCTGTGCTTCCACAGCTACATACATATATGCATCTATGGAGGGATGGAAGCACAGGGCCCAGACGGCCTTGCGCTCCCACAGGTAAATAAGGATACGATTATACTATCTCAAAAAGTAAGGAAATAAATTGCAAAAAACTGCATATTTGATCTAGTTAGGTTACAACCGCAAAAGTGGGGAAATGTGGCACTAGGGTTTCTAAACCTAACGCCACACTCCCACGCTGCACACACCAATAGGCACTGGGGGTGTGCCTTTGGGTCGTCAGCCCTAAGGCTCACCCCATTCTTCTATACTGTACCCATCTAAGCTTATTTACTTAAGGAATGGGGTGAGCATTAGGGCTGATAACCCAAAGGCACACTCCCAATGCCTGTTGGTGTGTGCAACATGGGGTTGTGGTGTTAGACTTTTGTGGCTGTAACCCCAACTAAAGCATTAATGCAGGTTTTTTTTTTCAGTTTGTAATAAATGATAGGCAACTATGGTATACAAGGATATATTTATTTATTTAGTTAGTTTTTGTTGACCAGGTAAGTGCACTAGACAAATCCTGCCTATTTTCAGGCACGACCCGGGGGAGGGGGATAAAAATGAATGCCAACTGACCTTGAACCAGATTAAGCTGTTGGTGGTATTTTTTTTTAGTGAATGAAGGAAATTTGGCCAGGATACCAGGGAAATTCCCTTACTCTTCAATAAGTGCCATGGCATCTTTAACATCCACCTGAACTACCACCAATCCAGGCAGATGGGACCTCGGTTTAACATCTCATCTGAAAGATGGCACCTCAGAAGTGCAGCACCCCTCTCATGCTGCACTACAGTGCCAGTACTGGGATATTAACCCAAGTGCCAGATGTGGGAACTTAACCCTCAGTCCTGTGATCTCCCAGCCTCAGAGGCGAGTGTGCTACCTACTGAGCCACTGACACTGATATATACTCATTGAGGGGACTAATTAAGGCTATTAGCCATGACTCCAAAGGATGAGTGACAATAAAGACATTGAGATGGGTATGTAGATTTGGCTGCCACAATTGCCAATCATTTTTTTTATAGTACATTAGGATGGATTAGATTTCATACCTTTTAGTAGACCAGCACCTTTTCTGTGGTCAGAGACATTTTTGTGATTGCTGTCACAGTTTGGTCAGTAGTGTTTCCATAGTGTAGGGGCAGTCTGCTAATGGGCACTCTTTTGACCCTTGTGCATTTCTGTAGTATAGGGTTCCACTGTTTAAGGGGGGCATGTCTGCATTCTGTCTTCTTTAGTTCATTGGTGGCATGTGGCGTGCGACTGGCTGTTGTAGTCGGAAGTAGTGTCTGGTGGATATGGGGCATGGAGCGGCATCTGGAATACATAGTCTGGAGCAGCATTGTCAGGATGAGTAGCAGCCAGAAGAAATGCCTGTGAGTGGCATTATGAGGATGACATCATCAGGAGTAGCCTGTCAGCAGTATGGCAAGGATGCCATCCTTTGGAAATACAGCCTGAAGCATCATGGAAGGCATGGCCTCTGGGGGCATTTCTATTTGCATTAAGCTTTTTTCAGGGTTCTGATACTGTATTTGTACTTTTGTAGATTTGTGAGGCCCTGGGTGTTAATGAGCATGGGAATGTTTAATTGGTTGGTCTGTTCAGTTGATCAGTAAGTTGTTTGTTTGGTGGTCATTATATTTGTCTCCATGGATTTTTCCCCCTAGAGAATACAGCTTTAATTGGTGTGGTAATTAGTGAGGTATACTGGGAAATACACAATAATGGATCCTACGGTATGTAGCTATATCTCCATCCATGTATTATATATATATTATGCATGCACAGTAGCATAAGGAGTGCATGGGAGTGTTCAATGTTTAACACCAATCTTTGCACCTTAATAACTTTGACAGCATTTGACCAAAGTGCACAACATTTGGTATGTGCTGCCTGGATGGCAAGTTCTCAAGATTTGGGAAGTTTCATGATGACCACTTAACTGGATTCTGAGATCCAGAAATATGAAAATACATAAAACTGCCGCTTTTTGGGCATTTGTTTGCTCTTACCTACAGCCAAGATGTACGGATTTTTGTTCTGCAACATTCAGGTTGGAAGCGGTTTGTGCCAAGGGTGTGCCTTTTCAAGGCTTTGTGAAAAATATTTACTGGTTCCACAGTTATAAGGTTTTGAACCTTGTCTTTTGTGCGTGCTCACTAGGGTTTTTGAGATAACCCTTTCAATGTGACATGAAAAATTTTCTTTTGCAAACATTTTTAGGTTATGGCTAATTGTGATTTTGCATCATGAGAAAAAAACATTTAGGTCATGACAGCCACCATCTTATTTTTTTTTTCTGTGCACAAAAAAGAAGGGAAAATACATAAAAATGAGTTAGCACAAAAATAAAATATGAATCTTACTAAACAGGACCCATTCAGCTCAATTCTGATGTTTGTTTTTCAAAAAACAAGCCATAAATACCTTTTGTTGGACTCTGGTATGTTCCTTGGCTGTCAGTTTAACAAGATGAGTAATTATTGTGTCACAAGCTGTGACTTCTTGGGTTACATATTTAAGTGCAGCCGAATAATTTTTTATGCGCACTATAACAGGAGTTCTTGGGTTGCACCTACCTGTATGACCCAAGAATTCTATTTTTGGTGCATATGAAAAATTCTTGTTTTTCTAATGGATTATATTTTTGGTTGTACATTTAAGTACAACTCAAGAATTTTTTGGTGCAAACCAGAAAAAACAATTTTGGGTTCACATGGGGATTTTGATATATGGACAAAGAATTCTTTGGTCACACATTAAATGCAACCCCAAGAATTTTACATTCAGTCTTTAAATTTTTGGTTTTTGAACAGTTGAAGATTTTTATGTGTGATCTAAGAATTTGTAGGTCGCACGGTAACCACAATACTGCAATACCGGCTTGTGACATAAAAATTAGATTCTTTGGGCCAGATATTCAAAACTTTGTGCTGGGCAAAAACCGTTTGCGCAGGTTTAGTGCAGGATTAGTGCGGGTCTGCTATATTTAAAAGGCCAAATAGTGTGGGCAAACTGCATTAGCGCGTGGCAAACTGACATGAATACAGGCACAATGCTATATTCAGTGACTAGCACCATGCAAAGTGGTTTTGCATAACTTAGCGCGATACTTAGCATGGTGCACATTACCGCTCAGGAAAAGCTTGTCTTAACCCTGGGCAATCAGCTTTGTGCGACACTATGGCTTTGCGTGGTGTTTGAACGGGTTTTGCGTGACCCTAACAAATAAATATGACACATAGGCAAAGCCAAACATAGAGGAAGCATGCTGCTAATTGATGGCATTACAATGATGCCATCATCTGCCACCAGTCCCAGCCATGCCAGGCAGTAAGTGGTGACCCTGCTACCAGTGGACAGCATGGCAGTGTGGCCATACTGCACACACCTGTGGACCACACTTCTGTGGACACCAACAGATACCAGCACATACATGCAGCACTGTGGGCATGGAGGGTGTTGAGGGGAGAGTGTATGGGTGGCCAGGCTGTGCCACAGACCAGGTGTGGCCACAAGGCTGGGACTCATCATGCAGTGCACATGGGCCACTACTGGGAACACCCCAACACCAGTGTGCCTTTCGGATAATGTATGCCCCCCCGACCACATACTGCACAGCTGTACAACTGCCAAAGCAAACTAAGCCAGACATGTATATGTCACTGTGAGCATCCCATGCCAGAAGTGCAGTATCTGTGGGTCACACAACAGCGTAACAGTAATATCCACTGTGAGTAAACACCTGCAGGTTGGGTGTCTCACTGTGTATAGTGCAGCCATCATCACTGCCCTACATACCATAGGCATTGCTGTGTCCACACACTACTGGCCCCCTTGCTACTGTAGTGTCTGCTGTGCACTGTAGCATGACCTACAGTGTGACAGTTGCATGCAGCACCACCACTATCTGTGCCTATGCTGTGTTGTCCCAGTATAGCTGCAGGCAGCAGCGCATGTGGAAATAGTGTTCAAAACTATAATATCCCCCAAGCTGTTTGCACAGCGCTAATATGTTTGCGCGGGTTTAGCGCAGGGCTAAACAGTTAGCCTGGCACAAACTGCATGCAAATCAGGGCATAATGAGATACTAATCTGGATGTTTGCCCACAGACTACCTAAGTAGGCTCATTTGCATGTCACTTTTGAATATGGCAAAGTTTAGCGCTGCGCAAACATTTCGGGGAATATTTTACAGTTTTGCACACTGTACTTTCACATACGCGGCTGCCTGCAGCTGTACTGGGTCCACGCATTTGCTGGCACACACATTGGCCACATAGTTCACCTCTACCTACCTTCACATCGCTGTGCACTGTGCTGCTGTTGTGGTTTGCACTTCCTGGTTGCTATATTCAGAGCTGTCTTATTCCAGGGCTAAGTTTGCCATGCACCCCCAGCCCAGTTTGCCCAGCCTCATTCCCATGCTATATTCAGAAGCTGTTTGCCCCGGGCTATTTTGAATATGGCTTGCTTTGTGCTCCAGGCTAAGTTTGCCCACTGGGCAGTACTAATTTACCCCCGAGACAAAGTTTTGAATATCTGGCCCTTTGTGTCTCAGTTACTTTTTTCACAACTTGGCAGTATTGCAATATTTTAGTCCTCACATTTTGAACATACTGTTTACATGATGCACAGCAACAGGAAGCAGGGCTAACTGGTAAAAACACTAACAGCCACTAAGCAACAGGTTACAAAAACTTCATGATAGAAATACATACCACAGTAGCAAAGATCCCTGTCTGCTGACTTTTTGCACCAATGCTTGTGCTTTATCAAGGCCTTGACAAAGCACAAACATTGATGCACAACGTCGGTGACTGGAGAGCTCCGCCTCTGTGGCATACATTTCTATAACAACATTTTTGTAACCTGTACCAATGTGGTTATTAGCATTTTTACCAGTTAGCCCTGCTTTTTGTTTTTGTATAGCATATTTTTGCATAGTGACTTTGGTATTTGGCTCCTTAGCCACCTTTTGTTTTGTATAGTGTTTATATGACCCTAAGTAATGAACATGGATGGTGGGAATTTTCAAATACAGGTCAAAATGTAGTTTTACAGTAGCTCTGTGAAACCACCTTTCTGACAGGATTTAACACATTCTAGTGACCAAATTCATGATGTGGCATGATATAAATAGCATGCATAAAATTTGCGAGAAAAATATGTAAACATAATCAAGTTATGAGCACATTTTAAAATGGAGTCCTGGTCTTACATTTCTGAATATTTAATCACATGAGAGCACTGTGTCCATATAGTTCTTTACTTCCTTTTTAGTGCCCAAGAGGCCCTCACAGATTATTTGCACCTAAAGCCACCCAGAAGTGCTGAACCCTCTGTGTTGTACACTTATATAGACAGAAGGAGTCTTCTGCAATCCAATTGAGTCTTTACATCAGTAGCCTCATGGAAGTGAAGGGCTCAGATGGCCCTGTTTTTCCATAGCTAGATGGACTCTTCCCATAGTACAGGGCCCAGAAGGACCCGCACATCTGCAGCCACAGCCAGATAGAATCTTGGCCCTGTGTAAATAGAAGCACAGGGCCTAGGGCCCTGAACATCTGCATTTGTTTACTTTTCATTTGTGCTCCCTCCCTCCTATTCCACACCACTGAGCACAACACATGGAGAAATGTTGTGTACTAAGTCTGCTGTTATTCTAGTGGCTGGTGTGTTGCACTCCCATGTTGATTACTTGACTCTGAGGGATGAGTCTGTAATTTAGAGAGCTGTGCACTTCTGTAGCCAGAAGGACTCCTGGCCCTATGTGTCTGCATCTGTAGCCACATGAAAGTGGATGGGACATAGTGCTGTTTGCTTCCATAGTTCCACAGACAGCCCCACAGATTGTTTGCATCTATAGCCATATGGAAATCCAGGGCCTGGGGAGCCCTGCACTTCTGCAGGCAGATGAACTCTTCCTTTGGTGTGAGGCCCAGTGAATATGTGCTCACTATTCATTTGCCTTCATCTGCCCTCCTCTCCTCCCTCACCCAGCACAACACATGAGTTATGACAGATGGATAGACATAGCAGTAGTGTTGATATTTGCCCAACTCATGTGTGTAGATGTTTATGAGTGGCCTGAGATCACTGTTGAGAGCAGGGTGATCATGTTGCAGTATTTCACAACCAGCACAGTCTGAATATCAAACTAAAAGTGCCTATCTGAATATAACAGTGTATGTCCCCATCACATATCTCTGCTACCTCATAGAAGAAGGAAAAAATGTATCAGAAGCATAAACTCAGGAAATTATAGTAAGCTCATTGTACCAAGTCTTGTCTATCTCTGTACAGAGTTGGTTTGCCACCTTAACAGACACCACAACTCACAACATTGTACAGCCCTGTACATTGAATATGACACTGTATGCCTCTATTCCTATATCATGATATACACAAAGCTTGTTTTTTGCAATGCACACATGGTAGAGGCTATTGATTAGGGATGCTCAGAATTGGCAAATTCCAATCCAATATTAGGATTTAGGATTTTAGGAACTTCTGAATCCTAATTTGATTCCATTTCAAATCCTCAAAGGACCTAAAAATTAGATTTAGGATTTGCATCTGAAATCCTAAATGCCTATGTAAAATAGGTTTTAGGATTAGGTTTAGGATTTAGAATTTTTGGACTACAGATCTGAAAATCTTCATTACAAAAAATTGGATCGGAATCCAATGAATCCGTTTATGTTGGGTGGATTCCAAGCAACCTGTTCAATGGATTCTGAGCAACTCTACTATTGATCTTAGATGTGTTAAGTCTTATCCACCTCCATACCAATCAATCAATCAATCAAAGTCTTTATTTAACCAGGTGATTACCATTGAGCAAGCTAATTTTTGAGGTGGACCTGGGTTTGTTAACAAGGAACAAGGGACAATATACATGGGATGCAACACACAAGAAAATAGTAATAATACAAATAAAGTAGATACAATAATACAGTATATGCAAAGTATCAGCAGTTAGCACTGACAGTAGTATATGTTTGGAACAGAAGATACAGCTAGTTTTGGGTAGGACACAATTTTTCATAAAAGTAAAGAAATATACATATCAATTGCACTGAACACAAATAAAACCTAATATAAAAAGATATATACTGATATGGTATGGAGAATTTAGAGCTGTAACCAGGTCAAAGAAATGTGGAAGGGACAGATATGGGGGTAGAAAAAGGGGAGAGGGAAGAGTCGATTATAGATGTGATCAGTCTTTTAACAGTAGTAATTAGAGTGTGCTTGGACTTACAGGAGTCACTATTTAGGGTAGACAGGCACAGGACTCCTTATTATGATGTAGATGTAGAGATTTAAAAGTTTTTTGCAGCTTGTTCCACACTTGAGGGAGCACAAAGCTGATGGCTGCTCTGCCAATGCGAGATTTTGCTTTGTAAACATAAAGGTAGATAAATGATGTGCTTCTCAGGGCATACTTCCCCAGAGTGCACAAAGGTAAACAGACAGAGATATAGTGGGGCAGTTTATTTGAGATAGCTTTGTATGTCCAAACCGCAGCATTTTTTTGCCATCTATAAGCAAAGGATGACCATCCCACTGCCGTGTACAATGCACAGTGGTGGACTGAGTATGGAAGACCCGTGATAAATCTTATGGCTCTGTGATAAAGCGTATCGAGTTTGGCTAGGATACCTGCAGGTCCCTGACTATATAGAAAGTCTGCATAATCCAATAGGGAAAGAAAGGTAGTTTGAACCAGTTTCAGTTTAGCATCTCTTATGAGGAGATTATTAATCCTAAAGAGCAGACCAAGGCTTTGTCTAAGTTTATTTGCCAGTTCTTCTAAGTGATCTGTGAAAGTAAGTCTATGGTCTAACCAGACCCCCAGGTACTTGATCTTTGGTAAGTAGTCCAACTGCTCACCTAGACTGGTAGTGATCTGCGGGAGTGTCCCAGCAATTGCAAGATTTATTGCATTTTAAAGGGGTGAGAGGAACTTTGCTTTGTTTTTTTTTTTGCATTTAAGAGCAGTTTCTGGTTTATAAGCTGATGTTGCAGTAGATTCAATTCATTTTTAAGGTCTTTACAGGCCATTTCAGGTGTGGGGCTACTAGCATAGAGTACCATATCATCCGCAAATAGGTGCATTTATGCTTCTTTGATGGGGGCATCTACATTGTTAATATGAATGGTGAAGAGCAAGGGACCAAGAATGGAACCATGCAGTACAACTCTCAATAGGGGTTTTGGTGGAGAAACTTCCCCTTCTGCCTTTACTTGTTGAAGTCATCCTGAGAGGTAGTTGGAGAACCATTTAAGGGATCGGGAATTCAAACCAATGTTCTGGAGGGACGACAGAAGCAGTCTGTGATCAAAGATATCGAACGCCTTGCTTAGGTCAAAGAAAACTGTGCAGACAAAGTTTTTTTTGTCTAATTCAAGCTGCCAGTCGTTTGTCACCTTGGCTAGAGCAGAGATTGTACTGTGCTGTGCTCTAAAGCTGGACTGTAATGGGCTGAACAATTTTTCTGATTCCAGATACTTCCAAAGCCGGGAGTTCACTATTTTCTCCAGCATCTTTGACAGGATTGGAAGTAGGGAGATTGGCCTGTAGTTATTGAGGTCATAGGATCTCCTGACTTAAACAAAGGGACCACAAGTGCATTTTTCCAAATGGGCTGTAGGTCACCCTGGGACAAGGATAAGTTGAAGAGATGAGTAATTGGGACTGGGAGGACACGTTAGCCAACCTTGAAGAAGTACAGGTCAATAAGGTCGGCCTCAGCACTTTTCCTAGTGTCCAGCTGAAGGAGAAGATCTTTGACTTCTTTCAGGGAGGTAGGCTGCAGAGAGAAGGATAGACTGGGGATTGTTTTTTCTTGTGCATCCAATCTAAGTTGTTGGCAGAGGATATTCATGGGAGAGGAGTCAAAGGCTAGCCCTGCAGTGGCAAAATGATTATTGAAAGCATCGAGGATAGATGGTCTGTCGGAGATGACAGTATTGTTGATCAGTAATTTAGTAGGTAGGGAATTTACAGTGGTGTGACCTTCAGTGTCTTTGATAGTCTTCCAGAATTTGGAAGCATTTTTTGAGGAGCTCTCCGAGAGCAGTAGAAATTAGCTTTGGCTTCTCTGACCATTTTGGTGCAGAGGTTTCTCTCCGTCCGGAAATAATTCCAGTAATTTATTAAATTAGTTTTCCTAGCAGTTCTCCAGAGTACATCCCTACTTTGCAAAGCATCTTTCAGGTCTTCTGTGAACCACTGACAGGATTTGTTTCTGGCATGAACTTTTACTATGGGAGCATACTTGTTGAGAGCCCCTAGCACAATTTCTGAGAAAATATCATAAGCCGTAGTCAGGGACTTTGCTAGCTAGAAGTCCTGCTCTCGCATGGAGTCTCTTAGGTCTGATATATACCCATGGAGATCAAAGTTGTGCATGCACCTTTTAAAGGAGAATTTTGGTACAGTTGTGGATTTAAGAGTGGATCTTACACACGCGATGAAGCAATGGTCGCTAATATCAGAGAAAAAGACACCAGCATGGGAGAATAAATGGGCTTTGTTAACTAAAATGATATCCAAGAGAGTACTGTTATTAGGGTTGAGCTTGTTAGGATGAGTAGATTCATTTATTAGCTGTGACAATCCAAGGGAATCACAGAACATTTTAAGTGGGGTGGATGCACTGGAGAGCCAGTCTAAGCTGAAGTCCCCTAGTAAGATACACGCTGAAGATGCCGAACCTAGGATGTTTTTGAGATGTTTTAACAACTGTAGTCCAGCTGATGGGGGTCTGTAGCATGCTATTATACATAATGAGACACCAGTGGCAATTTCAATCTTTAATGACAAGCTTTCTAATTCTTTTGGGACAGAGGTTGAGTCAATTATGGAGGCTGGGAATTTATCCTTGATGTAAATAGTTACCCCACCACCTCTGGTTTGCCTGTCGGCTCTGAACAAAGAATAGGAAGGAATGTTAACTTTGTTGTTACTGGTAGCTGGACAGAGCCAGGACTCCATAATCACCAGAACATCTGGAGCAGCATGACATACCCAGACCTGAACAAAAGTGATTTTTTTTAATAGGCTGCATACATTAACATGCAAGAATGTAAGCCTCTTGAGGCCTTGTAGCTCTGCTGGGGGTTCCATGGGTGCCAGAGGGCCTGGATTAAGCTCAGCATTTCCTGAGCATAGTAAAAGCAGGAACAAGAGTTTCCTGCAGAGTCCTAGGAGAAGTGTGGGTGGCTGGGTCTTCTTTCGGTTACGTGATTTGTCTGCAGCAGTATAGGGAGCTCTGATGTCCCCCTCACCCTAACAAATATAATGAGTTATGATGGTGGTTCATGTTGTGGCAGTACTTGTACAAATCTTTAAAGATTGTGTACATGAACTACTTGGGTCGTTTCTGCAACCTGGATTGTTCATGTGGTTGTACTGTGCTGCAAGAAGAAACACTATATTACTAGCTAAAAACGTGAATTACAAGAGTCACTCACTAATCCCCCCCTTGCCACCACCACCACCACCACCACTTCCCCCAACCCTTGCACCCTCAACCCTTCCCCACACATAAAAAAAATAAAACATTAATGTATGTGATAAATACATTTCTCTAAAAGACAACCAAACAATGTTAGTGATTGCATAGTAATTAAATATAAAATAATACATGGGGCTGTGTGCTTTACGACAGGTGTTGAATGCTACATAAACCCCAAGAGTGAAGTTTAAGGGATTTATTTAAGCATCCAACACTGAGGGTGTGTGTAAAATATGAATTAAGCAAACAAACCCCATGTTTTATTTTATATTATTTGCTGGGTATTGTTTTTTCACAACAGCAATTATATAAAATAAAAGAGTAAGATGTCATTGTGCCATCACGGTCCAGTCAGGGAGGGTTCAGTGCTGTTGGAGGTGGCTGCCAAAATAAAGTTGTCTTCTTTGTTTGTTTCCATCAGTGATATTTATTGTTCAAAACATTTTTAGCCCAGTGATTTTATTAAAAAAACTTACAGCTGAATCCAAGTGGCGGTGAAGTCCGTTTTCTGTGTAAGGAATGCAGCCGGTGTTAAGAAAGGGGACAGCTGTAGGTGGTGCATGCAGATAATAAGGAAAACAAAGAAAACCCAGCACATATTTGCTGTTATAACCCGCAGGTTATAACAATGAATTATAACCAGGTTTCCCTTAGGGAAAAAATAAGACCCATTTTTTTTATATTTATTAAAAAAAAAGACATAGCAATACAATAAAATAAAAAAAAAATAATTTTCCTTCTGTTGGATATTTAAAAAAAAATGTAATTATTTGAATATAAAATGCTTAATGTCTAACAAATGCAATTTGGAGGTGGGCAGCTGGTCTTGTACTTCAGGGTGACCTACATGAGTGCCTCACTACCTACCAAAAGAAAATGAAGCTACCAGGAGTGTAGTAAACTTGTATGGGACAGGTGGGGCCAGTCCTGTTCACTGCAGGAGATGTACTCTGGCAGCTCCTATCTGATGATTTGTCCCAGTAGCAATTTGATGACATGGAAGAGGACATCCAGGTTCATCTGGTCAATGTGCACCTCTGGTTGTTGCACCTGGTCTTCTGGCCATGACCGCATCTCATGGAGCAGCTCACTCTTCTCTCTAACAACATCAGACAATGTCATTATACTGTTAGAGAGAATGGTGATAAGCTCCTGATCGAGTCCAAGATGACTCTTAATAATGTTCAGGAGTGCCATGACAGATTTAGTCAGAGGTGTGACCTTTTCCAAGAACTGCTGTCTCCCTTGCATGCTGCCACACCTGGTTGGACATTCTGTAAAAGAAGAAAAATAAAACAATGAGCATACTATTACTGAACACTTTATTGCAGACCATGCCCTTGGGGGGATGGGTGCCATATGGAGGTAAAATGTCAACCACATGCACTTGATACGTGCAGGTCACACAGCTGACCATCTGGTCCTGCTTACTGGAACAGGTCACATTTGACAGTGGGAGCTGGATAATCCTAATGACTCTGTATGGGGGATAAGGCATGGGGGGTGTGAAGAAGGATGGTGTTATCTCCTAGGGGACACAGAGGTTGTGTGGTTGGGATAGGTACCAGATGGTGACATACTGTATAGGAGAGAGAAAAAAAATTAATAGAAAAGAAAGAGAACTATAACAATTGTAGCCAAGAGATATTGTCGATAACATATGGTATGTGGCATTTTATAGGTGGCAATTTACATATATATTTGAGAACTGGTGACTGGGAAAGGCACTCTGAGATGAGGCTCATTTTCAGGTGAGACCTGGGGAAATGGTTACAGCAGGAACAGCAAATAAAACACAGAACATTTCAGGGTACTGAATAGAGTGCAAACACAGTATAACATATTATGCCTCACAGGCACAAAACAGAAAAAAATTAAAGTGCCGTTATTGGACAGTATGACACACTTATTGCATACAAGAGCAAAAATAATGCCATTGGTGGCAAAGCATTACAGTCAGGGCCCCGTGTTTTCTGTGATTCTGTGGTTGCAGCAGTTGCTGCAGAAATCAGAGCTTGATGCAGATATCAGGAAAACCAGCCACACAGCAGCAGAAATGCTAGCTATTTTATGCAATCACACAAGACAAGGGCACAGCTACTGATATGTTAAGTATGCCATGGCATACATGCTCATTAGAAAGGGCAGCAAACCGATGCCGCCCACTACAATGCCAAAAAGCTAGTGGCAGCATGGCATCTTGACTTGTGCTGGCTCTTGTTACATAACTCCATCTAGCCAGTATTGGGGGGGGGGGCTGATGCAAGAGTAGCAGAGCTTGATTAGGTCTATGGCAGTTATGATTTGCTGCTGTGTAGGTGTGGGTAGCTCAGCCATGTTAATTTTTCATTGTGAGGCAGCTCATGGTGCATGCTAAATTCTTGGAAGTTGAATTTGGAAGGAAGAACTGGAGGGCGACCTGTAGTCAAGAAGTGAGAAGATTCAGTGGTGCTTGTAGAGGTGGAATCGATCTCGGTGTGGTGACAAATATTGGAGGAGGAGCAGATTGCAGAAACATAGGGGTGGCGGCAAACTGAGCAGAGGACTCTGTCCCCACTGGTGGGCATCATCTCGGTTTTGTACCTGTAAGTGTGAGAGTAATTTCTTGGCAGATTTGAACCTGGAGCCTAAGTGGTTGCATCAATCTCAATTCTTAAGGAGGGCCAAGTTGCCGAGCTGTAGCAGAGTTGGGGACCACGGTATACTAGAACTGGCGCAAGCAGGTATAGAAAAAAATCAGAATGGAGAGTTCGATTGCTGTTATACAAAAGTGAAATGAGGGTCACTGCCCGAAGAACACCACAACCCCCTAAGTCGCAAAGAGAAGAGAACATGCCAACGACGGTTACTCCAGCTTAATAAGAATGTCTTGCTTGCATTTTTCAGTGTGTTCCCCAAAAGAAAAATCATGAGTCAATAAATCCTGCAGATACTGCAAGTTACACCCTCATTCATTATTTTAGGAAGACAATCCCCTTCCCACAACACACAGATTTGCACACTGCACTCAACATGTTTGTTGCAAGGCAGTTAGAGTATTCCTAGTTTAAAAAAATTATCTAAAAGAACGTTGATCAAAATTAGAAAAAAATGGCTTTCAAGGTGAGGCTCTCTTTATATCTGCTAACTGTAAATATAAACTAGAACAAATCCAAGCTGGTTTTGCCTTCTGTGTAGTTTTAGCTACTGTACGTGTGTATGTCCTCCCCTGATTATAACCTAGGAGAACAGCAAAGGCCACCAATTTCTAGATGAGCCTTCAAATTCGAGGTGGGAAGGAAAATTCATTAAAAGAGAAAACTGATGCACATGGCTGCGCCCAATTTGGGTTATTGCAGTTTAACATTTGTGATAAGAAGTCTACATACTGTCAAATGGCCTGCTGTTCCACTTTCAGTGCAGCAGAGTGGTTGCAAGAAGGCAGTTAATGGGTTAACAAAGACTTGCTCCCTTTGAAGGTATACTGTTTAGCCACAGTTTATCTGCCACAGAATGGACGCAGAATCAGCATGTGGTCTGACACAGAAAGTACGAGGTCCTGCTGCAGAATGTAGGTCCACTTTGCCACAGTAAACACGGGGTCCTGATTACAGTGTACTAGATACCTGTTAGGCAGTGGAATGCCTACCCCCTGCACTACTAGAGTCACCATGGAGGGCCTCCTGGGGGAAGCAGGTGCAGGTGAGAAGTGGGAGGAGTTTCAGCTGGTGTCTGAGGGAGTCAGGGGAGCGAAATGGTGGAGGGAAGAGGGAAGCATGTTCCAGAGTGTTCAAAGTCAATAGCAGAAGGTAAACTGCCCAGCAGACAAACAAGGATAAGAAGTGGAGAATGTTCTTTGGTCTCTGGAGCAGAAATAGCAAGGAGTAGGGAAGACTGGTGAGAGGAGTGAAGAGAGGTAGTAAAGAAGTGACCAAACCAGTATTTGGAAATGAAGGAGGTACAGTGTGACTGGCAATGTGAAGGAAGCAGAAGGATTAGTAGGGAGGAGTAGCGCGGGAACAGTGGCACATATGAGGAGGTGAGTTTGAGTGAAGCAAGAAAAGGCATTACAGAGGATGTCCAGTCTGGCGAAGGAAGTGGAGGGGGTGGTATTATATATCACATCTCCATAGTTGAAAACTAGGAGCACCATCGTGGTGGATCAGTAGGGGTAGATGGTCTTTGCTGTGGTACAGAGCGCTCAGCTTAGGGTGGAGTTTTGCATAGATTTCATCAATGTGGGCTGAGAAGTCAAGCTTGCTGTAACAAGTCACACAGCGAGGAACTTGACGGACTGCATCGCTTCAAGGGGGTAGTCATGCAGCATTGAGAAAGAATTTCTCAAGAGCCTGGCCAGGTTCTTGCTAGTACCAAAGGTCATAGACACCATTATTTTTGGTGTTGACCTGGAGACAGTTGGAGTGGAACCAGCAGAGGACGTTGTGGAAGTCCTGCTGGAACAGGTCTTCCACAGCTGCAGTAGAGAGTCCAGAGGTGATGATGACGTGTTATCTGCATACATGTGAATATATGAGTTGGCACAGGATGAGGGGCTGTTGTTCAAGAAAATGGAAAAAAGGATGGGACCCAGGATGGAGCCCTATGGGACTCCAGCCTGGGTAGAAAGTGGTGATGATAAGATGCCACCAACCAGTACTGATTGTTGATGGCTTGTTAGGTACGAATAGCACCATGAATAACTGTGCATTGTTTACACTGCATAAGATTTCTGCTGTTAGTTAATACATAACAAGTATACCATTTTCAAAATAAATGTCATATATTTTGCTAAGTGTCACAAAACTAAATGGCACTGTGTCAATTCTCAAAAGTCTGTTTACCTGCTGTGGAAAATAAGCAATGAATCTGTTAGCAATATACCACTAGATAAAATAGTCACGTACTGTAGTCTCCTATTGCAATACATCGACACATTAAAAGCAAGAAGCACTGCAGCAAAATATATATATATATGTATGTATGTATGTATTTATATTATAGGGGTGCAGTCGTGCCCGTATAGTTAGGATTGAGTAGGCACTTTAATGTTAAACCCCAATTTTTGCACATAATAACTTTGCAACCATTCAACAGATTTGCACAAAATTTGGAATGTACAGTCTGGTGTGGTAGAGCTTTTGATTTTCCAAGTTGCGTTTAGGTTGACTTACAGTTTGTGCGCAACAAAGTGCTGAAAAATGCATTTTTCGCCACTTTTGACACATTTTGTGCACATGGCGCTGCGACCACACCGTTTGATGTTTTGGTCTGTAATTTAGAACATAGAAAGAGTTTGGATCAAGGAACTATCCAGCATTGGCTTGGTAAAAAAATATTAATCTGTTCCAAAGTTTTTAAATTTTTAATTGTTAGGTTCTGAGCATGCTCAGTTCACTCCAAGAGTTATATGTATGGTTTGTGAAAGCGGATTGGGCTCACAGTCAAGGATTTTTTCAGCTCACAAATGAGGAATTAAAAAATCTTTGTCCATCAGAAAAATTCCTTGTCTGCGAGCCGCCATCTTGATTTCATTTTCCCCCCAAACAAAACGGCGTAGCTTCCTCCATGGGTGACTTCTTGTTGTAATAAGGCATGGGTTTTGTTCAGGGTGACACCATGCATAAAACCATACCTTTGGTTTGCTTCATTTTGTCCAAAAAAACAGCTGTTTCAAATTTAAAAATTCTTTGTCCGTGATTCACTTCCAATCCCTTTTCGTGAGCTGACAAAATCCCAGTCCACGAGTCGATCCTCTTCTGCGAGGTAGAAAAATCCTTGACCATCACATAGGGACCAGATGGTTCTTCTCACCAACGAGGACTGACTGACGGTCAAGGATTTTGCTGCCTCGTGAAAGAGATCGAACCATGACTGGGATTTTGGTCACCATGAAAGGATTGAATTATGGAACTTTCGTGAGTTGACAAAATTACAGATCAGGAGCTGTCAAAATCCTAATCCGCCACTCGATCCTCTTTGGGAGGTAGCAAAACTTTGACTGCCACTTAGGGACCAGATGGCCCTTCTTGAGGATGAGGATTTTTGTTGCCTCACAAAAGAGGATCAGCTCACGGACTGGGATTTTGTCAGCTCATTAAAGGGGATTGTTTTTTAAATCCTGTTTCATGAACTGACAAAATCGTAGTCCATGAACTGTAAGAATCCTAGTCCATGACCTAATTCCCTTTCGTGAGGTATCAAAATCCTCGACTGTCACTTAGGGACCAGATGACCAAAATCTGACGGTCAAGGATTTCTCATGGATGGTGATTTTGACAGCTCATGAATGGGGATTGATCTGACGGTCAGGGATTTTGCTAATTCATGAAATAGGAATTTTCAAACTTTTAAAAACGTTCCCACTGCACTGTAAATTAATGGTTTGGTCTTTTGATTTGCAATTTTTAGGATATTAAGGGGATGCCCTAGAGATGTAAATTATGCTATTTAGGTGTTAGAAAGTTAAGTGGTTCCATAGATATAACATCATGAAGTTGAGATTTTTCCCATAGGATAACATTGTGGCACTCATAGTAACTTTTGGCCACCATATCTCGGAAACAAAGCAAGATACGGATTTTTTGCTGCTCACAGCTTAGATCACATTTTGGTGATCTAAGCTGCAGAAACAGATTTGGAAATCATAGATTACACGTACAGTGGAATTTTTTTCCTAGGTTGTATGGTTACAAAGATATTGCCAAGTTAGTATCACAATGGTTCCAATGGTCCCTTTTCAGTGTTTTTTTGTGCCCATATCTCATAAATGATGTGAGATACAGATATGGTGGCTCTATCTTGCATGGATGTCTTGCTGTCATGATTACGACACTTGAATTTTTTTCCTAGTTGCTACGGTTCCCAACATATTGGCAAATTAGTGTAATAAAGGTTCCTTGTCCTATAGGGCGGCTGTATTGCTCTGTAGTTATGTGGAAGTGGGAGTGCAGAGCCCAGAGGGTCCATGCTCCCACAGACGCATATCGTTATGCAGAAATGGGCAGCTTCAGGCCCCGCGCTCCCACCAACACATGCTATTTATTAGTTACATTACACTTTTTAAAAAAGTAAGGAAATTCATTGCAAAAAACTTTTTTAATGCATCAGTTAGTTAAATGACAAAATGTAGGGAAAGTTGAATTTCTAACCCACCATCACCACATCTCTTCCACAGACCAACAGACACCAGAGCAAGCATGGGGTCATGAGGCCTAACTCTCACCCCAGTCTGCTTTACTGTAGCATGACAAACTGTTTACACATGGAATGAGGTGAGAGCTGGGCCTCATGACCCCAAAGCACACCCTGGCATCTGTCGGTCTGTGGAGGATGGGAGTGGGGTGGTAGTGGGGTTAGGGACTCAACCCTAGTGCCTCATTTCCCCACTTTTGTCACTTTAACCCTAACTGATGCATTAAACAAAGTTTTTGCAATTAATTTTATATATATATATATATATAAATAAATATATAGATGTATACATATTATATTGGCCTGGTAGCACCAGTATATTTAGGGTTGAATAAGCACTTTAATTTAAACCTCAAATTTTGCACTTTAATAACTTTGCCACTGTACAATGGATTTGCCTAAAATTTGCATGCATGGTCTGGTACCATAGATCTATGGATGTGGTAAGTTGTGTTATGGTTGGATGTACAGTTGCAGAGCTACAAAATGCCAAGAAATGCAAAAAAAACTGACTTTTTGCGCATTTTCTTGCTCATGCCCACAACCCGCACAATTTGTCCATTCGCTCCAAAATCTTCAGGGAAGATGCAGTCTGGGTCACCGATGTGCCTTTCAAAGATTTGGTGTAAAAATATTACACCATTCAAAATATATTCAAAACACAAATTTCCCATTATAGTCAATGGGGAAAAATAAATGTGCATCACGAAAGTTTCTCAAATGCACTTTTACTTTCGCAAATGGCCCTTTTACTTTTGTGATTCAGCCATCTTGTTTTCAGTTAGTGAGAGAGAAAAATGCCTGGCATTTAAATTTGGGACCCTCTAGGTAAACACTGACTGTTTGGCTTACCTAGTCAGGTCCTGAGGATGCCAGTCCTATCTTTTTTGGGGGTAAACCCCCCAGAAATGCCTTTTAAAACATCGGGGGGAAAATACTTTCACAAATCATGAACGAAATGGGCAAAATACTTTTGCAAATGCGAAAGTTTTGTGCTACTTTTTGCGAAACGTTTGTGATTTGCAAAAGTATTTTTTTTTTAAAGCAACAAATCTTTGCCATCCTCCTGCAACAAAATGGTTGGGTCTTTTGGGCTGCAATTTGCAGGATGACAAGCCCTGGTCACACAGATGTGCCTTTTGATGGTTTAGTGCCAAAACATTCAAGGGTCCCAAAGTTACAGTGTTCCAAAGCTGAGATATTTCCTATAGGATAACATTGTGGCATCCGTTATGCTTTTTGGTGCCGTATTTAAAAAATGAAGTGAGATGTAGAGTTTTTGCTGCTGACAGTTTAGTTCCCCTTTATGTGAACTAACCTGTTGAAACAAGTTTGAAAATCATAGATTACACCTGCAGTGGAACTTTTCTCTTAGGTTGTATGGTTACTGAGATATTGCTAAATTAGTTTGACAAGGGTTACAAGAGTGCCTTTCCAGCACTTGTTGGCACCCATATCTCATAAACAATGTGAGATACGGATTTGGTCAATTTATATTGTGTGATGTACTCGCTGTCATGATTACAACAACACTTGAATTTTTTTTCTAGCTGCTACGAATCCCAAGATATTGGCAAATTAGTGTTACAAGGGTTCCTTGCTCTGTAAAGCTGCTGTATGGCTCTGTAACAATGTGTAAGTGGGAGCACAGGGCTCAGAGGGCCTGCGTTCCCACATACGCATACAATTATGCAAAAAAATTGACAATGTGATGGGAGAGCAGGGCCTGGAGGGCCCGCGCTCCCACTTACACATACCAGCTACATTACATTTTCTCAAAAACAAGGAAAATTAATTGAAAAAAACTCTATTAATGCATTAGTTAGGGTTAATAGCACAGCAACAAAAGTTTGGAAATGTGTAATTAGAGTTCAAAAACCTAACTCCGCATTCCTCCCCACTCCCACCCCACACACATATATACACACACATGTAAGACACATGCAAGATGGGTACATGACAACTCGCTCTCATCAATTCACTCCCACTAAATATTCTCCCAACAATTTGTTCCCTTGCAAACTTGCTCCCTTGCAAACCCGCTCCCGTCAATATGCTCCCACATTGCATTCATGACAGAAAATAGCATGACACATAGGAAAGGAGTACATGATCCATAATTGATTCCCCATTCTATCAAAACAATGATATGTGAACAATCACGTAAATAGCCAGATACCTTAATATCCGATGCCAATGCCTTTTTCTCAGACTGCGCTAGTATGAGGTACTATGCTCACTGCACTATACAGGGGTACAGACTAACATACTTAGCCTACTCTGCAAATCTGTCGACACTTATCTGGTCTGAAGATAGTCTTGATAGCAAAGAGAGGACTTGCAGCGAGGAAACACCAACCAACAAGAAGCAGGTCAGCTGTTATGGAATTACATAGATTTTCCATGCCGTTTTTTTAACTCAAGCCCCAAGTGTGAATATTGACATTTATTCCAGCGGTTACCTTGACTTTGGTGCCAGGAATGATCAAATACACTCTGTCTCCATTATAAAATATTCTTTAGGAGATGACAGCTTTTACATTCTACATGAAGAGGCATGCTACACTGATAATGCTTTTAGCAGGATTTAAAGCAATTGAGATTCAAAGCAAGCACTGTAGTGTTTATTGTCAGAAATTCCTTATTAAATGTTCTGATACCATGTGAGGTTAAAAAGCTGCTTTATGTTACCTAGAAGGGCACTTCCTATTGAAGTCAACTGTATTAGCTGTGTTCATGCACCTGTGGCTGTTTGGCATGATTTCTATATTTCTTCTGTTTTTTATTACAGTTGTCAAAGACACAAGCCATAGATTCATAGACTCTATTATGATGCAGCGCTGTTAAATGAGAATTGTTATATAAATCTGCATACAGCAAACAGACGTAGGTTTGTCACATATGCAGCCATGAACATCTGATTCTCCACGGAGCTTTTTTTTATGTTATGCCAAATTTCAAGCATATTTAACCTACATGACTCTAAATGTATGCTCCCATTCATGGGAGCCAATTGTCACGGGGCGGGTTGTCATGGGAGCGGGATGACGTGGGAGCGAATTGTCAGGAGCGTATTTAGTGGGAGCGAATTGTCATGCTCCCATGCAAGATTATATGACACTATACCACTCTGTCACATCTGAAACCACTATAATACCAACACTGTACTCATTACACATAATACTATGTAATGAATAACCAAATATAGTACTGTATCATCAACTCTATACTGCCAGCACAGTAGGATGACACCTTATTGCTGTCATATCTTTATACAATGAGACTTGGTCTCTACACATTTTCAAAATATTGATTTTCATGTGTCATTATTCAACAATTGGGTTCCTGCAAGTATCACTGCTACCACATGGGCATGTAGTAGCAGGAAAGATAGAGATGACACATAGTGCTTTTAAGATACTGCTGAAGTATGAAACTAGCACCATTACATGTCGGTATACTGCTATGTTACCTGGAAATACTCATTAGCAGCATGTTATGGTTAGCTTTGGATGTTACAATTGCTGCTTTCACATGTTACTTGTAAACTCTACTACAAATAATTACTTTCGTTATTACTACCATTTGTTATTAGGACTGACTCACTCTATCAGAAAAATAAATGCAAGCATCCAATGACTGTTGGTAGGCATATACTAACTCTCATTTCCAAGAAAGTATATGTGCATAACATACTGTGTGTTACATCACTTCATCACTATTGAAATCTAAGCATCTGCTTAAATCTTGTTATTGCTGTTTGTAACACAACAATGCTTACTGTGGAGCATCGCCCATGTTTGCCCAGCATGCGTGTGTACCCCCAGGGCAACATGATGGTGGCAGAACTCATACAGCTGGTTACCCATGATGATGGATGTGTCTTGCAGTACATTTAGAAAGTTGTACTTTACTTCTGTTACCTGATGCTGCTTGTCTCTGATTGATTCTGTTACTTTGGCCCTTCCCCTGCTTGCATGTGTGTGTGTGTGTCAGGGGGGTGGGAGTGGGGGGAATGCAGAGTTAGGGTATTGAACCCTAACAGCACATTTCAAAACTTTTGTCGCTGTACTATTAACCCTAACTGATGCATTGATGGAGTTTTTTGCAATGAAAATATATATATATATATATATATATATGTATGTATATATTCTTTGCAAAAAACTATGCCGACATACAGGTTGTAAAACGCAAAGTGCACAAACACAAGAAATTAAACAAATTAGGGATTTTGGTCTCCAGAATATTTGCAAATCAGTGGTGGGGTCTTACTTGGGGTTGTCAGCACTAATGTCTACCCCCTTCCCGATCAGATGAGGTCAAATAGCGAGCTCTAACAGATTGTGCTGACATACTGTATCAATATGAGGCACTCGTTTGGAGCTATCTCTTGTGCTTTGGACAGGAGGCTACAGGCTGAGGGGGAGGGGGAGGCATTGGTGTTGACAACGAAAATAGATTCTGCCAGTATTGTGGATACTCATTTCCTGTCTTTTTGCACCTTGCGTTTTACAACCCTAATGTCTACATTAACATATTTTTTTGCAAAGAATTTCCATTCTTTGTGTGATACTGGAATTGTATCCTCATTTGCACAGGTCCCTTTGGGACCTGCACAAAATTGGATAAATACAATGTTGGAGACAGTGCTGACCCAGTGCATGAGCCCAGCAGGCCTTGGCACACATGCCAATACCTTATAATTGAGGTTCCCTGACACACCACAGGGTGTGGCATCTGTGCCAAAACACAACAGGCCAGGACTGGTGCTGAATGATGCAGCATCTTCCCTATCAGCCTTGTCCCAGTAAACCATCTCACTGAGTTCACACCTGACACAGCTCACTGGCATGGCAAGGCAGTGTGTTCCCCAGTGGTGCAACAGACATCCCTGCAAATGTCACTTAATAAATTCTTTGTTTTTTAATATTTTGACCCTGAACATTCAACAAAGCCTTATTATGACCCCACCTCATAAACCCCATAGCTGAAACCTTTCAAATCTGCCTCAAAACACCATTCCTCGCCACAGGTGCAAAAACACATTTTGGGCAGGATGTGAAAAATGACAGCTATACTGTTCATGAGGCAATGGGAAAAAATGGCTATGTTGAAAATGTGGAATCAAAATATTGAAAATTAATAAAGTTATGCACCTGCAAAAAACATTTCAACAAACACCCTTAACTCAGCCATTGCTAGGATTTTTTTAAGCCACATTTTCAACATGGCTTTTTGGGACCCCCCTCTTGAACACTGGTGGTGAAATTGCATTATAACATGGGTTATAAAAATACTGTCTTCTGATTCGTCCAAACAGGTCACCTGCCAATTGATTAATCTCTGATATACCCAAAGTTGCATGTTCATAGGACTTTATTTTACTATTTCTTTAGGTAAAACCCATGTTAAAAGAGGATTAACTCACTCCAGGGTATAGGTTTAATGAGCATTAATCCATGCTTGGGTTGTTGAATTCACTTGGCTTCACCTCATGATTTCAGCCCCCAAGCTGTGGATTAATGCTCAGTAAACCCATACACTGCTGTGGGTTAATCCCTCCTGTTCTGTACTGAATGGTGATTTTGCACAGTGACCACAAAATCACCTTCCAGGCCAGATAAATGAAACGATAGTCATAGTGTTCATGAGTTGGTGTCCCAAACAGCCCATGTTGAAAATGTGGTGCAAAAATTCCAAAAAATAACAAAGGTATGAACATAAGTTTAAAATGTAATTGAAATAAATTACACAGCACTTATCTGTATTCCTCAGTTCGCGGTTCAACTTTGAAGAGTGCAGATGTGTCTTGGTCCACAGAAGATGACAGCAGATGGCCTCTGTCACAGGGTGCTCCCTGTGATGAGTAGAGGCCCAGTTATTCTAATAAATACCCCCCCCAAGAAATAAAGTGCCTAGGTATAAAGGGTTGCTATTGACTGTAACTTGACTGTTAACAGTGCTGAAACATCCCTTCCTGTACTACTCTGCACAAAATAGCAATCTTTCATGGAGGAGGACACCCTTGCATCCTGCCACAAACACTTGTAAGGACAAGATACATAGATACATAGACAGTGTCAGCAGATAAGGGCCTATGGCCCACCCAGTCTGCCCATTTGAGCTTGTAAGTTCAGTTTGTTTTCCTAGAAGTCTGTTGCCCCTTACCCCTGACCTCCAGAATTCCTTTATGTCTATCCCATGCATTCTTAAATCCCGTGATTGTTTCAGCCTCCACCACTTCCTCTGGCAGGGTATTCCACTTGTCCACCACCTGTTCTGTGAAGAAATTCTTCCTCATGTTTTCTCTGAATCATCCTCCCTCCAACTTCATCCCATGTCCTCTAGTCCAGGAACATCTTTTTCACTTAAAAATAGTGTATTCCTGCACCCTGTTCCTCCCTGTAAGATACTTGTAAGTCTCTATCATATCCCCTCTCTCCCTCCTCTCCTCTAGGGAGTACATGTTCAGTTCCTTCAACCTGTCTTCATAGGACTTGTGATGCAATCCATGCACCATCTTTGTTGCCCCCCTCTGAACCTTCTGTACCCTGTCTATGTCCTTACGTAGGTATGGTCTCCAGAACTGTACACTGTACTCCAGATGGGGCCTCACTAGTGTCTTGTACAGCGGAATTATGACCTCCCTTTTCCTGCTGGTGATGCCCTGCCTATATATCCCAGCATCCAGTTGCTTTACCTGCTGCCTTGTCACACTGTTTCCCTACCTTGAGGTCATCAAGATGATAACCCCAAGATCCCTTTCCTGCTTGGTGCATGCTATATCCTCACCCCCAATTGATATATTGTGCCAGGGTTTTGTGCCCCATATGCATTATCTTGCACTTCCTTGCATTGAATTTCAACTGCCAAACCCTGACCATTCTTCAAGTTTCTGCAGATCCTTCTCATTCTGTCTACACCCTCTGGTGTGACTACTCTGTTACAGAGCTTTGTGTCATCAGCGAACAGTGAAATTCTGCCTTCTAGGTCCTGCATAATGTCACTGATGAAGATGTTGAATAGGACCAGTCCCAGCACTGTCCCTGTGGTACCCCACTGGTCACTCTTCCCTCTGTGGAGTGACAGCCATTTACCACCACCCTCTGTGTCCTGCCACCCAGCCAGTTACCTACCCACCACACTACTGTCCTGCCCACCCCATATTCCCCAGTTTGTGTAATAGTCTTCTATGTGGCACAGTGTCAAGGCCTTGCTGAAGTCCAGATGGGCCATGTCCACTGCCTCCCGATCCACCTCCCTAGTCACCCAGTCAAAAATTCAATGAGGTTGGTCTGACATGAGCCTCCCCTGGTGAAACCATGCTGCCTTGGGTCCTGTAGTCCATTGACAACCAGATGTTCCACCAATCTCTCCTTCAGTAGTGCTTCCATGATCTTCCCCACTACCAAGGTGAGGCTGACTGGTCTGTAGTTCCCTGCTTCCTCTTTGTTCCCACTTTTGTATAAGGGGATTACATCTGCTGTCCTCCAGTCTTTGGGTACCTCCCCTGTTTCCAGTGTCGGCTAAACAGGATAGCCAGAGGTTCAGCCACCACCTCTCTTAGTTCTTTAAGGACCCTGAGGTGTACCCCATCTGGCCCCATTGCTTTATCAACTCTTAGTACTTCCAGTTCCTTCAGGACCCTTTCTCGTGTAAAGGGACTTGTGTCCATTTCTGCACCATTCTCACCCCTTGTACTCCCTTAAGACCCATTACCCTCCTCTTCCTCAGTAAAGACTGAACAGAAATACCTGTTCAGTATGTCAGCTTTACTGTTGTCATCCTCCACGCGGCCCCCATCCTCCCCCTTCAGTCTCACTATCCCTCCCTTTGTCTTTCTGTTTTCACTTATGTACCTGTAAAAGGTTTTGTCCCCTCTACCCACTGATTTTGCAATGTGTTCTTCTGTCTGAGCTTTGGCTTCCCTTACTGACCTCCCTGCCTCCCTTTGCTTCTCCTGGTACTTCTCCCTATCCCTCTGCCTGTGTCTTTTGTATTGCCTGAATGCAATCTTTTGGCTTTCACTTTCTCTGCTACCTCTTTGGAAAACCATAATGGTCTCCTCTTCCTTTTCCTCTTGCTAACCTGCTTAATGCATAATTCTGTTGTTATTGTAATCCCATTTTAAATACTGCCCACTGTTCCTCAACCCCTGATTCCTGTCCCATTCCCTTAATGCCTCTTTCAAGTATCTCCCCATTTCCCAAAGTCTCCCCCTAAAATCCAGGATATGTGTTTTGTGTGGTTTGGTTCTGCTCTTTCTGTGATTTCAAACCACAATGACTGGTGGTCACTGTTCCCCAGGTGCTCCCCACTGTTACCCATCACACTGTCCCTATTTGTGAGCTAAGGTCCAGTATTGCCTTCTGCGAGTTGGTTCCATGACCAGTTGCTTGAGAAGACACCCTGAAGGAGTCCAGGATAAATCTGCTCTAGTTGATGCTGCTGCTGGGATGCTCCAGTCCACGTCTGGAATATTGAAGTCTCCGACCGGTGACTACCTCACCCTTGTCTGCCATCCTTTGGATGGCTAGCATCAACTCTATCTGTTTCTTCCTCCTGGGCTGGTGGTCTGGAGCCACACCTGTGCGGATAGCTGTCCCATTTTCCTTTCCAGCTTAACCCACAGTATCTCTCCCCGTTTGTTCCTTCTGGATCTCTGTGGCCCTTATGTCATTTTCACATACAGTGCCACTCCTCCTCCCTTCCTGCCTGCTCTGTCTCTTCTGAATATGTTGTAGCCAGGTATGGCCATCTCCCAGTCGTGGTTATCATTACACCAGGTTTCAGTGATGGCTACAATGTCCAGGTCTGACTGCACCATGACAGCCTCCAGATCTTCCATCTTGTTGCTAAGGCTCCTGGCATTTGCACATGGCTTTCCATGATTTGACCTCCCTAGACTGTTTCGCTGTTCTACTCCAGCCCCTTCCTTGGTTGTCCTTTATCCTGGCTCTCCTTGCTGTCTGCCCTTCTGCTGAATTTTGCCCCTTTCTGCCTATCCACCTCTTGGGCACTAATCTCCATCTTTTGCACATGCTTTGCAGAGATAACCCCTCCTCTGGTTCCACTGTGGTTCCACTGCTAGCTGTGGGGGGTGAGCAAGTAGGTACCCTCCTTGTTGGCCTGCCACCCCCCTTTGCTAGTTTAAATGCTTGTCAATGTAGCATTTAAACTTATCATTGAGTGCTTGGATTCCCCTCCAGGATGGATGCAGGCCATCAGGCTTGAACAAACCTCCATACCTCCAGGTGGGTCCCCAGTCACCAATGAATCCAAACCCTTCCTCACAGCACCAGTTCTTCAACCATGAGTAGCAACCCCTTTATTATCTGTGCCCTTTCCATTCTGTTCCTTGTCCAATAGCCAGTATACAAAAAGGAAAGCCTCTAAAATGTCTTTAGCAGCTCCTATTGTGCTGCTAGCATTAAAGTATGCCCTGATTCTGTATGAAGCACATATTGCGCTATAGGTGCAAATTCCCCGAGACGGAGTATGTGAAGAAATCAGGACGTGTGTCTTTATAAAATGCCAGAGCCCTAAAAACATGGAAAAGGCATTAGGAGTCAAAACAGTTGCTTGGCAGGGTTAATGTAAACCCCCTAAACTCCTAGCTCTGATGTGCAATGCACCTGTGATAGTGAGCAGCTGGCAGCTTGCCAGAATGCAGCTCATTAAACAAAGTCAAAATGGGGCAAATTGAAATGTTTACCATTGGGCTGATATTTCAGCCACCTGCTTGTGAAACACATAAAGTTGCAAGTTACTAGGGAGTTGGTGAAGTAGTCTGAGTTTACCAAAAAACCCCTTGTAAATAAAATTAGAACAACCAAAGTGAGGGCTAAAGAAATAAAGCCCCCACAGAAAGAAAAGTACAAGAGAACATTGTTCCTTTTGAAGCAGTATGGCACAGTGGTTAAGGCTCTGAGCTGCAAACTTGGGAGACCTAGGTCTGAATATCACAGCCCCCCCCCCCACTTGCATACTGTGTGACTCTGAGCAAGGCACTTAACTTCCTTGTGCAAACAGGTTGCACCTGGAAAGAAGCTTCAGCTTAGTGTGCTTCTCCTGGTTAAACAATTTTCCCTTCCTTTTGTTTTGGTTTATTTTCAGTTACTGCCTGGTATTCTGAAGTTGACAAAGGGAAAGAAAATAAGGAGTGCACCCTTATTCTTCTATTCACTTGTCCAACTCAGGAATACCTATGGTCTATACATAAAGAATAGTAGTAGTCATTACCTGGTTCTGCAGTCAGGACTGTCTATAGGGCTGACAGCCCCAGAAGTGGCTGCTTTTATAGAAGTAAAGAAGTGAGGTCAATCCAGAATGGGAGGGACTTAATCCCTTAATGAACCTAATGATGATACAATTAGGTATATTTGGGCTATTCTAGCTCAGTGTTGCATACAAAGAGAGGGGTGTTGCTATAAAACTATGTGGTGTAGTATGTTAGACAGGTATGGTGGGTTACCAGGCAATCTAGACTAACCCAGATAGTTTTATTTCTGTAAATTAGATAATAGCTAGGTCAGATGACCCCACCTACATGTATAAAGTCTGCCACTAGGGTGTTAAAAAGAGATAGAGACCAGACCAGGGAGTCAGTCTGGAACTGTGAGTCTGAGGGATAAGACCTCAGAGTACTGCTGGGCAGAATAGTTGATCCCCTGAAGCTGAACTAGTGACAATTTTTCTCTTCTGTAAGAACTTGAATCATTTCATGAAGTATAAAAATAAAATGATAAATGCCATCCTGGCATTTTTATGCACTGATTTTTGTTGTCTGCCTGCAATTTGTCTCCTGAACCAACGACCCTACTACAGCCTCCAGTGGTAAATATAGGTGAGAAGTGTGTGGGGTGGTGGGTACTCAGTGGGGAGGTTGGGATGGGGAGGTGATGGCGGTGATGAAGAGGGACTGTTTTCTTTTTTTCAGATTAAAAAAAAGACACTGAGGGACTTTTTTCAGGAACTTTAGTAAAACTGTTTCAGGACACTGTGAGTCAGTTCCCCAGTGTCCCACATTGCTGGGGGGTGGCACTTGCGAATGCAGACACAGGAATTGGATCCCTAATACTGGCACCTATTATTACAATGAGGGGCTTCATGGGAGGGAGACATCTGACACAGGGGGTGAGCATCCCAGTGTCAGAATATGTGAAAATTAATAATTACACTATTTCAGAACACTGGGGGTGGGGTCCCCAGTGTCCCACACTGTTGGGAGGGTTGTAAATGCCAAAATGGGGATTAGGCCCCCATGCTGGCATGGTTACTAAAACAAGGGGTTGCACTGAGGGCATCTGATACCAGGGGTGGGCATCCCAGTGTTGGATTATTATAACAAATAAACAAAAAAATTAAATAAAATAGATACACTGCCACCAGGGATTGAGGCCCATGGTATGCAAAAAACAGTTTAAGGCACAGC
Organism: Neoceratodus forsteri; assembly: GCA_016271365.2. Classification (NCBI taxonomy): domain Eukaryota; kingdom Metazoa; phylum Chordata; order Ceratodontiformes; family Ceratodontidae; genus Neoceratodus; species Neoceratodus forsteri. The sequence goes on from CM028135.1 coordinate 948,369,584, forward strand.
AGTCAGGATGTGGGGGGATACAATGACACTAGCCCCGTCACTGACCAGTCACAAGACAACAGGGGTTGCACTATATGACACAGCTGTCATTAGTTAAAGGACAGCTGAGTCACATAGTGTAACCAGCTGTTAACCACCAAATATATTATATGGCAGTAAGGATTGCACTATACAACACAGCTGTTGTTTGTTAAATGATAGCTGTGTCATATAGTGAAAATAGCTGTTAACCACCAAATACATTAAATGGTAGTAAGGGTTGCACTATACGACACAGCTATTATTTGTTAAATGACAGCTGTGTCGTATAGTGCAAATAACTGTTATCCGCCAAATACATTATATGACACTGCGCTTTATTCCTTAGTTCACAGTTCAGCTTTGAAGAGTGCAGACATGTCTCGGTCCCAGAGGATGACAGCACAGGGCCCAAGCATGTAAGTATAGGGTAAGGGAGTGGTGTGGAGTGGTGGGTGCTCAAGTGGGAGGGTCAGGATGGGGGACGGGGATGGCAGCAATGACAAGGGACTGTTTTCTTTTTTCCAGGTTTACAAAACAAGACATCAAGGGACTTTTTTGAAAAACAGGAAAGTTATTAAAATTACTATTTCAGGACACTGGGAGTGGGCTACCCAGTGTCCCACATGATTGGAGCTGGGGGGGGACATCTGGATGTCAGCACCTATAATTAAAAAACAAGGGGCTTCCGGGGGGGGTCTGACACCAGGGGAGGGCATCTCTGTGTCAGATTGTACAAATGAATTAATAAATAAATTATACAAATACATTGCAACGGGGATTGGGGTCATTAATGCATCAGTTAGGGTTGATAATACAACAAAAAAAATTAGGGTCATTGGGCCTAACTCTCACCCCATTCCATGTGTAACCAAGCTGAGGTGCTGCAGCACAGGAGAATGGGGTGAGAGTTAGGCCCAATGACCCCAATACACACCTCGATGCCTGTTGGTGAGTGGAGGGTGGGGTGGTGGGGTGGGGTGATATGGGTTGGTAACTCTAACACCAACTTTCCAAACTTTTGTTGTTGTACTATCAACCCTAACTGATGAATTAACAGAGTTTTTTGCAATGAACTTCTCTTCTGTTTGAGAAAGTGTAATGTAAATAGTAAGTGGTATGTCGATGCGGGGGCCCTGTGCTCCCTTAAGACTGAACATTTTTGTGCAATGGTATATTTATATTGGAGTGCAGGCCTTCTTGGCCCTGCACTCCCACTTACACATAAGTTTGGGGACATAATGCAGGCCTAGAGACATGAAAATGAACCCTTGGAACACTAAATTGCCCATATCTCAGCAACCATAGCAGCTAACAAAAAAATTCAACTTTGGTGGTATTCATGACTTTTTAACCTCCACCAATGCTTAGTCCTAAGCTGTAAGTAGCAAACAAAACTGTATCTTGAACTGTTTTCGAGATACGGGTGTTGAAAGGCACAATGGGTGTCACAATGTTATCCTATGGGTAATTTCGCAAGAAACTGAGCAACGGACGCTTGGCATGCAGTGATTTGTTTGAATTTTGTAACCACATTTTCAACATGGGCTTTTTGGGACCTCTCCTCATGAACACTGGCACTGTGCTTTGTTAATCCATCCAGAAAGTTGATTTCACACAGTGACCGTGCCATTCGACGTCACAGGTACAAAAACACATTTTGAGCAGGATGTGAAAAATGATAGCTATACTGATTATAAGTAGACATTACAAAAAGGCAATGTTGCAAATCTGGAGTGAAAATATTAGAAATTGTCAAAGTTATGAGCATGTATAGAAACTGTGCAATGCACACTCATAACTCAGTCATTTTTGGGAGTTTTCTCACCAAATTAGTAGCATGTGTTTTTTGGGATCCCACCTCATGAACAGTAGCACTGTTGTTTCATTAATCAGCCCTGAAAGGTGATTTTGTAAGTGATTTCATGCAGTGACCGAGAAATCATCTTTCGGGACCGAGTAATAAAATGACAGTGACTGTGTTCACCAGGTGGGGTCCCAAGAACCCCATGCTGGAAAACTTGCGGCTAGAATTCCTAAAATTGGCCAATATAGCAACGTAAGTTGCACACCCCACTTGACTCCCATTATACGGCTTACCTTGATTCCTCAGATCGAAGTCGGGTTTTGAAGAGTGCAAACGTGCCCCCGGTCCAGAGAATATTGATGATCCTGACCTCTGGAGAGTAAGTATGGGTGAGGAGGGATGTGGGGAGGTGGGTGCTCAGTGGGAGGGTGGGGATGGGAGAGGGGACTGGGGAGATGGTGAGGACTGCTTTCTCTTTTACAGGTAAAAAAAGACAATACGGAATGGTTTTCTTTACATACAGGTAATGAAAGAGAAAAAAAACATTGGGGCACACTGGGGTGAGCTCCCAGTGTGCCACATGAGTTTGAGGGGGTACATGCTGCTGACAAGGGGTTGGGCACCCCTATCGGCAAGTTTAAAAATAACATTTGGGGATACTGGGGTGTGCTCGCAGTGTGCCACATGAGTTTGGGGGTAACATGATGCTGACAGGGGGATTGGTCACCCTGTCAGCAAGTTTAAAATATTAACTTTTGGGCACCCCGGGGTAGGCTTCCAGAATGACATGAATTGTGGGTGGGGGACATGATGCCAACATGAGGATTGCGCACTCTGATGTTGGTTCATTTTGTGGGGCAGGCAACAGGAGTTCGATGCAGGATCCAGCATTGAAAGATAAAAGACGTTGGGGGATGGTTTTCTTTAATTAACAGGTTTTAAAAAAACAGTTGGGCACACTGGGGTGGGCTCCCAGTGTGCCACATCAGTGGTGGGGGGGTCCTGCCACTGACATGGGGATTGGGCACCTCAATGTCAGTGGAAAATGTTTTAATAATAAAATAAGCTTCGGCCCCCTCACAGACCTAAAAAGGAGAAACTCCCTTTACTAGGTAAACACCAATATGCGTTTACCTAAACAGTGGCCGAGGAACACAGTGACAGCATTAGTTTGGCCAAAAAGTGGCCAGCAAACATTTTAGATTTTTTTTACATAGGGACAATAATGACTGGAGTACTGCTGGCAGGTTTTGCAATTTGCGAAAGTGTCGCATCCATGTCTTTCGCAAATTGCGACAGTAAGGAGGGATGATTGTGAAAATGGCATATTGGGGAATCAGGTTAAAAATCTGATGCCCCCATTGTATTCCTCAGCCCCTGATTAGGTAAACACAAACATCTGTGTTTACCTAGTGTCATTGGTTTTTGAATTAGGGCTCTTTTTAGTTACCACTAACTGAAACAAGATGGTGGCCATAATGTTGCAAATAGGGCATTTGCGAAAGTAAAAAGGCACTGGCAGCAGCTTTCAAGAGGCAAATATATTTTTTCCCCATTGATTAGAATGGGAAACTTGTTTTTTTAATAACTTTTGAACAGATTAATATTTTTTTACCAAATTTTCAAAAGGCGCATTAGAGTTCCAGACTGCATATATTCCCTGACGATGCAGACCAGATGGACAAATCATGTGGATTGTAGCCCCAAGCAAAGAAACATGGAAAAACCCAGTTTTTGCACATTTTGTGGCACTCTGTAGCTCCATAGCCACTCATCCAATCATAATGCAACTTGCCACATCCAGGGATCTATGGTGCCCCACCACATATGCAAACTTTCAGGCAAATCTGTCCTACAGTGGCAAAGTTAATAAAGTGCAACATTTTGGATGTAACATAGAAGTGGCCTGTCAACCCTAACTATAGCTTCACTACCACACAGCTATAATATATGTTCATTGCAAACAACTTCATTAATGCATCAGTCTTAGTTGATAGCACAGCAACAAAAATATGGAAATGTGATGTTAGAGTTACCACCCCTACCACCCCACCCCCTCCACACACCAAAAGACTTTGGGGTGTGCCATGGGGTTCTCATGCCCAACTCTCAACCCATTCCATGTGTAAACAAGCTGACATGCTACAGTATAGGAGAATGGGGTGAGAGTTAGGCCTGATGACCCCATGGCACACTCCAAAGTCTATTGGAGGGTGGAGGGGTGGGGGTAGGGTGGTAAGGGTGGTAACTCTAACATCACATTTCTATACTTTTGTCACTGTGTTATCAGCCTTAACTATGCATTAACGATTTTTGCAATGAATTTCCCTTATTTTTGAGAAAGTGTAATGTTACTGGTATTTGTTTGTGGGAGTGTGGGCCACCCGGGCCCTGCGCTCCCTTCACAGTGCTCACTGTTTGCATAATGGTATGTATACATGGGGGCACTGGCCCTAAGGGCCCTGTGCTCCCACTTATACATAAGTACACAACCATACAGCAGCCCCATAGTACTGAAAAGGAACCCTCATTACACTTATTTGGCAATATCTCAGTAACCATAGCAACTATGAAAAAAATTCCACTGCAGTTGTAATCATGACTTTGAAACCTCCACGCAAGCTTCATCCATGAAGGTTGACTAAGTTGCAGGTAGCAAAAAATCCATATCTCGAATAGTTTTTGAGATACGGATGCCGAAAGGTGCCGCAGGCACTGCAATGTTAGCCTATGGGAAATTTCTCAGCTTCAGAGTGCTGTAACTTTGTAAACATTTAAAATTTTTTACCAAACCACAAAATGCAAATCTGTGAGGCAAGTGCTTGCCACCCCGCAAATTACAGCCAAAAAGGCCTAACAGTTTAAGTGCAGTGGTGTGGCAAAGAAATTGTATTTTTTTGTACAGCAGTGTCGCAAATTGTGACAGTACAGATGCAACACTGTCATGATTTGCGACACTACAGGAGACCCAATTTTACAAAAGGTATTTCTAGGGGTCCTAGAAAAAAAATGATGACACCATTGTGTTCCTCAAGCTCCGTTTCAGTAAACACAACTGTCAGTGTTTACCTACGGACAGTAGAATTTGAATTACAGACGTTTTTCTTCACCACTAACTGAAATAAGATGGCAGCAGCACAACAGTAAAAGGGCCATTTGCAACACTAAAATGTACTGGCGGCAGTTTTCGTGAGGCACATATATTTTTTTCCCAGTTAACTATAATGGGAAAATTAAAATTTGAATAACTTTTGAACAGATTAATATTTTTTCACCAAATCTTCAAAAGGCACATCAGTGACCCAGACTACTTAGAAACAGAAACATATTAGTTGATGGCAGATAAGGACTGCAAGGTCCATCCAGTCTGCCCATTTCTTCTACCTTATGAATGTGCCATAGGCCTTCACTCTCTCAATGGCCTATCTATTCATACTCATCAGTCACAGAACCAGCAAACTGTGGCACACACATCCAGTAATGAACGGACACTAGAGCTACTAAGTTATAAACTTTATTATAAATACACTGGCTCCAGGCCTAGCCTGATGCATTTTGGATTCCTCCTTTATCAAAGGCTAAAATCAAACTGGCACCAAACATTTAAATACTTAATCTACTAGTGACATCATCATTCATTCTGTTTTCTTATTGGTTATCACTCAAGTGATTAAAAATCACAATAGTTCTTAAAGGTATATATGTTACAACTACTATATAAAGTGCATAGAACCTATAAAAAGTGCATCAATCCAAACATTCACAGCAAACAGTAAATATAACATTTCATCAGATACTTTCATAAATACTGTATATACTGATAATCCAAATTAAAAATAATTCAAAAACTGACCATTATCTATTTTCTAGATATGGTTTCAACTCAAAGTCTGCATTTAGGCCTGGTTTCATGTATGCTCTTTGTCTTATAATCCATTCATTTTCTTTTCTCAGTATTTTATTCCAAAAATTACCACCCCTCTGTTTTGGTAACACTTTTTCAATCCCTATAAATTTGCACATCTCATTCTTTTTTTTCCACAATATGCACAGCCATAGCATACATGACATCTTGTTTTTCTATTGCTCTGATATGTTCATTTATTCTCACTTTGAACTGTTTTTCTTTCTTGCCAACATAGAACGCATTGCAGTTGCACCTTGCTAAATAAATAATTCCCTGTGCGTTACATGTTATGAGGTGTTTCACCTCATATTCCCTTTCATCTTGATGTCCCAACTTAAACTTTTTTCCTGAATTCACATGTTTACGTGCTACACAGTTCTTATATTGGTGACATCTCTTGCTGTTATTTAGCCATGTATTTTGATATCTTATTGGTTGGAAATGGCTTCTCACTAGGTTATCTTTTAAGGCTGGGGCACGTTTATAAGACATGATAGGTGGGGAGGCTGTGATCTTTTGTAATCCTCTGTCACCTCTGTACATGAAGAAAAAATTACTCACCTTAGTAATGTTGTTTCTTCTAATGGAGTCTTGCTATATTATGACAATAGCAGTTTGATCCAGCTCTAGAACTGCCCCGGAGTGAAATGGTTAAAACCATTCCAAAATAGAATCTTGGCACGAGAGCAGCTCTATCTGTGTTGTTTCAAACTTGAACTGTCAGATCTTTACGAGCCAAACTCACTAAGGTCTGTGTGGAAGCTGTAACCTACACTAGCCAAATGGCTACCTAAATAAAAACAACCATTGATGGTCCCAACACCCAAGACTCAAGTCAGGGGACCAGAAATACTAACACCATTCTAATAATATGAAAATGGAACATAAATATAATAAAACACACACATACACATACACACCCCAAAGTCCCAAAGGGACAAAATGTTAACAGGACAAAGTAGTGCCCACACTAAGTTGCCGCACCCCACCAAGTAGAGAGTTCTGCAAGGGGCAGGTTGGGGGAGGTCATCAACCAGCAAGACTCCATTAGAAGAAACAACATTACTAAGGTGGTAATTTTTCTTCAAACAACATAAAGTCTTGCTATATTATGACAATAACGAAATACAGCAGTACCTCCATGGAGGAGGGCAGAACCTACTTAGGGAATAGGCTCTGAAGAACAGCTGTGCTAAACCGAGCATCTTTCCTGGCCTGGACATCCAGGGAGTAATGCTTGGTAAAAGTGTGTACCGTTTTCCAAGTAGCAGCCTGGCAAATCTCTAATAAAGGGATGTCTCTGGCAGCAGCTAGAGAGGCAGCTGTACCCCTGGTAGAATGAGCCCTCAAACCAGGGGGGGGAACTCTGCCCAGTTTCTGATAACAAAATTGGATACAAGAGACAATCCACCTGGTTATTGATCTCTTAGTGGCAGGTTTGCCTTTCCCAACTTCACCATAGGTAAGGAAAAGTTGGAGGATTCGAACCTGTGACCTTTGAGTACGCTCTATATAATAACTAGAGCTCTCTTAACATCCAGGCTGTGCAACCTCCTCTCACCGAAGAGGGTGATCAGTGAAAAATACTGGAAGGAGATAGATTGATTAAGATGGAGATCTGAAACCACCTAGGCAAAAACTTCCTATTAGTCCTAAGGACTACCTTATCCTGTGGAAAGAAATAAAGTCAGTCTCCACTGACAAGGCTTGCAACTCACTTATCGTCTGGCAGAAGTGATAGCCACCAAACACAGTTTTCCAAGTTAGGTACTTAAGCTCTGCAGAAGACAGAGGTTCAAAGGGGTTGCATTAACTGGGCAATACAAACATTAAGGTCCCAAGCAGGGGCGGTTCCCGAAAAGGTGGATTAGTATGGAGTAATCCCTTAAAAACTTGGAAAACACAGGATGAGAGGAAGAAAGCGACTTTCCTGTTGACACAAAAGCAGATACAGCTGCCAAATGAACTCTCAGGGTAGCTGGTCTGAGACCCAAGGAATTAAGATATACCATGTAATCTAACAAAATGGGCAAATCAGCAGATTCTGGGGAAATATTTTTCCCAGCACACCAAATGGAAAACCTTTTCCATTTAGAACTATAAAGTAGCCCTAGTGGAAGGCTTTCTAGAAGCCTTTAGGATCTCGAGAACACCCTGAGAGGTGTAAATCAGCAAATTCTAACTCCTCAAGAGCCAGGCCTTGAGGTTGAGGGATTGAGGTCCGGATACAAACCCTCCCTGGGCACAAGTCAACAGGTTGTGATTCCTGGGGAGGCACAGAGAAGATGGACTGTCAGAGACAGAAGGAGTGGGTACCAGGGCTGCCTGGCCCAATCCGGGGCAATCAGAATCACACTGCAAGGCTGAGATCTGATTTTGACTAGTACTTTGAATAGGAGAGGAAGGGGAAAGCATAGAGGAACTTCCCCTCCCAATCCAGAAGAAGGGCATCCAGGGGAACTGAGCCCAGCACTGGAGGCCTGCAACAGAACAGAAGAAGTTTGTGATTGTCTGGGGCTGCAAAAAGATCTATCTGAGGGGTGCCCCATCTGGCAAAAACTATCCCCAGCACTTGAGGATCCAGGGACCATTCGTGATGGCCCTGGGAAATCCTGCTGAGGGCATCCGCTAGGACATTGCCCTTCCCTGGAAGGTGAACTGCTATGAGGGAAGTGTTCAGGGAATAGGCCAGAGACCACAACTTCATTGTCTCAGTGCACAAGGCCGGAGACCGAGTGCCCCCCTGTTTGTTGATGTACCACATTGTTGTGGTGTTGTCTGTTCTGACTTGTATCACCTTGTCATGGACAGATGCAGAAAATTCTTGAAGAGCTAAAAAGACAGCTCTGAGTTCCAGCAAATTGATGTGGAGCAGAGATTCCTGGGGGGACCAAACTCCCTGAGTGGAAAGGTCACCCATGTGGGCTCCCCAACCCAGGAGGAAGCATCTGTAGTGAGAGTCAGAGTCGTGAGAAGAGGGAAATGAAGGGACCCCTGCTCTTAAAGTGCTCTGATTCTGCCACCACTGGAAGCTAGGATCAAGGTTCGAGTCACTGGGACCAACTTGGAAAGGGGTCTCTTCTCTGAGACCAATAGGTTCTCAAGTGAAACTGAATGTCTCTCATCTAAATCTTGCCCCTGCACAACAGCTGTGGATGCAGCCATGTGCCCAGGAGCTGCAGAAAGTGTCTTGCTGGTCGAGAGACCTGCAGAGTGAAGGAGGAGGCCAGAGCCACTAAATTCCTTACCCTTTCTAAGGGAAGAAAAGCTCTGGCTAGCTTTGTGTCCAATTCTGTCCCTATAAGGTGAGTACCTGGACTGGTTCCAGAACAGACTTTAGTAGATTTGTAGAAAACCCAGGGGTGAGAAGCTGCTGGGTGACCTGCAGGTGAGATTTACCTGTTCTGGGGACTGGCCTACAATGAGCCAGTCATCTAGATAGGGAAAAACAGCAATCCTCTGCCTCCTTAAGTGGGCCACTGCCACTGCTAGACACCTTGTGAATACCCTTGGAGCAGAGAGTAAGGCGAAGGGCATTGCTCTGAACTGGTAATGACCTGAGGGCAGTTCAGAATCTGAGTACTTTCGATGGGAGCTTCTGATTAGGACATGGAAATAGGCATCCTTGAGGTCCAGGAGGCTAGCCAGTCCCTGGCCTTAGGGAAGAGTAAAATCATTGCCAGAGTTACCATTTTGAACTTTGGTTTCAAAAGATGCTTGTTCAGATATCTGAGATCTAAAATGGGCCGCCATTCTCCTGTCTTTTTGGGGTAAGGAAGTATCTGGAATACAGACCCCTGCCCTGATGCAGGGAGGAACCCTTCTACTGCTCTGAGAGCTAACAGGGATGAGACCTCTGTTTCCAGAGCGAGGGTCTCTGAAGCATTTGCAGGTAGAAAAAGTCTGCTTCTCAACTTGGGAAACTTTTTGAAGCTGAGAACCAGACCCTGGCTTACTACTTCCAGAACCCACTTGTCTGAAGTTAAAGAAGCCCAATTCTGACTGATAAGCCAGCCTGCCCCCACCGGTACAGGAGAATCGGCCCTGGGCACCCCATCAGGGTGCCCTGTTTGAGTGGGAGCAGGTCTGCCCACCCTCATCTGCCCCTGCCTCTGAAGAAGCCCCTCTGAGCATGAGGCAGAGGAGGCCTGAGTCTGGTAGAAAGGCCTGTGAAAGGCCTACCCCTACCCCTGGGGAGCATGCCTTTGAGGGTGGCTTGCCGCTCCTTAGCCTGGGCACTCTTGTAAGTAGTCCTATATTCATCCATCTTTTTCATGTAATTCTCTGTCTGCTCCCCAAACAGAGAATTTCCCACCTAGGAAAATCCATAGCCTTAGTCTGGGTATCCTGTGACAAACTAGTACACCTGAGCCAGGCCAACCTCAGCTACAGATGTGGCCATGACCCTAGAGAACATCATTAACATCCACAGCAGCATGAAACTGAACCTTAGAGGCTTCAATGCCATCAGCAGCCACCTGTTCTAGTTCACTAGCCAGCTGGCCATGGGCCTGCTTGGCTAGTGCATAACAGTATCCCATCTAGATTTCTGATACCTAGCTACATAAGCCATATAATTTGCTTGCCTGAGTCCCAGAGGCTGCCATATACTGTTTTTGCCATGGCATCAATCTTCCTGGAATCCTTGTCAGGAGGATGTGAAGCCAGGAATATTAACCTTATCACAGGCAGCAGCCTGAACTACTAACATGACTGCATTGCTGAGAAAGAATTCTGTATCAGGGCCTGACAATGTATACCTTCTGTCCATCTTTTTATCTACAGGAGGCACAGAATTAGGAGCTTTTAAAATTTTAATTGTTTGTTTCCTAAAGACTTATGTAAAGGAATAGACAATCTCCTAGACTCTGGAATATCCATCATTTCTACAAAATCAGGCTCCTCTTGCTCATCCACAGCCTCTTCTAAAGGGAGCTGGAGGGTTTCAACAACTTTTATAAAACATGAAATGAGATGGGGACTCAGACAGCATGGGGAGATTCTAAAGGTCTGTCTGGGAGATGTCGGTTCAATGGGCACACCCAGACCTTCCCAGCCACATTCATACTGTTCATAATCCTCCTCCCCTCCTCTGGTTCATAAATTCCTCAATATCATAATCCTGAACCACTGGGACGGACAAACCGACCTTTTGCCAGATAGTGGTGGTTCGGACGGACCCTGAGACAGTGACTGGACAATTTGTATGGCTTTTGCTATCTCTGCAGCAGTTGGAGAAAAATTTTGGACTCCAGACCTGCTGATTTTCTTATTTCTTTACTGGAATTGGTTCCTCAGAACCAGCTTTTTCTTTGCCGAGAGTCTCGCCCTGGTCAGAGGCACTCCCTCTGGTTCGGTTGGCACCGAACCGGGCTGGCCATCGGGTCAGCGGACCTTTTAACCTCTCGTTCCCTGAGCCTGCCCAATCTTTTTCCAGGGTGGCTGCAGGAAATTCTTATACCTGGCAGTCTGACTGGAGGTGGTCAAACCCCAGACAATAAACACATGTGGTGTGTGGGTCAGCCTTGGCAAAGACTTCCCCACAAACATCACAGTGTTGAAACCCAGTGGGCCCGGTTTTTCTTTTGGGTTTCTCAGACATAATGCCAGCCTAACCAAAAACTTGCCCTTTTAACAGCAGTGCCAGGCAAGACACCCTTATCGGTTCCTAACCGTGTCACGGGTATTGGAAAAAAACGTAATAAATCCGTTTTTTTTAGAACCGATAAGAACCGGGAACCGCACTCTAAAATAGTAATTTTTAGTTTTAAATGAGTTTTAAACCCACTGATGTTCAAAACTGAACCGATAACTTCTAAGTTCCACACAGACAAAACCTTCATTTACTTATGGTTACCACAGATAGAGCTTGAACGAGCGGTTTTGCGGTTAAAATAAAACTATTCTCGGTTAAATCCAACGAGAAAACACACTTTAAACGAGAAATGAACCGAGAAGAAGGAGAAATCTCCGGGCGACTGTTCACTGAGAGGAGTAAAGAATCTGACAGTTCAAGTTTGAAACAACACAGATAGAGCTGCTCTCGTGCCAAGATTCTATTTTGGAATGGTTTTAACCATTTCACTCCGGGGCAGTTCTAGAGCTGGATCAAACTGCTATTGTCATAATATAGCAAGACTTCATGTTGTTTGAAATAAAGAAAACGGTCCTCATTTTTTTTTCTGTAAAAAAAGGTCCCTAGCTGATCTGCCCCCCTACCCTGACCTGCCACTGAGCACCCCCTGCACCTCCATACACCCTTACTCACCTGAACAGGTCCCAGTGTGAAGATCCTTTCACCCATTGAAGACGTGTCTTGCTGCTGGAACTGCCAACTGCTATATGAGAAAGAAAGGTAAATGGGGTTCAATTTATTTCAGTGGGGGTTTAAACTTTAATGCATAACTTTGTCATTTTTGCATATTTTGACCACACATTTGCAACATGGCCTTTTTGGGACCCAGCTCATGGACAATGTCAGTGAATTATGCAAATCTGACCCAAAGGGTGATTTTGCAGTCACTTAGAAAAATCACCTTTTGGTCATAATCTGACAATTTTCATCACCGTGGTTCAAAGGTGGGGTCATAAGAAGGGCATGTTGAAAATTTGGGCTCAAATTATGCAAAAATTGCAAACTTATGTGCATACATTGGAATTTTGCTACACTTGCTTGTAGCTTTGGCAATTTTAAATATTTTGACCCCAAATTTTGAACATAGCCTTTTTTTAAAACCACCCCATGAATGTGACAGCTGTCATTCTTCAAATCCTGCCAAAGCTGTCTTTTCGTACCTGTGGTGTGGAGTGACGTTGCAGGGGCATGGGGCTTAATTTTCACTGGGATTTTGAAAGATTCACTACTGCATATATGAGGTGGGGTAATAAGAAGGCTATGCTAACAATTTGGTTGTTGTTGTTGTATTACAGATGGTAGCACAGGACCCTTTGGGCCCTGTACTTCAACACCAACATATATATTTGCATTTATGGAGAGATGTGCTCCCACAGACAAATAAGGATGTGATTACACTATATCAAACATTACAGATGGATGAGAATGCAGGGCCTGGGCCCTGTGCTCTCACATGCAAATAAGGATGATTATATTATCTCAAAAAGTAAGGAAATTCACTACAAAAAACTTTGTTAATGCACTAGTTACGGTTAAAGTAACAAAAGTATGGGAATGTGATGTTGGAGTTTCCAGCTGTATCACTCTACCTCCACCATGCAGACAGCAACAGGCATGGGGTGTGCCTTGGGGTTGTCAGCCCTAATGCTCACCCCATTCCATGAGTAAATAAGATGGGATGGGTACAGTATATAAGAATGGGGTGAGCGTTAGGGTTGACAAGCCCAAGGCACACCCCACACCCTGTTGCTGTCTGCAGGGTGGGGTGGGGTGTTAGAGTTGGAAACTCTAATGCCACATTTCCTTACTTTTGTTACTTTAACCCTGACTAGTGTGTTAAAATTTTTTGTAAAGAATGATTATACTGTATATGTCATTGCAAATAAACATTGTTAATGCATCAGTTAAGTTGAAGTGACAAAAGCAGGAAAATGAGGCATTAGGGTTGAGACCCTAAACCCTCACCCTACCACCCCACCCCCACCCTCCACAGAACAATATGGCATGGGATGTGCCTGAGGTCACTGGGCATAACTCTCACCCCATTCCATGTGCAAGAAAGCTGACATGGTAGAGTATAGGAGGATGGGGTGAGAGTTAGTCCCGACAATCCCAAGGCACACCCCATGCTTTGTTGGTCTGTGGAGGTTGGGAATGTGGTGGGGTGGTAGGGTGGTGGGTTAGGGTTTAAACCCTAACTCCTCATTTCCCTACCTTTGTCACTTCAACCCTAACTGATGCATTAATGAAGTTATTTTGCATTGAATTTCCTACTTTTTTGTGAAAGTGTAATCTTACCCATGGTATCAGTGTTTAGGAGCACAGGGCCCTATGAGCCCTGCACTCCCATATATCCATAAGTGCACAGACATTGTAATGAGTGCAGGGCCCCAGCAGTCCCATTAATGCATAATGTTATTCACGTGTGGGCCCACCTACCTATAATTATAGAGACGTAGCACAGGCCTAGACACATTTCAAGCATCTCCTGTGCTGCAAATGGTGCAATATCTCAGTGACCGTAGCAACCTTGGAAAAAACTCCACTGCAGCTGTAATCATGGACCATTAACCTGCACACGTGCTTAGTACACCTAAAGGTGTACTTAGCTGAGTTGAGTGAAAAATCCATATTTCCAAGCGTGTTCGAGATATAGGCACCGAAAGGCACTGTGTTCACTACAGTGTCATCCAATGGGAAATTTCTCAACTTTGGAATGGCATAACTATGGAACTGATGCAAATTTTTACACTAAATGAGCATAAGTCACATCTGTGGGACACCCTCTTTGTACCCTGCAAATTTCAAGCCAATATTCCCAACCATGTCTTAGCAGTGAACTGGCAAAGTTTTTAAAATCCTTGTTCGTGAGCTGTCAAAATTCCCATTTGCGAGTCAAATCCCCGTTTGTGAGGTGTCAAAATCCCTGTTCACGAGCCAATCCCTGTTCATGAAATAGGGCCATCTGGTCATCACCTCACAAACAGAGATTTTGACAGCTCACAAACAGGGAATGGCTCATGAACGGGGATTCTGACAGCTCACCAACAAGGATTTTTTTTTTATAATCCTTGTTCGCGAGCTGTCAAAATTCCTGTTCACGAGCCAAGTTCCCATTCTTGAGGTGTCAAAATCCCTGTTCATGAGAAATCCTTGTTTGTGAGATTTGTCCATCTGGTCTTCATCTCATGAACAAGGATTTTGACAGCTCATGAACAGGAATTGCTTATGAACAAGGAATTTTACACCTCACAAATGGGGATTTTGACAGCTCATGAACAAGGATTTTTTTTTTAATAATCCTTGTTTGTGAGCTGTCAAAGTCCCCATTTGTGAGGTGTCAAGATCCTCATTTGTGAGCCAATCCATTCATGAAATAGGGCCATCTGTTGGTCATCTCACGAACGAGGATTTTGACACCTCACAAATGAGGATCAGAAGTGAGTCACGGACAAGGATTTTCAAACTTAAAAAAGGATGTTTTTTAACTGAACTAAATGGAATCAAAGCCATGAATTTGTGGAGGGCATCGCCCTGAACAAAACCCATACTTCAATCTCTACAGAAGACATCCCTGTGGCAAGTTACAACATTTTGGTGTTTGAAGAAAATTGAAAACAAGATGGCAGCTCGTGAACACGGATTTTTCATATGAATACGGATCCCTGTTCATGAGCTGTGAAAATCCCCATATGTGAGGCCAAATTCTTGTTATAACTGTCCAGCTATCCAAAAGACTGAACGGAATTTGCTCAGAACCCAAAATTTCAGAATTGAATAACTTTGGAACGGATTAATATTGTTTTACCAAACCAATGCTGGCTTGTTCTTTGGGGCAAGCTCTTTGTACCCTGAAAACTTCAGGCCAAAATTCCAAATGGTGTACGTGCAGCACAATCCGAAAAGATCAGGAAAAATATGCGAAAAAAATGAAAAACACTTTTGTACTATGCGCTGCACAAAATCCGCACATCCGATTGAAATAAAACTTGGTACACCAAGAGATCTACCACACAGGACAGCGCATACCATACTTCATGCAAATCTGTTCAACGGCTGCATCGTTATTAAGGTGCAACATTTGGGGTTTAACATTAAACTGCCTACTACTATCTATCTATCTATCTATCTATCTATCTATATATAGATATAGATATATATATAGATATATATATATATATATATATATATATGTTTGTGCATATATATGTTTATATATATTTCTGTGTGTGTGTAAAATCTTCTTTGCAAAAAATGTCATTAATGCAACAGTTAGGGTAACTTAATGCCACAAAATTAGGGAAATATGGCACCACCCACGCACACCTCCCAAGCAGCAAAAAGAAACAAATATTAAAGTTTTGGCTCTCCTGAGTCTTGTCGAATCAGGGATAGGGTCTTCCTTGAGGTTTTGAGCTCTAACACTCACTCCATTCTTTTTTTTTTTTTTTTTTTTGCAGTTTAAAGTTTATTAACCTTATTTTCCATTTTACAGACAAGGCAGATATTCATACATAAAAAACAGTTTACATTAGTCAAAGGTTACACCTGAATCCGCCCCTCCCCCCTCCCTTGATCCCCCATGCCCTCCCTCCCACCCTCTTCCTCCTTCCCATGCCTACTAGAGCAACAGGTAATATGATATCCGATATTAAGATCTTATCCTATCTGGGTTAACTTCATGACTAACTAATACATTCTTAACATAATGTCAACGTTATAGTAAATATAGAGCATAAAGGGGGTCCCATATCTTTATAAACCTGATCATTGTATTATCCAAGTTAGCAATGGCTTTCTCGGTACATAAATTAGCCAGGATTTCTGTTAACCATTCATTATAGGAAATTTCCTGTTGATCAAGCCAATGTCACAATACCAATTTCTTGACAGACATGGCAATAAGTGTCATATAATACTTCCGATTACAGACTCTGATGCCAGAGAGGTCTCCCAAGAGACAAATTTTGGGGGTAAATAGATCTTTGAGACCTAGAAGGGGATCCAAAAATTGCATAATGTTATGCCATAATGAGGAGACTTTCGGGCACGGCCAGAAAATATGGTATAATGTCCCTTCCTGTTGTTGACATCTAACACTTAGTGGGGTAGTCTTTAAACCCAACTTGGCCAATTTACAGGGTGTATAGTAAGCATTATGTAGACTATATAGTTGCATTAGTCTTAGCCTACCTTGCGCAATTAATTTATGACAAGTGTACCAGATCGTCGCCCAGTCAATGTTATGACCTGGGAAAAAAGACTCCCAATGACCGGTTGGTCATAAAGCTATCTAGGAATTTCCAGAGATATAATGTATTATAAATGTTGGAGATTGCATTGGGGCCTCCACTGAGTTCTCCTAATTCCTTGCAGAACGGAATGGATTGAGCTGTCCGGGGTTTTTGGCAAAAGGATTGTGTTAAAATATGTCGGAGTTGAATAATCCTGAAGGTATACCTGCTAGAGATACCTAATTTAACTATAATTTCCTTTGTTGAAAACCATGTGTCATTACTTTTAAGAAAATAGGTGACATTCAAATCCTGTAATATGGGAAGCCAGGATGGGGGATCCGGTTTTCCCTCCATTTTGAGGTGTAAGTTTCCTACTATTGGTTGACTGAGATCATTAATATGATCATACCTGAGGAATCGACAAATCTGCACGTAAATTTTTAAGGATATAGAAATTATTGAATTTTTAAGCTTTACAGGAAGGAGACTTTCCTTAGTATGTAGCAGTCCTTCAGGGTTTAAACCAGATGCCCATATAAGGGACAGTTCAATTCTGAGCCAGGCCAGAGCCGTATGTAGATTTTCCTGGGATATCCATCTCAGGTATTTATTGATATGCGATGCCCAAAAATAGAGACCCACATTTAGGAGTCGTAGGCCCCCCTTGTTTTTGGGGGCAGTCAAAGTATGGTAGGCTATTCGGGAGATTTTATTATACCAGATAAATTTTGTGAACAGGGATTGTAGTTTCCTGAACCAGGGTAAAGGGAGCCAGATATTAAGCATAGACAGGGGGCACAGTAGCCATGGGAAAACATTCATTTTAATTAAATTTATTCTAGCCCATAATGAGATAGAAAGGGAGGCCCATCCATTCAGATCTTGAGCGATGGTGTTTACCAGAGAGTCCAGATTTAACTTTATAATTTGCTTGGGATTTCTAGATAGTTCTGTAAATAAATATCTAAGGGAATCTTGCTTCCAATTAAGTCCGAAAGGAGTTATATCAAATTTAAAGAGTTTATGATTAAGTGGAAATACCTTTGTTTTACCAACATTTAGTTTATAATTGGACATTCTACCGAAGGTATCAATGATATCTAACATATATGGTATGGACCAACCAGGACTGGAAAGTTGCAGAAGGAGGTCGTCCGCGTAAGCCGCCACCTTTATTTCACAAGGATGGATGGGGATCCCCTGGATATTCTGATAGTTTTGTAAGTTTCTGATTAGTGGTTCCAGGTAAAGATTAAATAATGGAGATAGAGGACATCCTTGCCTGGTACCTGAATGAAGTGTGAATTTTTCTGAGATCACTACATTCACTCCAATCTGATATAGTGTTTAAACATACAGATGTCTCCCCACATATTGCCAATGACCTGTGGGTCCTGCCTGAAGAAAACAGATTACATTTGACCTTATATGCTCATGGAATAGAATGAGCATTATGATTGAAAACCCCAAAGAGGACCCCATCCCTGATTCACCAAGACTCAGGACTACCAGAACCATAATTGTTTTTTCCTTTTGCTGCTTGGGGTGGGTGTGGGTGTGAGGAGTTAGGGTTGGAAACCCTAATGCCACATTGCCCTACTTTTGTGGTGTTAAGTTACCCTAACTGGTGCATTAACAACGTTCTTTACAAAGAATTTACTTTCTTTTTGAGAAAGTGGAATCATATCCTTATTCATGTAGGTCCATTCAGGCCCTAATGAACAAGTGCAGATGTGCAGGGTCCTTTTCTTTCTGTGCCATGGGAAGAATCCATCCACCTACAGAAGTGCAAGGCCTGGCACATTCACTCTACACACATTCACTCATCACACATTCACTTTTCACACATTCATATGAACATACGAAAAATGCCAGCAGACACAGGCCTTAAGGTCTACTGAGTCTGCTCAATTGTGCAGTTAGCAGTGTATTACTCTGCAGCTGCCCACCCCCCCATCCAGCAGTGACCTTTCCCTTAACCTTCCCCTTGACCCTGTCCCACCTCTTGTTAAAAGTGGCCACCAGCTTTAACGTTACCACTTCCTTTGAGAGTGCATTCCACCCATCCACCACCCTTTCTGTGAAGTAGTATATTCTCATTTCCCTCTTGAACTGTCCCCCCTCCAATTTCAGACTGTGCCCCCTAGTGATTCTCCCTGTCTTTAATCTAGAAATCCCCTCTGTACTAACCTTTTCTATGCCCCTCATATATTTGTAGGTTTTCGATTGTATCCCCTCTATCCCTACTCTACGTACGCCAGGAAGTACATGTTGAACTCCCTCAGCCTGTCCTCGTAGGGTTTCTCCTTCATTCTTGTGATCATCCTGGTGGCTCTGTGCTGGACCCCCTCCAATAACCTGACATCTTTCTTTAAGTAGGGTCACCAGAACTGCAAGCAGTACTCTAGGTTTGGTCTGACCAGTGACCTGTACAGTGTCAGGATAGTGATGCCCCTGGCAATTCACCCCAGCATCCTGTTGGCCTTAGCTGCTGCCTTTATTTGCCCTGTAATTATCACCCCTAGATCCTTCTCCTCCTCTGCATTAGATAACTGTACCCCCCCGTCTGCAGTACAACTTGCAGTTTCTGGCTCCCATGTGCAAAATCTTGCACTTCTTTTCATTGAAACCCAGCTGCCATGTGTCCAACCTGCATTCTAGTTTATCCAACTCCTCCTGCAGTCCTAGCCAACCCTCTGTGCTGTCCACCACTGCTTCAATCTCTGTGTGATCTGCAAACAGGCTGATCTTATTACTAACTCCATCTGCAATGTCAGCAATGAAGATACCAAACAGCACTGAACCCAGCATTGACCCCTGTGGAACCACACTTGTTATAGCCCTTGGAGATAAGAGTTTGCCCTTTATATCAACCTGCTGCTGCCTATCCCACAGCCAGTTTTTGACCCACTCCATCATTCTCACCCCTACCTCCAGACAACCCAATTGGCTAACCAGCCTCCCATGTGGTACTAAATCAAAGGCCTTGCTGAACTCCAAGTACAGGACAGCAATCGCATGACCCCTGTCAATAGCCCTTGTTACCCAGTCATAGAAGTCTACCAAGTTTGTCTGGCAGAATCTACCGGTGACAAGCTCATGCTGCCTGCTGTCCTGGAGACCATTCTCCTCCAGAAAGATTATGAACCTCTCTTTGAGGATAGTCTAAATGAGCTTCCCCATGATGGAGGTGAGGCTGACCAGCCTATGATTCCCTGGGTCATCCTTGGGCCTATTTTTATGGATGGGCACTGCATGTGCCATTGTGGCGGAGTTAGGCTACACCCTCAGTTGTGACTGATGGACCACTTTTCTATCTCCCTATTTCCTAGCTACCAAAACTTCTGTTGTGCAACAGTTAATGCTTTTTTTTTTGCTTTTCTTCTTTTTTTCCCCTTACCGTAGGTTGACCACCTAATGTAGCTCTTTACTATCCCTTCTAAACTTCCTACTAGTTCTCTCTTTTCATTATTTTTCCATTTCCATCCATCCAGTCCCTGGAATAATGCCAAACACCCGGGGAGGTGTTGTGTAACGTGCATAAGTGCATTTTGTGTACAAAAAACATGAAGGCTATTTTAAATAGGAATACATACAGTTAATAAATCATTTTTAAATAAAAAGGATTCAGAAACCATATAAAACAATAATAACTTCATGATTAGTATAGTTATAGGAAATCCTTATGGTATGTTCATAAATTCACACTAGAAACCTGTTACTGAATGAAATTCTATGTATAAGGCTGAATAAAAGAATGTGGTATGCTTTATAAAAGTGTTTAGTTACTGTGGATCAGAGATATAGAGAGTCAATATCTGTGGAGATATACACCGTACCTTTAACTGAACCAGGAAGTACCCTGAAGCAAACCACCCCCACCCCCAGTTTTGAAACAACATGTCCATATATGTAAGGTGAAACCACCAAAAGATATAAAGCCTCTTCACTGAGTTCACTTCAGTTCAGTCCAGTAGAGTTCAGTCTTGAGAGTGAAGGAGAGAGGTGCTACTGTAGACAAGCTGTTGAATGCAGATGAAAAGGGTCTTAGGAGCTCTAAGATCCAGGACTGTATTATGTGAGAAACTACTGATGTTAAGTAGTGATTTTATTTTTATTTATTATTTTTCTAACTATTGATAAATATCACACCATGGTGTGTTTTAAACCTGTAAATTTGCCTCATCTGGAGTTTATTCCCACACACTGTGACAGCCATCCTCCAGTCTTGGGGTACGCATCCTGTCCTCGGGTAGGTTGTGAACAAGTCTGCCAGTGGTTCTGTTAGGACCTCTGACATCTCCCTCAGTACCCAGATACTCTAGCACTCTGCTGTCTGGTATTTCCATCTCTGTTGGTTCAGGCACCCCTATACCCACTGTTCCCTTCCCCTGCCGCATTGGCTTCTGCTTTTCCCTAGTAAATATAGAGCAGAAGTATTCATTGAGTGCTTCTGTTTGCTCCATCTCATTCTCAGCCCACCTGTTGGCCACCTTAATCCTAACTAACTGATCCTTACAGCTTCATTTCTCCCTTATGTATCTGAAGAAATCTTTCTCACCCTCACCTATCCCTTGTGCCAGCCTAAGCTCCCTTGCTGCCTTGACTGCCCCTGACCATTCTGCTCATCTCTCTTGATTTCTTCATGTACTCCTCCATGTCTTCTGCTTTTTTGGATCTCACGTAGTTCCTGAAGATTGCCCTCTTTTCCTTAACACTTACTAATACCGGCTCTACCATGGCGTTGCAATACCCAGACCTGCAATGGCCAACACAGCGACACCAAGGCGGAGACCAGCAAACTGCTGCAAGATGCACATCACATATGGCAGAACAGCGACAGCCCTGACAACGACCACTACCCAGTGAATTGGCAGACAATGCCCACTGCAGGAGCACACCGGACAGGCAGCATGTGGATGAGCACCCACCACCATGCGGACCACAGTGAAAGCAGGCCATCGGTAAAGCAACCCCCGTGAGGTCCTGGGGTACCACAGCACCCCCCCCAAAGCCAGCCAGTGACAGACAGGGGAGCTAACACCCAGTGGCGGAACACAGTGCAGACAGCTGCTCCACTGGACAGAGCACCATTGCTAATGGTACCACTGCCATGATGCACCAGGAATACAACCGTTCCTTATGTAGGGAACCCATGTAGTGCAGCTCACTGGCAGCATGGGAGCTGCATGGATGTATAGAACTGGTCTGCTGGCAATTGTTGGGCATGTACATATGTGACACGCAACTGCACAGCACAGCTTGGGACTGCAGTAAGTAAGTAAGTAATAATTTATTTGTTTGGCATTTTGCCATTACAATACAAATAAGACAGTCAATAAATTACATACATACATGCATATAACACATATTACAAACATTTGTAAAAGCTTATACTAAATATTCAGTACATTTCCTACTTTCATCGACTAGGTCCAGACTTAAAGTCACACTATTATATCTTATTGCGCAATAAATCCTTGAATGCGCTTACATCTCAGCTTTTTAACTTCGGTGAGGAACATAGCCAGTTCATTTAGCATTTCAGAATTTTCTGAATTGAACAGAAGATCCAATATATATTTGTTGGGCATATATAAGGAACCAATATATTTACCTAATCTTTTACTACGAAGGTGTTCATACCATGGACATCTTAATACTACATGTTTCAAATCCTCCAGTTCCTGTAAGTGGCAATAACAATTACAGGAGTTGTTTTCCTCTTTGTTATACCTTGACTCAATAACATTACTCAGAAAGACTTCAAACCTAAATTGAGCAATTACATTTCTAAGTTTAGGATTCTTAACTATGTCTAAATAAGGTTTTAAGGTGTGCTCTCTCATATTATTGGTAAGCCAAATGGCTACTTTTGATTTTTTTATTGTTTCTAAACCCATTTTTTGTGATCTTTCTTTTATAGTGCTTATTACAGTTTTTGAATAAGCCTTGTTAAGGCATATTCCCTTTTCAACCCAATTCATCATATATTCCAAATTTGCACTTTGCAAAATAGTTTTAACATTCCCCAGCCATTTGCTTTTACCATGTGCCAGGTATTGCATCTTTTCTTTAAGACATTCTCCCAGTATAGAGTTCTTTCTTTCATTTGTTAATTTAATCCAGTAGTTTACTTGTCTTATATATATCATATCCATGAGTTTTATTTGCCCTAGCTCTGCTCTAACAAGAGCATTAGGAGTACCATTAGGGATCTTTAATAATTGTTTGTATGTTTTATTCAATATGGCTTACATTTTGGTTATACTTTCGTTCCCCCAGATTTCTGCAGCATATAAAACCTGATTAATCATTTTTGCATTAATAGCCTTAATCATTGGTAAAATGGTGTTACCTCCATAAAGATAGTTAAATCTTTTTAGGGCATTCAGTGTGCTCTGCAATTTTTTTGTACACATTTCCCTATGCTTATTCCACTTAAGATTTTTTGATAGTATTACTCCAAGATAATTATATTCATTTACAAATTCCAAAGATTTATTCATGAGCTTTAATGCTCTATATTTGTTCTTAGTTCTGATCACTATTACCTTGTTTTTTTTTTATGTTTGGCTTTAAATTATGCTCCATACAGAGTGTTTCCATTTTGTCAAGAGCCCTCTGTAGGCCTAAACGGCTTGTAGATATTACAACTAAGTCATCAGCATATGCCAAGATGGGTATTCTAGTTTTTTCCCACTCTAGGAGGATGAAAGTCTGGATTATCTAGAGCTACAATAATTTTATTTATGTATATATTAAAGAGGGTTGGTGCTAGAACACACACTTGTCTAATGCCTATATTAGTTTGCACGTTATTAGTTAACAATCCTGTTGCTTTATATTTGATTTTTGCCCTGGTGTTTCTATATATTCTTTGTACTAGTATAATTAAATTATTATTAGTCCCATTTCCTTCATTTTTTCCCATAACAGTGTTCTCAATATTGTGTCAAAGGCTGATGTAAAATCTATAAATGTGATAAATAAGATTTGCCCTTTTATATTACAATATTTTTCTATAATATGGTAGAAAATAAATATCTGGTTCACAGTACCTGTTTTTTTCCAGAAACCAGCCTGTAAGTCAGATTTATTTTTGTTTCTTTCTAACGCTATCGTTATTCTATTTAAAATTGTTTTAGCATAAATCTTAGCTATAGTGTCAATGAGGGCAATAGGTCTATAATTTGTCAGATCGGCATACAAGCCTTTTTATGTATAGGAACTATATGACTCCCTTTCCAACTATCTGGTGTAAATGCATATATGACCATTAAATTACATAATCTAGTAAGTGCCCTCACCAACCAATCATCATTTCATTTTATAAAGTCAATTGGGATTTTATCAGGTCCTGGTGATTTGTTATTCTTAAAACTCTCCAGAACTATCTTGACTTCAGCTTCTGTGAACCAGGGTAAAGCTGTCATTGATTTCATTTATAGTTATGTTGTGAGTATCATCCCCAGATGAGAATATATTTTGAAAATGACCGACCCATTTTTCTGGCCCTATGTAGTAATCACATTTTTTTTAAATGTATTTGTTCCTTTAGCCACAAGTGGCCAATAAGTCTTGTCATCATTTTGATAAATTTCCTTCTGCATCTTATCCCACAATTCCATCCAGTGTCTATTTGTTTGTACTTCTATCTCATCTTTATATTGTTTTCTATAACTATTCAACTCTTTCCTGTTTTCTTTTGTTGGATTCTTCTTTGCTTTCCTTATTATTTGTGACAATTTCCTTTTCCCTTCTCTACAGTTTTTATAAAACCAATTTTCATATTTTTTCCTCGTGTTATTATCATTTGGTTTTTCGATAGTTTCTTCAAAATTTTCATAACGTGCAATAATTGTATCGTATATATTTTTAGGGTCTAATTCTTGGTTAATTTTTGGATCTAAGCTCTGTATAAATTCCATGCTCAGTGCCATTGTTTTATGTCCCATCATTCTTCCCCATTAATTTTTTTATGAATAATTTGTATTTCTGATTGTAGTTCCCTATTAACATCTTTCAATTTTTTTCTATATAATATTAGTGGATAATGATCACTTTCAGTTCTATTTATTATTTTTAGATCACAATACTTATGAAAACTATATGGAGTGATTAACATATACTCTATAGTAGTAGACCCTCTTGCTGTAACACAGGTAATGTTTCCATCATAGTCTGAGGGCATACGCCCATTTAAAATGATCAGTTGCAAACTATCAATTAGTGTCTCCATTTGTTTGTTTTTATCTATATGTTTTTTATCATTGGAGAGTCTCTGGAGTACATGAAGTGCACTTGGGACTGCAGTAAACCATGGGGCGCCACCCCATGGCAGCACACACACCCACTTTCTACCACTGGCACATATCAGCTGCTGCTTGGATCGTGTCATAGGGTGCACACTGGCATGGTAACCCCCTCCTCCACAGAACACACAAGGCACAGGGCTAATGCAGTGTAGATTTCATGTGTGTGACTAGTGCAAGGAACACAACAGGAGAACAGGTGGCCTACAGGCCTGGTGCATCCAATGACAGTGCCCACCACCCCACAGTGCCCACACACCCACACCCCCCCAAGGGAGCATCAGTCCAGATGG
Source organism: Neoceratodus forsteri (assembly GCA_016271365.2). NCBI lineage: Eukaryota > Metazoa > Chordata > Ceratodontiformes > Ceratodontidae > Neoceratodus > Neoceratodus forsteri. The sequence goes on from CM028135.1 coordinate 948,394,796, forward strand.
CAGGGTCATGCAGGTAGATGTTACGGGCAATGCCCAGCAGGTGGTCCCGGAGCATGCGCTGGCCATACTGCTCCACAATCTCCATCAGCCATGTGCTGCAGTCCCTGGTCCAACATCTGCTGGCACCACCATCCTCACCCCGCAGCACCTGCTGCATCCACAGCTCAGTCAGCCGTTGCTGCCACTGCAGCATGTCAATGAAGTGCCACACCATGGGGTGGGACGTCCCCATGAGGGCATTGAATCCTCTGTGCCAGCCCTCAATGCTGTTGTTTGTGCATGGCAGGCCCTCACACACTGCAGCATAACAGTTCCAGTACTCGATTGAGTGGGGGAGGTGTGCCGCACAACACTGTGGACTGTGCACCCCAGCCAGGAGTCCTAAAAATAGTCCATTAAGGGCACCATCTCCTCCTCATGCATGATGAACACCTCCCAGGTGCACAGCTCCTCGTAAGTGGTGCCAATATCCCCCAGTGGCATGAAGGCCAGGGCAGCAAGCAACCACACATGCAGGGCGAACTCATCGCTCGTCACATAGAGCTGTGCCAGGGTGCCATGCTCCTGTTGCCTGCACCACAGGCACTGAGTGAAGTGGAAAAAACACCATCTGATCCTGGCTTGTGGGAAGACAGCATGCAGTGCCCAGTATGCTGCCAACTCATAGTCTATCATGATGTTGTGTGGGCTCAGTCCAGAGCACAGTTCCAGCAGCTTCAGCAGGACTGCTGTGTAACACCCCATGGTCCTGCTCACCATAAGCACATGCACCATGGGCAATACAGTATCCATCTCGACCCCATGTAGGCTGTACAGCTGGTGGAACAGCCGGGGCAGCACCGGAAGGTCCCATCTGCAAACCACATGTGGCACTGTTCCAGATACTCCAGGTTGCAGGCAGTAGTGAATATGAGGAACCTTTGTGCCCCCCCCTCCAGAGTCATGGAGGAGGAAGGGTTCACCTGCATCAGTGCTCCTGTACCCCTCTGGGATAGACAGATGGAAGAGGTGTGTGGGCTCCATGGGTATGCTGCATGTCGCCCTCTGGACAGTCTCTTTTAGGTTGCCCATGGATGGAAGTCGGCCCCCTACAGCATCAGTGACACTGCTGCAGCTTGAGGCAACATCCTGCTGGCTGCTCTTGAAGGTTGCCAGTGCCTGCTCCTTAACTGTCACATAGATCCACCTAACTTCCATGGTGGTGCTGTCAGACACATAGTTGTGTCATCCTGTGAGGGTCACATCCTCCAGCTCTGCGATGCTACTTGCACACCCATGGCACTGGCCAGTGTTATATTCTACACATTTCCAGTATGTGAGTGCCCCTCAGGTGCATTCCTTTTAGTACACGTACCCACGGTACATTAGCTAGTCTTTCCCACGTGTGCTTCTCATGTATGTCAGGGCATAGCTGAGGCTTGTAGGTTCAAACATGGCTATACACTGGTAGCCATTGCCCCTGGCCCCCTGCCCCATTTGTAGGCACTGCCATGTGCGTCTGTGCCATGCACCCTGCCTGCACAGATGCAGTCATCGACCTGGATGTGGGCACACATGGCGGCGCAATGTGTGGGTTGGGCTAGGTGTGTCGTGGTATCCCTGTCATTGTGTCTGCCCTTGTCAAACCATGCTGCTAGCTGCCTGACTGGGCCGGGCACCATTGCCTCTGTCACTATGACTGTCTACTACCTTTCTGTACCTTACACTGGTGCCGACATCTCCTCTGCTGTCATGTGGCCTATGTGGGTGTGTGGTTCCACTGACATTAGGCATGTCGTGCTGGTGGGCAACATTGCTGCACCCCTGTTGGCCAGGATTCTGTCCCACTCCTCTGGGTGCCACTGTGTGGATCGTCGCTACACTGGAGTCGCCATTGATGGGGTAAGCGACTAATACCTCCCTGCTAAACCAGCTCAGCCTTCTTGATCTGGCCTCCTTGCTTTGAATCATAGAATTTGAGTTTGTGGCCTCTTCTAACCCAGTTTTGATAATCCCTAATTTCTGATTGGCATCCATGTGTAAACACTATTTTTTTTTATTTTGACCCCAAATGTTTAAGATAGTCATTTTATGATTGCCCTTAGAAACATGACGTGTAATATTTATAGTATATTGGCCAAAATGTCATTTTGCACCAGAAGTCTGGAAAGACATTTCATCCAGGATTTAAAAACTAACAACTGTCACATTCACATTTATGAGGTAGTGTGGAAAAATGGCTATGTTAAAATGCTGGAGTTAAAATATTGAAAATTAACAAAGCTATGAGTAAACATTGAAATACTGCAATGTTCAGCCATAACCCATGCATTTTACTATAGTTGCACACCAACATTTTAGCATAGCATTTTTGTTACTCCACCTCATGAACCCAGTAGGTGAAATTTTTCAAATCCCCACCGAAATGTGATTTTGCGCTACTGAAACATCATTCCACACCACAGGTGCGAAAACACATTTCAGCCAGTGACAGCTGTCACATTCATGAGGTGGTGTGAAAAAATGGCTATGTTGAAAATCTGGGGTCAAAATATTTAAATTACAGAAATTATAAGAGCAAGATTTAAATACATTAATGTAGATAAATTTCCATGTGCGCTCATAAATTTACCATTTTTACCCAACATTTTTAACATAGCCTTCTTGTGATCCCATCTTATGAACGATGGCAGTAAAAATTTTAAAATGCTGCCCAAAAAGTGATTTCATCAAATGACCACAAAATCACCTTTTAGGCCTGACTGACATAATTCCACCACAATTACTCATGAGATGGGCTCTCAAAAAGGCCATGTTGAAAATTTGTGGTGAAAGTATACAAAAATAACAAAGTTGTGCATCAAAGTTCAAAACCAAATTTAAAATACATTGAATTACACTTACTTTAGTTTCTTATATTGCAGTTGCCAATTCCAGCAGCAAGACGTCTTCAATTGGAGAGTGGATCTACACTGTGGGACCTGTTCAGGTGAGTGAGGGTGTGTGGGGAGGGAATAGCGGGGGGCTCAGGTGGTGAGTGCTGAGTGGGAGGTCAGGTGGTGGGGTCAGATCGGTGAGGGACTGTTTTCTTTTTTACAGGTTTAAAACCAAAACATCGAGGGACTGTTTTCTTTATTGCAGCTGACATTTCCCGCATTAATGCAGTGACAGCAATTGGAGGGTGGGGCGTGCCACTAGATACCAGGGAAACAAAACATTCAATATGGGATGGCAGTCAGAGGCTGGGGAGAGTGCCACTAGACACCAGGGAAACATTATATTACATAAAGGGATGGTGACTGGATGGAAACATAGCATACATAAGGGGACATTGATGGGAGGGTGGGAGGTGCCACTAGACACCATGGAAATTGCAGCTTACTGCTCTCAGAGCAGTCCACAGCATGAGTTCCACCTGCAGCTGCAGAACTCTAGAAAGTCCTGGTGTTCTCAAGCAGAGCACATGGGTCAGTGGCTCCTCTAGCAAAGCTGGGCACCCAGGATTTTGGGGTGCCCACAAAATATATTTCTGGCCATTAATTTAAGAAGCAAACATCAGAACCTAGCTAAATGGGTCATGTTTAGCAAGGTTCTGGTGTTCATTTTTTAAATTTCAATTTTTATGTATTTTCTATGTTTATTAGTTCAAGGAGAAAAGAAATAAGATGACGGCTCTCACTGCACAAAAAAAGTTTTGTGCTGTGAAAGCAAGTGGTGAGAAACCAAAAACAGTCTTGCAACACAAAAGTCTGGTGATGTATCAGAATGTTATCCCAAGAACCCTACTGATCATACTCAGAATAGATAAACACAAATCATTAAAGGCTTATAACTCTGGAACCATTTAATATTGTTTCACAAAACCTTTCAAAGGCACTACCTTAAGACATCACACCTGTATCCTGAATGTTTTGGGAAAATGCCATTCTGTATAGGCTGTAGGTGAGAGCAAAAAAAAATCCCATGTGAAGTATAAGAAAAAATTAGATGTCTACAGAAAAATGATATACTGCACGGCTCTCAGAAACTGCCCAAGCTGTCATCACAAAATATTCCACAGATTTAAATCTTGCCTCCCAGACAACGCATGCAAAGTATCAGCTGATTTTATCAAATGCTGCCTAAGCTATTAATGTGCAATGTTAGGAGTTTAGCTTGAACACCCTGCTCAACCTTAACTATAGGGGTGCTACTGCGCTCCTATAATTTATATTCATTGCAAAAAAGTTATTAATGCAGCAGTTAGGGTTGAAGCGACAAAAGTAGGAAAATGTGTAGTAAGGGTTCCTAACCCCAACATCCCATCCTGTAGGCAGCAACAGGAAAAAACATTTGGCTTCATCTCTATGCGGACAATACGATTCTCAATTACTCACCTAGTTCCCTTGGGGAAACTCAATCTATTCTGCAGGCAAGATTTGAGTCACTGCAAAAATATTTTTGTCAGTTAAAATTAAAATTAAATACATCTAAAACAAAATCGTTACTATTCGGCCCAGACTCTAAAATAAAACTAGATGTAAAATTAGAAATTTTGGATCTATCAGGAATATGTATTGAATCAGTCAAAATATATAAATATTTAGGATATTGGCTGGATCAGCTAGGCACAGGAAATGACCATGTGGATAGATTTGTTGGCCAGGTGAGTAAGAGGGTGGGCTGTTTATTTAGAAATAGAAAATGCTTAGATTCAGATACAATGAAAAATATAATTCAAGTCCAGATTTTACCATTAATAGATTATGGTAACATTTTATATGGTAATGCTTCTCTTGACAAACTATATACATTAGATAGTCTTTACAATAAACTGGCCAGGTTAATTTTGAATTGTCCTATAACTATTCATCATTACCACTTATATGGTTCCTTAGGTTGGGTCTCTTTGGCTGTAAGAAGAAATATTCATGCAAGTTTGTTTGCATATAAGTCTGGTTTGGGATTAATTCCAAAGTATTTAGGGGATAGACTGACTTTTAGGAAAGTTGATCTTTCCCTAAGAAATTCTAATTGTTCCCAGTTAGTAGTCTTTAAGTTTTCCTCTAAAAGGTCTTCACACAGCTTCAGTCATTTGGTTCCGAAGCTTTGGAATAAACTCCTCATTTCAGAGATCCTTACTTTAAACCCCTGTCAGTTCCTGCTTTAAAAAATATCTGCTCTCCAATGTTCAACCTTTTAATTGTTTTAACTGATTGTGGTAATTTATTATCTTGTTTATATATGTTTGAAGTTTTATAATGGAAATTAATAATCAACTGTTTGATATGGATTTTGTAATATTTTATGTTACAAGTATATGTATTGTATCTGTGTAATAAGGTCACCATTGTGAATGAGCATAAGCTCAATGGTTATAGCTAAATAAACAACAACAACAATAAACAACAACAATCTCTCCTGAGTCTTTGCAAATCAGGCATGATGTGTACCTTGGGGTTGTCAATGCCAACACTCACCCCATTCCATCAGTAAATAAGATGAGATACATAGAGTATATGAGAATGGGGTGAGCATTAGAGATGACAACCCCAAGGTACATCCCACACCTGATTTGCAAAGACTCAGAAGAGGTGAAACTGTAATGGTTTTTCCTGTTGCTGCCTGCAGGGTGGGGGTTAGGTGTTAGGGTTGGGAACTCTATCATCACATTTCCCTACTTTTGTCACTTTAACCCTAACTGCTGCATTATCAAAGTTTTTTGAGATTAATGTCCTTAATTTTTGAGTTAGTATAACTGTATCCTCATTTTTGCCTGTGGAAGTGCAGGGCCCAGAGCAGGCTCTGACTTCCATCCCTGCATGGATGCATACATCCATTTTGGTATGGGAGCACCGGGCCCAAGTTTCCTATACTTCCATTTGTGCCAAAAACCAATTTATGTGCTTGGCTGTATGGGTTGTTCAACTTCCAATGTTATCCTATGGGAATTTTCATGTTTTACAATTTTTGTGTTTTTTTACATGCTCGCTAAATTGTTGGGTGGGGGTATTATGTGTTATTCTTGTAATACTCATTAAGACCTTTGTTTTGATATATAGATTGTTCCTTAACTCCAAATATTGAGGGAGTCATGGCTTGTTGAAGTTGAAATGTGGTAAAAAACACTAAGTCCAAGTTTGTATAAAGGGATCCTTTCTTGTATCACATGAAAGAGCTATACGAAAAACAATTCCTTCATACGAAAAAAGAATCAGCAAAAAAACTAAGCCCTAAATCTTTTTTCATATGAGGGCATCCTTTTTCATATGAACAAAAGAACCACACAAAAAAGGATTCCTCTATATGAAAGAAGAATCGGGGGGGGGGGGAACTAAGTCCAAAATCATATTTCTTATGAGAGCATCCTTTCCCATATGAACAAAAAAGCATACGAAAAAGGATTCCTTTGTACAAAAACAGACTCAGAAAAAATGAAATGCAAAATCTTTTTTCATACAAGGGCATCCTTTTCATATGAATAAAAAAACATGAGAAAGGATCCTTTCATATGAAAGAAGAATTTGGACTTATCCCCCAAATCTTTTCATATGAAGGATCCTTTTCATATTTTTCACTTTCATACAGAAAAGGATGCCTTCATATGAAACAAGAATCAGAAAAAAAAACTAAGTCCACATTTTTTATCATATGAAGGAATCCTTTTTTGTATGGCTGAATTCCTTTTTCATATGGCCATAAGAAAAAATATAATTAAGATATGAAAAAGGATTTTAAAATAAAAAAAAAAAAAGTCAGCGTCATTTTTCCAGGAACTAAATGTAGAATCCACCTAACGGGGGCCAGATGAGCAAGATGCATGTGTTGGTGTGTGTACAGGATGTCATTTTTGTGAATTCTGAAAAAAGTTTTTTTTGGAAAAAATGGAAACAAGAAGGTAGCCATAGAGAAAATAACTTTTTCCTGATGAAAAAAGATCACCTCCATACAACAAAGGATTCTTTTTCATATGGACCAAATTATTTTGTTGATCCAAGCAGCCATCCAAACGACCATACTAAGCATGCTCAGAACCTATATTTTAAAATGTAATGACTTTGGAACAGATTAATATTTTTCACCAAACCAGCCAAAGGCATCTCTGTGGCACAAGCCCTTTCTACCCTGCAAATTTCAGACCCAAATTTAAAACCATCTGTGCACTAGGCAATGACAAAAAAAAAAAAACAGCAACAACCCCCCCCAATTTATTCACTTTTTTTGTTATCCGTATCTCAGAATCCGCATATCGAACCAGAACAAAACTTGGCACCTCAAGGGATCTACCTCTGAGGCTGTGCATGCAAAATTTCATGCAAATATGTTTAAAGATTGCAAAGCTATTAAAGTGCAAAGTTTGAGGTTTGACATAGAAAACCCTGCTCAGCCCTAAATATAGCAGTGCTATCACAACACTATAATTAATAACTTTGCCTCCATTCAATGGAATTGCACATTTTGCATGTGCAGCCTGGGAGACTAGATGTCTTGATTTGCCTAGAATCATTCCAGTTTGATGTGTGGATTCCAAGATCCAAATAGTAACTATTGTAACTATTGTAGAAGGAGCTTTAGAAAGGCAAAACCCATATATACTATGTGGTGGTAATTCCTCATTTTACCGTTCAACATTAGATTATCAATTTATTTATTTATTTATTTATTGAATTTTGTTGACCGGGTAGGCCCACTGGGCCCCAGAGGTCCCTTTTTCAGGGGCGACCCGAGGGTAAAAATAACATACAAGTAACAGAACAGTACAAGTTGATAGATGTCATATTGTGTTACAGTGAAAGATTTCATAGGGTTACAATCAGATAGGTGGAGTGGGAACATACAGTCAGAGAGACTTACTTCAATCCTTCAATACCTTTTTTAAAAGTCTCTTTATTTGTTCTTTCAACTAAAGCTGTAGGAAAACTGTTCCATATGTTAATCACCCTTTCAGTGAAGAAAAACTTCTGCTTATTTGTTCTAAAATGATTACCCATAACTTGTAATGGATGCCCCCTGGTACTAAGGTTTGGGTTCTTAAATGTGATGTTTAATTCGTTTGTTAGAACTGGGTTGTTAAGAATACTATATTAGAATAACAAATCACCACATAGTCACCTGTCTTCTAAGGAGTACAGACCCAGGTCCTTAATTATATCTTCATATGATACGTTCTTAACTTCTACTATGATTCTGGTCATACTACATTGGATTCTTTCCATCCTTACTATATCTGATTTTTTAAAAGGATTCCACAGTTTGCTACAATAATCCAACTGTGGCCTTATGTAGGATCTATACAGGAGGAGTGTGATTTAAGGAAAAATCAGATTTTTTTTGCTGTTTTTTTTGTCATCACCTACAGCCCAGACAGTTTGCAGTTTTGATCTGAAATTTTCAGGGTAGAAAGGGCTTGCCCAGAACAGTGCATTTCCTTGGTTTGGTGAAAAAATATTAATTTGTTCCCAAGTTATAATGATCTGAAATTTGGGTTCTGAGCATGCTCAGTGAGGTATCCAAACATCTATCCAAAAGACTCTACTAAGCATGCTCAGAACTGAAATTTCAAATACTAATAACATGGAATTGACTTATTATTTTTTCACCAAACCAATGAATGGCACAATTCTGGGGCAATCCCTTTCTACCCTAAAAAAATTCACACCAAAATTCCAAATTGTCTAGGCTGTAGGCAATGACAAAAAAATAGCAAACAAAACTGATTTTTCCTAAAAAAATACTATTCAGATCCCAGAAAGTGCACATCCAACTTGAATAAAACTTGGCAAATCAAGGGACCTTACCCACAGACTGTGCATGCAAAATTTTGTGCAATTCCGTTGAATGGGGGTAAAGATATGAAGATGCAAAGTTAGGGATTTAACATTAAACCACCTTCTCAATCCTATCATGGTGCTACTGTGTCACTATAATACTGTATTGTAGATATATATATATATATATATATATATATTCATTTAAATATATTAATAGATTCACCTGCATTCAGTGGAATTGCATAACATGTTGCATGTGCAGTCTGGGGGTGGGGGGGCAAGGTCTCTTGATCTGCTTTGTTTTGTTCCAGTTGGATATGCAGTGTCCAAGATCTGGATAATGCATTTTCAGGAAAAATTGAGGGTTTTAATGGTTTTCTTTTTGATAATTACCTATAGCCTAGATGGTTAGGAATTTGGTCTGAAATTTTCACGGTAGAAATGGCTTGCCCCAAAATGGCACCTTTCATTGGTTTGGCAAAGAGATATTAGTCCATTCCCAACTTATAAGGATTTGAAATTGTGGTTCTGAGCATGCTTAGTAGGGTATCAAACATTTATTCAAAAGAACATACAGAGCATACTCAAAACTGAAATTTCAAATCCTTATAAGTTGGGAATGGATTAGTATTTTTTCACATCATCGAAAGGCACCATCTGGGCCAAGCCCTTTCTACCCTGAAAATTTCTGACCAAGATTCCAAACCATCCAGGCTGTAGATGATGACCAAAAAAAACAGCAAAAAAACCCTCAAGTTTTTCTAAAAATCTTGGAATCCGTACATCCAACTGGAACAAAACTTAGCAGATCAAGACAATCTGTCCCCAGATGATGCATGTAAAAAGTCATGCAATTCCATTGAATGCGTGCAAAGCTATACAGGTGCGAAGTTAGGGATTTAACATTAAACAGCCTACTCAACCCTAACTATAGTAGCACTACCGCACCACTATAGTACTGAATGCAGATACCTATACTGTGAATAAATATATTAATAGCTTTGCCCCTGTTCAATGGAATTTCACAAAATTTTGCATGTGCAGCCAGGGGGGTTGGGGGAGGTGTCTTGATTGCCAAGTTTTGTTCTGATTGGATGTATGGATCCCAAGCTCCAGATAGTGCGCTTTTAGGAAAACATTTTCTTTTTTGCTGTTTTGTTTGTCATCAACTACAGTCCATATGGTTTGTAATTTTGGTCTGAAATTCTCATGGTAGAAAGGGCTTGCCCCAGAATAGTGCCTTCCTTTGGTTTGGCAAAAAAAAAAAAAAAATATGAATCTGTTCCCAAGTTATAAGGATTTGAAATTTTGGTTGCATAGATACACAGATGTTGTCGACAGTTAAGGGCCTTTGGCCCATCTAGTCTGCCCATTATTACACTTTACTGTGCTTGTTCAAGCTTCCTTGGAACTAGATTAGCCCTTCTCCTCGACTAGCAGGATTTCCTTATGCCTATCCAATGCATTCTGAAATACTGTAATCGTTTCTGCTCCAACCACCTCTTCTGGCATGCTGTTCCATTCATCCACCACCCTCTCTGTGAAAAAGTACTTCCTCACATTTCCTCTGAACCTCTCTACCTCCAGTTTCCTCCCATGTCCCCTAGTCCTATAGCATCTTTTTCTTTGAAAAATTGTGTTTTCCTGCACCTTGTTCCTTCTTGTGAGGTATTTACATGTCTCAATCATATCCCCCCCTTTCTCTTCTCTCCCCCAGGGAGTACATATTTAAGTCTTTCAGCCCACCCTCATAGGGTTTGTGATGTAATCCTTGCACCATCTTTGGTTGCCCTTCTTTGAACTCCCTCCACCCTGTCTATAGCCTTATGTAGGTAAGGTCTCCAGAACTGGACACTGTACTCGAGGTGTGGCCTCACTAATGTCCTGTATAGTGGAATTATGATCTCCCTTTTTCTGCTGGTGATACCCTTGTCTATGCATCCCAGCATCCTGTTTGCTTTATGAGATGATGACCCCTAGGTCCCTTTCCTGCTTGGAGCATTCTATAACCTACCCCCCCCCCAAGCTGATATGTTGTTCCTGTGTTTTTGGGCCCCACATGCATTAACTTGCATTTTTTTTGCATTAAATAACTGCCAGTCCCTTGACCTATCCTCAAGCTTCTGCCAGTCTTTCTTCATTCTCTCCAAACCCTCTGGCATGTCTGTCCTGTTGCAGAGGATTGTATCATCAATGAACAGGCAAATTTTCCCTTCTAGGTTCTCTGTAATGTCATTCATAAAGATATTGAAGAGGACTGGTCCCTACACAGAACCCTGTGGAACCCCACTGGTCACCTTTCCTTCTGAGGAGTGACAGCCATTTACCACCACCCTCTGTGTCCTGCTATCTAGCCAATTTTACACCCACGTTACCACCATCCTCCCCTACTCCCATGTTCCCTAGCTTGTTTAACAGCCTTCTGTGTGGCACAGTATCAAAAGCCTTGCTGAAGTCTAGATAGGCCGCATCTATTGCCCCTCTCTGATCCACCTCCCTTGTCACCTAGTCAAAGAACTCAATGAGGTTAGTCTGGCACGATCTCCCTCCTATAAAACCATATTGCCTTGGGTTCTGTAGACTGCTGGCAACCAGGTGTTCCACTATTCTTTCCTTCAGTAGTGTTTTCATTATATTCCCCATTACTGGGGTCAGACTGACCTGCCTGTAGTTTCCTGCTTCCTCTCTGCTTCCGCTTTTGTATAGGGGGGACTACATCAGCTCTCCTCCAGCCTTTGGGTACCTCCCCCTGTTTCCAGTGACAGGCTGAACAAGGTTGCCAGAGGTTCCACCACCACCTCTGTTAGCTCCCTCAGCACCCTGGGGTGTACCCCATCTGGCCCCATAGCTTTATCGACCCTTATTCTTTCCCATTCTCTTAGGACCCTTTCCCTTGGAAAGGGATCTGTATCCATTTCTGTACCCATCCTACCTTTTGTACTCCTTTCTGGACCCTTTTCTGCCCCCTCCTCTATAGAGACTGAGCAGAAGTATCTGTTTAGTATGTCTGCTTTGCGGTTGTCATCCTCCACTCTACAGCTGCCCTCCCTTTTCAGTCGCACTATCTCGCCTTTTACCTTCCTTTTTTCTCTGATATATCTGTAAAAGGTGTTGTCCCCTCTCACCAGTGATTTAGCAATGCACGCCTTCATTTGTGCCTTGGCTTCCCTTACTGCCCTCCCTGCCTCCCTTTTGTTTCTCCTGGTTCTGAGCATGCTCAGTAGAGTATCAAACACACCTATCCAAAAGACCCTACTGAGCATGCTCAGAATCAAAATTTCAAATGCTGTAACATGTAAATGGCTAAACTTGTTTCACCAAACCAATGAAAGGCACCATTCTGGGGCACACCCTTTCTACCCTGAAAATTTCAGATGAAAGTTCCAAACCATTTGGGCTGTAGGCGATGACAAAACCTCCCCCACAAAAAAACTTGACTTTTCCTAAAAACATACTATCTGTATCTCAGAATACGCACATCTAACTTAAACAAAACTGGGAAAATCAAGAGACCGTGCCCCACAGACTGCACGTGCAAACTTTCGTATAATGTTTTTATTAAGCTTTAATGCAAGATAACTCACAAGACGCTGACAAACATAGGCGGGTTCAAAATACATTCAAAAAGCATTCCAGTCATAACAGGCAAATTCCCATACATATCAAAACCAACCCCCTAGTGAACGGCATGGTGGGAGTTAACTGCAAGTGAAACAGACCTAAATCCCAAGGCCTACAGTACAGGGAAAGCCTCAAAGGGAGAATTAACACCAGTTGACCCCTGGCTATTGGGCCCACTAGTGTGTGAGCTTACCAGCCCCCCAACTCCCCAGTAAGACTACATAGCCATATATAAATAACATCCCCAGGTGTCCCCAACTCACTATCCATTAAAAAGCAGGTGCACCCAGTAACCCCATCAATATTCTTAGGGGACTAGCTGCATCATCTTCTACCTTCAAAACAGAATCCATATATTCCTATTATCACACACAGTTATAACATGTAGTACTCTCAAGCTCTCAAAGTCACAGGCTCTGTATCACAGTTTATCCAAGTCCTACGGTAACTCAAAGTCTTATATAAACAAGCCCAACAGGCAGATGTAAGGGAAAGAAAAATGTGACAGCTTATCCAGATCCCAGAAAAGCTCAAATTCTTATATAAGTAAGTTCAACAGGCAACTGTAAGGGAAAAGGAATATAACAGTAGACATTACACAGCCCCTAAAAAGTAACAAGCACTCTATAGATAGCCCATGAAACTCAGAACACCCACAGATTTATACAAACATACTAAAATTCCAGCAGAATAGGCCTTGTGGTTTTTCATGTCTGCTCAAAGTCAGCACCCATAATGGGCACCCAATTTGCTGTCCCCAACCCCCTTGGGTTTCCCCATCCCCTTTCCAGGGTATTTCCCCGGTATTGGACTTCCTCATCTTCACCCTCCCCCTAAACCTGTCCCAGCCCCTCTTGAACCCCTCCACAGTATCAGCCTCCACCAGTTCCTTGGGCAGTGCATTCCATGGTTCCACCACCCTCTCGGTGAAGTAACACCTCCTCCTTCCCCCCTCAAATCTCCCCTCTTCCAGCTTCACACGTGTCCTCTTGTCGACCCCTCTTTTTCATTTGGAACACCCCATCTGATCCTCCCTTATTGATCCCCTTTATGTACTTAAAGACCTCTGTCATGTCCCACCGTCCCTCCTCCCCTCCAGGGTGTACATGGTGAGCTCCTCAAGCCTCTCCCCATAGGCTCTTTCCCCCATGCCCCAGATCATCTTGGTTATTTATTTATTTATTTATTTACTTATTTGAGTTTTGGTAACCAGGTAAGACCAGTGAGACAAAAGCAGTCCCATTTTCAGGATCGACCCAGGTTTGCAACAAGCAAACAGAGACAAGACATACGTTTATACAAGCTAAAGGATAACAATGAATTGAATATACAATGTGAGTTAAATATAGCAAATGCACAGGTCAGCAAAGGATGAAACAATTCAGAATAATATACACTTCAGCATAAATAAAGACGTGGGTTCCAGGAAATGTGCCACCACGACTGCAGGCCACAGAGCTCAGAAAGCAAGATAGAAAGAGTGGGGGAGAAGGGGTACAGAGGTAGCTAGGATTGCCCTCCTCTGGACCTTCTCCAGAAGTGCAATGTCCCTTTTTAGGTGCAGCCTCCAGAACTGTACATAGTACTCAAGGTGCGGCCTAACCAGGCAGTTATACAGAGGGAGGATCACTTCCCTCCTTCTGGAGGTAATCCCCCTAGCGAAGCATCCCAGCATCCTGTTGGCCTTGGCCGCTGCCCTCCTACAAGTCTCAGAGTTGTTCATTTTGACATCCACCACCACTCCCAGATCCCTCTCACCCTTTGAGACTTCTAGTGTGTCTCCCCCTAGGGTGTGCACTTGGCCTGGGTTTCTAGCCCCCAGCTGCAGAATCCTGCATTTTCCCCGCATTGAACTTCAGTCCCCACTTACTTGACCACCTCTCCAGAGCCTCTAGGTCATCCTGCAGGATCATTCTCCCCTCTTCCCCATCCATCACCACTCCCAGCTTCGAGTCATCCGCAAAGAGACTCATTTCACTCCTGATGCCCTTCCTTATGTCAGACACATAGGCGTTAAACAGGAGTGGCCCCATGATCGATCTTAAACAGGAGTGGCCCCATGATCGATCCCTGGGGAACCCCACTAATGACCTTCCTTGGGGATGAGACTATCCCTCCAACCACCACCCTCTGAGTACGTTCCGAAAGCCAATTTCCTATCCACCCGATCATTTGCCTCCTCACCTCCATTTCCCCCAGTTTAGCCAGCAGGACACCGTGGGGTACAGAATCCAACACCTTGCTGAAGTCCAGAAAGATGACATCCACCGGCCTAGCCTAGTCCAGGGCCCTCATCACCCAATCGTAGAACTCCACAAGGTTTGTCTATATAAACAGATAATATGCAATAAGTGTGGGAATCACTACAATCATAATACATTACAGTTTGGCAAATATCCTTATGTAAATCATTCTCCTTCTAATGCAGCACCCCTAGCTCCTGAGCCACCTGCTGCTCTATAAGTCCCAGCACCTTCTCCACCTCTGATTGATTATTGAAAGTATACTTTACAATGCACAGCCTGGCTGGATATAATGGCTGATGAGAAAGTTTCAACTGCCGAAGATGGCTACGAATGCCGTCAAAGGATCTACGACACTGTCTGGTCTCATATGATAAGTCCTGGTAAATAGACAGGGATGATTCTCCATATTTAAAAGATCTCCTCTTTTTTGCTGCAGCCAGTATGAGGTCCCGGTCCCCCACACCAGAAACAAATGACCACAAATGTCCTAGGGCTGTTCTGCCCTTGCGGCGTTCTGCGACGGAGGGGGGGTGAGTCGAAAGGCCCATTCCAAAGACAGCAGCGGCTCATCCTCATCAAATCCAAGCAAATCAGGTAAGAAAGTTTGGATGAAATCCAGGGGATCCTTCCACTCCACTAACTCTGGTAATCCCAAAATGTGGATATTCCATTTCCGCATTTGATTTTCCGGCACCTCAATACAATAGCGGAGCGCAGTCGTGTCCCCAAGTAGCTTGGTCGAGACGTCCATCATCTTGTTCAGATTCTGCTCCAGTTTAGTCACTGTCTGATGAGTGAGTTCCATCTTGGTTTCCAATGCTGCTACTCTGGGAGTCAGCGAATCAAACCTATGGTCCAGATCTTGAACCGTTCGGACGAGCTGCTGGTGTGTCGAGTTGACCATTGCCAGGAACACCTCCTCGGGATCACCAGAACCATCGGCCCCTGCTGTGCTGCTCTTGGAAGGCCCACCACCCCTTTTGCTTCTAGGGTGGAAAAAGTCTGGTGGAGCATATGTAAAACCCTTAGTTTTCCACATTATGTTCAGGACAAAGATTGTAGCAATCTGAGGTGGCAACAAGGTTGGAAAAGCCTTTGAAGATGATGATTATTATCAAAAAGTAATAAAATATATGGAGCTTCAGGAATATGCTGCCTTCCACATGGCTGCTCAGCAGCGCCCCACACACACTCACACACATGCAAACTTTCATGCAATTCTGTTGAATGGGGGAAAAGCTATTACGGTGCAGAGTTAGGGGTTTAACATTAAACAGCCTACTGAACCCTAACTATAGTGGGACTACCGTCTATCTATCTATCTATCTAGCTTTATAACTGTCTCTCTAGACTTGAACAAAACTTGGCAAATCAAGAGATCTTGCCCCACAGACTGCACATGCACAATTTTGTGCAATTTTGTTGAATGGGGGCAAATCTGTTGGGGTTTAACATTAAACAGCCTACTAAACCCTAACTATAGTTTTTTATTATTATTTATTTATTGAAATCTTGGATGACACCTGTGAGCGGATGCTCGTTGAGAGGTTCCACGTCAGCTACATTAACACAAGAAGACACAATATAGTTACAGTAAATTATACATACAGAGTACAAAAACATTCAACAGTACATGGGTTACAATGACAAACAGTAACACAAATTGTGCTAAGGCATAGTACATGGTATGTCAGCGTCCTGTGGAAGAGAGAGAGAGACAGAGGCAGACTGTTAGGGTGAGGTAGGGTGGGCCAGTGGGAGCTAAGCTAGGAAGGGCAGAGGGAAAAAAAAGAGCCAAGGGGTAGGGGGTAGGAGGCAAGTGCTAGGGTAAAAGGGGTGGGAGACAAGTGCTTGGGCAAAGACTTAACTTGGCAGGTCAGGAGTTGGAAGTGCTGAGGCAGACTAAACTACAGGCGCAGACTAGCAGTGGCACCTACAGGTACTATTGTCGGTGAGGTGCTGATGGAGTTTGTACTTAAAGGAACCAAGGGTTGTGGCTCTGGCTATGTCAGGTGGTAGACCATTTGTCCACAGAGGGGTCCGGTGAGCAAAGGATCACTGGGCCATAGTTGTGCAGCACCTGGGCACATGGAATACTTGTCTAGTCGAGCTCCTGGTGTGCCTGGCATGTATAGGTGGTGATAGAAGGCTTAGAACTCCTTAAGGAAGGAAGTTTTGTGAGAACTTTTTTGTGAGTAGACAGGTGTGATAAAGTATTCTGTCCTTCAATTGAAGCCATCCCAATCACGCATAAAGCTCACAGGTGTGGGTGAGTTTTGGGGCATTAGTGAGCAGGTGGCAGGCTTTGTTTAAGGCTGTTGAGAGACGCTGGAGCACTGTGTCAGTAGCAGAGCCATAGACAGCTAGACCATAGCCAATCAAGGTGATGAGCGAACAGTTAATTGCCAAGTTCAGAGCTTCATAGGTCAAGCAATGTCTGTGCCTGTAGAGGATACCGATCCTGTTGTTAAAGGCTTTGGCCGTGATGTCAATGTACTGTGTGTAAGACAGGGCAATGTCTAGTGTGATTCCCAAGTACTTGAAATGGGGGACTAGTTTCAGGGTGTTACCAGAGTCATTCTGAATTGCCAGGGGATAGCCTTTTAGCTTGTTTTGGTCAGTGGCAAAGAGCATGGTCTTGGTCTTTTTATAATTCACAACCAGTTTTTGCCCTTTGAACCATTTTTTTTAACCACTGCGAAGCCACTCTGGAGGTTGTATTCCAGAAGTGCGGGGTCAAGGTTGCTAGTAAAGATCACAGCATCTGCTTAGAGGAGCATGCAGCTATTGCAAGCAGATGGGAGGTTGTTTAGGAAGACACTGAAGAGTAACAGATCAAGTATGGATCCTTGTGGTACCCCTGATCTGACCGGTCGACTTTCTGATAGGGTGTCCGTAATCTTTACTTGCTGTGATCGCAGGTTAAGGTAACTACAAAATCATGCTACAGTTTCTAGGGCTAGTCCTATGTCTGAGAGCTGTTCAGGAAGGAGGGCATGATGGACTGTGTTAAATGCCTTTGATACAGTAGGTCAACAAAGGCCACCCCTCCAATGTGCCCTTTGTCAAGAGCACTATGTATGAATCCGGTAAATTCCAGGAGAGCCATAGTGCTCTTGACAAAGGGCACATTGGAGTCAGTGGACCAAGCACTTTGTCTAGTGTTAGTCGAACAAATTTTAGTTCCAGAGAGTCCCCACTGTGCCTTGATTTGCGGAGGGCTTTTTCAAGGTATTTTCTAGCAGCGGCTTTGGAGACCAGTTTGAAATTGAAGAGTGGCCGATTTGGTCATGCTGGGGTCTTCTCACTGACCCCTGGAGCAGGGATGGTAAAGAAGTTTGTCAGGAGCACACTACTGAGATCTGAGAAGGTGTTAAGTTGTGCCAGTAGTTCCAGGGTAATCCTGGGATTTATAGGTCCTCTGGTTTTTCTCTGTGTGACAGGCGCATGTTTGTCACAAGCTGCATTGAATTTTGAGATAAAGAGATCTAGTGCGGTGTCCACATCTGTGGTTCCATACAGGGCCAACCAGTCCTGCTGCTTTAGGTCATCCTTTAGTTGAGGAAGGTGGCCCTTTAGGAGTAGGCATTTACAGTTTGTGGTAATTGTTGTGCCTGGGGAAACTCACAGGGGAGTGGTCACTCAGTGAGTCAGGGAGCATGGTGAGATCTGTAATGTGGGAAGGGTGGTTCGAGAGAACCCAGTCCAGAAGTGCGCTGGTGCCCTTCTCATAATTGGTTCAAGTCAGTGCTTCCACCAGTTGGGAGAAGTGGATTGTGGCAAGGGTATCTTTGATGGTGTTAGCAGCAGGTGAGACCCAATTGATACTGAAGTCTCCCAACAGCATTGTTTCAGAGTTTAGGCTCAGCGTGCTGATGTAGTCCAGTAGGTTGTCGATGCCAGGTATGGTCTGCTTAGGCGGGATGTATACAGGCAGTAGGGTGAGCACTCTGTTGTGTACTCCTAGCATTAGTTTGATGGCTAGTACCTGGAGATTGTCATTGCTGGGTGGTGTGGGTATGACATATCCTTGGAGTGTATTTCTGGTGTAAATTACACATCCTCCACCTCTTTTCGAGCACCGGTCCTGTTGGTACAGGATGTAACTGGACAGGGATATGGCATTATCTGGTATTTTCAGGGAAATCCATGTTTCCACAACAGATATGACATCAGGGTGGTGTTGAGAGACCCAGGCCTTGAGATTGTCCATTTTTGGGAGGAGGCTGCAGATGTTCAGGAATGAGAACATGAGACCTGCAGTTTTACACTGTCTAGCATTGAGAGTCATTAGAGGGCCAGGGTTGGGATGTGCATTGCCAGACATCAGGAGTGGGAGAAGCAAGAGTAGTCTTAGGAGCTGTTCCAGTATTAGTTTTTTTCTGTCATTGCCTTACTCATTTGCTGGGAGGCTGCATTTTCATTTTGTGAATATTGCCCAAAGGTAGGAGTAGTGGTAGCAACAAGCAAGTAATGTGGTCCAGTAAGAGTTTACATCTTCTTGACCATTGCCTTTTGCTGGATGCAAGTACTTTAGCAGTGCTAAAGTGGGCAAAGAATCCAGGGATGAGTGGTACAAAGGAGGGATCTTTTGGGTGACGGCACTGTGACCAGGTCCTGGGATGCCCATGCTGGGTGTAGCTTTTGGACCCATGGTAGGGGGAGGTGATTGAGACATACACATTAAGGACTGTCTCCTGGTGGTTTAGATGGGAGGAAGGAGGCAACTTGGTGCACAGAGGTCCTATTGTGGGATAACAGATTGAATATGACGATGCATAATATGGTCCCAGCGGTCCTAATCGACATTGTGATGCACAAGCCTCAGAAATGAGGTACTATGAGAGAGAGAGACCTGAGAGAGAGAGAGAGAGAGACCTGAGAAAGAGAGACCTGAGAGAGAGAGAGAGAGAAGTAGGGGCAGATCACTGGGAGAGAGGAAAGTGTATTTAATAAAGGAAGGAAGTTGTGTGTGGGGGGGTGGGTGAAAAATCACCCAGAGAGCTACACAGAGAAAGAGCTACATTGATCCCAGCTCTTCACCCTGCTTAAGGACTTCCCCAAGGAAATTAAATAAAAATAGGGACAGTCTGAGGGCACTGCTTAATTGGAGACATAGTCTGTTAAGTTGCCTCAAGGTCCAGTAAAGCAACTTTAGTTCCAAATTGCACCGTACCTTATGCAGTGGGGAGCAGGCAAGCAGCTGATGCGTAACAGGATGTGGAGGAGCTGACCAGTTCAGGGTGAAAGTATCCCCTTAGGCAGTAGGGAGCAGGCAGGCGGCTGATGCCTGGAGGGATGTGGAGGAGCTGACCCGTTTAGGGTGCAAGGATCCCCTTAGGCAGTGGGGAGCAGGTAGGTGGCTGATGCCTGGATGGGTGTGGAGGAGCTGACCCGTTAAGGGTGCAACAATCCCCGTAGGCAGTGGGAAGCAGGCAGGCAGCTGATGCCTGGAGGGATATGGAGGAGATGACCTGCTCAGGGTGTAAGGATCCCCTTAGGCAGTGGGGAGCAGGCAGGCAGCTGTTGCCTGGAAAGATGTGAAGGAGCTGACCTGTTCAGGGTGCAAGGATCCTGTGCTCTATCTATCTATCTATCTATCTATCTATCTATCTATCTATCTATCTATCTATCTATCTGTCTGTCTGTCTGTCTATCTAACTAGCTCTATAGCTATATATATTTATATATCTTTGCAGAGAGGCACATGCATGAGCTTAAATTTCTTTTTGATTAGCACACATCCACTGTAGGTACTAAACTACATTAAATATTACCATATGCACACTGCATACAGAATATTTATGGAAGGAAAAGTGGTGAAACAAACTCAGCAATGATTGCTTAAATAAGGTGGTGGTTGTTGCTGACTGCATTGAGACATGTACAAGCATATAAATACCGTATCGGTGTGTCAAACTTCAACATCTTGTGAAGCACAGGTCTTGAATGTGTAGACCCATTTGTTGAATGAATATTAAAAAATACAACAACGTTAACCTGAATATGTAAGGTTACAAGTTAATAATGTAACTGAAATTGAAATAATTCTTGCCTTTTATTGTTTGATGCATTATTGTGACCGCATGTTTGATGGAGACCTTGAGGCGGGGCGAATTGTTTTTATAGCTGCATTTACTATGAATGAAACATTATGCTTCAGTTATAACCCCACAAATCTTAACAAACAGCTGTTATTTGGTACTACTAAGTTCCATCTTAGGTGACATTTAAAAGGCGTACTGTCAGCTCGCCCAGTGGTGCAGAAGGTTCAGGCGCTTAGTGCCTTACTTCTCCCATGCTGGCAGCCTGAGTTTGGGAATGAACTTGGGCTACAGGGGGTAGGCCAGGGTGAGAAAATATCAAACAACCCAAAAGACACTCTTCTTCTCCTGGGAGGGAAGGCAGCTGGCTCCACTGCTCTACTGCCACCTGGGTGACCCCAGGTGGCTGTGCAGTTGGAGCGGCCTGTGGGGGGTGGCATGCACTGCATGCCACACGCTCATGTGGGGATATCCTTGGTGCACCCTTGACACTGAAGTCCCAGGGGACTTGAGAACATGAAAATACTCCTTGATGCCAGGATGAAGCTGCTCAGTCCACAGGCTCCCCATACGGCTATTCAGGCACAGTCCCCCCTAACCAGATCTGGTCCACGATGGCAGGTAAGGAGGGCCACTGTCACCCCGCCAAAGGGGGAAGCTCTGGGGGAACATGTGAGGGACCCATGAAAGGCCTGCAGGATGCTAGGCTGATGGCGCTAGGCAGAAGGGGGCCATTGGGGAGAGCAGGAGGGGAAGAAAGAAAGAGTACTGTCACACGCATAGTATAATATGTAGTATTGTAATCATCAAAAACAAATCGGAGTAATGGTTAATATTATATAGTGACATTGAACAGTAAATTTGTTTACATAAAAATTACAAATATGCATTGTGTGATAAGACATAGATCAGGTAACTGTTTATATCTTACAGAATGAATAAGCATCCTTAGATACTAGTAGTTCTGTAGTTAGGGATAGGGCAGCACAGTGTCATAGATACTGGGTGACTTGTGCCTGCAGAATCATACCATTTTGGTAGGAAATGGGTATGTATGTCATACAGTGTTCATGTGTGTCCAGGTCTTTAGAACTGATGAACAATTTTGATGGATCTTTTTTATGCATGCTTCAAACACTTCTGTGTTCTCTGTAAACAGCTCTGTGTTGTATGTGTTACCTAATAATGTCCATATGTAATTGACACCTGCAGTTATGTAATACCTCAGTGTCATTACCCAATAATTTTTACAACATTAATATTTTGTGCTGAGGTTGTTTTTTTGCTTGCTTTATTATTTTAGTCCTGCCATGAACCAAACCTGTAAGAACACATTAGGGCTGAACCCTGATTCCTTTCCCCCTGTAGTGAGACACAGATAAGGCACACTGATGAGTCCTGTGTAGGATGAAACATGAGTCTGTGTCTTCTGTTCTCACCTTTTGCAGATAGTATGGGAGTCTTTTTAGCACCAAGCATTCCTGCTTAAAGCAGAACCAGCCTAAATTTTCATGGTGATTTGCATATATATCTTGTGATACTTTGCGTTACGGGGTATGTGTGATTTTGTATCTCTTTTAAACCTGGCTTTGTTGCCATTGTTCTTTTTGGGTAAACCCTTGCCTCCGGGCTTTTGTACTGAGATTGTCTTTCAGCTTGCTTTCTTATTTTGGGTCCACCATGACCTCAGTCTGTAAGACCACGAGGGCTGGTTCGTTTTCCCATGGGGCGAGATACAGACAAGGCACACTGATGAGTCCTGTATAGGACAAAAAGTGTCTGTGTCTTCTGTTCTTGCCCTTTGCAGATTGAATGAGAGGCCCTTTGGCACCATACTTTGCTGCTTGAGGCAGAACCAGCCTAAATGCTCATGGTGATTTGCATATATATCCCATGGTGCTGTGGCAGTGCTGTGCTCTACCCAGGAAATTGGTGTAGCAGTTAGGGACATTATTCTATCTTCTCTCCTTCCTTCTGTATAATCTGTTGCAACAGTACCTCTAGAAAACTGTCCAGTTCTTTTTCTAACACTGCAGCAGTTTGGCCACCTATGGCAGTCTTTTTGTATCTTCCCTAAATTTCTTTTCTTCCTTTCTTTGTTTCTTATTCACCATTCCATCCCTCACCAGAAACCATATGCTTTTCTAAGGAAATAACAGATATGGCCATGAGGAAAAACAGTGGCTGACTGTATATAGGAAGAAGGCTGGAATCTGAATAAATATGTATACTATTATAAAATGCCAAACTTGCTTGCTGACTGTTCAATATTGAACTACATGTGCTTTATATGAAGAAAGATAAAGTGTTTAAGGTACTTTCAGAAATAAAGAGCAGCACGCCTAAAAGAAATGATTGGCACCATGCATTCCTCCTTGAAGCTGAACCAGCCTAAAATTTCATGGTGATTTGCATATACATCCCATGATGATTTGTATTATGGAGGTATGTGTGATTTTGTATTTCTTTGAAACTTGGCTTATTGTCAGTGCCCTTTGGGGTAACCTGTGCTTCAATACTTTTGCATTGAGGTTCTTTGTCTTTAGCTTGTTTTAGTTTATTTTTTATTTGGGCTCACTATCACCCAAACAAGCAAGACCAACATAGGGGATAGTTCATTTCCATAGGATAGATCAGTAAATCAGTGGGTTAGTATGTGCTGACCAAGTGCAGTGGAAGGACATGCGTAGTTTGTTGCTGCAAACTGATGTATTGAAAAAGGGATATACCATTGCTTAAGACTATTCCCTGTGTTCACTGAGGAAAGTGAGCCACCTGCAATTTCTGAAAATAATTTTGTTTTATTTATTTTGGAGTTAACTATTTTATCCTGACTTTGAAACAAAATAAAGCCAGACTGCGATGTGTTGCCCCAATCTGCTGTTGTTGGCGTTATTCTTACCCACACTCAGCCACATATGGTGTTAGTAGTGGGATCTAACCAGAAGTCCAGGATTATAGGGGGGTTCCAGTCAGTTGGTACCAGCCCTGGTATTGAGGAAATTGGCAGAGATGCATGACAGTGGAGCTTGGCGAGATGAGGACGGTGCCTGCTGGATGTGATGACATGGATGAGGAACTACAGAGTGGTCAAGACAGACCAGAAGGACAGGACAAAGCCCGGATGGTGGAAACCCTGATGAGGATAATCCGGTGGATGAGTGGGCAATGGCTGGAGGCAGACCAACTCTGCAGAGAGACAGAACACCAGTGCCAGGTGCTACTCAAGAGATCCGAACTGGAAAGTTTCAATGCAGAATCAGGAGAAAATGGTTTGTGGGCTCAGCTGGAGGAGGAACCCATGACTGGGCAGGATATTCCATTGCTGTCCATGTTCCCAGCATGTTACTGGTCGACAGATGGAGACGCCAGCACGGATCTGGAAGATGAAACCCTAGGTAGGACTGTGACTGGCATTGTTGTACTGGGGGAGAAGACTGCAATCAAGACAGAAGACACCGTTAAGGCTGAAAGCACTTTTACATGTGTTGATATATCTGTAGCAAGTAACATTAGTCAAAGCAGTATTGACTGGGGTATACTACAATCTAAAGATGATGATGTTGTCAAATTTTACAATATGTAAAGGTCAAGGAGGGTAGGCAGGTTAATGGTGGATTGGGGGCAAAACAATTATGATGGTATGAACTGCAGGAGGGTGTTTTGTACCACATGAGGCCCAACCCCCATATGAAATGAGCGGATGCCCTGGTAGTGGTGTCTGAGGCCTAAAGACAAAAAGTAATGGAGGCTGCTCACTTTAGTCCCTGTGGGCATCTGAGCCATGGTGGGGTATTGGCTAGATTAACCCCATATTATTATTGACCAGGAATGTACAGACAGGTGGCGTCCCATCTTAAGACCTGTCTTGTGTGCAACCAGATAGAGGTACCTACTGGTACAGCAGAGGAACTAATACCAGGGGTGTGGAAAGTGATCCAAAGGGTAGAGGTCATTGAAGAAACAAAATGGCACCCTTGGAAAAACAGAAATCTCCCACACAGGTCACAAGGTACCAGATGGTAACAGACAGCTGAAATAAGCACAAATATTTTTTTAAAAATTGGAATCTGTGTTGGGTAACACCTAGAGCATCTACCCTCAGATGTCTGTGTCAGTAGCAAGCAAAATGAATGAATCAAGAGATGTACTGGGTTTATGTAGAGGGGTTGAACCTAGGACTGTGCCCCTGCTTTAAACTGACATGTCTGGTTGGGTTGGAGCAGGTAATTACTCACCCCAGAGAAATTCTTTCTATGGTACTGGACTTTATAGCCATCCAGATTTTCAGATAAGAAACATGACTGACAGCACAGAAATGCAGATTTTGTTTTTCATATCATTGTACTGAGGTACAGCAATGAAAAAGCAAGCTGTATACTATATATGGTACTATCATGATTTCAAGACCCAGGGTAATTGTATTAAGAGTATTGCTATTAAAGAGGCTATTACATAGCATACAGGCAATACTGATACTTACGTTATTTAAGGGACCCTGGAGCACAGCTTCTGTAAAGGGTGGGTGGAAGCTCCAACCAACCCCTTAGGTTGCTGAAAGAAGTTAGTAATCCAGAAAACCAGTTGTTTGAGGATGCCTGATTTCCTCTTAACCATGGGGGTATGCGGTAGAGCTGTGTTCTACCCAGGAAATTGGTGTAGCAGTTAGGGACATTTTTCTATCTTCTCCCCTTCCTTCTGTACAATCTGTTGCAACAGCACCTCTAGAAAACTACCCTGTTCATTTTCTAATACTGCAGGAGGCTGACCACCTACAGCAGTCTTTTTGTATTCTCCGTAAATTTCTTTTCTTCCTTTCTTTGTTTCTTATTTACCATTCTGTCCCTCACCAGAAGCCATATGCCTTTCTTTGGAAATAACAGATATGCCATGAGCAAATACAGTAGCTGACTGTATATAGGAGAAAGGATGGAACCTGAATAAATATGTACACTATAATAAAATGCCAAGTGCGGAGTCGTGGAGTGCAATGACGCCAGTGGCTGAGCCACGCATGCTTCTGCTCGTGGCATGCTGGGTGTCTGCAAGGTCTCTGTCCCCTGTCTTTTTGGAGTTGGTGTGCCAGCCTCCAGCCACCATTAGGGGCCAGGCATGCACTGGTCTCCGGTCCCACCCCTCCCTGGGAGAGGAGAGCTGTCCTCCAGATGCTCAATTCTCTCACCCCCCCAACCGACCCCCAGTGACCCACTCATACCATGAACATGGGTCGCCAGCATGGCAGGAGGTAAGGCAGTAATGCCTCAGTCCTGCATGCCTCTGGGCCAGTAGTGCTTTGTCATTTTAACTTGCTTTTTTATTTGGGGCCCACCATGACCCAAACCTTTAAGACCACATTAGGGCTGATTCAGGTTCCTCTGAGGTGAGATACAGATGAGGCAGACTGAGTCCTGTGTAGTACAAAACACATGTCTGTGTCTTTTGTTCTTACCCTTTGCAGACTGTGTGAGAGGCCCTTTGGCACCATGCATTCCTGCTTACAACAAAAGAGACTACATTGCCATGGTGGTTTGCATTATGGGGGTATGTGTGATTTTGTATTGCTTTAATATTTTATGTTATAAACTTACCTTGCTGTCATCCAGCCAGTGTCTGTGTGTGGTGTGCAGGTTGTGCTGTTCATGAAAAAATAAGCAAAATAATAATATGATAGATAATCTACGTGACATGTTCATTTGTATATACACATAAGTTTTTCAAGACTGTTCATCATGCTGTTGTGCAATTTAATAGTGCAGCACCGATTATCAACATTAAGTCACTCATTCACCGCAGTATCAGGTGCCCTGACTCTAAAGGGAATTGTACCAATATAAATAATACATACTACTAATCTGCTACTATTATGTAACCGGTACTATGAAGCAGCATTCTTCAATTTCTCTTTAATCAAGAAATATTATATGACTACACCTTGTGACACTTTTTTGTGTTTCTTGCTGCCTTAATGAAAATCTATACATAAGCTGCTACATGACTCACAGTGCAACTCAAACAGTTATATGTTTCTGGTAAATTACAGCATGCATACTAACATACCTGTTTAAGAAATAAAGTCTGAGGTGTGTAGTGGAGAGGGGACTGAACATGTTTCAGTGTACAGATTCTTTAAGAGGTAGTCACCAATGAGTTGGGTACATCAGTGTCAGTGGCTCAGTAGATAGCACACTCGCCTCTGAGGCCAGGAGATCAAAGGGCTGTGGGTTCAGTTCCCACATCTGGCACTTGGGTTAATATCCCAATACTGACACTGTAGTGCAGCATGAGAGGGGTGCTGCACTCTGAGGTGCCGTCTTTCAGATGAGACGGTAAACCGAGGTCCCATCTGCCTGGATTGGTGGTAGTTCAGGTGGATGTTAAAGATCCCATAGCACTTATCGAAAAGAGTAGGGGAATTTCCCCAGTGTCCTGGCCAAATTTCCCTCATCCACTAAAATGCCACCAACAGCTTAATCTGGTTCAATTTCAGTTGTTTACCATCTGTTCCCCTCCCCAGTCGCCCCTGAAAAGGGACTTCCTAGGCCCAGTGGGCTTACCGGGTCAACAAAAACAAACATCTTACCAAAGTACACATACATGTTTATAATGCAAGCCATAAAGGCGCACCTCTGGCTATGAAATCATAGTTATCAGTATACAGAAATGTATGCTACACAAACTGCAGCAGAAGTCCGATGCTGTGAACAGTACTTTTTTTTTGTAACAATATTTGGCCAGGAAAGACACACTAAGCAGAGGCTTGTTTCCAGGTGCATCCTGGGAGCACAGGGACAGCTAAATGGCTTGTCATGGATACACAGTATGCAAGTGGTGGCTATATGATTTAAACCCAGTCCTCCAGGTTTGCAGCTCAGTGCTCTTAACCACTACACTAATATATAGGGACATTGTAAGTCTCATAATATAGTTGTTGTAATATTATAACATCGTACTAACTTAACTATCACAATGTACTGTATAATTGGTCAACATTTTAATATAGCTCCTGGTATGTGAAGTGCTTCATTATGTTCAGATAGACATGGACAATGTAAGTCGCAACACATGGCTTATAGTGTGCATGTGTATAAGTTGATGATAAAAGCAGTGTTTGAATATGTGAAAAGAAGAAAAAAGCAGCATTATGGAGGTTTGGGGAGATAAGTTATCATCCAGTTGATCATAAACTACAAATACAATGACTGTTGACTTACATGGTCTGGCAGTCACGATCTCCTCAGATGCAATACCTAGAGGCATCGTCTCTAATGAACCCAGCTGGGAGGGTTCTGCAAGTGTGTTTAAGGCAGCTGGGGTGGCATCTCCAGACAACAACAAGCTCCCCTAAGAGTGCCTTATAGCAACCTCCAGGTTTGGGGTTCCTGGTTGCTCAGACCAGCTGAGTTTGATGGTCCAGCCAGCTCCAGGGACCTGTCCCCCACATCTTCAGTGGTATCCTCTTCCCATTAGTCATCTGAAAAACTAATAATACCAAAATTTAGTTGTTGTAATATTGTAACAGTGTATTAAGTTAAAGGGAATCCATATGTTTCCTTGTGAAATTATTGTGAAGGTTACTATAAGGATCCTGTATGTAAATTGCTAGGTTACATTCAGAAAATACTTTCAATAAGGCAGAAAAATGCTTTTAAAATTGTGGTGTGGAGGCATCCATTTTGTGGACAGGAAGGGTGCTGTGATGACGTCACTGCCTCACCAGCTCTAACAGTACACAGTTAAGCAGGTTAAAACAAACTGCTCCTACAGACATGGATTCTGTTCTGTCATGAAGAGAAGCACTGAATTCTTTTCTTGCACTCTGCCAAATATAAAATCCTGGGTGTTGCTCAGAATATAATAGAATCCCTGACAGCACAGTCAAACTGTTCTCACCTGCTGCACTGCATGCTCTTAACACTGGCAAGGCAGTGACATCATCACAACACCATTCCTGTGCACAAAATGGCTGCCTCCACATCCCTATTTAAAAAGCATTTTTCTGTCTTACTGAAACATTTTCTAAATATAACCCAGCAATTAACGTACTGGATCCTCATAGTAACCTTTACAATAATTTCATAAGGAAATGTATGGATTCCCTTTAACTATCACAGTGTATAACTGGTCAACATTTTAAGAAAAGAAAACAAAAATGTAAAAATAATGCATACAGTTAACTTCAATCATCTAGCCATTTAAACTATGTTCCTATAACCCTGAATAACACAGTTACAATTTTTTATCTATTATGATAGCAATAAATGAGCATATGCTACATGTAAAAATAAGTATTTAATATAAATATGCTTTACTATATGTCATTGTATGACTTAACCATGCATCACAAATTGTGTGACTATCTAGTTTAAAAGTACACACCATTAGGGCTTTAAATAACCTGTTTACAAGGTGTTCCTGTTCAGATGTTGCATTTATAAGTCACACATAAATACAGTACAGGTGTAAACATTATTAACATTAAAAATAAAATAACCATAGACAAGCTAAAATATACAAAGTTACTACAATGCTCATAAATTCTTTTCAGGTACAGCTCACCTACTACAAACACATCTAAAACACAGGTTTTGTTTCATTTCAGTTTTAAAAACATATATATATATATACTTTCTGACAGAGGATATACACAGTTTACTACATGCACATATTGTATCTAAACATGTAAAGTGTTATTAAAAGCTAGGATGCTCATGGGCAATCAGAACTGACTATTATATCTTTCTTGATATGTTATGTACAGTAAGTTTGTTAACCAATCACACTGTACAACTTTAATAATAGTTCTAGGCCACTGAAATATTTCAATTCAGCCTTTATACAATAGTGTACATTATTCTGACATGTTATGATAGTGATTTCTGTTTTCATTTCTGGACTGTTGTATTATAACACTTCATAAAATGGGTCTAAAAATCAAAGAAATTTAATTGGGTAAAACCAGTCAGGTGACCGTGCACTATATAAGTATGACTACTACCTGGTTGCTTGTTACATTGCATGTGTGTGCTTGTGGGGTTGTTATAATGTATTTTATAGCTGGTTTCCTGGTGACCTTATCATGCTGCAAGCTGCCTTTGTTTACCTCCCCCTACCTACTGTATCTGTTGGCCCATAACTTAATCTCCCTCTAGCAGACTACACTTTTTCTAACCTTACTGCTGGTAGAGAGAGGTACCTACAATAAACCTGGCTTCTTAAATATTAGATAGTCTTACTGCTCAACCACTTTGTTAAGTCCAAACTATGCTGCCCCCAAATCTCTGTAAGCTCTGTCATGTCTCTGCTGGCTATACTCTGTACAAATTGCTCTGGCCGGTGGCATGGAACTAAACCTTTGATCAGCTGCCCCCACTACATAGGCTCCCCTGTCTGACTCAGTGCAAAAGGCCATAAAATTGCCCATTTACATGTCTGAAGTTTCCTGCCTAACCATGCTGAATTTACTGCATGGGTAGCTCACTATAATCATGATGTGGGTTTAACTGAGACATGGCTTAAACTATCAATTCCTGATTCCATGTGTAACACTATTCTAAGGTCTACCACCCCTGCCTGTATGGCAATACACAGTTTGAGGGGTCTGAGTTCTGTAAATGGGTGCCTCCACCCAGAGGAATGGTATTGGGGTAGCTTAACTACTCTGGTATAGCCCTTCAGGATGCTATAACCACCCACCAACCCTTATAATGGCCTAGACAGTAACACAATGGTACATTCACATTCAATAGATAGCAGTGATAATATGCTCACACCCCTTTCACTTACCACTAGGGTTGGATCTTGCAACTGCCCTGGAGACCCCCTGGAAAATAAGGTCAGCAGTGCAATAATACAATCTCACCACTGTAACCCAACTACTAGTATGCACACTAGCCTGATAAAACATGAAAAAAGACAATCAGATTAATTTAGGGGACGTGAACAAGGGAGGGTGTGAATCTTGCAGAATGATTAGCAATCTGATTTAACTCAGGTTGGTTCAGCATGCACTGTAAGTCCCTTTTAAAACAGTTCAACAACCCTGGGTACCCAGTATGTCCTGCATGCTAGCCTGAAGTTTTGCATGGGGTGGCCAGTGTTGCAGCTATTGGTGGGGCCCTTAGGAAAGAAAACAGTTAACATGCACACAACCCAATTATTTGTGCAACCCCCTGCAAATGGGGGTTCCCAAAAAGTCTTCCAGGAGCTTACTTGAATGCTGCAAGCCTGAATGGTGTTTGGCGTTTAAGCCATTTATCTATGAGTGCTTTTAGAGCCTCTGGTACTCTCTTTAAAATCTGTCTGCTTGTAGACATAATTAGCTTGTATGAGGGTACTGTGTGTTTCCCTGCTTGAGTCCCACTCGAGCTGCTGCCAAATCACTCCATTTCTGTCGTCGCTAGGTGGGGAGAGTGAGCACTTTTCAAAGATGTAACTGCCAGAAATCATTTAGAGTAATAATGAAAATACAGTTTGTCTAATCTGCTTTTCTTTGCAGTCTGAACTGTTTTTGCCTAGCCCTCCATTCTGGTATTGAACTGCTGAACTGGTCCAATCAGTGTGGGGGGACCTTTAAAATCGAGCCTGCTGCTGGCAAATCAGAACTTGGACTCTCATTGTGGAGCCAGCCACCTATGTACTGTATGGCAGTGACTCTGGGAAATGTAGTTTTGACTTTGGCGCCTTTTTCCACAGACAGGGGGAGTTTATTGTGAGTGACAGCCGGACCAGCCAACAGAATAGTGTGGAGCTAAAGGAAATGCACTGCCCTGGGACTGGAGAGATTAAATCAGTTTTGGCAGTGAAGAGACAAGGAGCTCTGTGCTTCTGCGGTGTATAGTTTCGCGCAGGAAGCGCGTGTAAGGCCCTGAGTTTCGATCTGCAGCTTGTGCAAGCGCCCATTCGGACTGAATCTAATCTGTGAGGAGAATCAAGGAGATCTGAAGAGTAGAAACCAGGCTCACCCTGTAGAAGACTGGAGAAATTGCTGAATCGTGCTCAGTCTGTCAGGAACTGAAGCTGTTGTGTGTTCTCCCAGGTATCGTACAATAATTGCGGTCGGGATCAAGAAGCAGCCTGCCTGGTATAGTACTTTCCTTTTACATATAAATGTGTGTAGTGCTTGAGGGGAATCGCGTTTAAAATCCCCTGTACAGTGAATTGAGTGCATGAAGCTGGAAGTAAACCCCAGCTTCATCCGGACTACATCCATTTGCTATAAACTGCAGTGGGGTCCAGTCACAAGGACCTTATCCACATGTTCTGCTCCTCCTGGCAATCCAGAACAATCTGCTTTCCATCTAGTTTTCAGCATTGAGTTTGTGAGTACAAGCAGGGTAGCTCCCTGCCATCTGTTTATCAAATTGCAAGTGTGTCATCTAATTGTTGCTATTTTATTTCTTCACAAACTGAGCCATCCAGCTCCAGATTACAATTTGGTATTGTGCAAGTATTTTTTCCATCACAGGGCCCCAACCAGCTGCACCGATCCTGGTTAGCCCCCCCGCCCCATCCTGGGTACCCAGTGAAAGTGACAATTTGGGACTCTGAATATGCACACAGTATTGTGATTATTAATGAGTTTAACCTAATTAACTTGATTTCCCCCTATCGTTGTTGCCATCCCCTAAATAAATCAGATCTGTTTGTTTCAGCAAAGTTACACTGACTGAGGTATTCAGTTATGCTAAAGTATTGTACTGTGGCTATCGTATTGCATCATCTTGTTTTACAGGGGTCCTCAGAGTCAAGTTGACCGAACCAGTCCCGGGGGTAAGTGGAAATACTGAAGACACTCATGGTGTATTGTGTGGGTCACTAGCAGGAATAAAAGGGGGTCTCAGTGTCCCAGAGGGCTGTGACCAAATTAGTCTAACTACTGCAAACCCTGACCTCTGGGTGGAGGCACCTGCCATTGGACCAAAGCCCCTCAACCTGTCCGTAGTCAAACAGGCAGGGGTAGTAGCCCTTGAGATAGCGCCACCTAGGGGTTATATTTGTAATCCAAGCCAGAAGGCTCGGTCCATTGCAATAACCCAGAAAAAAACAATTAGATAGTAAAACAATGACTGCGGCTGTTGTTGCAGTGTGCTACCCTGGATTGTATTCACACTATGCAAAAACAAGAAAGCAGGCTCCACATACTGACGTGCTCCTCACGAACAACCAGTACTTCCAATTCAAGAAATAAGGGCACCATCCATCATAATGAATTCCAAAAACTGCGTTTATTACCACAACAAAAGGCAAACATAAAAGCAGTTTTTGGAATTCATTGCGTTGGATGGTGCCCTTGTATTCACACTACCCAGACTAGGATGCAGGACAGGTGAGATATAGACCTCGTGGTGATGTTCTGGAAGGCCAGGGAAAGCAGGGCCAACATGACTCACCTCCAGGTGGTCGCTGCCTGTTCAATGGTGTTGAGCAGGGGGCCGAATCCCCAAGCTGCTCTTTTGCTTAGATGGTCTCTGAAGTGGGAGTAGTGGCCTAGGCAGCAGTGGCAGAGCCCATGCAGGATGAACAGTTCTGCAAACGCTGGTGGTTTTCTGCTAATGAAGCCTCCAGCTGGCATAAAAGATTCTGTCCCCAGTGATTTGATTGGTCCAAATACTTGAAGTCCAGAACTTAACATAGTGGCTCCCATCCAAATGTTCGAGCTGCAATAAAAACAGGTTAGACAAACTTCTCTACCTTTACTATAACAGCAATTAAACAGTAAATAATCACGGTTCCTGAACAGACTCCCTCTGCGCAAGTAGCGACTGCAGAATGGAGCAATATAACAGACTGTCTGGCCGGTCACAAGCCTTAAATCACTCGGACCCACCCAGACTAATTTCTAACACAGAGTAGATAGCTTCTTAAAGAGACAGACACGGAGGCTCATTAGGTACTCTCACGTAAATAGATAGCACTACTTAAGACAGGACACCAGCCTGACAATGGGTATTTAGGAGCCCAGGAAGACATTATAGTAAACCCCAGTTTGTAGTGGGGTTACATACATGTGCCCTCTTTGGATTTAGTTTCATCAGGCTTGATAGCACCAACCGGAAATGAGGATGAGGCCTGCTGTTATACTGTAAAAACTTTCTAAATGTCTCCCTTATACCCCATACGTATTCCCCTCCCCAGTTTGTGAGTTCCTTCATATGCTTCACCTTCTGGGTAATCCTAAGAAAATGTACCTAGTCTGTGCCTATAACCCTTCGACTGGTAGAGTAAATGGCCTAAGCTATCTCCTGGACAATATTAGTAAAAAAGGTGGACTCCAACAAGCTGCTGATACTAGTTGATTTTAACCTAAACTATACAGAGAGAAATACTAAGCAATATGAACCCCTACTGACTGGTCTTGGCCTCAGGCAGTTTCTGGTAGCCAGCATACCCTCCTCGACTTGATCCTGATAAACAGTGCTGAGAGGATCCCAGAGGCTGGGACCCTCCCTGATTTCATCTCTGACCATGCTCCCACTTACTGTATCTGGAGGATCACATCGCCTAAAATTCCCCGTAAGATTATCCTCCTTTGAGATTTATCCAAACTAGACCTAGAGTGCGTTCATAGGGACTTTGCACTCTCTGATTGGTCCTCCGTCTTATCTGCCGGGGATGCCTCTGTTGCCCTAAATAACTCGCTAAATATCTTCTCCCTGCAAGATAAGCACGCCCCACCTACAAAGAGAAGAGTTAGGGGTACTGTCATCAAATGGCTCCACATTTCCCTGCTGTTGCTTATGAAGTCTAGGGATAAATGCGGAGCTAGATTTAAGGCTACCCAAATTTCATCTGACTTTCATGAGTATAGGAAACTCTGTATTGTCTGTAAAAAAGCAATACATGAAGTCAAGAGTGAATTTTGCAAATCTACCTAATTGACCTCTGTCAGGGATCCTAAGTTCTTCTGGTGTAATACTAAAAGTGTAGTGGCTGGCTCCCTCAAATATCAAACTGTTGACATGCTTATTGATGGGGTAAACTGTAACAATGCAAAAACAATTGCTAATGCATTTAATAGTCAATTCTCTGACCTGTTGGTCCTTACTTCTGTGTTTGCTGATCCTATCTCACATGATGAGTCTTTGCCCCCCCACCCCCACCTTATCTGCCCCCTCATCTCATCCCCCATTTTACCTTAAGTCTTTGTCTGTGGGTAAAATTGGCACACTCTTGGCTAGTCTCTCCCTCTTTACTAGCACTGGCCATGGTAATACGGAATCAAAGCTTATCTGTTTGGGTGCCACTTTCCTTGCATTGCCCATCTCCCACATCTTCAATACATCCCTATTTGCTGGAGTTGTTTCTGACCTATAGAAGATTGCCACAGTTGTTCCAGTATTCAAGCAAGGGGATCCAAAATGTATTCAACATTATCATCCCTTAGCTATACTGTCTGCTATCAACAAATTACTAAAGAAAGTTGTGGTGTACCAATTAATGGAGTACCTCCAAATAATTACCTCAGGTATCAAGATATGTGCGAAACCTGGACCTTGATTTACTCATCAATTCCCTTATTGTGTCTTTCAGGCTATTTATGACCTTTAATTTATGGATCAAGTGACCTGTACCCCATGGTGTAATAGGTGGGCCTCCCCAGGGTTAGCATGGTTCTAATGGGGGTGGGGGTGGTTGAGGAAGGCACCCAGCTTATCTGAAAATATTGCACTGAAAGTGAAACATTAACGAACAGAAATGGTCTTCAGGCCATTCCTTCTGTAAGAAATTGTGTAATCTATATACAAATACAACATTTTTGATGCATTCATCTATCCATTCCAATAAATGTGTAAAATAAACATTTTATCACCAAATAGGACCAAACAGTGGTGGCCATCTTGTTGCGGTTATAGGCAGAAAGTTTGAGGCAGGCCCTCTGTGGAAACAAACAGGTCCCGGACACCATCCAGTGCACTAGGCCCACATTGGAATGTCTGCTAGGTAGATAGACTTTGGAACACTATGCAAGACTCATTAAAAGTATCCTCACTTCCAAGCATTTTCACATTCAAAGCTCTATTAACGGATTGTCTGAAGGAATCATGCAACTGTTTTAGATGCCTATGATCCCTAAGCCCCAGGTGCCCCTCTCAAATCCTACGCCTAAGTATCTCATCCACCCCACATTCCTAACAACAGAAACCTAGGACCTACAAGCCTAGTTCCCTTAATCCGAGATGGCCCTGCCTATTCTCTACCTTTTACCTATTCTGGCCTCCCTCTTGGCTGCCTACTCTTTCACCCCAATTTCTACCCTATTCCTTAATACCTCCTTATTTTTTATCATTTAGGTATGAGCTCTTACTTAGCGGAGACTATATGGGATTGTTGTCTCGTCTCATTCCAGTAAAGTTTATCATTATGTACCTTAGCATGTTAATTATGTTGACCGGTATGTATAGGCCCATATTGACCGGCACCTTCACAATGTTTTTTTTTTGCACCGCTGTCCACCGTAGTTGTATTCTTATGAAGTGTACTGTATTGTATTAATGCCCAGGACCACCTTGAAAATGAGTTTGCTCAATGGTGTTTACGCCTGGTTAAATAAAGTGATTGATTGATGAATTGATTGACTGATTGATAGTAGTCGACCGCAATGGGGGGGGCAAGGCAGACCATCCATGACTGAGGAGCCATGGATATCACCACCCAAACCAAAGTCCAGAACTGACACATCAGCAGGTTCTGCCCTTGACTGTTTTTTGTGCTCCTGCAGGGTCTGCAGTGATGGTAAAAGGAACTTGGAAGGACATCACCTTAGGCAGGGCTGACTTCTGATATAGCCATTCCGTGAGTCAGCAAGTAGGGGCACCCTGCTCAAGAAAGGGCTGAGCAATGCAGGCCTGGACTGCCCCACAGCCACGGTGGCCATCCCCACATGCAAGCCGGTTACCCATGACTCCCTCGCTAATGGCAAGCAGGGGCACCCTGCTCAAGAAAGGGCTGAGCAATGCAGGCCCAGACTGCCCCGCAGCCGTGGTGGCCATCCCCACATGCAAGCTGGTTGTCCAGGACTCCCACACTAAAGGCAAGGAGGGGCACCCTGCTCAAGAAAGGGCTGAGCAATGCAGGCCCGGACCACCCCACAGCCGCGGTGGCCATCCCCACATGCAAGTCGGTTGCACATGACTCCCTCGCTAAAGGCAAGCGGGGGCACCCTGCTCAAGGAAGGGCTGAGCAATGCAGGCCTGGACTTCCCCGCAGCCGTGGTGGCCATCACCACATGCAAGCCAGTTGCCCAGGACTCCCTCACTACAGGTACGGCTCCTCTCAACTCTTGACGGCAGCACTGCTAAGCTCAAATCAGCTGCCGGCACTGACGATTGGCTGCAGCTCGGAGGGAAAGAAAGCTGATTGGTGCAGCGCCAGCTAGGGCTACTCTCAAACCCTTCTTCACTAGCACACTGCTCCCTATAGTTAGTATTTGTGAATAGTTGCAGGAACAGGGGAATCCAAAACTGTTGATTGATAACATTTTAAAATGAATAAACTGTGTACACCAATTCGGGGAATGTCACTGCATGCATTTAAGGATTGTCTTTTGGAATTTAGCAATTTAGCCAGTGTAAACCAGAAGTGGGGACTGTAACTGCCAGCATTTAGATTACTGCTTTCTGAGATCCATCCTTTCAATTTTGAGAATCAGGCACTGTTTTTGGTTACATAGCTGTACAGGGAATTTGTGCTGCTGGGGAGGGGAAATGGATTGCTCTGAGTAAACAGTGTAGACATAGAGCCATGGCCTCCCTGGAGCTGGGATAAAGACAAGCACTATCTCCACGTATTTCCTTCCCACTTTGGCACAGTCGCTCACTCCTCCCACCCCTTTGCTAGTCCTCTGTCTTACTTAGCATAACTACAGCCCCCCACCACAGACTAATTGGCACCTCTAGCTAAAACTGCTCTCCCTTTACATCTCTAATCCTTTTGAATATTTCCCCCATCCACCGATTACCACCTGTTAAAGTAAGGCATTTTCTCATTCTTTGTCTCCCCTTAAGCAAGCGGGAGCACCCTGCTCAAGAAAGGGCTGAGCAACGCAGGCCCAGACCGCCCCGCAGCCGCAGTGGCCATCCCCACATGCAAGCCAGTTGCCCAGGACTCCCTTGCTAAAGGTACAGCTCCTCTTAACTATCAGCAGCAGCACTGCTAAGCTTAAATCAGCCACTAGCACTGCTGATTGGCTGCAGCTCGGAGGAAAAGAAAGCTGATTGATGCAGCGCCAGCCAGGGCTAATCTCAAGCTCTTCCTTGCTAGCAGACTGCTTCCAATAATCCGTAGTTGTTTCCCGCCCACCCACCCCGACCCCAGCCTCTATTACATAGGCCATAGCTACACCCACGACTGTAGATCCATCCCATTTTCCCAGCCATTCAGCAATCTGAATTTAGCTTAAAGCTACAAAGTAAAACAACTATAAACAAACAAGCAGTTAAAGCAGGACAGCAACACCAAACAAACTACCACGGGGTGCAACCACATACTACTACTCCTCACTACCTCTTTTGGTGTTGCTGGTACCATACTCGAATTCGGACCCCTACCTCCAAACTCTGAATCCTCACTGGGTGAATGCTGGATGAAAAGCATACACATGGCCACTACCACTTCCGGTAACGATAGGCTCTTCATCCCCCCGCACCTCCCATACACAGTTCTTACCAAGCCAACCTCCCATACTGTAACCTTAATGGTTAACTTTCCCCCAATTTAACACAGGCATATAGACACTTCCCCTACCTGCAGTGCAGGTGGCGGAAGACATGAGGGAAGATAAACATCACCCTATCTGCCAGAAAGGTTATCTTTATGCTACTGCTACTCTCTGGCAATGTTCACCTAAACCCTGGACCAACAACCCTGAGGAGCAGGGGGGTCCATACAGTGAATGGCCTAAAGATAGCAT
Source organism: Neoceratodus forsteri (assembly GCA_016271365.2). NCBI lineage: Eukaryota > Metazoa > Chordata > Ceratodontiformes > Ceratodontidae > Neoceratodus > Neoceratodus forsteri. Next base: position 948,433,344 of record CM028135.1, read on the forward strand.
CGCTAAACATCTGCAGCCAAACAGCCAAATTCAACCAGCTTCAGGCTTGGACGACCATTCATGCCCCTGACATACTCTGCCTAAATGAAACCTGTCTGTCAGGTAAGATTAAAGATGGTGAGGTGGCCATCAAAGGATTCCAAACATTTTGACTTGATGGAACAGGCAGGAAAGGCAGCGGCTGTCTCTTGTATGCCAGAAACTCACTGAGTTGCTCCGTCCTCCCCATCTCCAAAGTTGTGGAGGATTATGAGCTACTAGTGATAAAAATACAAGTAGGCCTAAAAGGCAAGACCCTTACCAACACCACAACCTACTTGCCCCCCCCAAAAAACAAGGAAGGCCTTCCTCTTGTTATGGAAGAAATTAGCGCACTCAAAAAGGGCTCAGAACTCATCTTGACTGGTGACTTTAATATTAACTGGTTATGTAAGGAGGTGACACACTCCAGAGACCTAATCACCTCCCACAATCTCACGCAACTCATAACTCACCCCTCCAGGCAGAACTACAAGGCTGCTACCAGCACCGTCATTGACTGGGTCTTAGCTAGCTCACCGACTCGATTCTCTGAACTCAGGGTTTTCCTGGACATGCTGAGTGACCACTCACCGATCTCCTTTACATGGACCACTAAACTTGCCAAAAGCCCACCGCGCCTCATCAAGAGCATGGTTCTGCAGAAAGGCAAACTTGGATCCCTCAAATCGGCCCTGTCTGCCTACAACTGGTCCCCCATAAACAAGACACCTAAACTGGACCAGGCCCTTAGCTTTTTCACTGAGGGTTTCAGTTCCATCTGTGATTTCTATGCACCACTCACAAAACGGAAAATTCAGGGGGAGGTAAACGGCTGGATTGATGGCAAGCTCCTCTCCCTCCTAAAGGAGAGGGACTACCTCTGGGAAAAAGCTTTAAACTCAGGTAGCAAGCATGACCTACAATGCTACAAAACTGCTAGAAATCGGTGCACCTAAATTATCAGGCTCACAAAGGCTAACTTCCATAAGACCAAGCTCAACAACGCATGGGGAGATGGAAAGAGGTTTTAGGACAACGTTAAGAACATCCTTGGTAAAGATCAAAAGCAGCACCCTAAGATGCTCAATATAAATAACTCATCCTCCTCAGATCCGCTAGCCATTGCTGATGCCTTTAACCAGGTCTTTACTGACCTGTCCTCAGTACTGCCTCCAGACTACCTTCTGCCTGCGGAGGACCAAGGTTGCACCAACCTGCCCACAACTAACCACCCAGCCTTCTACCTTAAGAAGGTGATGATGAAGGAGGCCCAAATGATGGTTAGGAAAGTCTTAGGCAAAACCAGATTGGGGAGTGATGGGCTAGACATGAAGTTACTGTCTCTCACCCTTGATGTTCTGATCATGCCCATAACAATGCTATTTAATAAATCCTTGGCTCTAGCTCAATTTCTGGAGGCATGGAAGCAAGCCCTGGTAACTCCAGTGCATAAGAATGGTGATAAGGCACTGGTGTCAAACTACAAGTCAATATCTATCCTGTCCTCACTATCCAAGGCTTTGGAAAAAATTGTAGCTAGTCAACTCACAGAACACCTCAATAAATACAATCTGCTCTGCCCAAACCAACATGGTTTCAGGCAAAAACACAGTACCACCATGGCACTGCTGGAATACTCTGACTATGCGCACAAGGCACTGGATGAAGACAAATTGGTGGGGTCCATCTTCATTGACCTCACCAAAGCCTTCAGCACCATCAACCACCCTGTACTAGTACTCCAGCTCCAAAGATAGGGTGTGGCACCTAACACCTTGAAGTGGTTCAATGACTACCTAACACACAGGAGCCAATGAGTCAAAATCTGGCAGACCTTATCCAGCTCCAGAGATGTACTCCTAGGAGTCCCTCAAGGATTAATTCTAGGGCCCCTGATTTTCAGCCTCTTTGTAAATGTTCTGCCCACAGCCTGTGACACCAAACTTATCCTGTATGTGGACAATGCCATGCTGCTGAGCAGTAGCACCTCCCAGATTGCCCTATAAACATAACTACAGAACTCTTTCAATAAACTCGAGAATTGGTTCTGTAGGCAAAAGCTGCTACTAAATTACAAGAAAACCAGGACCATGCTACAATCCAGCCCCTACAACAAACACAGGCAAACTCCCCTCGAAATCACCAATAAAGCTGGTGAGCAGATTGAGCAGGTACACTTGTTCAAGTACGTTGGGGTCACCATTGATGACTCTCTCACGTATACACACCACGTAGACTCCCTTGTCAGAGTGGTAAATACAAAGATCATGGTCCTCTATAGGTATAAGAAATCCCTCACCCCGGAAGCACTCCAAATCTCAGTCTCCAGCTCCATACTCTCCACAATAAACTACGGGCTGGTGGTCTATGGAGCTGCTACTGATACAGTGCTCAAAAGGGTCCAAACTGCACTAAATAAGGCATGCCACCTCACCCTGTGTGCAGATCACTACACTCATACTTGCACCCTGTATGAGCATGCAAACTGGCTTAACCTAAAAGACAGGATCAAATACCAAACTTGCCTCCTGGCAAAGAAGGCACTCCTCGGAAAACCCCACCCTGTGTAGGAAATCTGCTCAAGGCTTCTCTCTCATCTCACATCACCAGAGGGAGGAAGAATGGAGCACTGTCCATCCCATTCCACTGAACCTCACTAGGGCAGCGCGCTTTCTCCTACCAGGCCCTCCTCTGGATAATTGAACTCCAGATGAAACTACAAACAAACAGCCTGTCTCAATTCAAAGCAGGCCTCAAACAGCACCTAATGTCTAGCTCAAAATGCACCTGCTTCTCAGGCTCCACTTGATAGACAGGCCTACACCCAAGGTAGCACCCAGCAGGGCTACCTAGTGAACCCTGCCTCCATTCCAGCCTAGCCAAGGGCTTAAGTAAGCTATTAGTCCTCTTTAAATGCTCATTGGTACTGCCCCTCTCAAACCCCCCCACATCCAAACCCTACTCGACAAAGCCCTCTGTAGCTGCTCCCTCCTCCCCCCACAGCCCCCCCATTTCACTCTCTGCGGTTAGGATCAAACCCAATCCCCCTTGTTTCACTTTCACCAAGCCTGTCGCCATCTGGGATAGCATTAAACCCTATGCAGTTTTTCAACCATAGTCTATCGCTGGATTTGGTGGTTTCCAGGGGTGTGCTACCTAGGCCAATCAATTAGATATAGCTTGTATCCTCGTACAACTGCTCTGTTTTTCTCCTATTTGTCTAACTCTCACATAATCGCTCTTTAATGCCTAATGATCAGGCCTCTGAAACCACTGAATATGTGTGTTGTCTTATTGTCCACCCTGACATGGAACCTTTGTAAAAGAGCTGATGCTCAAAGGTCTTTCCGAAATACTAAATAAATAAAAAAGAATAAAAAAAATTTGGGTCATGTGAACTAATGCATCTTGTTATAGACACAATTTAGGCCATATATTACTCATCAACTCCCCTGTCATGCAATTCAATCTATTTCTTATCTTTCCTTAATGGATTTAGTGGCCTGCAGCCCATTGTGCAATAGGTGGTACCCCCTTGGGCCAAATTAATCACATGGGAGGTAATGGGATATAGACCCCGGCTTGTCTGAAAGAGGGGTTGTAATGTAACATTCACAATCTGAAAGGGTTTCCAGGCACTTCTACCTTTAGGAAATGGTATAATCATTACAAAGCTATAACATTTCTGATGCATTTATCTTAGTAAACATGGAACAGAAGTGTTTGTTACTGAAAATGACTGAACAGTGGCAGTCATCCTGTTTTGGTTCATGTTAACTCCAGCATGTAGGTATGGGGTAAAATTAACTTTGATTTACTCATCAACTGCCCTGTAATGTGAGTCAGGGTGTTTCTTTCTTTTTCTCTATGGATTTAGTGACCTGTACCCAATAGTGTAATAAGTGGAACCTCATGGGCCAGCATAGTCCTTCCTGAGGTGGTTGGGTATGGACCCCAGCATTTCTGCAAAAAGGATTGCAATGTAAAATTAATGATCAGAATTGGTCTCCAGGCCATTTGATGTATAAGAAACGGTGGGACCTAACTGGCCCACCACCACAGAGGTGGTGCAACCGTCTGCAACGCTGAAGACCCAAGTTCAGAAACAGACTTGGGACATCAGAAAGTCTGGCCGGGGGAGAAGGATTGAGCATCCTTGGGACTGCTCTCCTTCTCCAGGGGAGGGAAGGAGTGGGTAGTGTGTTCAGCACATCATGGACCCCTGGCAGAGGCTGGGGGGGTCCATTGTGCTGGCGCTGTTATCTGCAGGGGGGTGGGGTGAATGCTGGCCATCATTGCATGTCCCCACCCCCAGATATAGCCACACATAAAATCCCAGCCTGGAGCATGAAGCCCCACTTCACTGCCGCCCCTGCTGCCAACAGTGTCCGCTGGGTACGGTCCCACTCCCGTGACCCCATCCTGGGGAGTAAGCCAGGACACATTATCACAGACCATAAGGATGGGTGCCCACCAATCGGCCCTGCCCAGGGGGTAAGCCTGTGTACGGAGGGGCAGCAAGCGGGCAGGGGCTGAGCTCCCTTCGGGGAGTGGGGGAGCAGGGACAAAAAAAAAGAAATGTTGATAACTAAGCACAAATACAATATTTCTGATCCAATTAAATATGTAACAGAAGCATTTTATCACTGAAAATGACAAAACAACGTTGGCCATCTTGTTTTCGGTCATGTGACTAAGGCATCTTGGTATGGGAACACGCTGGGCTTTATTTTACACCTCAGCTGCCCTGCCATGTGATTCTGCCTGTTTATTACCTTTCCTTTATGCATTAAGCGAACTGTAACCCATTGTACCAGAGGTGCTAGTAGGTACCCCCTTGGGCCAAATTAGCCCCCAAATATGGCCCCCCCCCCCACTTATCTGAATGCTGGGTTGCAATGAAACATTCATGATCAGAAATTGCCTCCAGGCTCTTCTATCTTAAAGAAATAGTGCAATCGGTATACATGTATAACATTTCTTATACGTTTATCCAAGCAGATGTCTAACAGAAATGTGTTGTTGCAGTTGACTAAACAGTGGTAGCCATCTTGTTTTGGGGCATGTTGCCTCACACATCTAGATATAACCACAATATGGACCTCAAGTTATTCACCAATTACTCTCTAATGTAAATCAGGGTATTTCTTACCTTTTCTTTATGGCTTTAGAGGCCTGCACCCCATAGTGTAATTAGCAGGACCCCACCCCCCCTTTGGCTGGCATGGTCCTACTGAGGGTGGTTGAGTATGGCCCTCAGTTTATCTAGTAATTGTGTTACAACATAGAAACATAGAAGTTGATGGCAGATAAGGACTGCAAATCCCATCCAGTCTGCCCATTTTTTCTACCTTATGAATGTGCCATAGGCCTTTACTCTGTCAATGGCCTATTTATTCATACTCATCTCTATTACACCCTTATGCCTATTCCATGCCTTTTTGATATCCAGCACTGTATTCATATCCACCACTTCCTGAAGAAGGCCGTTCCATACATCCACCACCCTTTCTGTGAAAAAGAACTTCCTCACATAACCCCTTATTTGGCCTCCCTCTAATCTCATGCTGTGTCCTCTTGTCCTGCTATTTTTCTTATATTGAAACATATTAGACTCTTTCTCCTTGTTAATGCCCTTAAGATATTTGAATGTTTTGATCATATCACCTCTTTCCCTCCTTTGCTCTAGGGTATACATATTGAGCTCCGTTAATCTGTCCTCATATGTTTTCTGATGCAGTCTCTGCACCATTCTGGTTGCCCTTCTCTGGACTACCTCCATTTCGTTAATGTCCTTGTGCAGGTGCAGCTTCCAGTACTGCACACAGTACTGCAGATGGGGCCTAACAGGTGTCTTGTAAAGACGGATTATTACCTCCCTCTTACGACTTGTGATACCCCTACTAATACACGCCAACATCCCTCTAGCCTAACCTACTGCTTTAGTGGTCTGCTTGGATGATATCAGGTCATCTGTGATGATGATGCCAAAGTCTCTTTTTTCCCTTATGATTGCCAGCAATTCCCCTCCCAACCGGTTTCTCTTCCCTATGTGCATGATCTTAGACTTCTTTGCATTAAACCCCAGTTGCCACTCTTCAGACCATTTTTCCAGTTTTTCCAGATCTCATCTCATTCTACCCAACCCATCTGGATCATCTACTCTGTTACAGATCTTGATGTTATCTGCAAACAAGCAAATATTACCCTCCAGTCCATCTGTAATGTCACTGATGAAGATATTGAAGAGGACTGGCCCCAGGACTGATCCATGAGGTACCCCACTTGTGACTTGCATCTCTTCTGACTGTATGCCATTTACCACCACTCCCTGTTTTCTGCCCACCAACCAGTTTGCCACCCAGTTGACCAACTTCTTACCCACCCTGAGCCTGCCTAGCTTATTAATCAATCTTCTATGTGGAACAGTATCGAAAGCTTTGCTGAAGTCAAGGTAGGCGACATTAACTGCACCCCCTTGGTCCACCACTCTGGTTACCCAGTCAAAGAAATCTATGAGATTAGTCTGACAGGACCTTCCTGTTGTAAACCCATGCTGTCTTGGATCCTGTGCTCCTATGCATTTCAGGTGTTGCACTATCCTTTCCTTAAGGAGTGCCTCCATAATCTTGCCCACTACCGAGGTAAGACTGACTGGTCTGTAGTTCCCTGCCTCCTCCCTGCTGCCACTGTTGTGGAGCAGGATCACATGAGCCCTTCTCCAGTCTTCTGGGACTTCTCCTGTGCTCAGAGACTCACTAAACAGTTCTGCTAATGGCTCTGCTAGTTCCAGCCATAGCTCCTTTAGTACACTGGGATGTATGCCATTAGGTCCCATTGCCTTGTCCACCCTGACCTTAGCGAGCTCTTGTAGGACCCTTTCTTTTGTGAAAGGACTTGTGCACACCTCCCTCCCCCCTGTGTCCATGGTGCTGAGCTGTGGGCCCTACCCTACCCTCTCCTCAGTAAATACTGAGCAGAAGTATCTATTTAGGAGAGATGCTTTTCCTTGGTCCTCCTCCACACAATCCCCCTTATCCCCTTTGATCTTAGCAATACCTCTTCTGGACTTTCTTCTTTCACTAATGTATCTATAGAAAGTCTTGTCCCCTTCTTTTACTGTTTGTGCTAGTGTTTCCTTGCTTTGGGCCTTTGCCTGCCTGCCTTTCCTGCTTCCCTTAGGGAAGTCTGGTATGCCTCCCTATCTTCATCCCACTGCATTCCCTTATATTTCCTGAAGACCAACCTTTTGGCTCTGACCTTTTCTGCTACTGTTTTTGTGAACTGAAGTGGTTTCCTCCTTCTTTTGCTCTTCAATCAATCAATATCTTTATTTTGCCAGGTGAAACACCATTGAGACAAGCTCATTTACAAGATGGACCTGGAAAATACAGTAGCCAGATACAGGGCAAGGAAGTACATGTAATATGCAACAGCCTAAGAGTCACTGGCAAGCTATTTACATAAGCACTTAGGAAGATCAGTGATTCAGTACATGTATACACAGTTTTAAACACATTAAGTAAAGATTACATGAAGATTTGCATAACTGTAGAATGACAGGGTCTATATGACCTATGAGCAGCGTACTGGAGAGTACAGACTACTCATGAATACACAGATGTGGTAATGACAAGACAGAGCAGAAGATGAAAGAGAAAAAAGGGGAGAAGTGTAGATGAGGGCAGATAAGAACAGTACAGAGTAAGAAAATGGAGGGATGTAAGGAATGTAATAGATAGGGGATGAAGGTTGTCAGTAGGTGGTATGCTATTCAGAAACAGTGTCTCCTAGGTTCATATCCTAGTAGACAAGCCTGATGAAGTAAAGCTCTTGCTTTTCTCCCTAACACAATGGGATGTTGCTTTAAGTATTGCATCCTTAATGCGTGCCCACTTTGCCTGTACCCCCTCACCTGTATTTCTTCTTGCCAGGGTTAGCTTAACTCTGTTGGCCATCTTATCAAAGTCAGCTCCTCTGAAGTCCCATATTTGTGCCTTGGAATGGCATGATTTAGTTCTAGTGGCCAAATTGAACCATACCATGTGATGGTCATTGGTCCCCAGGTGACCTTCTACCTGGAGATCGGTGATCCTTTTCCCATTAGTCAGTACTGGATCCAGGATAGGTCTGTCTCTTGTGAGTTGTCGTACCAATTGTTTGAGGCCCTTCCCCCTGCATGGAATCCACTATGTGCCTAGTTCTGGCAGATGTTCCGGTTGGTATTGACCAATCTGTATCTGGCACGTTGAAGTCTCCCATTAGCAGAACGTACCCTTTAGCTGTCATGTTTTATATATCTTCTAACAGTAATGTGTCTGTGTCCTCCCCCTGATCTGGAGGCCTGTAGATAATCCCAGTTCATATGGCTGTCCCATTTCCTGTTTCCAGGGTGACCCACAGTTCTTCTGGCTCCATATGGGTATACTGAATTTCTGTAGTTTTGATATTTTCATTGACATAAAGGCCCCCCCCCCTTTTTCACCTTGGTCTCTTCTGAACAGTACATAGCCGGGTATGGTAGTCTCCCAATTGTGGTTACTGGTGAATAATGTCTTGCTAATGGCTACTATGTCTAGTTTAGCCTCTGTCATTATTGCCTTCAGGTCTGGGATATTGTTTCCCAGACTGTGGGCATTTGTGTACATGATTTTCCATTGGCCAGATTTTGGTGCGCTAGTTGTGAGGTTCGGTTCGGCTTTTCCCCCATGCATCGTATGGGGAGCCATACCTTTTTCCTCACCTGGTGATGCAAATGAACTACAAACATGCTGTACTCCTGTTTGGTCACTAGCTGAGGGGGAAGGGTGTTCTTCCCGTTTAATGTATCTGGTGCTGCACCCCTCTCCCCATTTGCTAGTTTTAATATTCTGAAAAGACATCAAACCTCTGCCTCAATGCACTGACTCCCTCTTTAGTCAGATTCAGTCCATCGAATTTAAAGAACTTTTACTCCCAGAATTGTTGCCAGTTACCTACAAATTTGTGTCCTTTTTCCTGGCACCAGCCCTTGAGCCACATGTTTAGCTCCCCTATGTCCCCTTCTCTGACCTTCCGCTCATCTGCCCCCCTTTCCCAGACTGGTGGACCTCAGAGAGGCAGAAGCCAGATGAAATGGATGACAGTTTGTCTCCCAGCCTGGTCAATGTAAAATTAATTATCATAAATGGTCTTTATGCCCTTTGATCTGTATGAAATGGTCTAACCTATACACAATGCAACATTTCTGATGTATTTATCCCATTAAATATGTAACAGTAGCATTCTGTCACTGAAAGTAACTGAACTGTGGTGGCCATCTTGCTCTGAGTCATGTGACCTAAGGGTATGAGATATACGTAATGTTATGTCTTCTAAATGCTGTACTCCCTCACTAAGTGTGAGGCAATGGGTGCATAGACTCTGGTATTTTATATTGTTGGAATGTTGGTCTAAATATTTTAGAGGGTACCCCCTTCAAATGAGTGCTGTCATTTTGTGCCTCAGTGACCATATGACTGAATAGCACAACATGAGGACTTTTTTATGCACTAGAAGTTTTGTTTTATTATAAATACCAAATTTAGGCTATAAAACTATGTTTTTGTTAACACACATTGCTTACCTCACATGCTTATCTCATGAGAAGTGTGGTGCTACCTCATATAATGATCATGGTGGAGATCTTGAATTTGGTTAGTTGACAATGGTAAAGTTCTGAATTTTATTTTATTTTTTGCTCAAAAAGGCACAACATGTATTTAGGCAACAAAAAATACATACTTTTGGTGTAAAACATTATAATTGCATATGTTCTTCAATGTCAAAATGATTTAGAACCTAGTTTGGAAATTATCATTCTAAGTACTGATTTTATATTAGTTTCCATATAAGTATTTAGGAGACCATATATTCTTTGCAGTGCAGAAAAAAAAATGTTGATACACAGTTTGTGATCTGAAATTGAAAACTGATACATTTAAAAAAAAATCTTTAACATTTACCCAACCGATTTCAGAGTTTTAACAGCTTTGAGGTTTTTTTTTTTCCCAAAAATTGCAAAACAATTTGAAAGCTCAGTTAGTAAAATACATAAATCACTAAAATAGTTATGTAAAGCACCCATATTTATATACTTAATTATAGTTGTTTGATACTTTCTACTTTGAAAAAAATAGAATTACATTGCATGTATTAAAATTCTGCAGCAACACTGTAACTGACAGGTGTGCAAAAACACTCAAAAACCGTCTGAGAGCAAAGATATGTAATTTACAAAAGAACACCGGCACAGTAAGGATTAACATGGTAAATATCCTTAAAGTGGAAACTATCCAACCTGAAACCATGAACCCTATGCTAATGAGTACCCACCAGGGTTTCATATTTCTCATTGCTAATGGAGTGGATGACACTAATGGCCAAGCTGAGCATGGTTCTGTACATGGCATGTTGGGTGTCTGCTCAGTCTCTGCCCCCTGTCTCTTTGAACTGGTGTGCCAGCCTCCAGCCAATGCTAGATGACAGGCATGCACCAGTCTCTGGTCCCACCCCTCCCCAGAAGAGGAGAGCTATATGTTCGATCCTCTCCCTTCCTGACCAACCCATGGTAACCCACTCGCACTGCCAACATGGCTCGCCAGCATGGCAGAAGGTACGGCAGTGATGCTTCAGCCCTCCACACCACTGATCTGGCTTATAATTGATGTTTTGACTAATGATTATACATCTTTATGTGACCTCCCCCCACCGGCCCCCCTTGTTTCTACTAGCAGGGCTGCTCCTCTCACATCTACGCACCACCGAGAGGAGTGGGGGTAATCAATACAAAACTCGTACAAAACTCTGTAGACTCATTACTTCTTCTACAGAGCCTGCCATTCTTAGACAGGTAAACCAAGTGTGGCAACTACCTGGCTCACACCTGGGGGGACCATTTAGCATGGCCATCAACCTGGGTCCCTGGGAGAAAACATTTGTTCAGCATTATGCTAGGTTTGTACTTCTGGTCAGTGGCACCCAAGTAAATCCAGACACTGGAAGCAATAACTGTAATGTCCAAACCAGGTTGGGGTTCTAGAGTGTGGCTTTTATTCACATAACACAGAGAATAAGAAAGCAAAGATGGCCCCCACAGGGCTACTCTCACTGGTAATGCAGATTACTGAGGTACAGAGCACACTTCCTCACTACGAACCCTCAGGTTCTGAACGAATCTGGGCACACATGGGCCGAACTGGTACACTTCTCTTCTTTTCCTTGAATTGGCACCCCGGCCAGTACTAGGACACTTTTCCATATTGCATGGAAGTTGATGGTGGCTCCCTAAACCACCCACAAGCACATTCCGCCTCTCAGGGAAAATCTAAAATTCCACATCTAGGTGCTTTCCTCAGACATTGGCCAAATGCACTGAGAGAAAACATAGGTGCCCAAACTGAACCCAGAGAGGTAAACCTGGTTACTCCAGATGGGGGGGCGGAGGGTCTACCACCTTTTGCTCCCAAATCTATACTCGGCTATTCATTTGGTTACAACACCTTTCTCTGAACCACAGTTTGTAAATGTTCTCTCAAAATGTTTTTCACATTTAACATTCTACTGTTCACTGGAGGTGTCCTGACTTTACAGGTTCTGTATCTGGCTATGTCTCTACCCTAGACCCCCACTGTTGCAGATGCTTCTAGGTCATACACAGTTTTAAAGTTCTATACTTGGCAAGTCTCTCTTTGACCCCACAGTAGGCAGATACTTTTACTTAAAACACTGTCTCGGTGAACAAACTCTCTTTATCAGAGAAGAACACACCATGGTACGCAGGTGCCCAAGGGCTTTTTCCCACAACACAATCTCTGGCACTCACAGAACAAAATGACTCTCAGGCAGCTTCTAGCTCTCCAGGTTGGACCAGGGGATTGCCCCTGAATTCCTGGAATTCCCCCATCCCTCCAGGGATGAGGCACTGGAACAATTTCCCAGGAACGGTCTCTATTACTTCACAACTGGTTTTCTGTGTTCCTCTCTAGGGTGAGAACAGACAACCCCTTCTTCTCTAAGGTAGCTCTCTCTCAGAGCTAGGTCTGAGGAGCTGCATCCAGCCACACTCCTCACTCTCTTAAGTCTCTCTTGAAACTGACTTGAATCTCCCAACATTCTACTGCTAACCCCTGCAGCTAGCATTCCATTGTGGCTTATGCTGCTGTGAGAATTCTAAGGTGACATCATCACTCCAGCTCAGCAGAAACTGAAAACAGAGTGTGATAGCGTGAAACCCATTTAACTGGCATCTCACAAGCTGCCTCTCCCTGCCTGCCACTGATTCTAAGTGAGATTCTAGTAACCCCTGGGAACAAGGGGGTTACATTTAGGTATTTTGTATAAAGTTATCACTGTTACCAGAGCCCTGGCCCCCTTGATGAAGGATCCCTGTTAGATCCAAAGTGCCATTTGTTTTGTTCTCACTGCAGAAACAATAAATGCATTCTAAGCAGTACCCACTGAGTCACTGGAAATATTATGCATTTAGTGCAGACTTCTGATCTCTCTTCTGGAGATCTTTGTTTTTTGTGCTTAAGCTGAATCCTAACTGGTGCATTAATGCAGTTTTTTGCAATGAATTTCCTTTCTTTTTGAGATAGTGGAATCATATCCCATTCATGCAGGTCTCTTCAGGGGACTGTGCCAAGGGAAGAGACAATTTCTGTGCAGAAGTGCAGGGCCATCCATGCAACAATGGAAGCAAAGAATTTGTGGGGCTAACTGGTGGGCAGCAGAAGCGCAGGGCCCTCTGGGCCCTGCACTTCCATGCAGCTGCAGGTACAGATGTGCAGGGCAAAGAGTCCATCTGTCAGCCTAAGTGCAGGGCCCTCTGGCAGCCACAGGTGTAGAGGTGCAGGGCCCTGTGCCAAGAGAAGATTTCTCTTCACAATATTATACTTGGGCCTGTGGGGTCAACCCTGCACCTTCCATTCCTAGGCTGTGGGTGGTACCACATGGCAGCAGTGTCCTCCAAGCCTAGGCCCATCCAGCTGGCTCACTGAGCTTGCACCCAAACTCAGCTCACTGGTACAGGATCACAAAGCACTATCCAATGGGGCAAAGGTTAGCCCTGCATGCAACATTTCTAAATTTTGTTTTTTAAATTGTGACCCAATATTTTCTACACAGTCAAGTTAATACTTTGAGGTTCATGGGAGCAGAAAAAGTGTCTCCACCAATTATAGGAGGAGACTGGGAGACAAAGCTGCTGAAAAGGGAAGCCTGGTGGATTTTCACTTTTCAAACAATCAATCCAAAATATAGACTGAATGAGAACTTGAATTGGACTACTTTATAGCATAATTGTTCCAGACTTACACAGATTGACACAGAATGAGCATTATGTAATAATTGTTTTGTCTAGTGATACAATGTACATCTGCATTAATGTTTCATATTGCCAACTTTATGTATGTTTTTAGATTCATAGAGACTGATATAAGCACCATGCAGTGTGAAATATTTGTGTTGATAAGCATGAGTGGTTGATATTGCTAACATGACATTAATAATTAGGTTGATATTTAGAAAGATTCTAGAGAAACAGAAAAAACAGAGCAAGTTGATAGCATTAGGAATTAATTCATTTGAACTTTTAAACATCTCTGTCAGGTTCATTTTTTCCAAGGTATATACACAAAAAGCACATCACAAAAAATACATAACAGGATAAAGTAACCACAATGTTTGATTTACATATATAGTATCAAACACCTTGCAGGATTTCTATTTAGTGGACCAGTAGACAATATGAGACAGTTAATGTTTGGTCCAATTCTGCAACCTTGCAGACTAGTGATAATCATTATTAAAGGATAAATTATAGTATTAGATATATAACAATTGAATGTTCATTCCCTAATATTAAAAAAAAATGTATCACACACTGAAATCTGCAGTATACAGATGGTTGGAATGAAGTGAAATTCACTAAGCCCTCCCCTACATTTATTTGTATGACTTGAATACTAAATATATATCCACAAATTCTACAGATATTACTGTCACAACCCATAAACTGCTCAATCCTGAAATAAGCCTGTTGCCCAGAAAAAAGCCTGCATTTACTTCCAACAAAATAAAATATAGTGGGATGGGGGAACCCAGCCGAATACACACTCTGTTTCCAAGGATAGTGACGGCCTGGGTTTCCAAAGTGACCGGGCCACTTGGGCATGTCATAGCAATGACATGTACGTTCATTTAATTTGCACATCAAAATGGCTCAGCCTCCATTCACCAGGCATAGAGAGGCCTGTAAGTTACAAGACAGTATCGGGAGTAATGGCAACTCAATACACATGGCTGAGAATTCAACCTAAACACGGCAAAGCCTCTTTTAAAATATACGAACCATAGAAGCAAAAGGTGAGACAATCATTTAATTATTGTTGAAAGTTCATGAAATGACAACACTATTAAAAGGGACCTTAAATTAAAACAGTTTTCCCTTTGGAAAATCACACAAATATTTATAGATGAAGAGAGACTGATTATGATTTATTTTGTTTTATCTAGATAATTTGTAAGCTCATTAGCTCTGAAGAAGAAACCAGGGAGGTTTTGAAACATTAACACGTTTATGAGGAATTGAAAAGGGCTAAGGAACTGTAAACAAGAAAACAATGTTTTATAAAGTGATAAAGAATGAAAAATATGATCTACCACATGACTTATTAAAAATTAATTGAAAAGGATTTCTTGTTACTGGGCTGAGTACCTTGTATTTGTGGAAATACTTGGAAAAATATTTAAAAATGACATAGCCATGCATAAAAATTCAAAATACATTAGAATATACAGTATTAACCAGACTTACCTTATTTCTTCATATTGCAGTTGTGGTTCCCAGAGGATATCTTTCAGAATGGAGTGTGATCTATGATGTGGAACTCTCTTTAGGTGAGAGAGTGTGTGTGTGTGTGTGTGTGTGTGTTGAGTAAGAGATGGGCTCAATATATACTACAAAAAGCAGTGGTGACACTAGGCAGTCCTTTGGGTCCCTCTCAACAGGAGAAATCAAGGGAATAATGCCTGCTGACCTTAGCACAGGCTTTGGTAGAGTGATAAAGTCTCTGCAAGATTTGTATAAAAGGAACCAGGAATTCCAGTGGACTGAGCACAGAGCATAGGAATGGCCTGGGGACTCGGCCAAGAGCCTTTTCTGCATCTAAACTTAATTACAGGGATGGGGAAGCTGACTGTTGCATCTGACGGATAACATAGAGGGAGAGACATATATTATCTGTGGATGTATGTGCCCAGACAAATCCAGTCTGATCTCTGTGGATAGGGAAGGGTAGGAGTCTGTCCAACCATTTATCGATGTGGGACATAAAGAATTTATAGTCAGCATTGAGCACTGAAATGGGGCAGCAAGAGAGACATAGGAGGAGGTTTTTGTCTGATTTTGGGATCACCAAGAATACTGCATAAGCCCACTACAGTGGGGAGGGGGTACCCATTGTAGAACCTCATTATAGACAACCAGGAGGGGAGGTATGGAGAGATCCTTGGTGAGTTTGTGAAACTCTGCACCATAGCTAACCAGGCTAGGTGCTTTCATAGTTACAGAAAGGTGGATCATCTGGTCCAGATGCTTGCAGTGAGAGGACGTAATAGCTGTTGTTCTTGTTCCAAGAGGAGTCTGGGCAGTTTCAGGTGTTGCAGAAAGGAGTCAGTTTGCTCCTGCTGCATAATTTATTTCAGGATTGTAGAGGGATTCATAGTAAGCCTGAAGGGCCTTTGCAGTATTGTGGTACTAGGATTGATGGATACCTGTAGTAGGCTGTATAATGGCAGGGATAGTGGCTATGTGGTGCTGTTTCCTGAACTGATATGCCAGCAGCCTTGTGGATCTGGTCCCCATCCCATAGAAACATTGCTGAAGAAAGGTCAGCGCTATCTGTTTGCTCCAAACAAAGCTTGCCTAAGTCCACCTTAACCTTGGAGATCTGCATCTTGATGCAGCCGACACACTGTGATCTCGACCCAGGTCCAACCTGACTTTTGGTCAGATGTTTGGACCTGTGGTTGCTGAGATCATCTGGAGATCCTTGAGGAATGTGGTCTTTCCATCGGCTTTAAAACAGGCCTTGGTTAGACCCCTGTTAAAGAAATCCTCATTGGATCCGGACTACCTCAGCAATTACAGACAAGTCTCTAACCTCCCATTTTTAGGGAAGGTTATAGAAAAGGTGGTGGCCATCCAGCTTGAGTGACACTTTGCCTCCTCCTCCACCTATGAGGTTTTTTAGTCTGGGTTAAGGCCGGGCAAAGCATGGTGACCACTTTGGTGAAGGTGCTGAATGACCTCCTGATTGCGAAAGACAGGAGAGAATGTACCATCATGATCCTCCTATATCTCACAGGGGCATTTGATATTGTGGACCATGAGGTGCTGCTTGACTGGCTGTGGTTTTGGTGTAGCCTGTCTGGTACAGTCATCCAGTGGTTCAGGTCATACCTGACAGGCAGGGTGCAGAGGGTGGTGATGGGACTTGCCTCATCTAACCTGAAGCCCTCTGACCTGTGGAGTTTCACAGGGGTCGGTTTTGTCACCCTTGTCGTTCACTTTATACATGCTGCTGTTGGGGGACATCATCATTTGCTATGGGCTGGGACTTCATTGCTATGCTGATGATACCCAGCTATACCTGTCCTGTGCACCGGGTAGCTAGATGGTGGATTCTGTGTTTAACAGCTGCCTGGCTGAAATCCAGGCTTGGATGTCTCATAACTGGTTAAAGCTCAACCCAGACAAGACTGAGGTGCTACTGGTGGATCTGGGTCATCGTGATGGGGATGGGACATGGTGGGACACCCCCATCTTGTTCTGGAGAGGTACCTCTGGCCTCATCGAGGCAGGTAAAGTATCTGGGTGTAATCCTCGACAATGGCCTGAAATTTGGTGCTCAGGTGTCGGTCATCATTAAGAGTGGATTTTATCATCTGAGGAATATTGCCCAGATCCGACACCTTCTACCACCTGAGGACCTGACCTCACTAGTACATGCTTTTGTCACATCTAGACTGGACTACTGCAATGCTCTTTACCTGGGGCGTTCTGGAGGTAACCTCCAATGGCTGCAGCTGGTGCAGAATGCAGTGGCTCGACTATTGTAGGGCGTGCAAAGGTTTGATCATATTACGCCTATCCTCCGCGAACTGTACTGGCTGCCAGTCAGATGGAGGATTATCTTCAAGGTTGGCATACTGACCTATAAGGCCCTACATGGTTGGGGACCAGTCTACCTGCAAGATCTCATCGTGCTCTACTGCCCGTCCCGGACTCTCTGTTCGGATGAGGGTTACCTCCTTAGTGTTCCCATGGTGAAGCTGCGGAACTCTGGTGATCAAGCCTTTTCAGTGGCCATGACCACCCTTTGGCACTCTCCTTTCCAACAACTTCAGGAGTCACCCTTGATGGAATCCTTTAAAAAGGGACAGAAAACTTTGTTATTTCAGCAGGTATTCAGTGGTTTTTAACTACTAAGTTATATGATAACTGATTTTGTTTGTATTTTGCTGTTTACTTTGTATTAGATCTATGTATTGTTAATGTTTTATTGTGTTTTTAAATTGTATTGTAACATACTCTGAGTCCCTGGAGAGGGGCGCTGTATAAATAAAATTATCTATCTATCTAGCTGTCTATCTATCTATCTAGTTATCTAGCTATGCACCTGTTGGAGGAAATGCAGGGTGTTCCCAAGAGGCTGTCACCACTCTTGGCATTGTTTTTTTAGACTGGGAGAACTGTATGAGGTGATTCCCTCAGTATCATTTTAGCTGTGTCCCACCGGATTCAGTGAGAAGTATCATTAGCGGGATTGTCTTGGAGTATCTTCCCTAGCTTCTCCTTCACATAGGTGTGGAACGGTGGTGATTTCAAAAGATAGGTATTCAGGTACCAGTGGGTTGACCATTTGTCTAGACCAGAGTCCAAGCAGGTACTAACTACAGTATAGTATCAGAGAAAAAATGCCTCCAAGAATGCAACGGGTCACCCTTGGGGCATATTCCACCTGTTTGAAGCAGCAATCAAGCCTGGAGTATGTGAAGTGTACCCGGGAGAAGTGTGCATAGCTACACTGCCTGGAATTCAGAGAGCACCAGGTGTCAACCCAGCTAATCTCCTGCATCACTTAAGATATTTGTGTGGGGAAGGTTGTTCGGGAGGGGTCAGATTGGACAAGTCCAGACTCGGTTTCCAGGTCATATTAAAGTCTCCTACAAGGAGGAGAATCCCCTTGGTGAAGGAAATTATCTGTTCCAATAAGTATTTGGCAGCAGGGATGTTAGTCCCTACTGGCAGGTATAGGTTTGCCAGGGTGACTTTCTGTCCATGCATGGTGCCATGCACCATGACCAGGTGGCCCTACAGGTCTTGTCAGACTTGTTGCTCCTTGAATCATGTGTGCCAGGGAATGAGAATGACTGCTCCATGATGATATCTCCTTCAAAGGATGAGGAATATTCCATGGCAAGGCAAAGCCAAGCTTAGGGAGTTTGGCATGCTTGGATAGGGTCAGATGTGATTCCTGGAGATAAACAGTTTTTTAAGGTGGGAGATAGTTTTTACCCAATTGATTGAGTTAGCAAGTCTGTTCACATTCCATGAGGATAAGTGAATTTGTGGGGTACTCATTTTGCTTCTGCTAGGGAATCACTAATGTAAGACTGGACTCGCCCCCCCCCGACCAACTGCACCCCCACATCCACTGCCACCACTTCATATACAGAAAATTAACATCAGGAAGACAATTTAATTTCAGGGTACTCCCGTAAACTGAGAGCAGTCTGTAACAGAGAGAAAACTTTCCATCCCTAGAATGTAATAAATAGAGATACTCTGTAACAGTAACTACGGCCTGTGGCTGAACTTGGCCCACTGGAAGGGAACCTGTTGGTGTGTCATGAACAGGATCAGTCCAACAGAGACCTAATTGTACTAGGAGCTATGTTTGGGGCTTGGCCCTTTTGCAGGATTACCCTGCTTGGAGGATGTACCTCTCAAGGAAGGGCCTCCAGCCTTTACGGCTTAAGGGAAGCAGGAATACTGGTTGATGGCATGTCCTCTGAAGGGGACCACTATGTATACATAGAATAAGAGCATATCTGGGTTATCCCCATCAATATGGGAAATAGCCCTCCAGACTGCATTCTGAGGAAAGGATAATCATTGGGCTGCCATTCAACCCAAGATGGGTATGTGAAGTGGGTTACCACCTCCCAGCCATTAGTAAATAAGATACAAGGAAGGATCATAGTATCTTTAGTGGGGTGCGGGGCTTCGCTCCGACAGCGGCCGGTCGGTGGCACCTTGGCGAACCAGGGAACCACGAGGCCAGGAGGAACAGCGAGGAGCACTGGGAAAGGGTAAATTTTGCCCACCGCCTTTCCCCTCTTGTGTGTTACTTTATAGGCATCTTCCGCCGAAATCTCTTCCCCGCCTCAGCATTTTTCTAAACCAACAGAGACACACCAGCTTGCTGACCCAACCAATCAGCAACCTCACTACTCCCCGACAGCCAACTACCAATATCTTTTTCAGAATGGGGAGTTTACTTCTGATACTCCTTTCACTATCAGCCATAGGGTTTCACAAAGAAGATGTCCCTGTCATACAAATTAGGGTGATCCATCCGCCCAGTCTCTCTGAACTATCCCCTTTGGCTGACACTCAAACCCTCACATATGCTCTACCATTGCTGCATCGACTTCAGTAGTATAATCACCATAAAGAGACACATACCACCACACCTGGCTCAGTCATGGCTCCACTGCTGGATGTAAGATCCCCCTAAGCCTAGGCCAAACTGCTACTTGGTGTCTCGACACATTTCCTTAAACCCACAGGGAGCACCCCAAAAAAAGAGTGGCAACAGAATAAAAGAAGGAGGACCAAAGACAGCCCCCTCTCCCTATCACTGGCAGCCTTCATGAAACTACTGCTCTTTCTATTGCTCTGTACTGGTAATGTGGAAATCAACCCTGGACCTCTTGAATGTATCACCTCTCCATCAGATCTAACCTCAATTAAAGGCCCCAGTTTCCTTCATATTAATGTATGCAGTCTGTTGAAAAAATTCACATTGATACAAGCCTGGGTTGCCCATACCTTGCCAGACTTTCTTGTGGTAACTGAGACATGGCTCAAACCAACCACAGCGGACAGGGATGTTAACCTACCTAACTATCAGCTATTCAGAGCTGATCGCCAAACAAAGGGAGGTGGAGTAGCCATATATACAAAATCTGGTATAACTGTATCCTGTACTGCTGCATCATCGATGCCCAAGGAGTTTGAATGCCTATCCCTAAAAGTCTCTCTCCCCAATACAGCAGCTTTTCAACTAATTGGATGCTACAGACCCCCCCTCTGCTGAACACAAGCTCTTATCCCACCTGGGGAACCTGGTCAAGCCCAGCACTGAAGAAGTCATTATACTAGGTGACCTGAATTTCAACTGGCTCACCCAGGCAGCTACACCTCTGGTATTGTTCTGTGACACCTATGGGCTCACACAGTTAATTAATGAACCAACAAGAATTAATGCAAGGAATAGCAGTAACAGTACACTGCTTGATATCATGCTAGTGAGTAAACTGCATCTATTCACACACGCTGGACTGCTCCTCTGCGATATAAGTGATCACTGCCCCATCGCAGGGGTAAGATCCACCAGCATAACAACAAATCCTGCAAAATTCCTCATGAGGAGATCTAAGAAAAACATCAATATTGAAGGATATTTGCATGATCTAGCTTACTCTCCACACTGGCAAAAGTTTTATCTTGCACATTCTGTAGAAAAAGCTCAGCAGGTGCTAAATAGCATTATAATAAATGCCCTTAACACCCATGCCCCAATATCTAGTATCCGAATACAAAACAAATCCTGTCGTTGGTTTTCAGCTGACCTCAAAGCTACACTGCTGGAGAGAGATAAACTCTGGAAAGTGGCAAGAAAAACTAAGAATGCAAATGACTGGATGATTTTTAGGAAAGCCAGGAATAGATGCACCAAGAAAGTTAGGGATGCAAAGGCTGCCTTCTACCTGGCCGACGACTCCTCCTACCATAATCCTGCTAGGTTTTGGGGCACCATCAAGGGTATGGTGGGGCAGGGCAGCTAACAACCCCTTCCAACTCAACTACACAACAGTTATGGCCTATCACTGGCAAGATGGAAATCCTGGGCGATTCAATAACCACTTCACAACGGCTGGCCTTGCCTTTGACACCTCTCCAGCTAACCTGCTGAGGGAACAATTAAGCTCCCACTACACTGGTGATCAAAGAGTTGACTCTTCCTTTAGCTTCAAACCTATACTGTTGAAACAAGTTGAGGATCTATTATGGCATGTGGATACCAAAAAAAGTGCAAGAGCAGACTCTCTGGACCCCTTCTTTCTAAAGATTGCATGCCATGTACCTGAAGTCCCCCTAACACACCTCTTTAACCTTTCCCTAAACTCTGGCTCTATTCCCACACTGTGGAAGACAGCCCAAGTGGTCCCCCTTCTAAAATCAGGGGACCCTATGGATCTTAATAATTACAGGCCCATTTCCATTCTACCTGTGCTATACAAGATGCTGGAGAAATTAGTGAGTAATCAGCTAAGAGAATATCTTGACAATGCTAACCTATTAAATCCAGCTCAATCTGGATTCAGGGCCAAACATAGCACTATCACTCCATTAGCCAAGGCCACTGAAATGACTGGCAAACCGAATTGGATAAAAAGAATAATGTCTGTGCAGTATTCCTGGACCTGAGCAAAGCATTCGATACTGTGGACCATGAGCTGCTACTCTCATCCCTACACTCCCTTGGCCTAGATCCACCCTCCCTTAAGTGGTTCAGATGCTACCTCACTGGTAGGTCACAGCAGGTAAAAGCTGAAGGTGACCTATCCCCATTAAGACCACTGTCAAGAGGAGTCCCCCAAGGTTCTATTCTGGGTCCTATCCTTTTTGCCATTTATATAAATAACATTGATTCAACCCTTACCAATTCCTCGGTACACCTCTTTGCTGATGACACTGTTCTGTATATCAGCAGCCCTTAATATCTCAGTTGCTTTCAATGAAATCCTGCAAACAGAATTCTCCTTGTTACAACATCAGCTACTTGAGAAAAAGCTTCTGTTAAATGCAAAGAAAACTAAAGCAATGATGTTCACAAATCAAAACTCCACCAGCACATCCTCTTCAATCACTCTCCCCCAGCTATGCACTATACTTGGAGAAAATCTGGAGTATGTTGAAAACTTCAAATACCTAGGTGTGTGGATTGACAGCAGACTCGACTTCACTCATCATCTAGAAGAACTGTTAAAAAAGCTTCGCCAAAGGCTTGGCCTTCTCTATAGATTAAAACCCTTCCTTAACAGAGACTCAAAGATGAGGTTAGTCCAGACCATTTTTCTGTCAGTTGTTGACTATGCAGACTTCCTTTATAGTCACTGCCCCATCTCCTACCTTCACAAGCTGGATACCTTATACCATAGAGCAATAAGGTTCATTACAGATCTTCCATATAATACCCACCATTGCTCTCTTTATAATGCAGTTGGATGGGTTTCCTTTCATATCAGGAGGAGCAGAAATGCAGCACAATGGATTTACAGAGCTTTATCAAAAAAACTTCCAAACTATATCCTGGACTGCTTCACCCAGACCACTCCTAGCTCTTATGCCCTAAGAAGCAACAATATCATCCTGCTCAAATTGCCCAAATTCAACACCAGGCTGGGAGGGCAGCAATCAGCTATTCTCTAGCTATAGCATGGAACACCCTACAAAAATCCTAAAACTGTCCATTATCATTCCATTTGCATCCTTTAAACAGCACTGTACAACCTACTTTACAGAGAAATGCAGCTGCTACCGCTAGAGCTAGAATAGTCATCTTACAAATCTGACTTCCAAATCATATTGGCATATTCCTTCCAGACAGACACCCCCCATCTTATGGCACCCAATAATACCGTCACCATCCTAGTATTTATTATGTTGTGTGTCTGCCATGGCCCCCATTGGGATATGTATGTACTGTACATACTGTAAATATTAGCTTAACCTTTCTGTAACCGAGTTTTATCATGTGAATTTATTGTACATCATTGTGTTATAAACGTTATTTTCCTCTGTATGTATATCTGTCTTATAAAGTGTATGATGTATCTGTTGTGTATCAACTATTGAACCTTGACCTTATCAGATCCATCTTGTAAATGAGCCTTGCTCAATGATGTTCGCCTGAATAAATAAAGATTTGATGATGATGATGATGATTTGCATGATATGAAATCTGTACATTCTTAAAGTCCAGCATACACCATGAGGCTCTATTGCTGGGCTTGAGTCCACAAATAGTCCAGAAGTGGTGCCTAGATCAGCCTAGGTAACAGTCATTTGATTGAGACATCCTCACTCAATAAGTAATGGCAGTTATTTTGCTACAATGCCACTGAACAGCATGTGACCATACCCTCACCATTGTTGAAGCATGGTGCTCTAAGGGAAAAAAAATAGTCTTCAGAATGCTTCTAGATATGATAACAGTAGATGCCCAGGTATGACCAGATACTCCACCCCCCCAATATGTCCCCCTCTCTGGGCACACTGGGCTTCTCCCAAAACACAATATTATATATGCATCTGCCCTGCTGTGCTATGCCTGTACTGTGCTGCGCAGTGGTCGCCAGCAACCCCCTCCCCACAAAAGAGGCCAGCCCAGCCGTGTGACCCAAGGCAGCAGTGGCCCCAGCAGGATGTAAAAGAGCACTATTTGGGTGATCATGGCCTCATGTTACCTCTTGGGTTGTTTGGGTGTTTTAATGACTGTTAGTGCATGTGCAGCTGTGGAAGGCACCCTGCACATAGGCCCAAGTATGCAGTGTTCTTGGAAGATAGGAGGGGCAGCCCTGCAGGACCAAGTGGAAGCTGTGCAAAGACTGGCACCTCCAGAATCACTATTGCCTCACCGGAGGGACCTGTTCAGATCATGAACCTCTTAAGCAGGGCCCCTACTTTTCTGTGGCACAGTGGGACCAAGTTCTGCGGCAAGACTGCCATTTGCCGCAGAACTTCTGCAGCGGTGGCTTGTAATTTCTGTGGAAGTTCTGCGGCACTAACAAACTACCACATCACAGTGTCAGCTTGTCATCCTGACTTCACTTTCATAGCAATGATTATAGCAATCAGGATGGTGGAAAGCACAGTAACACTAGTTCAAAAAATAACAGACTTATAAAAATAATTTTATGCCTAAAAAGGCAAAATAAATGTCTCTCCCATAAGGTCCTAGCCTGTTGGATAAATGACATATGCAGAGGGGATCTTATGTGATAAATAAGGTATTTCTATATGCATGCTATCTATCCCACTAATGAGGTTTCCATGGTCTATCACTTATACATTTGTATGTGCTTTCTACACCACTTATGAGGTTCCCACTGTGTATCACTTATATATAGTATTTACATGCAATCTGTAACATACATACAAATGTGTGTGTGTGTGATGAGAGAGACAGAGATAATGTGTGTGTGTGTATATATATATATATATATATATATTTTTTTAATTTCCATGAACTTGCACCCTCATTCATAAAGGTCCCATTGGAAATGGAACAGAGGAGTTATTGCAAAACTAATTGTTCATGTCAACCTGCTTACCCTGACACACTGCATAACACCATCAGACCATGACATGCATGTGAACCGATTGTGAGACAGAGCTCTCCAGCCATCACAATGTATCCACCATGTGAAAGAACACTGCACCATACCTTCCCAGGCTGTGAACAGTGATGTGTTCCACCAGTCCTTGTGCTGCCCAGCCAGCTCCCAGAGCTAATCTCTGAACCTGAGTTGCCAGCACGGAAACACAGCATGCTACCCTCTGGCCCAACAGCTGTCCCTGCACACAACATTTCTCCATAACTTTTAGGTGATTCTATCAACCAATGATAATATGTAATCAATAACCCTGGCAAAAATGCTTACAGTGCAATTATTTATTTAACAGGTATGTTCTTTCAACAGGTCTAGAGATTATTATATTCCACTTTTCTGGGCATAATTACTTTATTTTTCTTAAAAATGACAGTTAAATTCATTTTACCAGTTATTCATTTCAGATGGCCTCTCCATACCTTAAAGGCACAAATAGGTTTGTACGACGTGAGGTATCGACTTACTGTAACAAGTCTGTGCTATCGACTAGGTTTTGTTTAAGTTGGCCCTAGCATAATAATTTAAGACTGAAAATTGTATTAGACCATAGTGCAGGTTGAGCAACTATCACCATGCATGATGTGCTGTGCCACCATCTCTGGCAGTGGTAGCTGTGGTAGATAAGTGACTGTTCATTTCTGTTGCAGAATGCAGCCATTTCGTTAGCTAATGTATGATGTTATAGCAATGATAACATCACATTCTGAGCATATAGGGGGGTTTTGGATATCAAAAGAGGGGAAGGGAACCAGATTCTATGGATAAACAGAAATTATAATAAAAAATCACCAAGAAGAGTGAATTCTGCGGCACCGCAGAAGTTCTGTGGTAGATTGCAATTTCTGCGCAAAATTCTGCGGCTGCAGAATTCTAGGGGCCTTGCTCTTAAGAGAACACAGTCACCTGCACACAACTCTCTCAGCAAAGGACCCAGCCACCCAAGGTCAACAGACTGTGGTAACCCCCATCCGGTGGTGGGGGAGGAAGCAATGGGAGCACAGGGGAGGTCAGCCCAGCAACAGGAGCATCATTAAAAGTTACTGTATTGCAGGCACGTTAACTAAGACCAGGAGGGTTGGGAAACCTGGGTGCAGGGGAACACAACATCTAATAGGGGAACTGGCCACCCTTTAGACATACCTGGCTATTATTGACATCTCAGGTCGCAGCTGAGTGGAGTGCTGGCAGGGGTCCTTTTCCCTCGAGGTGTTCTTCAGATGGGTGATGATTTCCTAGATCGCACTGATGGCTTGCTGGCAGTGTTGGGCCCTTGAGGTGCCTCTTCCAGCTTTGGTCCATGCTTTTTTTGCAAGTTTTGATGCTAGGGTATGCTGCAAAGATTGGGCCCTATGCACGATGCCAACACGTTGCAGAAGCTGGGCATGTTGGCATTGATACCCATGATTGCCACAGAGCGGGGTCCCACAGACCCCGCGAGGCATTCATGAACCAGGTGCAACACAGTTACGTACCTGATCACCCAGCCATGTGGACAGCAGTGCACTGAGGGTGGACGGGGGTATGCAGGGGGTGCACTGTCACTACGCGACAGTCACAGAGGTGTGTAGAGCTGGTCACAGGGGGGCGTAGTGTGGAGCAGGTTACATCAGCTGGTACCCTGCTATAACCCACTGCATGCCCCTGCAGAGTGCACCCTCCAGGCATGGTAGGATCGGGAAGCAACCTGCCATGCTGCCCCAGCCCACAAGGCAGACAGGGAGGGCTGGGGTAGCTGATTGGGCAAGTGCCTGCACCTGGGACATCCGTGACTTGAAGTTGTGGGTCTGCACCCCTGTAGGGTGCCAGCCAAACCTGACACACAGGGCAACACCCCCCATCATGCACAGCTGCCCTGGCCCTGTAATGGCACAGCACCCACAACTGCCACCATCATGTGACAACTCCGGTCTCCATATTGTGTAGCGGGCCCTTCCCTCTCACATCCATGGAGGTGCCCTGGTCACCATCCCTGACCTGGTAACCCTGCAAGAGCCCTGGATGTGAGGGAGAGAGACAGAGACATCCCACCCCAGCAAGATCCCTGGTGGCCAGTGGTCCCCCCACCCACCTGCGGCACCGACAACCCCCCAATCCAAACAGGCAGGCAAAATCACAGCTCAGGACAGCCAGTAGCACAACCCTCCTCACACTCCATGGCCACCTGCCTTGAGTTGAGTTGACCTGAGTTGGATGGCCGGCAGCCAAGATGATGTGAGGAGGGATGTGCCGCTTGCTGTCCCGAGCCACAGCACCAACTGTCAGGTATGGGGATGGGCTGTCAGTGCTGTGGGTGGATGTGGGGGTCCACTGACCACCAATGCTGCTGGCGGGGCACTGAGTTGGGGATCTGGGTTGTGGGTCCTGGGGCACCGTTGTGTGTGCGGGGGGCATCATGTCAGACACCAGGACTGGGATGCCATGGGTTGGGACGGAGAGGTGATGCTTGGCACTCAGAGACAGGGATGCCTGGGGTTGGGGGGAACAGGGCTGCATTGTGTTGGGGTGGGGTGGGGTGACTACAGACATTTGGGTAAGGTGGACGTGTGCTGGGGGACGACTCGGCTGTGTGATGGAGGTCATGATACCAGTGGTGCTCGGACTGGGGGGCTGTGACTGACAGGGCTTGGGTGTATGGGTCCAGGTGCTTACTGGTGCTAGTTATGCACCCAGACCCCTGTCCTGCAGTGCAGGTGATCCACTGTGGACCCATGCCAGGCATCCGACTGGATGTCCGTCTGGGTCCGCGACCCCACCCAAGGCCACTCTGCATGGTCCTGCATGCTGGGGGGCAGAGCTGTGGACAGGTTGCAGCCACTAGTGAGTAATGGCTGGTGCGCACCTGTCTGCAAGTGCAGACCTACACAGGCGGGATACGTACCTCTGGTGCATATTTCCCACCCATTAGTGCATAGGGCCCATTGTGTGTGTTGCAGCTCTATTTTGATGACATGTTTCACTGGTCTTGCTATAGCGGTCTTTGCATTTTCGAAGGCCAGTGGTCCACTACCCAGAAAGATGGTCATACAAACAGTATATGGGATTCAGAAACAGATCACTTGTTGGTCCAAAGCTCTCATGATCAGGATATATTTACGGCAGTTGGCCATCCAGTTGCAGAGTAATCATTATCATGGTAGACCTGTGTTTTTTGGTATTTTACTTTTTTTTACTGTCAGGCCTGAGGAAAACCCTTTCCTTTTCAGGAAAGTGAAGGAAGTGCATAACTACTGAGTGGGGCCAAGCCTCAGGACCAGGCTTCAGTCTCAGAGCTTGGTGAGTCCACTCAAGTTCTAGTGTGAGATCAATGTGCAATTGGATGGATGCTTTCCACACTGCAGGCAAAAAGACATCATGTCTGCTCCTTCAGTGCCCTCTGGTACATTACAGATGCATAAGTTGTTTGATCGTGCTCTGCACTCCACATCCTCTGCCCTGTCCTAGAGTGCTCACTGTTTCATGAAGTTGCAGGATGGCCCACTCTATAGCATCAATGCTGCCATATCAGTTCTCAGGGCAGCAGAAGTGGACTTCATTTCTCTTTGGAAGCTGCAAATTTCCGACAGCATAAGGTCCATCTGTCCTTTGTAGTGTGTGGCTGGTTGGGGCTGCAGCCTTCTTGATGGTGTGTCTGGTGATGCATGGTAGCTGGAAGCTCTCACTGTCTGAGCCTCCACAGCTGTATCTGTCACCAATGAAGGACTCCACTGGTGATGGAGCCCCACTGGATCCCCGCATGGTGGCAGGTGGAGGTGGCAGAAAAGGTAAAGAAAAAAAGGGATGCATTCAGAAGGTATAAGACCCAGAGAAAGTAAGATAGGGAAGTGTACCTGGAGAAACAGAAGGAGGCAGGCAAAGCAGTAAAGAGTGCAAAGGCACAAACTGAGGAAAGAATAGCCTTGGCAGTATCAACAGGGACAAGACATCTTTCAGATCTGTTGTCGAGAAGAGGAAGGGATTGCACAGTTAAAAGGGTGGGTGTACAGAGGAGGAACAAAAAGAAGCAAACATCTTAAATAAATACTTCTCTTTAGTATTCACTGTAGAAGAAGGAGAGGGAGCATGAATAGGAACCAGGAACTATGCGGGTAGGGAAGTGGACACAAGTCCCTTTTCTAAGAGGAGAATCAGGAAAGCTCTCAATAATCTGAGAGATGACAAAGCCATGGAGCCAACGGGATGAATCCGAGAGTACTAAAGGAACTCAGGGAGGTACTGGATGCACTCCTACCAGACTTGCTTAACAGTTTACTGGAGACTGGCATGGTCCCAGAGCAAGGAGGAGGAGGAGGAGGAGGGCAATTATAGGCCTGTCAGCCTGACTTTGGTAGTGGGGAAATTGATGGAAACACTGCCATAGGAAAGGATTGTGGAATACCTGGAATCCAGTGAACAGCAGGACCTGAGATGGCATGGTTTCAGAGAGTGAGGGTCATGCAAAACAAATCTAATATATATTTTTTGACTCGGTTACTGAGGTGTTACATCAGTGAGGGGTGGTGGATGTGGCCTACCTGGACTTCAGCAAGGCCGTCAACACCATTCCACATAGGAGACTGGTAAACAAGTTGAGTAGCATGGGGGTGTGCAATAAGGGTAAGAAACTGGTTAGGGGATAGGAGGCAGAGGGTGGTCACAAATGGTGTCCACTCCAAGGAATGGAGAGTGACCAGCAGGGTGCCTTGGGTTTGTGCTGGGGCTGGTCCTCTTTTATATTTTCATTAGCAACATAGCGGAGGAACTGGAAGGGAAACGTTACCTCTTTGCAGATGACACCAAGATCTGCAACAGAGTGGACACCCTGGAGGGGGTGCAATGGATGGCTAGAGATTTAAAATGGCTGTAGGAGTGGTCAGGAGTTTGGCAGTTAAGGTTTAATGCAAAAAAGTGCAAAATAATGCACTTGGGTCACAGTAACCTGGGATGGAGTAAAAAAATGGGGGGAAAGATACTTGAAATAACCAAGCAGGAAAGGGACATGGGGATAATCATATTGGATGACCTGAAGGTTGCTAGATGGGTGTATAGGCAGGGGTATCACCAGTAGAAAGAAATAAGTGGTGTTGCCCCTATATAGGTAAGTGGTGAGACCCCACCTGGAGAACTGTGTCCAGTTTTGGAGACCACATCTCAGGAAAGACATTGACAGAGTGGAGGCAGTCCAGAGGAGAGCTACCAAGATAGTACAGGGTCTGTATCAAAAGCCCTATAAGTAGAGGCTAAGGGAACTCAATATGTACACCCTGGAGAAGAGGAGGGAAAGGGTGGATATGACAGAGACCTTCAAATACCTCATGGGGGTGAATAAGGTACAGGTGGGGGGGTATTTTTTGAGGAAGGGGTGCTCTAGAACAAGGGGTCATGATATAAAGCTGGAGTGGGGTAGGTTCAAGAGAGATGTGAGGAAATACTTCTTCACAGAAAGGGTGGTGGAATCCTGGAACACTCTCCCAGTCGAGGTGGAGGGGGTGAAAACAGTGGTAGGATTCAAAAAGTCTAGTATAGGCACAAGGGAATGATAAGGGAAAGGAAGAGGGTAGAAGAGACAGTGCCGCAGACCAAGGAGAGTCTGCAGCAAAAGCAATCACAATGGAAATGGACAGACTGGATAGGACAAGCAGCCCTCATCTGCCATCAGTTTCTATGTTTCTATGATTTCCATGTACCCCTCTGCAGGCGCTGTAGTGATCAAAGTTTATTATGTTCAGCGTTTTTAGAAGTTTTACCACTGGTCCCTTTCAGAGCATTCCTGGAGAGCTGCTCACCAGGTCATGATGTCACAGGAAGTCATATTAGGAAAGGGAAGGAGAAATTGTTTAACCAGGTAAGGCGCACTAAGCCAGAGCTTGTTTCCAGGTGTGGCCTGGGAGCACAAGGAAGTTAAGTGACTTGCTCAGGGTCACACAGTGTGCAAGTGGGTGCTGTTGGGCCTCAAACCCAGGTCTCCAGGTTTGCAGCTCAGTGCCTTTAACCACTGCGCTATACCGTCTCCTAGGCATATTACCAGATTCTATGTGGAAATAATGTGTTCTAAGTGAACATAGCATGCTGGGTGGGTGTAAAGAACCAGACCATTAGCATTAGCTCTCAAATGATACCAATAAAACAACAAGATAGTCTCTTACCTTGCACCAAACCAGATTGCAGTCTCTATGCAGGTACATTTTTCTTATATTTTCATATAAAAAAGACAGAAAAGTCCTTATGCTCTTTTACGTCTCAGAGAAGCCCATAGGAGGACTGAGAAGAAATGGATATTTGCTCCACAGAGCACGCACCAGCTGGTGTTTTGGTGGAGCATTTCACACCTTCATTATAACTCTTCCCAGTCAGTCTTCCGGTTCCAGTATGCCTCCGTGAAGCAGCAGATTTGAGGAGCTCCTTCCTAGAAATAAAAAAAACTACAGCATTTTGGCATAAAACCGCGTGAAATAGCAAATAACCCTCATCCAGGGTTTCGAATTAAACCACCCTTCTTAAAAAATGGCAAAAATGTTGTGTAATCGCTACCACCCGATTGCAGACAACCCAGACTTATTCGAGGCGCAGCCTGACGATGAGGGGGCCTGCTCAAAGAATCCCCTCTCCTCAGACAAGAAAACACAAAAGTCTTAGCCTAATGCCAAGATCTCTGAGGCAAACGCCAAAACTATCCTGCGGGCCATCGAAGACTTCAGGGGCGAAGTGAGGAACTCTTTAAAAACCCTCAGGCAAGACTTAAATTACCTCGAGTCGAGGATCTCCAAGGCAGACCAGCAGATTACCATCAACACCACATGGCTAGATGACATAGAAGAGACTCTTACAGCGGTCCTTAAAGAGCAAATCGCCGTTGCGGCAAGACAAGAAGATGTTGAAAATAGGAGTAGGAGGTGTAATATATGTATTTTCGGCTTTCTGGAGGGAGAGGAGGGCACAGATCTGCGGGCCTTCACGGACTACCTGCTCAGAACAGCGTTGTCCCTGATCCAGAGTTCCAAATCGACGTTGAGAGGGCGCATCATGCCCTAGGCCCCAAGCCCACACGTCCGGATTTCAGACTGTGCTCTTTTCTGGTACATTTTCTTAGTTACCAGACAAAACAGCCTCTCCTTGCTAAAGCCTGGCAAAAACAAAAGATAATGTGGGGCCAGTCTCGCCTATTATTTGATAATGATTAAGCCCCCCCGACCCAGCGCCTCCATAGAGAGTATGCCCCACTCTTTCCGATACTCTGAGCAAAGCAAATCTGTTTCAAGATCCCTTACCCTGTAAAATTGGTGGTCCACCTTCTTTCTGACACCCAAATCTATGCAACAGCGAAAGAAGCAGCCACCAATCTTCAAGCAAGAGGTATAATTCTGGAAAAAGTCTGTGAACTGATTAAGCAGCATCAGAGGCCAATCCAGACTCAACAAAAGGATCAGGACTTGCAATCTCCTCTAGAGATCCCTGAACTTCTTCTGAAGCTCCAGCATTATCGTAATGCCCAGAATCCAGTTTAACTATAAGACTTGCAAACGGTTTGGTTCAGTTCCTGTTTGATTGATCTGTGAGTGCCCTCCTGGGGCTGGGGGGGGATTAGGGTAATCGGGGGGTTGGGGATCGCAATCAACTGTGGGCTTTAAGACGGGATACTGGGCTGATGCGGAGGGTTCCCTTCTGGGTTGCTTTCGGCCCTGTTGCCCCCGTTTACTATATCCCTGGGTTCCTGTACACTTTCCTGGCCACCCTTTCTCCCGCCAATTAGTCGCTGATTCGTAGGAGGATCACTAGGCCCTCGTTACTACCCCCAGCTATTTCAACCCTGTCTCGGTGCTGCAAATGCCCCTTCTGGCATGGTTGCTGAGGATTCCTTTTGGGGAGCGGGCTGGACAATGTGGATGATCGGGGTATGCACCTTAGTCTCCCTCTGTGTGTACTGTGGTGGAGCGTTTGTCCCTTCCTTAGTTTTGGCAGTTTTGCAGAGGGAGGCCTCTCATGATATCATCCGTAACGAGAATATGGTCTGGAGAAGCACCGTGCTGCCTATTTTTTAGATTGAGGCCGCAGTATGGGCCCTGATTCAAACAGCAAATCTGCTGATGTGGGAGGATCTCCCATTTGCGTGGGTCCTGTGGGGGCGGGGGGTTGGCTCTGATGGCAAGGGGTTTCACTTCTTGTTGGTCCTCGGTTCCCTCGTGGTGTTGGGCTCCCTTTCTCCCCCCCCATGCTGAGCTGGGTCTGCCACTGACTTCCTTTTACCAGGGTTTTGCCTCCCTCACCTTGTCACTGCCTTTTGACTACCAGTTTCTTTGTGTTGAGAGGCCCCCTGGTTCCTGTTGGTGTTATAATATGTCCCCAGCGGCCCCCCACCCCTGTTAGATGCCTGTGTCCTCTTCCCCCTTCCCCCTCGATTCTTCCCGACTCTAGAGGTTGGAATAACACTTGGCACAAGATTATGGCCTCGAAGGGGTTTGAGGGACAGGTTTTTGCTCACTTTGGGGGCTTACAGGGTCTCAGACCTTGGCTGTCGCCCCCCCAAAACCCGCTCCATCCTCCTTCCTCTTTGGATTATTTGGGATAGATAAGGCTCCCCCTTCCTCCCTGACCCTTCCCCCCTCCCCACCTTTTTTTTTATCCATCTCTCTCCCCCCCCACTATTACTCCCTAGGCCGAGGTGGGTTGGATGGTGCGCACTGGACAGTTATATGCATGTAAAACCCATCCCTTACTAAAGCTTGGCTAAGGCCCGACTGGGTCGTGTCAGATTTCGCTAGTCCAACAGACACAATGATGGGGTGGGTCTCTTGTTGAGGGGCACTTGTTAGATCATTCCTTCCTCCCCCCGGGCTCTCTCTAGAGGTGGGTCTTAACTTTGGGATTGTTCCTTCCCCTTCCCCCCCTTTTTTCTTTTTTTTTTTCTTCTTTTCTCTCTCTCTCTCTCTCTCTCTCTCTCTAGTCAGATGGGGTTGAGATACTGGGAGATATGGAAACTCTCCCCCTCTCACTATACTCGATATGAGCCCTATGTCCTACCAGCTTATCATCTAGAAAACATACAGTATGTTGAAATTGATAATGGCAGTGAGCTTACTCGTCGCCATGTTCCCCCTTTTTCTTGTTTCATCAAAAGGAGAATACCGAACCACTCAAGAAGTGATCTTGATACCACTCCCTTAGGGGCTCTGTTCCTGGACCTGAAGATCTCCTCTTCTGGTCCAGGTTAGGAACCCCTTTTCTCTGCCTGGATCTGCTAAATTCCTTGGGCAAGGAGAATCTTCGAGTTGCTCTAGATGAGCTCCTCCCATTTGGAGGTCAAATTGTATATAGGTTCATCCCTGAGAGTTATACCCATCTTATATAACTCCTTACTTCTATTTGAACTACTGGGGAAAAGTTGTTGCTTATTGTTTATATTGTTCTGTGTATTTTGTTGTGTGGTATGGCACCCAAAGAGATGCCATAATGGGGGGTGGGGGGAAAAGGAAAAATAACTACACGATGGAACAGTCTGGTTTCTGCAAGCATCCTTTATTGGTAAAAATACGTCATAATGCTAAAACTTTGAAGGTGAAGCCTAGGGTCAGCCCAGGAAGGGGGTGGCATGGTCCGGATTTTCCTTCTTTCTTCTCCCTGGAGAGGAAAATGAGAGAAATACAAAATTAATACCTTAATCCTTTAAAAATGGCTATGCTAAACCCTGTTAAGATATTTTCCCATAACATAAACGGAATACATGACCCGATTAAACGTGCTAGGTTGATGCAACACCTATCCAAACAGTCCTCAGACTTAATTTTTCTACAAGAAACTCACCTCTCTGAGGCTGAACACCTTATGCTGAAGTTGGAAGGTAAATACAGAGTGGTAGCTTCTTCCCACCCCAGGGGCAGGAAGAGAGGAGTGGCCATCCTTGTCCCTAGAAACACGCATTTAGAAATCCAACAAATACACATAGATGCTAATGGTTGATATGTAATAATAATATAATAATACAAGGACTCCTTTTTGGCAAACAAGTTACCCTAGCTAGTGTATATTTCCCCCCCAACCACCCTCCCGGTTTATAAATGCTTTATAAACACTCTGCTCTCTCTTATGAAAGGGCAGCTGATTTTAGGTGGTGACCTTAATTTAACTCTATCCCCCCACCTGGACTGCTCAAAACCTCTGAATCATAGAAATAACAAAACCACCAGGCAATTCAAATTGACTATAGATCACCTGGGTCTGACAGATGTTTGGCGTTGGATATTCCCTTCAGATCCAGGATTTACTTATTATTCCCCTAGATTTAAAACCTATTCTAGATTAGATTATTTCCTCACTACTTGTGAACACTTGTCCCTTATCTAGGACACCTCTATAGGTCCCAAACTATTATTGGACCATCACCCACTAATTATATCCATTGACCTGGGTAGGGAGGGAAAGAGGATGCACTGGAGGCTTAACCCGGCTGTTTTGTCAGATCAAGAATTTGTAGACTCCCTTGCATCCAAAATCTCTTGTTTCTTTGCAGAAAATTCTGACCCCTCCATATCTCAAGCTATACTTTGGGACGCAATGAAAGCAACCATCTGTGGTGAGTTGATAGTTAATTCCTCTAGAAAAAATAAGGAAAGAGACCTAGAATATCACAGATTATCCAACCTATTAAGGAACTACCAATTGCTGTACAGGGATGGTGACGAAGAACTCCAGCTCCTGATTAGAAACATGAAAGCAGATCTTCAAAAGCTAATAGACAGTAAAGTCCAACAATCCTTATACTACCTACGCCAATCAGTGCATGAAGGGTGTCCCAGAAGTGTTAAGTATTTGACCCATAGACTAAGGAACAACAAGGCCACGGCCACAGTTCTCTGCCTTTGAAACCCTCTTTCGGGTCATACTCACCATGCACTCGTCCATATCCAGAAAGCTTTTACAGATTACTTTACCAAACTTTACTTCTCCCCAAATACACCAAATCACCTAGAAATAATCCAATTTCTAAATCAGGCCAATCTCCCAACCCTCACTCCCCATCAAATCAGCTCCCTGCAAACTCCAATCTCTTTGAGGGAGATCAAAGAAGTAATCAATAACACTAAATCAGGAAAATGCCCTGGTCCAGACAGTTACACCCCAGAGTGGTATAACAAATTTAAAAAGGACTTAGCCCCTAAACTTCATGCTCTCTTTAATGACATTTCCCAGGGAGGATTACCTCCCTCTTCATGGGATTATGCCACCATAGCGCCAATGTTAAAACCCAACAAAGACATGGTCAATCCTAGATCTTATAGGCCAATCTCTATCTTAAATGTTGACTATAAAATATATATGGCTATACTTTCAACAAGATTAGAAAACATAATTACAAATATAATATATTCTGACCAAACTGGATTTACTAAAAGCAGGAGCACAACTGATAGCATTCGTAGGGTCTTGCTATTACAAGAATTTATACTTACCAGGCAAATCCCAGCGGTACTCATTAGTCTAGATGCAGAAAAAGCATTTTATTGTGTCTCATGGACCTTCTTATGGGAGACTCTTAGGAAGTTTCAATTTCCCTCTCAATTTATAGCCTGCCTAGAAAAAATATACAGCTTCCCCAAGGCATATCTCAGAGGAAACGGCTCCCTCTCACGGCCCTTCTCATTGGACAGAGGGACTAGACAGGGTTGCTCCTTGTCCCCCTACCTTTTTGCCTTGTCTATTGAGCCTCTTGTGGCCTCCCTTCAAAATTCACCTTTGGTGGAAGGCATACCGATCACCCAAAGAGAATATAAAGTTGGGCTATTCGTTGACGTTATAATGCTTACTCTTCTCTCCCCCTCCCAATCAATCCCATCTACCTGGAAAATTCTGGCACAGTTTGAAAAACTAGCAGTTTTAAAACTAAACATAAATAAAACAGAGATTTTATCTTTCAACTACTTCCCCCCCCCCAGTTAAAAAAGGCCTTCCCCTTCAAATGGCGTACAACTAAAATAAAATATCTGGGCATATATCTCCCTTTTGACCCTGGGGTTATTGAACTCTCTAACTATGAGCCTCTTACAGTCCAGGTACAGGCTGACTTAGACAAATGGCCTTCAACATGTACTTCTCTACACCAAAAAATCTTAATAATCCACACCAATATCCTTCCACGGATTTTATATTTGCTCCAAATCAACCCTTATTATCCTTCTAAATTTTATTTCAGATCATGGAACAAAATTATGCAAAACTTTATATGGGGAAAAAAATCACCCTAGAATTAGATTACCTATCCTTCAATTATCCCTAAAGCAAGGTGGATTGAACCTTCCAGACTTCCGCTTATATGCCCAAGCAGCATTTTTAAGGGTTCTCACATTATGGCTCACTGAACCATATAATGCCCCCTGGAAAACTATCGAATGTCA
Source organism: Neoceratodus forsteri (assembly GCA_016271365.2). NCBI lineage: Eukaryota > Metazoa > Chordata > Ceratodontiformes > Ceratodontidae > Neoceratodus > Neoceratodus forsteri. Next base: position 948,470,498 of record CM028135.1, read on the forward strand.
ACTCAGTGATTTGCATGATATAAAGAAGATCTTGTTTTCCTCTGACAATAAATCCCTTAACCCCTCTACTTTAACAAAAATAATGGCCCAGACATATAGACTCTGGAAACACATAAGAAAAGCAGGGCCCATCCAAAAAATATGTGAATACTGTAAACTAATATCCCAAGATGAAAAATTCATCCCCAACTATATGGACCAAGCCTTATCTAGATGGCGAAGATTCGGCTTATCGCACGTATCCCAATTTTTGTCCCCGAAGGGATTATTCCCTTTGACAAACTCCAGTCCTCATTTGGCCTTGGCCCCTCTGATCATTTTAGATACTTCCAGATTCGTAATCACATCCTTCGTAATATAATATTACCTCCCAGAATACCCTCCCCATTTCTGACCTGCTAAAATTGTTTATAGATACAATAGAGGGTAAACTGGAAACCCATCTAATTGGCCTAATACATGCAGAGCTACGTATGGGCCTCCCCACTACCACACTAGCTATTTTAACTTTCTGGAATAAAGACCTGCAATTGCAAGTCTCCCCAGACTCGTGGTCTAGAACATCCTTAGTTGAGTTAAAATCCACTTAATCTCCTTACTAGAGGGAGTTTGCATGGAAATGTCACTCCAGATATTTTAGAGCTCCTTCAGTATTAATGAAATATCTTCCGGACATATATGGGAGGTGTTGGAGGAACTGTGATTGTCGTCAGGCTACCCTCGGACATGACTTCTGGTCCTGCTCCTCTTTAATGCCCTTTTGGCTAACCTTTCAAAAAGAACTAACTACCCTTTTTTCTGAACCAGTGGAGCTTACTACAGAACAATTCCTTTTAGGGGTTTATCCGGACCATGCCCCCGCCCTGGGAAAAATCTCTTCTCCCGATAACCTTTGTGGCTGCAAAGAAGGCAATCACGAGGTGTTGGATGAAGCCTCAGATTCCTACAGTCCAAGGCTGGAGACAAATAATGCATGAAATCTATAAAAATGAGACCTTTAATGTAGAACTGCGGGGGGGGGGGGATCAGTTTCACAAGTACGGAAATGGAATCAGTGGATCCAATATGTAACTTTGCAAAGCTTGGATTTCGCTTTGTGAATTGGATCTGGTAATTAATTAAAAGGGGGATAAAAAGAAATATCACAGTCATGTTTTCCCTCTCTGATTCTGGACCCATTGTTTCACCCACATAATTTAACAAGTGTCATTTTCTGCATGAGATTTAATCAATAAAAGTATTTTATAAAAGCTAACCACTGTATTTTTCCCAGAATGACTGATACGTAACTTGGATCTGTCCATTATGTAACTAGATGTAAAATATCTAATAATAAAAATAAAAATAAAAAAAAAAATAACTCTTCTCAGTCCTGCTGGCTACTCCGAGGTGTTAGAGAGCTTAAGGACACTGTTACCTTTCTGTATGGAAATATAGTGAAAAAGTAACTGTACAATGACCTAAAGTCTGGAGCACTGAGACTGAACTATAACCAGTAATAAGCACTTTACATCTAACCTATGATGCTTAATGCAATACTAGTATATAATTACTGGTGACCCTCTTTAATAACTAGTTTTGCTAGATCAATAAAATGCCATAATAACCCAAAATCGGGTTATTACATCATTCTCGGAACCACTGTCACTTTCCCCCTGTACCCCTGTAGTGACATGAGCCATATTCATAGCACCCCACCTTCCTGACCGTTTGTGCGCAGGCTAAGCTTGGCGGCCATAATTTTCGGTTCCGCAGTTCCCCCGAAGTAATCTTTGCCACTCCTATTCTCCACAAAGTAAGTAATTTACTTTTTTTAACTATCTGGTTGATCGTGTCTTCTCTTCATCCCAAAACAGATCTGGTTGATCCTGCCATTCCTGCGCTTCAGTCAGGGCTTTGCTCTGACCGAGCATGAGCGAAAAAAATCACCCAAGACTGTGTGTGTGTGTGTGTGTGTGTCTGTGTGTGTCTGTGTGTGTGTGTGTGTGTGTGTCTAAGTCAGTGTGTGTCTGTGTGAGTATGTGTATGCTGCAACTCACTCCCTACACCAGTAATTATAAAACATAAAGCATATGTTATGTGTGTGTTGATGGAATTTTTTTACACCCCCTCAGTGTGTGATGGACCTCATAAACATCTTGAGCTTCGCTCTCGAGGTTTATGGGTCATCACACACCTTGGGGGTGTAAAATAAATTCCATAACATACACTTACCTAGCCATTATTCTCTATATAATGCTATAATAAAGTAAGGCAAGGCAATTTTATTTCTTAGGTGCCATTTACCCAAGACTCAGTGTGCCATACATAGCAAACACATTAAATACAATAAACACAAGATAAAAACAACAGACACAGCAAAAAAGGAGAATTTCTCCACAGATAAATTCCAGCTAGCCTCTAATTTAAAAAAAATAATAATTTTTAATAAATTCATTATTTAAGTCGGGCAATAGGCAAGTGTAACCCCTAGGTGGTACTATCCCAAGGGATACTACCCTTGCCTGTGTGACTAGGCACAGGCTGAGGGGCCTGAGCTCTGTGAATGGGTGCCTCCACCAGGAGAAATGGTTTTGGGTAGCGTAACTGCTATGGGTATAGTCCTCCGGGACACTATAACCCCCCACCAACCTTTCTAGTGCCCTAAACAGATAAGCAGATAAACAATCACATATACCATATAGCATCAGTATTGAATCCTCACTCGGTGCACTTACCACCAGGGCTGGATCAGCAGCAAAAGCCCTGGAGACCCCCTGTAAAATTAGTTCTGCAATATAACAGTACAGTAATAATACAGTATCTCCTCCACAAAGGTACACATTAGTCAGGTTAAATGCAGAAAGAACAAAATCTGATTTATCTGGGGGAGTTGTACAGGGGTTTGGCAGTAAATCTAGCAGATGATTATTTAGATCTGATTTATTCAGGCTGAGCATGCATGCACTAAGAGTCCCTCTATTACAGTCGCACACTTTGGTTACCCAGTTGTTGTACAGGCTAACCTGAAGAGCTGCCCAAGGTAGGCCAGCGTTGCAGCTGTTGTTGGGGCCCTTAGGAAAGAAAACAATTAACATGCACTTCAACCCAGAATTTGTATTCCAGAGCTGGATGGCTCAGTTCATTGTAATAAACCCAAACAATTAAATCAGATGACACACAGTGATTGCAGCTTTGTTGCAGGGAGCTACCCTGTTTAGTACTCATGCTACCCAGACTAGGACTGATGAAATGAAGATCTCTGGATGTTTTTCTGGCTTGCCAGGAGAAGCAGGGCCCCCCCAACACATCACGGTGGTCGATGCCTGTTGGATGGTGTTGAGCAGGGAGCCGAACACCTGAGCAGGTCTTTCATCAGACAAGTCTCTGTGGTGGGAGCTGTAGTCTAGGCCGAGATGGTGAGGCCCAGACCAGGTGGAAAGTTCAGATTTCAGTCCATGAAAGTGCTGGAGCAGCTTCCAGCTAGCATAACATTTGAGCATGGGGAACCAATCACGACCCACACAACACATTCAGCACACTTATAAGAAAGCAAATATTCAGCCACAGTACGGATGAAGTCAATTTGCAATATAACAGGATCTCTGCGCAAACCTTTCATTCTGCACCTCTCTTCAGTACCCGACAGGCTGATTACTTCAGGAGCAAGTCTTTGGGTCACATTTCAGGCAAAATTCACTCACTTTCACTTCAGGATTCAGGTCTCAAACAAGGTATTTAGATTTAGTCCGATTCTATTTGCACAGACTACTTCACACTGGAAGATGGTAGCAGGTAAGCCAGACACAGCCTTACCGCTGAATTCCCGAGCTACCACACAGGAGCAGCTGCTCAAATAGCTTGAGCTGTTCACTCACCAAACTCCAACTCTTGACTGACACACTGCTGCAGGCAGCTCTGGGATTTCCCAGTGATCCAAAAGGTTCGGTTGGTTGATGAATCTGTCTGTCACAGAAAGAGCTCCCCCTCCAGGCCCATTTAGGTGTCAAATAGTAAAAACTACAATTCCTACAGAAATTCAATCCTGCAAGACCTCTAGGGACAGTCTCCATATTAGGGTCCCCCAAGGTTCTGATTGGTCGAACTCTGGCAGTCCAGAACCAAAATGGTGGCTCTAAGCAAAACAGTCCATGCTGCAAAGGAAGGCAGGTTAGACAAACTCCTATAATATTATTATTAAATCAGATAAACAGCAAACAATTACAGATCCTAATAGGGCTCCCTCTGTGCATACAGCGATGGCAGAATGGAGCAGAAATACCATTCCCTGAGCGGGTCGAGAGCTTTAAACCACGCGGTCACAACCCAGACTAATTATACCATACAAATAGATAGCTCTTAAAGAGACAGGCATGGAGGCTAACAGGGCACTCTCATGCAGGCACATTCAAACTGTTTGAGACACAGAACACCAACCTAGCAGTGGGCATTAGGCGGGCCCAGGAAGACATTTTAAGAACCCCAATTTACAGGGGGTTACACAAGGTTAAAGAGATGATGTTTCAAGGACCCTTTAAACCCCTCCCCCCCATGCTGGTGGAATGAATGTGCATAGGTAGCACATTCCAAAGCACTAGCACAGCCACCAGGAATGACCAGTCCCCCAAAAGCTTCAACCTGGACTTGGGGGAAAAACAACATGCCAATACTGGTGGAGCAGAGAGGCTGACAGAGGTAAGTAGGGTCAGAAGATCTTTTAGATCCAGGTTTTTCAACTGGGGGTCCACTGCCACCTGGGTGGCCCCATGCATGGTGTAGGGGGTCCATGGAATGGGCAAGAAAAATGTTAAATGTGAAAAAATAAAGTGGAGCGCACTCAAATTATGTCGTTGACTGTCACTATGCAGTTGTCTACACAATAAATGACTCAGTAAAACTGTGCCAGGTGATTTTAGAGAGAGTACAAGCTGATGGGGAGCAAGCATGCTAGAGTGCGAGCTGAACTGATAGCTCAAACACAGACCGTAGAGGTGACAGAGCCTTTGATACTTACGGCTGGCTGTGTCATAAATCATTAAACAACATCGCTTCTCGGCTCTGTTTCTATAAATTGCACAATTCTCTGACTGAACATCATACTCAGTTCTATCACCTTAGGTAAAAGCAGCAAGTCGTTTTGCTAATTTCTGTGTCACTAATAAACTTCAGCTTCATGTTGAAGCTAAGGGTGTTACTGACTCCCACCAGTGAAAGTAAAAGGGCAGTAAGGCAATTTCACGGCACAGACACTGCAGCCTGCAAAGTGCCTAGCTGTATCTGAACTAAGTTCAATGAACAAGCTTCTTGCCATCTCACTGGTTTTATTTTTTTTATGCAAATTACAGCTTCTGTGTTCAACTGTAGTTAACTCCTGTCAGTGAAAAGTAAAATGATGCAGCCTGCAAAGATTATATTTTTCTGATTTTTAGCACTCCCCCATCCCACACCAGTAGTGTCTATATTGCCGTTCATTCTGTTTTTTTCCTTTTAATTTAAAATGAGTTGTATGGTTGTATTGAAAGAAGAAAAAAAACAATAAAAAACATTTATTATATTGGTAAGAAACTTAGTCTCCACCTCCTCCCAACACCTTCTGTCCACCATTGCAAGTAGGGGGTCCCTTCTACTACTGACTTTTGCTCTGGGGGTCCGTGCACACAAAAAGGTTGAAAACCCCTGCTTTAGATTGCCAGGATCCAAATGATGTAGGCCCTTGTATACAAATAGGCCTATCTTGAAGATGACATGCCACCCAACAGACAGCCAGAGCTGTCTGTGCAGCACTGGTGTAATATGATCTCTATGGGATGTCCCGGTGGTCGAATGGGCTGCAGCATTCTGGACCAACTGCAGGCAGCACATGAGACTTCCAGATAATCCTAGGCAAAGAGCAGTACAGTAATCGAGCCTGGATGTGATGAAGGCACGGACTGTCATCACCAGGTCACCATACACTAGAAATGGTTTGATCTGAGTGATGTTTCAAAACTGGTAAAAGCCACTACAGACTGCTAAGTATAGCGTACTGGTTAAAGCAACAAACTGTGAACAAACTTGGTACATCCAACATACCTGATATTGATTCCCACAAGCTCCACTTGTATACTGTGTGACCATGAACAAGTCACTTAACCTCCCTCTGCTCCCAGGATGTACCTGCAAATGAGCTTGAACTCAGTGTGCCTTTCCTGTCGAAAAAATGTAATAATAAATAAATAAACAAACTGTAATACAGAATTGTTCAGTGCAAGACAAGAGACTGCCTAATTAATGTATTGGAATCTTTTGAGTGCTGATGCTGAGGGTCAGGTTCTGACTATTCTCCCAGTTCACTGCCCTGTGCATTTGGCACCACAGAACTTCTCTGGAGGCTACATAAGGAGATGCGGCTATAGCAGTCTGTCCTTTAGTTCACTAGTGGCATGGTGGCTGGAAACTGGAGTTTGCAGATGGGAGCAGTGTTTTTAGCCAGGAGTGGCACCATTAGTTGGAAGCTGCTGTAGTCTAATCAGGAGTGACATGTGTCACCAGGAGCTACTGGGGTCAGCAGTCAGGATCTGCATGTGAGCAGCATGCAGGGACTGGTGGGAAGGACATGGTGGCAGCAGCAGCATGGAGGGTTGGCATCAAGGGGCTTGCTAGCAGCAGCATGGAGTGCCTGGCATCTGAGGAGGGGGCTGGAGCATCGAGTGGCATCACTGTTTGATGAGAGAAGGAGAATTGTTGCATTTTGTGAGGCTGCAGTAACTTTTTATGCTCACTTGCAAAGTATGTGGACATACTGATATCAGTTTGAGCTGTGAGAAAGCTTTTGGTGGCATGACCCATGTCCATCACAGCTTCAGAACACCCAATCTCCTCCCCAGTTCTGCTCACTCTCCGCCTTTCTCTGCCCACTCTCCACCTTTTTCCTTTGAAGTACTTGGCCAGTCACAGCACTGGAAAATGCAAGGCGAAACTTGGTTTTGCTTGTGCAGCTTGTACATCCTACCAACAACATTTCCTGTGCAAGATAGATAGACAGACAGACAGACAATTTTATTTATAAAGCACCCAATTCCTAAGACTCTGAGCACTGCACAACAAAACCAACAATACAATACAAATATTTAAAATCATACAAACACACAAATCATAAAATCCTTATAAATACAGACATCATTCTGTCTAAATGAAATCAATTAGTAACAGCCTGTTGGAAAATATGTTTTTAATCCCCTTTTAAAGGCTTCAACTGAGGGAGCCCTCCATAAATAATCAGGCAAGGAGTTCCACAGGGTAGGTGCAGCTACCCCAAATGCTCTATCCCCAGAATGCAGCAACCTAACCCTGGGAACCCCAATGAGGGCTCCCTCAGCAGAACGGAGCACCCCAGCCAGACGGTAAGAGACAAGGAGCTCTTGCAGATAGACAGGTCCCCTTTCATGCAGGGTCTTATAGGTAATGAGCCCTATCTTGAAGACAGTCCTCAACCTGATCGGCAGCCAGTGCAGTCCATGCAAGACTGGGTAATATGCTCGCATCTTCTCACCCCAGTCAGATGTCTCGCCACAGCGTTCTGCACCAGCTGCAACCTGCGGAGGTTGCCTCCAGATAATGGTATAGGGCACTGCAGTAATCCACTTTGAAATGATGAAAGCATGTACCAGTGTGGTCAGGTCCTCCAGAGGAATCAGGGCTCAGATTCAAGAAATGTTTCTGAGATGATAGAAACCACTTTTGACCACGCCCGACACCTGTGCGTCAAGGGTAAGGCCATCATCTAGGATCATGCCCAAATCACTCACATGCCTAGAAGCGGCAAGGAGAACACTCCACAACACAAGACTGGGGGGTAACCTCCACCGCCTCGATGACCTGGGTCCACCACCAGTATCTCAGTCTTGTCTGGGTTGAGCCTAAGCCAGTTTTGAGTCATCTATGACTGGATTTCCGCAAGGCAGCTGTTAAATACAGAGTCCAATACCTGAGAATTGGGTGCACAGGACAAGTACAGCTGGGTATCATCTGCATAACAGTGAAAACCCAGCCCATACTGCCTGATAATATCCCCCAATGGCAGCATGTACACCATGAACAATAAGGGTGACAAGACCAAACCCTGCAGAACACCACAGCACAGAGGCTTCGGGTCCCATCATCACCCTTTGCATTCTGCTTGTCAGATATGACCTGAATCAGTTGATAACATTACCGAAAAGGCTATGTCAAATGCCACAAAGAGGTCCAGGAGAACCAAGATGGTATGTGCTCTCCTGTCCCTCGCCATCAGGAGATCATTTAGCACCATTAGTAGGGCAGTCTCTGTACTATGCCTCCACCCAGAAATCAGACCGGAAAGGCTCATAGGTAGAGGAAGAGGCAAGGTGTCTCTCAAGCTGTGAGGCCACCACCTTTTCTATGATCTTCCCTAAAAACGGGAGGTCCGAGACCAGCCTGTAATTGCTGAGGCAGTCTGGGTCCAAAGAGGGCTTCTTCAAAAGGGGTCTAACCAAGGCCTCTTTCAAGGACAAAGGAAAAACTCTGCTCCTCAAGGAACTCCAGACTACCTCAGCAACCACAGGTCCAATCAGGTCCAAACATCCAACCAAATGGTGGGCCGCACCCTGGTCCAGATCACACTGTGTGGCCGCAGCTTCGTGATGATCCTCACCACCTCCTCCACCCCAACCAGCTCAAACTAATCCCAGGCAGGAGGAGTATTCCAGCACAACTCAGGTCGGGCACTGCATTCCTTTCGAGAGATGCTCAAGGAGACCTCAGCTCTGATGATGGACTTCTTGTCAGTGAAGAACAGAGCCAGCTTCTCACACCTAGTGCTCAAACCTGCTCCTCCAGCATGGGGACAGGCAAGATGTAAAAGCCTCTCAACCATGTAGAAGAGCTGGGCTGGTCTGTTTCCCACCACAGCAATTTCCCTAGACAGAAATTTAGTTTTATTTCAGGAGATTGCCCCCGGTAATCGACATAATGTGAACTCAGAGTCAATTTGTCCCCCATCAGGCCAGATCTCCTCCAACATCTTTCTAACCTCCACCCCTTAATCTTTAAACTCTGGAGAGCCTCATCATACCAAGGAGGTCTCTGGTGAGTGGACATGGGGTGGACATGGAAGGCCGCAACAATAGCCCCATTATAGGCTGCCACTGCCTCCTCCGGCCCCATCACACAAGCCTCCCTAACACTCGATAGGTCCAGCACTGCTGATAGTCCCATTGAGGAAACACCTCTTAATGGGCGGTAACGGACCATCTACACAGGGGCAGGACCATCGGGGGGGCCCAAACATGAACCCCACAGTGCTGTGATCCAACCAAACTACCAAATCAACATTGAGGTCAGTAATATTTAAACCTAGAGAAAAAAAACAAGTCCAGTGTGTGGCCACCTGAGTGTACTGCTGATGTTACATTTTGTGTCAGGCCCAGGGCCTCCATGCTCCTTAGGAGATAGCTCCCAAATTTTGAAAGCCCACCATTGACCCAGGCATTGAAGGCCTGCAGAATTAACCACCTGGGTGACTCCAGCACCAGGCTGGCAATGAGCTCCTTGATCTCACTTATGAAGTCTCCATCTCTTCCTAGGGGACAAAAGAGCAGGAGGACCCTGAAGCCCACACCACCGCTTCCTCGGGCAGCCACGCACTCAAAAGATGATGTAGAACCTACAGTTAGCACCATGAGGTTCAGGCTGGATTTAAAACATATGGCCGGCCACCCCCGGCTCCTGCAATCCTCCTTCGGGGTGTGTATCACAGAGTACCCGGCCGGAACTGCCGCCTCCAGAATAGGAGCAGCATTTTCATCCAACCAGGTCTCCATGATCGTCCAGCTCAAAGGAGGATATCAAGTCTGCCATAATGGCAGTCTTGTTCCTCATCAACCTGGCATTGCATAACACAACCCAAGTGGGATGATGTCCCAAACACATTGTTCAACTAATCCCACAACTAGAATAACTAAGTCCACAATTTAACCCACAACAACCCGAAAACCCGCAACTTAAATATAACCCACACAAACTCCCTCAGTCTCCCACCCACACCCAGTATTCACAGACACTCCCTACTCACACACACTCCCCAAACACATAAAAACTTCCAATAATTAATAAAATAATAATAAATAATAAATAATAAATCTAGCAACAGTCTCTTGCTGAACAATAACAAGCCCTAAACTGAGCAAATGTACTGTCCAAGGTGATTTCAATAATATTATCACAGTCTGATGGACATGAGTACACTGGAAGCTTCATCAAAAAATGAAATGTCAGCAGGTGGGCTCTCACCACCACCCACACTATTTGTCCACTTTCTGTGGCACTCTCACTGCCACAACAGTTATTAAAAGCATATTTAAGCAGACTGATGCACTCTCACTGCAAACCGTCCAAATTATAGCAATACAATACCAGTAATAGGCTCCTTGGGTATAGTCCTGTAAAAGTCTACAGCCACTATGACCCAAAGTCCCACAGAACCAATCAAGTCATTTGGAGAAACCTTGATCAACCCACCCCTCAGAAAATAAGGTCTCTTCTGGTGACCGACCAGCCCAACGTTAGAGACAGGTACCCACCGCACATCCCCCAAAATCGGGACCGTTGATGTATGTCCGACACTAGTCAGACTATCACCCACAACCCCAGGGCAGTCAGATAAATGCCTACCCTCCAGCCAGCATCAGCCAACCCCCAGGGGAGCAGTTCAGTCAGGCACCCACCCCAGACAAGGGCTAGCCAGGCTCACCTAATCCTCCACAAGATGGAAAGGCCAGTCCTTCTTGGAGACATGCTCACTACAATCCAATGCAAACATAGACTTTGACGGCAGATAAGGACCGCTAGGCCCATCTAGTCTGCCCATTTCCCTACCTACAGGATAGGCCGCAGATCCTAGTTAACCAACAGCCTATATCTTCCTGCCCCCCACAAGAATTGCCTTATGTCTGTCCCATGCATTCTTGAATTCTCCCACAGTTTTAGACCCCACAACTTCCTCAGGAAGGCTGTTCCATGCATCCACTACCCTCTCTGTGAAAAATACTTCCTCAGATTGCCCCTAGAACGCCCTCCTTCTATCTTTAAATTGTGTCCCTTGTTCTTGCAAGTCTCTTTTTCTGAAAGATGCTACCCTCTTGGACTTTGTTGATTCCCTTGAGGTACTTGAAAGTTTCTATCATGTTCTCCTCTCACTTCTTCCTCAAGGGTATACATATTAAGCTCCTTTAGTCTCTCTTCAGATGTCTTCTGGTACAGACCCTGCACCATTTTAGTTGCCCTCCTCTGGACTGCCTCTATCCTGTCTATGTCCTTGCGGAGATGGGGTCTCCAGAACTGGACACAGTATTCCAGATGGGGTCTCACCAACTGTCTGTACAGAGGGATAACAACTTCCTGTTTTCTGCTGCTGATGCCTCTCCCTATACATCCCAGTATACCCCCGGCCCTCCCTATTGCCTTCTCACATTGCTTGCCAACCTTAAGGTCATCTGATATGATTACCCCCAAGGTAATGGTCCAATGTAAACTAAGACCTTCTCCCGAGCAAGTCCAAACTGACCCAACAGATCTTCCAGCATCTCCAGGAACAGATCATGTCCACATGAGCAAGCTCGATACCGCAACAGTCCCCAGTTCAGTACCGGTTCTACAACGGTCACCAGCCTCACAACTCACATGCTCCTGAGACACCTAGGGCCATCGGAAAGAATCGGAAAAAATTATCAAACTCCTCCACAGGATACACCAGGGTTCACTTAACTGGTAGAAGTTCCAGGTATGAAACATAATCCTAACAATGATTAGTCTTTAGCATCTCACACATTCACGGTGTTAGGACAGCAATCAAGAGCACACAAGCACAGAACTTGATTCGCTCAGTTAATATCCAAATAAGCTAAAACTGTTGCTAGAAAATTAACTTAAAAATAAATTAACAATGAGTTAAAAATGATCTTTAACGAACTTTGTCATCCTATACATGATGGCTGGCCCATCGTGGCCGCCATCTTCCATTCCACCTTACTGGTTCTGTTCGTTACTTTGTTTCTCCACTGTCTTGGGGACAGCAGAGATGTTGTACAATGGCCACAGCAGCTTTTTCCTGTCGGTAGCCACCATGCTAATATTCACTAAACCTGTGCCAGGTGTTCAATCCACTATCGGTATTCCCCCTTCCTGCCCCCCCCCAGCTCTCACAGAAAAATCAGCAGTGGGTGCTCAATCCTGCTGCTGGTATTCCATCCTCCAGCCCAACCCAGTTCTCACAACCTGATACCGTGTTGCCCAACCCTTGTGCAGCAACCCTCCCCATGCTGTATACAACACCAGGGTTATTATGTAAGCAATAATACCCAACAGGGTGGGCAGTATTGGGCAATATTGGACCACCCAGGGGCGTAATGAGGCCCGATGCCGCAGGCGGAGGGCCTTATAGCCCCTGGAAGGTCCGGTATTGCCCACACCGCCCACCCTGGAGGGTATTATTGCACTTAGAAAATGGGCATCAGCTTAGATTTTGTTTTCCAGTAGTTAACAAATAGGTACAACATTGAAAAACATAACCTTAAAATAAAAAAAAAAGTTTAATGGTAAAATAGACCCTGCTTAATACAGTTGCCTTCCCTGCCTAGTACAGTTGCCAGTAGAGGGTGCTGCTACAGGAGGCTAGGACTTTGGGGAAAGTCTTTGAGGAATTTCCTGTGATTGTAGTATTTGGCAGTTTATTTTTGTTCCCTCTGTGGTACTTCTATTCAGTTCTCGCCCCTCACATTTTGTTTAAAGTAAGGTCTGAGCACCAATATTGGTTTTTAGTGATGTGCGTCTCATCTCCCTGGGCTATCTCCCCTCTCCACCAACAGCCGCCCATGTCAATTGATGAAGGGCTGCAGCGGTTTACGTTGACATCCTGATCCTGCCTGCCCCCTGCGATCCATCCTGCCCTCATGCCGAAAGAAGAGACTGATGTACCCTGACTGAGACTGGGAGATCAGGTACAAAATAAGTGATTTTTAACTCACCAGTCATCTTCATAAGTGATCACGGTAGTGTGGGGCCAGGAGCGAGTGAGCGGGAGGGTGGAGGAAGTCGTGTCATCGGAGCAGCAGACTAGAATTTCAGTTGTGGGGCTGATTCTATGTTCACCGAGAGGGCAGACTGAGAGAGCGGTGGCAGCGTAACAAAAAAAAAAGACATACTGTTTTAAAGCCGGAAAGGAGGTGATCATGGTAGTGTGGGGCCAGGAGCAAGCGAGCTGGAGGGCGGGTTGAGGAAGTCGTGTAATCGGAGCAGCAGACTAGGATTTTTCAGTTGTGGGGCTGATTCTATGTTCACCGACAGCCGGGCAGACTGAGAGAGCGGTGGCAGACAAGTAAAAAAAAAAAAAAAGAGACTGTTTTAAAACCGGAAAAGAGGTACACATTTTTTCTGAAACTGGCTGTTATCTAACGAGTGAGTGTGTGTGTGTGTGGGGTGGGGGCTCACACTCTCTTGCTAAGTGATGAAAAAAAAATGGCAGCCATTTGAAATGATGTGCCCAGTGCTTCAGCCAATGATGAAGCAGGCTAGGCACAAGAATATTTGGCTGGCCACGAGGCAGGTTTGAACTGTGGCTTTTTATTTGGTGGGCATCTATTGTCTGATAGATGCCCACCTAAATATGTGTCTCAGCCAATCAGAAGAGAGAATGGCCTTTGCCCATTTTCTAAATACACTATAAATATTTGGCACATTACTGATCTACTACACCTGTATTGCTGAGATATGCAACTTATTGAGTTCTTTAACACATTATTATTATTTTTTTGATACCAGGAGAGACACACTAAGCTGAAATTTTGTTTGCAGGTGTGACCTGTGAGCACAAAGGACTTGGTCAGGATCACACAGTATGCAAGTGGGAGCTGTGGGATTCAAACCCAGGTCTCCAGGTTTGCAGCTCAGAGCCTTAAACCACTGCACTATACTGCCTCCCAAATTATATCAAACTTATTTTACTTCAGTCGTAATATACATGCAGGGCATAACCATATGGTGAACAGGGTATAATACATATACAAACATTTTTAAAATAAAGCACCATTGGAAATCATCACATAAACTTTGATACATGGGCCATCCGATGGCGCAAGGGAAATGTTGCATGCTTCCTTGCTGGTGACCTGGATTTGGGAGTGGACTCGGGGAGTCGGATCAGGGGGATAGGAGCTGGGGTGGCACTTGGGAGCACTCCCGGCCAATGGAGGGAGGTGCTCAGGTTCTGCCGCACAGTAACCCTTGGAGTTGGCTGAGGGAGTTTGTCTCTCTCACAGGGCATTGCTACTCATGCGTGAAGGCCACATGTGGGGACGCATGACCTGTGCCTGGCATCATGGAGGAGGGAGTGGGAGAAAAACAGGAGAAACACATGTGTCTCCCTGCTGCTACATAGGATAGCTGTCAGTACTCTCATGACGCTCACCGTGTGGATCCTCATTGGCCTCAACAGCGGGGGAGCGGCACATGGAGCTTGGAGGTCACTGGATCAGAGCCTGAAGATTGGAGCAGGCAGTGGCAGGGATCAAACAACAACAATAATAGTGGAACTCTGCAGAAAAAATAATAAATAACACAAAGCCGTAAAGTTATATTTAACCTTTATTTAAGAAGAATCTAAAACTTGATTCCAAATATAACTGCTACAACTGACATATTCCCCTTTTTTAACTGTATAGTATTTTGTTATCACTGTCTTCTCCAAATAAGTTATTATCAGATACGCTACACTAGCTTTTCCCTGCTCTTTCATGCCCTTGACAACATAATATGCTGTAAAATTGATTTGCACTACCTGCTTGTACTGACACTTGACAATGCTCCTCTGGAACTGCCTACTTTTGTATTCGATTGTTAAATTCTCTTGTGTATATTGTCCTTGTCCTTGACATGGAACCTGTGTTAAAGAGCACTTGTTCTCAAAAGATTTAATTCTGAATGAATAAATAAATAAAAGAAAGAAAGAAAAGATCACGGCACTAAGCCCCAGCACTTTGCCACATATGCAGGAGGCATTGTCAGGGGGCATGGTCTGTATTACTAGTAGCAGGGCTCAAACAGCTCTGTGGCAAAAACACAAAACAAAACTTTTATGCATATAAAAATCCATACATATTTATATATAAACAGACAGGTGCTACTACCCCTGTACAATACAGAATGAATCAGTAGTCCATTATGTTTACAACCACAGTGAAACTTGCAGAGTATGTTATATATTATGAGCAGTGTTATAACTATACCTGTAGGCATCAGTTTGGAGGCTTTGATTGGTTTCCCAGGGACTGCTTGTGTTGAGAGAAGTGGTGATGGTGTCTGGTGGTCATTTGGAGGACCTGCCCATATATTTAATAATATTGAACTGCCGATGCAACCCTAACTATAGGGGCACTACCGAGTAGCCTGTTTAATGTTAAACCTCAAATTTTGCACTTTAATAACTTTGCAGTGGATTTACACAAACTTTGGTACGCGCTGTCCCATGGCATAGATCTCTTGATGTGGCAAGCTTCTTTCTGGTCAGATGTATGGATTTTGAAATCCAGATAGTGCTAAAACCTTAAAAGTCCATTTTTTTGCCATTTTTCCCCATTGTGTTGTGTCCACATGGTGTGGAATGTTGATGTGATTTTTTTATGTTAGAATCAGCTTGGATAACAGAACTGCCATGCTTAGTTTGGTGAAAAAATATTAATCTGTTGCAAAGTTATTACATTTTTAAGTTCCCATTGTTTTCAATGGGAATTCTCCTGTCCAAATTAGAAGGATAGAGTTTGACCATGGATTGACCTTGCAAAAAAAGGTTCACTCTCGTGAGACCCATTGCTTGTTTGAGAGGGAAAAAAAACTTTTTTCACCAGCCACCATTTTGTTTTTTTTCCACAAACTAAAAAGCATGGAAAATACATAAAAGTGTTGTCATTTCACAAATCAAATACCAGAATCTAACTAAATGGGCCATGTTTAGCTAAATTCTGGTGTTTGTTTTTGTCAATTAGGGTGAAAAATACTTTCTCTGGAAATCCGAAATCCTGAGTGCCCAGTCTAGCGAGATAAGCCTTCATCCGTAGTTCTGCAGCTGCAGCTGAAATCCTGCTGCCAACTGCAGGGGGAGTTATGAGCCCCCTTGTTTTACCTGGTGTCTATTGGCATAACTCACTCCCCGATTATACCGCTCAACTGTCTCACATAGCTCGTATCAGATATGCTGTCACCGGAATGGATTTGGGCGTGAGAATGCCAAGCTGGTATCAGGCTTGCTTTTACTGAAAACAACCCCCCACACATACACACTCATGCACTCATGATTTCCAGCAAAAGATGCAGTTACTGTGGGCTGAGGAAAGGCGAATCCTTCACTTTCCGCAGTTCTGAATGGTATGCCATGAAATCTGTTGGCCTCCAAAGGGAGCGCATTTTACAGCATTTCAAGTATTGCAATTGGAACAGCTGACAGATGTCAAAAACATGTCCAAGAGCACTGTCTCTTAAGTTCTTCAACACTGTGTTTTCTTTGTAAGACTCAATATACTTACATGACTCTGTCCATTTGAAACACATTGTTAAGTATGCACCACTCAGCTGGCCAGGTGGCACTGAGGGTTGAGGCGTTGGACGCCACAACTCGCGCTGCGTTGGCGACCTGGGTTTGGGTTCAGGAACGGACTTGGACTCCGATGGTTGGCAGGGGAAGGTTGAGGGCTGAGAGCCCGTATGGAGCTCTCCTCCCCAGACTAAGGGGATGGATTGGCCCAGCGAGCTAGGGACCCCCGGTGGAGAACGGGGGGGGGCACTACAGCAAGCCAGGCAGCACGTACTAGCATGGCCGACACAGGCAGGCTTGCCATGCGCCTGAGCATTGGGGCGTGCCCACACACGGAGGGGTAACCGCAGAACATGGAAAAACCCAGTCCTGGGGGTAGGTGACGGCACTAACACCCATACCCACTGCCGGGTCCGACCTGGCCAACCTTCAGGGTTCCTCCTCCACGGGCCCACGCCCGCAGCGGGAGTCTATATGTGCAAGTGTGCCCGACATAGAAGGGGCGGCCCCACCCTGGAGGGGTCAAGCTGGGGTGCCAGCTGTAAGGTGGGCGGAGGAGAGGGTAAGGTTCCATCGGGGGGGACTTCAGGCAGGGCAGTACTCGGTTGGATGCCTGAGAGAGGCTCCCAGGACTGTGACCAGGAGAGAAAAAGTATGCACTACCCAAAATGTTCAATGCAATGAATTTGATTCAGAATTGCACTATTTTGCTTGTTTCCCATGGTAAAAATCTACCTTTGAGAATGTAGTCAAGGAGGAACCTGCGATTTCAGTCGCCAGACAGGCCTCTTTCATTAGTCTGACTCCCAGTCCCCACTCCTACGCCATCCTGTTCTAATAGGCTGATTTTGTTTTTACTTTGTCTGATTGGGAGGGGATTGCTTGTTAGCTTAGGGTTTCTGGCCTGTTTATTTCAGGTGGAGAAATCCTACTGCTATGTGGTGAGTGACCAATATCACACAAAACTACTCTCAGTTCCAAATGGAGCCATTTCTATTTAAAGAAGGTATATAAAATGCAAAGTTGACATATTCCTGTGTTATACCCATCAAACAACTCTTTCTCTTTTTTTTGTAAAGTTCAGCCTTGTAGGGGAATTGAAAAGTAGAAGACAGAGACAGAGGGAGAGGGCGAGTCCCACTGAAACTTTTTATATATATATATATATATATATATAAATTGGACTGGAACACTTAAACCAACAGCGCAACTTTAAAGGTATTTTTAGCAATAAATGATGATGCTTGCTAATTATTACAGCTCTGAATTAACCAGCAAAGGTTACTCGTGCAAAGGAACTGGTGCAATCATTTAAATACTTAGGTACCATCTTAGATTCCAACCTTAACTTTGATGTCCATGTTATCAATGTTGTCAGGACCCAACACCAGAAATTAGGCCTCCTTTATCTCCTCCATTCCTACCTAACTCCCTCCTCTCGCCTGGCCATAGCTTTCTCCTCTCTTCTTCCTCTTATCTCTTATGGAGCTCCTATTCTACTTTCTGCCCAGGTCTCCACCCTTGCCTGGCTAAAACAAGCATACCATAGGACTGGACACTTCGCTCTTGGTACAAACTCCAGGGAGTACCACTGCTCTGTCCTTGCCTCTCTTGGTTGGCCTTTCTTCAAAGCTGGACTGCAATACCCCACCTTGTGTCGAATCTTTAAGCTGGTCCACATGACCACTCTTCCCTGTCTTAAAACCCTTATCCAATGTAAAGTGGTGACAAGGTCCCTAAGGTCGGCCTGCCTCCCACTGCTAGCAATCCCTAAACTCCACCTAGCGGTTGGTCAGAGAGCATTCTCCTTTTCAGGACCCTCTCTCTCTGGAACTCCATCCCACCTACGGTCCTAACTTGCCCCTCTTTATATCAGTTCAAAGGCTCTGTTAAATCCCACCTAGTCTCCTCCTAGTGCTGCATCTGTATTTAAAGTCCCCCACCTATAGCCCTGTTACTCACCCAGGCCCCTCTCCCTCCCTGTTATGTGTAATTACCCACTCCACCTGACTTCCTTAATGTCATTTTGCACTCTTGCACCTTGCATTAACATACTTTTCACTTTGCTTCCCTCTTTTGACATTCCTTTACTGTATCTTGTACCCTTACTCTTAAGACATCTGCCTATATCTATCTCTACGCTACTTAGTTTACTCCCCTAGTTTATTTCTGAGTTAACCGTAATTCATTTCACTACACATTTGTAACTACTTTTTTTGTACCTTGTATACAGTGTGTTACTATTGACTTTATCTTAGGATATTTCTCTGAGTGATTCGTAACTTATATTAATTATATTTATTGTTATGTCCATAATTGGTGCCACTGACTACGTGCCTTTTTACTACTACTGTTATCATTTCATTTTGTACCTCCCATTGTACCCTCTCCCGGGTCGTCCCTGAAAAAGGGACTGTCTGTCACAGTGGGCTTACCCGATTAATAAAATTCAAATAAATAAATAAATATTGTTTGTCATTTGCTCCAGATGGCAGACAATCTCTCCCTGTAAAGTTGACACATTGTTCTATTTCCAGTTTTTCATAGCTCACGCATGGCTCTCTTTGTCCACGTCTTTGGAATTCTTTCCCCATTTTTATGTTTGCTTGCACGCATGTGCAAGAAACATAGTGCGACGATCCAAAATTCAGTGCCGTACAGTTGAAAGGGAGAGCACCGCTTGAGTGAGCAGCGCTCCCCCTCCCCACACACACACGTGCACATGCACACTGCGTGCTCATGCGCTTCTACCTTCCCCACGCACACACTGTATGGCTGGCGGGGTGCCCAATCCCGTCAGCTCTACTGTTTCCCCTGCAGTCTGTGTAGTAGCAGGGGTGCCCAGTCCTGTCGGCTGTGTTCCCCCCAGACTGCCAGATGCCTGCGCTGGAGCCCACCCCAGCGTGGCAACAGGTCCTATGGCTGATGGGGTGCCCAACCCCATCGGCTCCACTGCCCCCAACAGCTCTTTCCAGCTGCCATGCTGGAGCCCACCCAGCATGGCAAACATCCCGATAGTCCAAATAAAAAAAACCTGAAAGAAAAAACTTCCTTCACTGCTGTCTTCACCCACCTCTCCCACCCGTGCCACCCACTGTGCACCCTGCCTCCCACACTCCTACCTCACCCTTTATACTTACCTTCGGAGCTCGTGCGACAATCTTGTGGACCAGGAATGTCTGCACTCTTCAAAGTCGACCGCAAACTGAGGAAATGCCGGTAAGCTGTATAATGTAATGACTAGGGTTTTTTTCAACTTTGCTGCATATCTCAGGCATTTTTTGGAATTTTGGCACTAAATTTTCAACATGGGGTTTTTGGGACCCCTCTTCATGAATTCTGTCACTGTCATGGCATTAATCGGGCCCAAAGGGTGATTTTGAGGTCACTGTGTGAAATCACCTTTTGGGACTGATTAACAAAATGACAGTGCCAGTGTTCATAAGGTGGGCTCTCAAAAAGCCTATGTTGAAAATTTGGTGAAAAAATTCCTATAAATTACTGTTTTCCGAGCGTGCGTTGCGTTGTTGCTATGCATGCTCGTAGGTTCACGAATTTTCAATATTTTCTCTCCGGATTTTCAACATTGCCATTTGACCACACTTCCTTATGAGTAGTACAGCTGTTATTTTTCACATCTCACCCAAAATGTGTTTCCACGTATGTAGCGCACAATGGCGCAGTCGGTGTGCGAACTCAATGTATGGGACACATTAAGAAAATCACAGTCACACTGTTCATGAGCGGAAGTGTGTTAAAATGGCTATGTTAAAAATTTGGTGAAAAAAAATTCCTAAAAATGACTGTTTTACAAGCGTTTCTTGCGCTGATCCTATGCATGCTCATAAGTTTGCAAATTTTCAATGGCGCAGTCGGTGTGCGAAATCAGTGTTTGGGACACATTAAGAAAATCACAATGACACTGTTCATGAGCAGAGGTGTTAAAACGGCTATGTTAAAAATTTGGTGAAAAAATTTCCTAAAAATGAATGTTTTATGAGCGTTTCTTGCTCTGATCCTACACACGCTCATAAGTTTGCAAATGTTCAATATTTTCACTCCAGATTTTCAACATTGCCATTTTACCACACCTCCTTATGAGCAGTACTGCTGTCATTTTTCACATCTCGCCCAAAACATGTTTCCACCCATGTAGCACACAATGGTGCATTCGGTGTGCGAAATCAATGTATGGGACACATTAAGAAAATCACAGTGACACTGTTCATGAGCAGAGATCTTAAAATGGCTATTTTTAAAATTTGGTGAAAAAATTCCTAAAAATGACTGTGTTACGAGTGAGCATTGTGCAGTTTCCATGCAGCCTCATAAGTTCATGAATCTGTAATATTTTCAGTCCAGATTTTCACCAGTGGCATTTTTCCACACTTCCTTATGAACAGTACAGCTGTCATTTTTCACAACATGGCCGAAATGTGTTTTCACACTTTCAGCACAGAAATGCGTGGTCGCTATGGGAAATTATTGTTTGGGACAGATAAAGAAAATCACAGTGACACTGTTCATGACTGAGGTCCCAAAATGCCTGTGTTGACATCTGCTGTAAACAATTCCCAAACTAATTACATTACGGTTGTCGTTGCACAGTTTCTCATGCTTCGTGACTTCACGGTTTTTAATATTTTCACTGTAGATTTTCAACATTGCCATTTACACCTCCCATGAACAGTACAGCTGTCATTTTCAATCCTGTTCGAATGTGTTTTTGCACCTGTGATGACAAATGCCGTAGTTGCTGCGCAAAAGCAGCTTTCAGCTAATAAACTGATATTGCCACTGTTCATGAGGTGGGGGTCACAAAAAACCCATGTTGAAAATTTGGAGTGAAAATACCAACGAATGCCTGAGGAGTTAGGGTTTCCCACCATAACATCCCACCCTGTAGAGAATGACAGGCATCAGGGCTGTGACTTGGGATTCTCACCTGCAATGCTCATACCATTCCACCTCCACCCACACCCTGCAGCCACTGAGAGGCATCGAGGTGTGTCTTGGACTCTTCAGCCCCAAAGTCCACCCCATTTTCCTATACCACACCCATCTCACAATATTTCCTGATGGAATGGGGTGCACATAACGGCCAAAAACCCCAAGGCACACCATGGCACTTGTCGGTGTCTGCACAGTAGGGTGTGGTGAAATAGTGTGGCCGTTATGCCTGATGACCCAAAGGCACACCCAAATGCCTGTCACTATCTGCAGGGTGGTGATGGGGTTGGCTTCAGTTCAGTACTTCACTACCATTCCTATTATGCAGCTCTGTAACGCCTACACTACCAATGCCAATGCCAGCAAGCAAACATTCGGCATTGACAAATGCTTGTTTTCCCCTCTCACAATCCAGCATGAATAAGACCAACCAAACCATGTGTCTAATATGGAGACAGACATATAGCGCTGACTCAGACTACTTAACAGCAAAGCGGCAGATGCATCCAAAATCCAGTGGACCATTTAAAACTATAATAATTATAGCCACTCAAGTTCAAATCCCACAAAACAGGTGTTTAATATTGATGTTTTTGTTTGTGTTTTTATTTATTTAATTCATTTTAAAGTTGTGCCATCCCTTTCCATACTCTGAATTTTAACAAAAGGGTTAACCCTGAAAATTGACTTCTGCAATGAACACCACACGGGACTTTTTAAACCTGAAAAAAAGAAAATGGTCCTTCGTTGTTGCCGTCATTCCCCTCCCCACATCTCGACCCTCTCACTGGGCACCCACCCCCCCTTACCCTATACTTACCTCTGGAGATTGTATGCTGTAATCTTCTGTGGACCGAGACATGTCAGCATTCTTCAAAGTCAAACGGTCAACTGAGGAATAAAGGTAAGTGCCACATAATGTATTTCAATGGCATTTTGAACTTATGGTGACATCTTTGCCATTGTTTGGAATTTTTGCACCAAGTTTTCAGCATGGCCTTTTTGGGACCCCACCTCATGAATACTGCAACTGTTATTTCGTTAACTGGACCCAGAAGGTGAGTTCACGGTCACTGCTCAAAATCACCTTTCAGGACTGAATAATGAAATTTCACTGCCAGTGTTCATGAGGTGGGGTCACAAAAAGGCCATGTTGAAAATTTGGTGAAAAAGTTCCAAAAAATGGCCAAGTAACGTGCATTTATTGAAATTTTTCTACGCATGCTTGTAACTTTAGTAATTTTCAATATTTTGACTCCAAATTTCCAACATAGCCATTTTTTCACATCACCTCATGAACTGTACAGCTGTCATTTTTCACAACCTGTCTGAAAGGTGTTTTTGCACCTGTGGCACAGAATGGTGTTTTGGCACAGATTTGAAAATGTTCACCGATGGGATTTATGAGGTGAGGTCATTAGAAGACTATGTTGAAAATTTGGGGTAAAAATATGTAAAAATGCCAAAGTTATGACCATTTGTTGCAATTTCAATACACTTGCTAGTAACTTTGGAAATGTTAAATATTTTGACCCCAGATTTTCAACATAGCCTTTTTATTACCCCACCTTATGTATGTCATAGCTGTCATTTTTCAAATCCTGGCCAAAATGTGTTTTTGCATCTGTGGCATGGAATGGCGTTGCAGTTGTGCAGAATTACGTTTTGGTGGGGGATTCGAAAAATTTCTGTACCAGCTACATGAGGTTGGGTAATAAGATGGCTTTGTTAACAATTTTGTCACTTTTGTCCTAAAAATGGAAGCGCAGGGCCCAGAGGGCCCTGAGCTTCCACAGTTATATAAATGTATGCATCTACAAAGGAATGGGAGCGCAGGGTAAAATAAGGATACTATTATACTATCTCAAAAAGTGAGGAAATACATTACAAACAAGCATTTGTCGATGCCGGATGTTTGCTTGCTGGCATTGGCAGTGGTAGTGTAGAAGTTACAGAGCTGCGTAATAAGAATGGCAGTGAAGTATTGAACTGAAGCCAACCCCACCACTACCCTGCAGAGAGTGACAGGCATTGGGGTGTGCATTTGGGTCATCAGGCATAACGGCCACGCCATTTCACCACACCCCACCCTGCAGACACTGACAAGTGTCACCGGTGTTCCTTAGGGTCTTTGGCCTGTGCACCCATTTCATTAGGAAATACGGTGAGATGGGTGCGATATAGAGAATGGAGTGAACTTTGGGGTCGAAGAGTCCAAGGCATACCTCAGTGCCTCTCATTGGCTGCAGGGCGTGGAATGGTATGAGCATTACAGGCAAGAATCCCAAGTCACACCCCTGATGCCTGTCATTCTCTACAGGGTTGGGTGTTATGGTTGGAAACCCTACTACCTCAGGCATTCGTTGGTATTTTCACTCCAAATTTTCAACATGGTTATTTTGTGACTCCTTCTCATGAACAGGGGGAATATCAGTTTGTTAGCCGAAAGCTGCTTATGCACAGCGACTACAGCATTTAGCACCACAGGTGCAAAAACATTCCGAACAGGATGTAAAAAATGACAGTTGTACTGTTCATGGGGAGGTGTAAAAAATGGCAATGTTGGAAATCTGCAGTAAAAATATTTAAAAAAATGGTGAAGTCACGAGCGTACATAGAAACTGTGCAACGCACACCCGTAATATAATTAGGTTGGGGATTTTTTACAGCAGATTATCAACTTAGGCATTTTGGTGCCTCCGATCATGAACAGTGTCACTGTGATTTTCTTTATCTGTGCCGAACAATGATTTCCCACAGCGACCACGCATCTCTGCAGTGAAAGTGTGAAAACCCACTTCAGCCATGTTGTGAAAAATGACAGCTGTACTGTTCATAAGGAAGTGTGGAAAAATGCCACTGGTGAAAATCTGGACTGAAAATATTACAAAGTCATGAACTTACGAGGGTGCATGGAAACTGTGCAATGCTCACTCGTAACACAGTCATTTTATGGTCTTTTGTCACCAAATTTTCAAAATAGTCATTTTAAGACCTCTGCTCATGAACAGTGTAAATGTGATTTTCTTAATCTGTCCTAAACATTGCTTTTGCACACCAACAGCACCATTGTGCACCACATGTACGAAAACACATTTTGGGCAACATATGAAAAATGACAGCTGTACTGCTCATAAGGAGTTGTGGTAAAATGGCAATGTTGAAAATCTGGAGTGAAAATATTGAACATTCGCGAACTTATGAGCGTGCGTAGAAACTGCGCAATGTACCCTCGTAAAACAGTCATTTTTAGGAATTTTTTCACCAAATTTTCAACATAGCCACTTTAAGACCTCTGCTCATGAACAGTATCACTGTGATTTTCTTAATTTGCCCCATACATTGATTTCGCACACCGACTGCACCATTGTGCGCTACATGGTTGGAAACACGTTTTGGGTCAGATGTGAAAAATGGCAGCTGTACTACTCATAAGAAGGTGTGGTGAAATGGCAATGTTGAAAATCTGGAGTGAAAATATTGAAAATTCGCGAACTACGAGCCTGTGTAGGAACTGCTAACGCACACTGTAAACAGTCATTTTTTGATGCCCACTGCCTTCATTGGGTTTTGGGACCCCTTCTCATGAATGATGTCACTGTCATGGCATTATTCAGGCCTGAAAGGTGATTTCGCAGTCACTGCATAGTCACTGTACGAAATCACCCTTCAGGCCCGAATAACGCCATGACAGTGACATCATTCATGAGAAGGGGTCCCAAAAACCCCATGTTGAAAATTTGGTGCAAAAATTTAAAAAAATGCCTGAGATATGCAATAAAGTTGAAAACCTCCATCTAGCCCATTATACAGCTTACTGGCATTTCCTCAGTTCGCGGTCGGCTTTGAAGAGTGCAGACGTGTTCCCGGTCCACCGAAGATAGTCGTGCCGAGCTCCGGAGGTAAGTATGGGGTGAGGGGGGGTGTGGTCAGGCAGGGTGCGCAGTGAGTGGGTGCGGTTGGAGGGTGGGCTGGGAGACTACGTGGGACCGCTTTTTATTTTTCAGGTTGGAAAAAAAAAATAGATCGGGACGTTGCCACGCTGGGGTAGACTCCCAGCGTGGCACAAGGACGGTGGGGTGTTCAGCTGGCGGGGATTGGGCATCCGTCGGCCGCCGCATTTGTTTCCACGCTGGGGTGGGCTCCAAGCGTGGCACCTTGTACCGGGGAGAGTAAGACGACGTGGGGATTGGGCACCCCTGGCCGGCTATTCTATGAGTTGCCACGCTGGGGTGGGCACCCAGCATGACATTTGGTAGGCTTTGGGGAGCGCAGCACAAGTAACGGGATTGGGCACCCCGTCGGCTATACGTGTGTGCGGGGGGGGAAGGCAGCACGCAGTATGTGTGCGTTTCTGTCTGTATGTGTGTGTGTGTGTGTGTATGTAGGGGGAGCTGCGCATGAGCAGGCAATATCTTATCGCTGCTCACTCAAGCGTAGCTCCCCCTTTCAATTGTATGCCACTGCATTTTGGAGCGTGTCATAGACAGTTCCAGCATGCATTGGCTTACAGGGGCCGCACCTGCCAACTCACTGACTGAATTGGAGGAGGAGGAGGTGACACACCTCCAAAATCTCGGATGATGGCACTATGTTTGTTGCACATGCATACAAGCAAACATAACAAGCATTTGTCAATGCCGAATGTTTGCTTGCTGGCATTGGCAGTGATAGTGTAGAAGTTACAGAGCTGCGTAATAGTAATGGCAGTGAAGTATTGAACTGAAGCCAACCCCACCATCACCCTGCAGAGAGTGACAGGCATTGGGGTGTGCCTTTGGGTCGTCAGGCATAACGGCCATGCCATTTCAGTACACCCCACCCTGCAGACACTGGCAAGTCTCACGGTGTTCTTTGGGGTCTTTGGTCCTTAAATACAGTGGGATGGGTGCGATATAGGAGAATGGGGTGAACTTTGGGGTCGAAGAGACCAAGGCATACCTCAATGCTTCTCACTGGCTGCAGGGTGTGGAATGGCATGAGCATTACAGGCAAGAATCCCAAGTCACACCCTTGATACCTGTCATTCTCTACAGGGTTGGGCGTTATGGTTGGAAACCCTAATACCTCAGGCATTCATTGGTATTTTCACTCCAAATGCTCAACATGGTTTTTTTGTGACCCCACCTCATGAGGAGGGGGAATATCAGCTTCTTAGCCGAAAGCTGCTTATGCACAGCAACTACGGCATTTAGCACCACAGGTGCAAAAACATTCCAAACAGGATGTAAAAAATGACAGTTGTACTGTTCATGGGGAGGTGTAAAAAATGGCAATGTTGGAAATCTGCAGCAAAAATATTTAAAAAAATGGTGAAGTCATGAGCATACATAGAAACTGTGCAACGCACACCCGTAATATAATTAGGTTGGGGATTTTTTACAGCAGATTATCAACTCAGGCATTTTGGTGCCTCCGATCATGAACAGTGTCACTGTGATTTTCTTTATCTGTGCCGAACAATGATTTCCCACAGCGACCACGCATCTCTGCACTGAAAGTGAAAACCCACTTCAGCCATGTTGTGAAAAATGACAGCTGTACTGTTCATAAGGAAGTGTGGAAAAATGCCACTGGTGAAAATCTGGACTGAAAATATTACAAAGTCATGAACTTACGAGGGTGCATGGAAACTGTGCAATGCTCACTCGGAACACAGTCATTTTATGGACTTTTGTCACCAAATTTTCAAAATGGTCATTTTAAGACCTCTGCTCATGAACAGTGTAAATGTGATTTTCTTAATCTGTCCTAAACATTGCTTTTGCACACCAACAGCACCATTGTGCGCCACATGTACGAAAACACATTTTGGGCGATATATGAAAAATGACAGCTGTACTGCTCATAAGGAGATGTGGTAAAATGGCAATGTTGAAAATCTGGAGTGAAAATATTGAACATTCGCGAACTTATGAGCATGCGTAGAAACTGCGCAATGTACCCTCGTAAAACAGTCATTTTAGGAATTTTTTCACCAAATTTTCAACATAGCCATTTTAAGACCTCTGCTCATGAACAGTGTCACTGTGATTTTCTTAATTTGTCCCATACATTGATTTCAGACACGATTCGCCATTGTGCTACATGAGGGGAAACACGTTTTGGGTGAGATGTGAAAAATGACAGCTGTAATGGCCATAAGAAGGTGTGGTAAATGGCAATGTTGAAAATCTGGAGTGAAAATATTGAAAATTATGTAACTTACGAGCGCATGAGGAACTGCGCAACGTACATCTTGTAAAACAGTCATTTTTAGAATTTTTCACCAAATTTTCAACATAGCCACTTTAAGACCTCTGCTCATGAACAGTGTCACTGTGATTTTCTAATTTGCCCCATACATTGATTTCTCATGACACCGACTGCACCATTGTGCGCCATGGGCGGAAACACGCTTTTGGGAGAGATGTGAAAATGGCAGCTGTACTACCTTACAAGAAGGTGGTGAAATGGCAATGTTGAAAATCTGGAGTGAAAATATTGAAATTGGCGAACTTACGAGCCTGTGTAGGAACCGCGCAACGCACATCAGAACAGTTTTTTTTGATTTTTCACCAAATTTACATAGCTTTAGATTCTTCGAATGATGTCATGGCATTATTCAGCCCAAGCAGTGATTTCCGCAGTCACTGAACAGTCACTGCATCGAAATCACCCTTCTGGCCCGACTAACGCCATGACAGTGACATCATTCATGAGAAGGGGTCCCAAAATCCCATGTTGAAAATTGGTGCAAAATTCCAAAAAATGCCTGAGATATGCAATAAAGTTGAAAACTCCATCTAGCCCATTATACAGTTTACTGGCATTTCCTCAGTTCGCGGTCGGCTTTGAAGAATGCAGACGTGTTCCCGGTCCACCGAAGATAGTCGTGCCGAGCTCCGGAGGTAAGTATGGGGTGAGGAGGGGTGTGGTCAGGCAGGGTGCGCAGTGAGTGGGTGCGGGTTGTGGGAAGGTGGGCTGGGAGACTACGTGGGACCGTTTTTAATTTTCAGGTTGGAAAAAAAAAAATAGACGACGTGGTACGTTTGCCACGCTGGGGTGGGCTCCCAGCGTGGCACAAGGACGGTGGAGGAGTGTTCAGCTGATGGGGGATTGGGCATCCCGTCGGCCATCGCATTTGTTTCCACGCTGGCGTGGGCTCCAAGCATGGCATCTTGTACCGGGGGGGAGAGTGAAGCTGATGGGGGATTGGGCACCCCCGTCGGCTATTCTATAAGTTGCCACACTGGGGTGGGCACCCAGCGTGGCATTTGGTAGGCTTTGGGGAGGAGCGCAGCACAAGCCAACGGGGGATTGGGCACCCCCGTCGGCTATACGTGTGTGCAGGAGGGGGAAGGCAGCACGCAGTATGTGTGCGTTTCTGTCTGTGTGTGTGTGTGTGTGTGTGTGTGATGTAGGGGGAGCTGCGCAGGAGCAAGCAATATCTTATCACTGCTCACTCAAGCGTAGCTCCCCCTTTCAATTGTATGCCACTGCATTTTGGAGCGTGTGATAGACAGTTCCAGCATGCATTGGCTTACAGGGGCCGCACCTGCCAACTCACTGACTGAATTGGAGGAGGAGGTGACACACCTCCAAAATCTCGGATGATGGCACTATGTTTCTTGCACATGCGTACAAGCAAACATAACAAGCATTTGTCAATGCCGAATGTTTGCTTGCTGGCATTGGCAGTGATAGTGTAGAAGTTACAGAGCTGCGTAATAGTAATGGCAGTGAAGTATTGAACTGAAGCCAACCCCACCACCACCCTGCAGAGAGTGACAGGCATTGGGGTGTGCCTTTGGGTCGTCAGGCATAACGGCCATGCCATTTCAGTACACCCCACCCTGCAGACACTGGCAAGTGTCACGGTGTTCTTTGGGGTCTTTGGTCCTTAAATACAGTGGGATGGGTGCGATATAGGAGAATGGGGTGAACTTTGGGGTCAAGAGACCAAGGCATACCTCAATGCTTCTCACTGGCTGCAGGGTGTGGAATGGCATGAGCATTACAGGCAAGAATCCCAAGTCACACCCCTGATACCTGTCATTCTCTACAGGGTTGGGCATTATGGTTGGAAACCCTAATACCTCAGGCATTCATTGGTATTTTCACTCCAAATGCTCAACATGGTTTTTTTGTGACCCCACCTCATGAAGAGGGGGAATATCAGCTTCTTAGCCGAAAGCTGCTTATGCACAGCAACTACAGCATTTAGCACCACGGGTGCAAAAACATTCCAAACAGGATGTAAAAAATTACAGCTGTACTGTTCATGGGGAGGAGTAAAAAATGGCAATGTTGGAAATCTGCAGTAAAAATATTTAAAAAAATGGTGAAGTCATGAGCGTACATAGAAACTGCAATGCATACCCGTAATATAATTAGGTTGGGGATTTTTTTACAGCAGATTGTCAACTCAGGCATTTTGGTGCCTCCGGTCATGAACAGTGTCACTGTGATTTTCTTTATCTGTCCCGAACAATAATTTCCCACAGCAACCACGCATCTCTGCACTGAAAGCGTGAAAACACACTTCGGCCATGTTGTGAAAAATGACAGCTGTACTGTAAATAAGGCAGTGTGGAAAAATGCCACTGGTGAAAATCTGGACTTAAAATATTACAAAGTCATGAACTTACGAGGGCATGGAAACTGCGCAATGCTCACTCGTAACACAGTCATTTTATGGACTTTTGTCACCATATTTCAACATAGCCATTTTAAGACCTCTGCTCATGAACAGTGTAACTGTGATTTTCTTAATCCGTCCCAAACATTGCTTTCACACACCAACAGCACCATTGTGCGCTACATGTGCAAAAACACATTTTGGGCGGCATATGAAAAATGGCAGCTGTACTGTTCATAAGGAAGTGTAATAAAATGGCAATGTTGAAAATCTGGAGGAAAATATTAAATTTGCAAACTTATGAGCATGCATAGGAACTGCGAACGCATGCTCGTAAAACAGTCATTTTTAAGAATGTTTTCTCCAAATTTTCAACATAGCCATTTTAAGATCTCTGCTCATGAACAGTGTCCCTGTGATTTTCTTAATGTGTCCCATACATTGATTTCGCACATCGACTGTGCCATTGTGCACTACATGCGCAGAAACACATTTTGGGCAAGATGTGAAAAATGACAGCTGTACTCTTCATAAGGAGTTGTGGTAAAATGGCAATGTTAAAAATCTGGAGTGTAAATATTGAAAATTTGCAAACTTATGAGCATACGTAGGAACTGCACAACGCACGCTCGTAAAACAGTCATTTTTTGGAATTTTTTCACCAAATTTTCAACATAGCCATTTTAAGACCTCTGCTCATGAACAGTGTCACTGTGATTTTCTTAATTTGTTCCGTACATTGATTTAGCACACCAACTGCGCCATTGTGCACTACATGGGCGGAAACACGTTTTGGGTGAGAAGTGAAAAATGACAGCTGTACTGCTTATAAGAAGATGTGGTAAAATGGCAATGTTGAAAATCTGGAGTGAAAATATTGAAAATTTGTGAACTTACGAGCGTGTGTAGGAACTGCGCAACGCACACTCGTAAAACAGTCGTTTTTTGAAATTTTTTCACCAGATTTTCAAAATAGACTTCTTGAGAGCATACCTTATGAACACTGGCAGTGTCATTTCGTTAATCGGTCCCGAAAGGTGATTTCACACAGTGACTGCGAAATCACCCTTCAGGCCCGAATAATGCCATGACAGTGACATCATTCACGAAAAGGGGCCCCAAAAACCCCATGCTGAAATTTTCAACATGGAGTTTTGGACCCCTTCTCATGAATGATGTCACTGTCATGGATTATTCAGGCCGAAGTGATTCGCAGGTCACTGCACAGTCACTGCACAATCACCCTTCGTGTCGAATAATGCCATGACAGTGACATCATTCATGAGAAGGGTCCCAAAACCCCATGTTGAAAATTTGGTGCAAAAATTCAAAAATGCCTGAGATATGCAACAAAGTTGAAAACCCCTATCTAGCCCATTATACAGCTTACCGGCATTCCTCAGTTTGCAGTTGGCTTTGAAGAGTGCAGACGTGTTCCTGGTTCACGCAAGATCATTGTGCGAGGTCCGAGGTAAGTATGGGGTGAGGGGGTGTGGGGGGAGGGTGTGCAGTGGGTGGGTGCGGGTTGTGGAAGGGGCCAGGAGACTACGTGGACCGTTTTTCTTTACAGGTGTTCTTTTTGTTTCCAATGACGATGCTGGACATTTGCCATACTGGGGTGGGCTCCCAGCATGGCACAAGGACGGTTGTGGGGGCATTCAGCCGATGGGGGATTGGGCACCCCGTCACCCAAAGCATCGATTGCCACACTGGGGTGGCACCCAGTACTCGGGCGGGGTGAGGACAGTGGAGCCGATGGGGATTGACACCCCCGCTATATCATGAGTTGCTACGCTGGGGGGGCACCAGCGTGGCATTTGGAAGGCTTTTGGGGGTGGGGGGAGCAGCACAGCCGATCGGGGATTGGCACCCTGCCGGCTATACAGTGTGCATGCATGCAGGGGGGCGCGACACCCGCGTGTGTGTGTGGGGGATGGAATCGAAGAGCGGGTGACACACCTCTGAAATCTCGGATGATGGCACTGTATCTTGCACATGCGCAAGCAAACATAACAAACATAATAAATGTATCTTAATTTTTTGAAGACCTTTTTTTTTTTGTGGTATATGTGACATATGAATGAGGATCCACTCACTGTAGATCAAGGGAGGATGTGAAATGGTGCAGGTACATGGGGGGGGTGAACAAAGTGGTAGAAAGTAAGCCCTACCAGAGCTTTAGGTTGATGTAGCACAGCAATATATGGGGGGGGGTGAACAAAGTGGTAGACAGTAAGCCCTACCAGAGCTTCAGGTTGATGTAGCACAGCTGGACTAAGGCAAGGGAGGATGTGAAATGGTACAGGTACATGGGGGGGTGAACAAAGTGGTAGACAGTAAGCTCTACAGGTAGTACAGTACGCTCAAGTTCATTTGCATAGGTTTTAGCAGCGGGGAGTTCACATTGACAGAGTTTAATAAGAGAAAACGCTTGGAATTACACATACAACGAAGTCTGAGTTTTCACATCAAATGCTGAGGTATTTTTTTCTGGAGGATTAGAACCCATGGAGTCCATGAATGTGTGCTTTGTAGAGCTGGCGTGTGTAAAGACTGTTAGGCACCCACACATTTTGGTGGTCCTGCTTTGGCAGGGAACAGTTTATTAAAGTAATGATGTGTGGCTTGTCTCTCTAAGCTAGACAAGACTACACCATCCTATCAGGCAAATGACACAGTTGATCTGGGGGGGTGGCTGCTCACTGAAGCGTAGCTCCCTCTTTCAACTGTATGCCACTGCATTTTCAACTGCTGTCATAGACAGCTTCAGCAGTGATTGGAGAACTGTGACCACGCCTGCAAACACACTGACTGAATTGGAAGATGCTGACATACCTCTGAAAAACTCAGATGATGGCACTATGTTTCTTGCACATGCGTGCAAGCAAACATAAAAACTTCATTAATTCTCCAGTTAGGGTCAAAGCAACAAAAGCTGGGAAATGAGGTATTAGGATTTCTGTAACACCCCACCCTCCCAAACCATGCAGGGCAGCAGGTGTGGGGTGTACCTTGGGTTTTTCAAGCCTAATGCTCACCCCATTCTCATAAAGATATATACATATATATGGTGGTTATTCTCAACAACCATCATACAGATTGAAGGAAGGCAGCACTGGCAGATGGTTCTACTTTTTTACTAGCCAATATGACAAGAAGCATTTAGTTATGTGACTCCCACATCTGCAGCTGTCCAGTTTACTGTTGTAACCCCTTTTCATGGACCCCTCACTAAGTCTACACAGTTGCTGGCTGATGAGAAATTTCTTTGATGAATGTAAGCACTATATCTGTAGATGTGTCCTGTGTTTCTTTTATAGGTGGTGAGAGGGGCTGTAGTGGGAAGACATATGCCAGCCACAGCTAACTCTGTGTCTATGAAGTTCAGAAAATAAAATATTACATAAAAACATGCATAAGGAAGATATCTCTTCATAATTACTGTTATTTCCTTTTCTGTTAGCTCCTACATTGTCAATGGGTATTCATAATAACTGGGTATTGTGCAACCCTTCCATGGGAAATGGCACAGCCCAAAGCTTTAGAATGCTGGGCATATGAGGATTCTGGACAGCAGCAACTCTCCAGTCACTATTGTGCTAGCAATGTCTCTAACTGTGTAAATAAAAACCATACCAGTAGACTTGACACCAAAGGTGCACAAATTAGCTGTCTGCACATATGCCACTCTGGTCAGAATAAAATACAGTAAACAGTGGTGTACTATATTATACAGTACTCGCTCAGTGACCGTTCAGTTGGTGCCGGCCAAGGTGGTGTGGGAAGGGGTGTGCCAGTCACCGGCTTGGGGTTCTGGCTGGATGGAAGAGTGGGGTTGTGTGCACTACATGCCAGGATGGGGGGGGAGACAGGACTACTAGACCACCAGGGTAAAAAATAATCATTATCATCACAATAAGGAGCACATCAAGGCAGAGGAAGGGACCACTAGACCACCAGGGTAGAATATTAAATTCACAATAAGGGGCATTTGGGGGCAGGAGGAAGGACTGCTATACCACCAGGGTGAAGCATTACAATCACATCCATAGGCATTTTGGGGTGGGGGAAGAACTATTAGACCACCAGGGATGGGGGCATTTTTAATAATTCTTCTACGGGCAATAGTGGGGATCGGGGAGGGGGGACCACTACTTCACCAGGGATGTGGGGCATTTTTGCTAACTCTGCTATGGGCAACAGCAGTGATCCTGGAGGGAGGGATCCTCAACCACCAGGAAAGGGACAGTATTTCTTTATTTCATCATTATGGACACATTGGGGATTGGGTAGGGGGGACCGTGGCACATTGTTGCAAACAGACAACTCTCCCGGAGGAGATTTTTCTAAGTACCCTTAGACCAGCCCTGGCTGATCTAAGGGTACTTAGCATTTCTTCCTCTGGAAGAGTTCTCAGAATCCCACATTAGGGGATGTGGCAGCATATATCTGCAACATGCCCCCTAGTGCCAGGTTGCAGTTTTGGGTGCATGGGCGGTGCAGACTGCTTTTGTGAATAGCTCAGGGAGCAGTTTTTGATGCAAGGAGCCACTTGCACCATTTATGTTTGGTGCAGGCACCTTGCATCAATCTCAGGGCTTTGAGAATCGAGCCCTCATATAAAGGGGAGACTACAGGACTGGTTCTATGGCTGCCATTGTGAGGCCCAGAATCTGTAGCAGACACTGAGCTGAATCCGATGATTGGCTCCTCAGCCACTGGGACTGTTTCAATAAGGCCTCCTTCCTGGCTGATGAGAGGAAGACCTTTTCCTTGTCCATCTTGATCACCCCCACTAAGGTGTATCAGGGTCTGTGATGGCTCAAGAGAGCTTTTACCTTGATACATTACCCAGCCGTGAGGATCCAACACCTCCAGAGTCCTGATCGCTGACTTCCTTGCTAATGGCACAGATGCTGTTTGGATGAGCAAATCGTCCATGCAGGGATAGACATGATGTCCCTCCTATCAGAGCTGAGCTACCAGGACTATGAGCAGCTTTAAGACAACCCCTGGGAGCTGTTGCCAGTTCAAAAAGGAGCGTCCTGTACTGGAAATACTGTCCCAGGACTAAGAACCTGAGGAAACTCTGATGAGACTGTTGGATGGGGATGAGGAACTATGCATCCCTCAGATCTAAGGAAGCTAGGAAATCCCATGGCTGGATAGCTTAGATAATCGAACACAGGGATGCCATCTTAAAGGTCATGTGAAACACAAACATGTTTAAGCATTTCAGATCCTGAATGAGCCTGAACCCCCGACATCTTGGGAACTATGAAACAGATCGAGTATAATCCCTGGCCTTGCTCACTGGGAGGCTCTGGCAAAATCTCCCCGATTTGAGAGAGGTGGTCCCAAATCTCAGACATGCTTGCTTCTTTATGGGGTCCCTCAGAACTGGGGATTCAGGGGATTTTGAAAAAAACTATTGCATAACCCAAGGCCAGAATTTCCAAAACAGAAGCATCTCAGGTTATCTGGGCCCATCTTGTGAGAAAAAGGAGTCATCTTCCACCAAGGGAAGGAAGGACGAGATGGGCCCATGCACCTCCCATTGTGAGGTGTCCGCTTTTTACCCAGGGCCTTTGTTGCATCTCTGGTCAAGGGCCCCTCTGTTACTATTGCTCTTGTAACCTGAAAAGGCTCCTTTACTCCTCTGATTCCCGAAGGTTTGAAAGGAATGAAAACCTCCTTGGAATTGCCCTGTCAGCTGCCTCCTTGACCTTTTGGGGTTGATGTGGCCTTTGCTGATGCTTTGACTCTGGAAGGTGGCCCTTTTTATCCTAGACATCCATCAAAATATCATCCAGGCCAGAACCAAATAACAAACCTCCCTCGAAGAGTAAATTGAACAGCTTGGTCTTCGAAGCCTGCTCAGCCACCCAGTGCCTGAGCCACATACCTCACATAGCCAACACAATGTGATAGGTGGAGCAGGCAGACATGCATAAATTTTCCACCATGGGATCCTCTAAACAGGTGGAGGCCACAGATAACTGAAAAATGCTCGGCCCTTCTGAATCCGGGGGAACAAAGCTGCCCAGGATTGTAACCCAGAAGTTTAAGGCTCTGGCAACAATAAAAAGGCATAGGAGGTGCACAGATTTGTGCCGTTGGAGGTGAAGGCTTTGTTACATGCAGTATCCACTCACTCATCATGTGACTCCATTAAGGCCAAGAACCCTGCCAGAGGAGGGGTTTCCCACGTGCGAGTATTTTCCTTCAAGAAAAGGGAATACCATGCCTTAGGTTTTGGCAGATAATTTCTTTGGTCCACACTGGCCCATTCCTGTTCAATAAATCGGCCACAGTGAATAAAGCCTGGAAAACATTTTGGAGTGGAGAAGGGCATGGACAGGATGGGACTGACATCCATTGCCTCCATGGATTGCACTTCCTTTAGCTGTAAGGACCTACATTCCTCAGTTATCAGGCAGGACAAAAACTTGGTTTCAAACAGGGGGAGGGATAGGAATCCTCCTCTCTGGCTCGA
This sequence comes from Neoceratodus forsteri, assembly GCA_016271365.2. Classification (NCBI taxonomy): domain Eukaryota; kingdom Metazoa; phylum Chordata; order Ceratodontiformes; family Ceratodontidae; genus Neoceratodus; species Neoceratodus forsteri. The sequence goes on from CM028135.1 coordinate 948,507,122, forward strand.
TCCACTCCCCTTCCTCCTCCCCCTCAGAGGTGTCATCCTCCTCATCATCAAGTAGCTCCTGCGGTCAGAATTTTCCTCAAGACCCCCGATATCCTCATCCTGACCATCTAGATGGTCATGGTCGGGGTCTGCCTACATATCCAAAACCACAGCTCTGTCCTGCTGAAGCACACCAGGACACGCCTTTGTGAGCCCCCTGACCTGGGGGGCCCGGTTTGGGGTCAGGTGTGTATAAAGGGATGTCCTGTGGAAAATCAGGGCCCAAAGCTCTCCCAAGTGCAATAAGGAATTGTGCAATTCTGCTTGCCACTGCCAACTGGTACACCAGGTGCACTCCCTCAATTTGAGGTACAACTGGGGGGAGCCTTAAGAAAAATATTAGCTTGATTAACAAAATGGTGACAGTAGGAACCCATAGGAGAAGATCCCATTAGCCCCAGCAGGTCTTACATCTTTCAAGGTCACCGGTCTCCGATAAGCCATGGTACCAAGAGAAAATAGCCCTGTGTTACCTCTAAAATGGTAAAGGGAGATTTGTTTTGTTCAGAATCTCATCTTAATCAACCTTCCCTGATTTTCAGGGATTTTCTGGACTGTGAAATCTATTGTGCATTCCCTAGTTCTCTATGTTGGAATCACACCTTTTTGATCATCAAGTTTTTTGAGGCATAGCTGAGCATACCCTGATCATTTAGGTAGTGCATGTTAGGAATGCATTCTTGACTCTTTTCATGTGACTTTCTACTATTTGCCAATAAATTACAGTTGGCATCAGCAGGACTTGAACCCCATAACATTCCTTTGCAAATCTGAACTGTGGGACATGCCACCCTCTATGCTGACAAGATCCCTACCTCCAGGTTGTGCTGGGTGCAAATAAAAATACACTCCATAAATGTAGAGCACGACTCAGCCAAGGCTACTGTCCAGAGCAAAGGCAGAGAAACAAGAAACAACTGAAAGTAAGGAGAGCGACTGCATCCTGCACTGGAGGAGAAGGTGCAGGAGCGTGTGCACGCTCTTAATCGAGTGTGTTCATACCACGACATGGTGCATGATGACGGCATGCTAGAGGAGGGTGTGCACACACCACAGGTGCACAGAGGGTGCGATGAGGCTGAGGAGCCTCCAACAGTTACAAAGCGTGAGCCCAAGAGACAGAGCAGCAGGAGGAAAATGACGGAAACAGTGTGGCTCAGTGGAGCTGAAAAACAAACTTACAATGAAAGAAAAAAAGGTGGAAAATTAATAGAAAACTCACCTAAGAGATTCTGCTTCCAACAAAGCTCATTCCAGCGGCCTTCTGAATAGTGTAGTGTTTTTTTTTTTTTTTTTTTTACAAACACAAGTGTGCATAGCTCCAAATAATAAACAGAAAAATGACCCTCAACACAGCACACAGAAACCCCGGCCATTTTGGAAAAAGATGCAAGGTACCCAACAAACTAAGAAGGGGGGGAATGGGATGGACACTTGAAAACATAGGGAGACCCCCCCCCCAGGAAATGCCCTCAACTGAAAATAGGAAAAATCAGATACTTACCTGTAGAACCTTTTTTTAAAGGATTTGGAGACCTGTTCAAGAAAAACACTCTAAACAAAGTGACAGACTTGCTCCCAGTCCAAGCACAGGCAGTAGAAAATGGGGAGAGCAGGTTAGCCAATTTGAAAGCCACAACTTAACAGGCTTGATTTTAATTTAGGGGTGCTCCGTTATAGCAGGTAGCCCCAACCTGCTATACAGAATTGCAGGCCAAGGCCTAGAAGCAGAAAAGTTCTTCAGAGAAGCTTAATAGATGTTTCCCCTTCGATGTAGCAGCTAAGACTGGAGAGTCACAACTGTCCGGAATCCTCACACCCCCAGCATTATAAAGCTTTGGGCTGTGCCATTTCCCCTAGTAGTGGTGCACAATACCCAGTTGTTATGAATACCCATTGACATTGTGGAGCACTACTGAAATGTCAGTTTATGCAATTTCCAAGTATAATACATTAAATAGCATTTTATAAAGTCAATTGTTGCCTACAGATCTACATGGGATATGACATCTACAGAGTTAGTCATGGTTTCAGGAGACACAACAGAGAATGCATCAATGTGGTCTAGAATAACTTATACAGTATACAGCCTAATAACTATATTTATGTAGACATAGTGGGTACATTACTACTGGTTTGGTCACCCTCCAGATCATGGTCTGCTGTCACCAAGGTGTGCGGAAGTACCTGGGGAGCTGAAACAACAACAAACAATTACTTATTTTTTTTTATTATACTTAGTACATATAGTTTTTTGTGCTTCTTTTAATTTGCATTTATTGCAATGAATGTTGAGTTTTATTCTGAGATGTGGTTACAATAGTATTCATGTGCTCATACTAACAACAGCCAGTTCCTTTGTGTTGGACTCCACAAATGGTCGTTCAAGCTTAGCATCATTGAAGTCCACTTCTTCATACTCGGAAGAGCAGCTGGCACTGGCGCCTTCCTGAGCAGAGGTGGAAGCTACAGGACTTAGCTGCCAACTGCTGGGTCACCTGGGTTATAATGATCCTTTCCTGTAAAACAGTAACAGCAAAATAGTTGTTGGCATAATAGAATTTTAATGTAGAACATTTAAAAGTTTTACTCCTATATGCATTCATTAGTGTCACACAGTTGGTTATAGCTTGTGGATGTATATACGAATATATTAATAAGTCAGCAAACAAAGGCCTTATGTGTCTATGAAGTCTGCTTGTGAGTGTCGGGACCCTCAGTGCTTACATAGAAACATGGAAGCTGACGGCAGATAAGGGATGCATGGCCCATCCAGTCTGCCCTTTATTGTTGCATTGCTTACACTGTAGACCCCTCCAGGTCTGCAGAACTTTCTCTGCCACCCCCTTACCTATCCCTTATGTCTCTTATGTGCTTATCTCAGGCTTTTTTTGAATCCCACCACTGTCTTTGCCCCCACAACCTCCACTGGGAGACTGTTCCAGGCATCCACCACCCTATCTTTGAAGAAGTATTTCCTCACATCTCTCCTAAACCTACCCCCCTCCAGCTTCATATTGTGGGCCTTTGTTCTAGAGCACCCTTTCCTCTGAAAAATACCAAGTATTTAAAGGTCTCAATCATATCCCCCTCTCCCTCCTCTACTCCAGGGTGTACACATTTAATTTCTTTAACCTCTCCTCACAGGACATTTGATGTAGTCCCTGTACAATCTAGGTAACCCTCCTTTGGATCATCTAGGTCCTGTCTATGTCCTTCCTGAGATGTGGACTCCAAAACTGGACACAGTAGTCCATGTGGGGTCTTACTAAAGACCTATATAGTAGCAACACCACTTCCCTCCTCCTGCTGGTAATACCCCTACCTATACATCCCAGCATCCCACTAGCTCTCCAGATCGCTTTGTCACATTGTTTGGACACCTTCAGGTTATCTGATATGATTACCCCCAGGTCTTTTTCCTGCTTGGTTGTTGCTAGTATTTCTCCTGCCATTTTGCAGAGGTTAGCTGCGCGATCGAGCAGACTCAATAGACCGTAAGGCCTGCTTCTGCTGGCATTTTATATGTACTGCACCCCGGTTTCTGTGACCCATTTTTTCATTAAACCTTTGCTGCCGAACATTTGACCACTCCTGCAGTGGGTTCAAGTCTCTTTCTATCCCTTGCACCCCCTCCAGAGTGTCCACCCTGTTGCAGCTCTTGGTGTCAACCACAAAGAAACAGACCTTCCCTTTCAGTTCCTCTGCTATGTCACTAATGAAGACATTAAATAAGACTGGCTCCAGTACTGACCCCTGCAGTACCCCACTGGTCACTCGTCCCTCCTCAGAGTGAGCTCCATTTACCATCACCCTCTGCCTCCTATCCCCTAACCAGTTTCTTACCCAGGTTACCACCTTATTGCTCACCCCATGCTACCCAACTTATTTACCAGCCTCCTATGTGGAATGGTGTCAAAGGCCTTACTGAAGTCCAAGTAGGCTACAGCCACTGCCTCCCCCTTCCGATCCAACACCCTGGTTACCCAGTCAAAAAAATCAGATTTGTTTGGCATGACCACCCCTCTGTAGAGCCATGCTGCCTCGGGTCCTGCAGTCCATTGGATTCCAGTTTTAGTGCTTGGTTTTGTTATGGTGTATGCTGCTGCATTACTGGTAATATGTAACTTCTCTAAGTACTCACCATGCTAACGCAGTTGGTAACATGTTGTGTGTAACCCCTAGATGGCGCTATCCCAGGGGCTACTACCCCTGCCTGATTTGCCACTAACAGGTTGAGGGGCCTGGATCCAATGGCGGGTGCCTCCACCCAGAGGTCAGGGTTTGCAATAGTTAAACTTACTTGGTCACAGCCCTCTGGGACACTGCAACCCCCCTTTCTTCCCACTAGTGGCCCACACAGTATATCAGAATTACCTTCACAGTATACACTTACCCCCCAGAACTGGTTCAGGCACTGGGACCCCCTGTAAAACAAGATACAGTGCAACAATCACAGTACAATATTTTAACATAGACAAATACCTCAGGCAGTATAACTTTGCTGAAACAAGCAGCTCTGATTTATTTAGGGGGATATAACAAGGACAGGGGGGAAATCAAGTTAATTAGCTTATCACTCTACTCATCTACCTATGGCTCTGTGCACAGGCCTATCCCTATCAGTTACTGTCCCTGGGTACCCAAGCCCTAGTGGCTAGTCCAAACCATGGCAGCTGGTAGGGGCCCTTTCACACAGAGAAAAGGAAAATTAAACAGTCAGCAGTACAGTAATTCCATTTGGATTTAATATAGCAATTCAACAGGGAGCGACCCTGAATTAGTACTCACGACCTCCAAACAAGATAGGGTCCTTCAATGTCAGCAGGGCTACTCTTGAGCTCCAAGAGACTCCTCACACATTTATATGGTAAACAGTCACAGGCAAAGTCACGTAATGGCAGCAGGAGTCACTTGAGGTACACAAACCTCTTCACACATTTATATGGTAAAGAAAGCACTATACCAGGCAGGCTGCATCTGTATCCGATCTAATTACTGCACAATACCGGGAGAACACACAGCAGATTCAGTTCCTGACAGACCGAGTCAATTCCGCATTCCTCCAGTCTTCTACAGGGTGAGCCTGGTTTCTACTCTTCAGATATCCTTTGATTCTCTTCACAGGACGGATTCAGTCCTAACAAGCAGTTACACAAGCTGCAGACTGGAACTCTGGACCTTCACACGTTTTTGACTGAAACTGTGCACTGAAGGAGCACAGGGTTTCTTTCCCTTCACTCCAGAGCTAAACTGAAACTCCAACCGACAAAACCAGGCACTTCCTTTGAGTTCCTCCCAGTTCTTGACTGGATTGGCTGTCACTCACAATAGACTGCTGCTGCTGTTGGTCCAAAAAGGCACCGAAGTCTAAACTACATCTCCCAGAGTCACTGCCCATACAATCCTCTTGTGGCTGGCTCAGATTATGAGTCCAAGTTCTGATTCGTCCAAGGCACCATTTTAGAGCTAGCTTACCCCACACTGATTGGTCCAGTTCAGCAGTTCAAAACCAGAATGGGGAACTAGGCAGACACAGTTCTGACTGCAAAGAAAGCAGGTTAGACAAACTGTAATTTCATTATTACTCTAAATGGTTTCTGGCAAACAGTTACTTCTTTCAGATAGGTTTCCTTTGCACTCCTAGTGACTGCAAAAATGGAGTGAATTGGCAGCAGCTTGAGTGGTACTCAATCAAAGAAACACACAGTCCCCCATACAAACTAATTATGTCTGCAAGCAGACAGCTCTTAAAGAGACAGTACCAGAGGTTCTAAAAACACTCACTGATAAATGGCTTAAACGCCAAACACCATTCAGGCTTGGAGCATTCAAGCAAGCTCCTGGAAGTCTTTTGGGAACCCCCATTTGCAGGGGGGTTACATGTGCCTTACAGGTGGAAAGGCTTATTATAAAATTGCATTCAACACTGCACAAAAAATGCTTGTCTAAAATATGTCACAAAAATACATTACAATGCTATAATATTAAAGCTACCAACAGTCCCTATTTTCCCAGGACAGTCCCTATTTTAGGCAGCATGTCCCAGTTTCCCCACACATTTTGCAAAATGTCACTTGTGTCCTGATTTTTACATACTTGTCCCAGTTTTGTCCCCCCTTTTTTTTTTTTTGCTGACTGCTAAACCATGAGTGACAGTTATTTCAGCACCATTGTGGTGCTACTCGGGCTGGAAAGCAGTTTGCAACTTCAACCCCTGCGCCTGTGTTGCACCACAAGTATGTCAGTGGGAACACATTAAAGCATGTTCCTTCCTGTTAGATTAGACTGGGTAGTAGTACTGCACCCTAAACTAGCAGTCACCCCAATAAAAGAGTTCTTACGTATTCATAATCAGCTATGCGCTTTTTTGCATTATTCCCCGAATACAGATAGACATCAACCAATATGTTACAACCCTAACCTGAAGATTGGAGGTAGAATGATAACAGAGTCCTGGCTCCCCCAGCTGAAAGGGTTAAGGATAGAGGATATCTTACAGGGCGACAGGTGTCTTCCAATTGCAGAGCTATTAGTAAAGTATCGTATGGAACCTAATCAGACTTTCAAGGTATACCAGCTCAAGCATTTACTTGAGCAATTTAAGCATAAATTTTGAAATGGGCATTTGATGGGGACCTGGTTTGAATCTTTGGTTCAGATGGTCTAGGAACCACATGCGGTCTCCAAAGTATACAAGACACTGTTTGATCAAGCATACGCAGATAGTAATAATAAACCTAGATTCTGGTTAGGTCAACTGGGGGGCCAAGAGAGGAATTGGGATGAAATTTGGCGCCACACTTACCAATATATAACCCAGGATAGGTTACGGGTTATGCAGTTTCACTTTTTAAACAACTTGTTTTGGACCCCTTCTAAATTATATAAAATTGGGACTGAGCCTGATCAGACATGCTTTCATGTCACCATGCAGTTGAGGACCTATATCATATCTTCTGGGAATGCCCACCAATCAAAATGCTGTGGGATCAAATTAAATATAAGGCAGATCCATTATTGGGCATTAACCAATATTTTACCCCAGAAGTCTGTATGATAGGTGATTATACTGTATCGCGATCAAAGTTAGAAGATACTATGTGGCCTTGATTTCAGTTTGAGCAAGAAGGTGGTGCTAAAGCATTGGTTGGATGACACCTGATTACTTGCGAATTAGTTACAAATTATTATTCAACCTGAATATGGAAAACTTGGGACTAGGAGAAGGGATAATCTGGCAAAATACGAATCGATATGGAGCTCCTTTCAAACGCTTTATTTGCTTCAGCCCAGGCCGAGTACTGGAAGGTAAAATAATTCTGGTAAGCACACTGATGAATGGATCTTCCCAATGCATTTTAGCAGTAGGTGGGAGGGTAGGGGATTGGGAGGGTAGGTTGGATGACCATATGGGGAGGGGGGGAGAGAGGTTTTACAAGAAAATATCTAATTTTATTTTATAATGTAATAAGTGTTAGTTTTTCTTTGTTTTTCTTTGTTTTATTTTAATTAAGTCTTTGCTGAAATGTCTTTTTTTTCGCTCTGTTAATAAGAAAATCAATAAAGTTGAATTTAAAAAAAAAAGACTGGGTAGTAGTGCAAACAAGCACATGTGAACGTCTGCCTGCCAGCAGCTGAGAGGTACTCCAGACACAGAAGACCGGCAGCAGTGAACTAAGGTACCAGAACCTGATCAGCTGTAGGGAAATGTGTGTGAAAACAATCTGGTGTGGTGAGAGTCACTAAAGCGAAGTTTACTCAGTAAATGAGGTGAGTGTAAGCGGGTTGGATGGGACTGTCAGGAGGGACAATACATGCAGCTCGAATGTCTGATCACAATTTAACACAGGTTTGCTTCTAATGAACTTTCTGTACATCATGATTTGGAACTTGCTGCAGCAGAATGATGTATTGCTTTAATCTGGATGTTTGCTACTTGTGTTACTGTGGGGTGGCATGGCCAAGACAAGCAGCAAAATGTAATTGATTGTGTGCAGCGTTGTCTGCGGTGGTGCCCGTGGGAGTGGGCTCATGGTCAGGATGGACCGTCCCAGTTTTAGGCCTCAGAAAGTTGGTAGCTTTATATAATCTGTATACAAACTGCTGATCTTGTTTAATAGTTTTAAATTTTTTAAAACAGCAGACCATTTTAAAAGTAGAATAACACACTGCAATGTACAAATGTAAACTTACTGACTCATGTGGGTACGTTGACCATGCTGAGGCTTCCTGGCATCTTCCCATGTGGTTCTGGTGGTGGCAAGCATTCTTGGTACCATTCTGGAACTGACGGAGGGGTCAGAAGCTGGGAGAGCTTCTGATAAATGGCCTTCCACTTGCCTTTGTGGGAATCTGCAGACCAATGCATCTGTTACTTACTAGGTGCTCCAAATATTGTCTATATTGAACAGAGTTGTAAATGAGAGTTTCACTCAATTTGCCTTCAATAAATGAATGATGATGATGAATATATCTATCCAGAATTCCTACAACAGCAAATAGGAAGCATGCATCTGGAAGTAAGGTTCTTCCAGCACCCAGACCCTTTTAATCAGTTCCACCACCACCTCTTTGGCTCTCCAGGACTTTCTCATTTCAAGAGTCTATGTATTATTAAAAGACACATATATTTCACAAATCAAAGGCTGAAACTTAGTTCAAGTTCAAGCTGCTGTCTCCTGAAGAGCTGCCTAATGAACTGTTCTGTGGCTCAGTACTACAGTAGCTTTATATGCTATGTCACAGAGGTAATCGGATTTACTGCATCAACAGAGTAGTTGTCTTTACATACTTAAATCAATAGCATGGGGTATGAAACAAGTAAATGTTACATTTTTAGCACATTTGTGTTTTATAATCAATGACAAGACACACCTATTTCTTGCATTTTTAATCACAAAAGATTTTATTTTATTCTTAAATAAAATGTTTTTGTTAATGTGCACACTGCAGTCTTGAATACCTTTATATTGTGGTTGCTAGAGAGCTGTCTAGACAAAGCATTTGGAAAAAACATTTAGACTAAACAGTTTCCATTCGTAACTTAACAGAAATCGGTGTGTGTCAATTTCTCGCTATCATTACCAAATGCTTGGACATGATGTCTTTTTAAAGATCAAATGCACATGTTTCATAAACAACTTGAATTCACTTGAACTCATGCCCCTGTGTCATGATTGGTGTTTCCTGAAAATATCATGCTATTTGGTTTTGTGTTTTTCTTTAAAATCTGCATCTGTTAATGTGCTCTGCAGTAACTGAAAACAGTGAAGAAACAGTGAAGCTTTTTCTGTCCCTATCAGTGAGTGATGACATCATTTTTGTCTAGCCTGCTGCTTCGGCAATTAAGTCCCTGATTGACTGAAGAAGCTGTTGTGGTTCCCAGTCAGAGCAGTCTATAGAGCTAATTGCTTTCACTCAGAGTCTGTTACTAACCCATCTGATTTGTGTTTAGATAGACTGACCTAAAATCTATCATTCTGTTCTCATAAAAAGTTGATCATTTGGAGTTCTGTGCTGAACTGAAGTGGTATGAATGAATGTCTGTGAGAAATGACCTTGTCTGTATCACAGCTGTCAGTTCTTTGTCATCAGAACTCTGTATTATTTTCTGGCTATATAACAAAGGGTTGTTTAATGGGTGTAAAATAACTCTAAATTTTGTTAATTCATAGAAGCAGTGTGTCTTTCATGTAGCCTCAATAAATAGGTTCATGTGAGAAAAATTTTGTTTTTATGTCAGATTGACAAACGTGTCTGCCACACTGCTATTTCAGGAACATGTACCGTATGAACTCATAAAATTCAGTTATTTGAGGGTTTCTGTATGAAAATACATCTTGTATGTGTATAACTAGAAACACTACATGGCATCCTGATGCCCCTGTCTCCTGCCTGACAGCTGAGACAACAGCTCTCTGCTTCCCCCTTTCCCCTGCCCCACAAGTCCCCTGTCTCCTGCCACCATTTGAGGCTGCTGTCTTCTCCACATAGTCAGGGCTGCTGCCTCCTGCACAAAGAGTTGAGGCTGCTGAACCCTGCTTCCCTTTGTCCCCCAACCCCATATTCAGGGACAATGCACCCTTTTGTCCCTTGTTCCTGTCTCCACAGTTGGGGCTGTTTTGCCCTGCTAAGCCCTAGAGTCCCAGGTCCCCTGCCTTCACAGTTGCGGCTGTTGCACAATGCTGCTCCAAGTCACCAGAGGTGGGGTATTTGCTGCACCTGCTACCCACTTCCATTGCCCCAAATGGCAAGGCTGCTGCACCACACACACCCTATCCCACAGTCAAAGCTGCTATACCCTGCTGCCTCACTGTGTTCAGCCACACAGTCAAGGTATCTGCACCATGCTGTTCTCTCTCTCTCTCTCTCTGCCATCACATCCAAGGTTGTTACACCCTTCGCCTGTCTACACAGTCAAGGCTGTTGTGGTCTGCTGTGTGCTAGAGCCCCATGCCTTCACAGTTAGGGCTGCTGCTCCATGCTGCCACTTGCCATAAGACAGGGCAGGGCATATACTACACCCTGTTCCCTGCCACCACAGCTAGGACAGTTTCTCCTTGTTGCCCCCTGCCACCAGAGTGAGATCCTTTGCTACACCCTGCTGCCCATGTTCCTTGTCCCAAACAGGTGTGTTTGCTGTGCCCTGTCCTACAGTTTGAGCTGCTGTACCCTGATGCTTCCCCATCTCCTGCCCAAACAGTTATGGCTGCTACACCCTACTACCCTCTGCCCCCCCACCCTATAACACAAGATGAAAGTATTTTTTGGTTTTTATTTTGAGCAGTTTGAGCAGTGTACCAAAAGATCTGACCATGGTGGCAGGGAGCAGCATGGTGCAACAACCTGAACTGTGGCGGCAAGAGGCTCTATGGTGCAACAGAGCACAACAGTGACAGGGGACAGAGGACAGTATGCTGCAGAAGCCTCGACTGTGACAAAGGGTGCACTTGGTGCAGCAGCCCTGCCCACTGGGGGCAATGGGAGAGGGTAGCAGGGTGCAGCAAAAGCCCCACCTTTGATGGCCTAAGGCAGCATGGTGCAGCAACCCCAACTGTGGAGGCAAAGGCCCTGGGACTCGAGGGCTTAGCAGAACTCAACAGCCCTGTCTGTGGAGAGAGGAACTGGGGGCAACAGACTGCATTGGCCCAGACTGTGGGGGTGGAGGACATAGGAAAGCAGGGTGCAGCATCTTCAACTGAGAGGCAGGAGAAAAACTGACAGCTGTGATACAGACAATGTCATTTCTCACTGACATTCATTTATACAACTTCAGTTCAGCAATGAACCCCAAATGATCGGCTTATTATGAGAACAGAAAGACAGATTTTAAGCTAATCTATCTAAATACAAACCAGATGGGACAGTAGCAAACTCTGAGTGAAAATAATTAGCTCTACAGACTGCTCTGACTGGGAATTGCAGCAGCTTCTTCAGTCAATCAGGGTCTTAATTGCTGAAGCAGTAGGCTAGATAAAAATTATGTCACTGTTCACTGATAGGGACAGAAAAATCTTCACTGTTTTCAGTTACTGCAGAGCACATAAACAGATGATTTAAAGAAAGCAACAAAACCAAACAGCATGATATTTTCAGGAAACACTAATCGTGACACGGATATGAATTCAAGTGAATTAAAGCTGTTTATGAAATATGTGTATCTGATCTTGAAAGAAAATATTTGCATCTAAAGCAGACTGTAACAACATATTTTTAATAAAGTTAATTGCTAGCATTTTTTCAAAACATGACCTTCAAGAAAAACACATTGCTCATTACATGGTTTTGGTTTCTATAACTTATATATATGGCTCTGTAACTGATGTGATACATTATATTGGACTGCTTTGTATGTTTGCAGATTTTAACATGTTAAAAGTAATCACACATGACTGTTTTGATTAGAAAAAAAAACAGTTGAGCAGTACATCACAACACAATTTTTTTAAGAGAACAATTGAAAGTTAAACAGAGACTTATGATATGTTCTAAAAATTGTTGCAATTAAGGTAATCACAAATATTTTAATTGTGAGTTTTACTTAAAGTGGTTTGCACATCTATTTTTTTTTTTTTAGTTAAAGAGGAAAACACAAAAATCTATAGCACACTAAACATGTTTGCTTTATTTGTGTTCCATAGAGGACAGAGTGACACAAATGCTACCTACTTCATATGGTGAACTGTGTTTTATGTTTGTTACTCTTGTCTCATGAGTAGTTAAAGGGACACTGTCAACCCCTTCAGGCCTCAAATTGTCCCTAATTTAAATAAACATGTTTTATGATTGCTCACATTCTGTAAAGATTGATGATGTAGCTGGCTGTTTTATTCAGATTCCTTTTTTCTTTTTAAAATTGAAAAACAGACTGCCAACCATAATGGTGTTATACACAAAAACATGTTTGTTTACTTTCCTTGATCAACTTCCAGTGCACCTTTCCTTGACTTCGAAACAGCACGTCTAGCCACTCCTGACACAGTGATAGGAGAAAAGACCATTGCATCATGATTGGTTATGTTTGTGGGTGTTTGTAATGTTCAGGAAGTATCAATAAGAGTTTATCAAGGATTTGAAACAAAACAAGGTTGGGTATAAGAAAAAATTACTCACCATAGTAATGTTGTTTCTTCTAATGGAGTCTTGCTGTATTCTGACTTAATGCAGTTAGCACCAGCACTTGAACTGCCCCAGAGAGTAAGGAGTTAAACTCTAGGCAGGAGCATAAAATGTTGAACTCGAGCTCGGTTTTCAAACCTTTGTCTGTGGTACTTCTCAGTGTAACCGTCAGATTCTTATGAGCAACTAACTAGCTGAGTCTAGATGTGTGTGTGTAAATTGTTTTAGTATAAGCCAAAAGGCAACAATTTGGGCCCAGAAGACTCAAGTTGAGAACCCAAGAAGAAAAAGGTAGTGACAACATTAAATAGATTTATAACACCAACAGAATTAACAATTAACCCACCCAAGATGGAGGGTGCAAGGTACACCCCTGAGATGCAATACTGTACCTGCCAGCCCACTTCCCAAAAACTAGGTTCTGAGAGGGGAGGCAGAGAGGAAGTCAGAATACAGCAAGACTCCATTAGAAGAAACAACATTACTATGGTGAGTAATTTTTTCTTCAAACAACATGAAGTCTTGCTGTATTCTGACTTACTGCAGACTACCAAGCAGTTCCCTATGGAGGAGGGAATGCAGAACCTACTTTGGGAACAGGCTCTGCAGTACTGCTGTGCCAAACCTAGCATCACTCCTAGCCTGGATGTCCAGAGAGTAATGCTTGGTGAGTGTATGTACTGTTTTCCAGGTGGCTGCTTTGCAGATCTCTAACAAGGGTATATCTCTGGCCGCAGCCAGAGTGGCAGCTGTACCCCTAGTTGAGTGAGCCCTCAGGCCTGAAGGAGGTGTTCTACCCAATTTGTCATAGCAGAATTGTATACAAGAAACAAGCCACCTGGCAATAGTTCTTCGTGGCAGGCTTACCTTTCCCCACCTCACCATAGGTGAGAAACAACTGAAGACAGTCATTCCTGTGAGCCTTAGTGTGCTCTATGTAATAGCCAAGAGCTCTTTTAACATCCAAGCTATGTAGCCTTCTTTCACCTGAAGAGGAGTGGTCGGTGAAAAAACACAGGAGGAGACACAGACTGGTTCAGATGAAAATCTGATACCACTTTGGGTAAGAACCTCCTATTGGTTCTTAGGGCCACTTTATCCCTATGGAAGGATATGAAGCCAGGTTCAACAGACAAGGCCTGTAATTCACTAATCCTCCTGGCTGAAGTAATGGCTACCAGGAACACATTTTTCCAGGTCAAGTATTTCAGCTCAGCCAAAGCCATGGGTTCAAAGGGGGGCTGCATGAGCTGTGCAATGCAGACATTAAGATCCCAAGCAGGAGTCAGTTCTCTAAATGGAGGGTTTGTATGAGCCAGACCCTTGAAGAACTTTTTAAACACATGATGAGAGGCTAGGGAAGAGTCCTTACCTGCTGAAAGGAAATCAGAAACTGCTGCTAGGTGAATCTTTAGAGTTACAGGTCTAAGGCCTAGACCATTGAGGTGAACCAGATAATCTAAGGCTGTGGAGATGCCTACAGAGTCAGGCACAATGCCTTTCTGAGAACACCAGATGGTAAACCTCTTCCATTTGGAATCATAAGTCTTTCTAGTAGATGCAAAACAAAATGGTTATATTAAATGCACGCTGAAAATAGAAAATAGAGTTAAAAATCTACGTTTCAACCTTAGGTCTTCTTCAGGAAATATCTAAAAGAGAAAAAAAAAAAACAAGTTAGTGTAGAGGAGAGGTAAAAGAGAGAGATATATATGGAGAAAGAAGAAGGGGAGGCTAAGGGAGAAGAAGTGATAAATGGTAAGATTAAGAGAGAATCTGTGAAACAAAAGGTGATGATGGGAAAGATAAAGCATAATGGGAGAGAAGAGCTGGGAAGTTCCCAGGTGGAGATAATTAACAGGGCCTTGTAAGAAGGCTGAAAGGTGACAAATGTGTGGAAGGAGACAGAAATGGAGACATATGGTGAAAATGAAAAATAAATGAGTACAAAAACAAATTGACTTTAGGGAAAAAAAGGGATGGCTGAAAGATGTTAGTAGAAAATAAGTCTATCATTTAAACCAGAGGGCTGCTGGGAGCCAAGGCGGATGATCAGCTTGGCTTCCATGTTTTTTCTATGGTCAGGATCCAGGAAGCCCTGCTGAAGTACACAAACAGAAAGGTCATTGACATTGTGGTCCCTGGAGATAAAGTGGGATACAATGGGTTTAGCAGTTTCACCATTCCTGACTGCTCTGTAATGTTCCCTGAAATGGTCAGCAAGACGCCTACCAGTTTCTCCGATGTAAATAGCTGAACACTTCCTGCAAAGAATACAATACACCACATTAGTGGAGGTGCATGAGAACTCCTTGGTGATGTGAAAAACACCAGTAGGCCCCCGAATCTCAGTCACACTGGAAATAAATTTGCAGGTGTAGCAGCGAGCCCTGTTGCAAGGTTTGGTACCTAGTTGGTTTGGTTTCTAGTAGATGGTTTCCTGGAAACCTTCAGGATATCCATGACTGCCTGAGAAAGATGCAGGTGTGCATATTCTAGCTCTTGAAGAGCCAGGCCTTGAGATTGAGAAACTGGAGATAGGGATACTGGATCCTCCCCTGGGAGGAGGACAGAAGATTGTGTCTCTTGGGAAGGGACAGGGGACGAGACACTGCCAGGGACAAGAGCAGAGGATACCAAGGCTGCCTGGCTCAGTCTGGAGCCACTAGGATAACTATGCAAGGTTGAGTTCTAATCTTGATCAGGACTCTGAACAGCAGAGGGAATGGAGGGAAGTCATAGAGGAACCTGCCCTTCCAATCCAAAATCAGGGCATCCTAAGGCACAATCCCCAGGAATGGAGGTCTGCAACAGAACAGAGGGAGTTGGTGATTGTCCGGGGCTGCAAAGAGATCTATCTATGGAGTGCCCCATCTGGAGAAGATTATCTGCAGGATGAGAGGATTTAGGGACCATTTGTGATGTCCCTGGGATATTCTGCTCAGAGCATCTGCCAGTACATTGTCCTTCCCTGGAAGGTGAACTGCTACTAGGGGAAGTCTGAAGAGAATGGGCCAGAGACCACAGTTTCATGGCTTCCGTGCACAAGGCCAAGGATCGAGTGCCTCCTTGTTTGCTGATATACTACATTGTGGTCGTGTTGCCTGTTCTGACTTGGACCACCTTGCCCTTGATCAAATCTGAGAAGCACTGAAGGACCAGGAACACTGCCCTGAGTTCCAGAAGGTTGATGTGAAGGAGAGTCTCCTGTGGAGATCAGACCCCTTGGGCTGTCAGGGCCTCCAGGTGGGCTCCCCAACCTACGAGAGAAGCATCCATAGTCAGAACTACTGGAGGAGTTTGCAGGAGAAATGGGACTCCTTGTCTGAGGTTGTCCTGATCCAGCCACCACTGGAGAGCTTGGACCAGAGTCTGAGTCACTGGAATCAGTTTGGTAAGAGAATCCTTTTTCTGAGACAAGAAGGATCTTAGGTGAAACTGAATGTCCCACATCTGGAATCTTGGTCCCTGCACCACTGCAGTGGAAGCTGCCATGTGGCGCAGCAGCTGGAGGAACTGTCTTGCTGGGCGAGAGACCTGAGGTTGAAAAGATGAAGCAAGATCCACTAGGGCCTTCACCCTTGCCAGGGGAAGGAAAGCTTTTGCTTGTACAGTGTCCAAATCATTCCTATAAAGGTGAGAAGTTGAACTGGTTCGAGGACAGACTTTGGAAGATTGAGAAGAAAACCCAGGGAACTGAGTAGGTCCTGGGTAGTTTGCAGAGTTGACTTGACCTGTAGAGATGACTGACCCACAATGAGCCAGTCATCATGATATGGGAGGATGGTGATACCCTGTCTTCTGAGGTAAGTCACCACTACTGCAAGGCACTTTGTGAACACCCTTGGAGCTGATGTTACGCCGAATGGCATGGGTCTGAATTGGTAATGATCTGAAGGCAGCTCGAACCTGAGGTATTTTCTGTGGGAGCACCTGATAGGCATATGGAAGTAGGCATCCTTGAGGTCCAGAGATGCTAACCAATCTCCTGGCCTTAAAGAGGGAAGGATTATTCCCAGAGTTACCATTTTGAATTTGGGCTTTGAAATGTGTTTCTTCAAATACCTTAGGTATAGGATGAGTCGCCACTACCCTGTTTTCTTTGGGGGTAAGGAAGTACTTGGAGTACAGTCCTTTTCCCTTGTCCTGAGTAGGAACCTTCTCTATAGCTCTGAGAGCTAGAAGAGAGGAAACTTCTGTCTTTAGGGCAAGGGTTTCTGAGATTGATACAGGTGGAAAATACTTGGCCCTCTTTTTCGGAAACTTTTTGAAGCTGAGGGCCAGTCCCTGGCTTACTACTTCTAGGATCCACTTGCCTGAGGTCACAGACTTCCAGGCCTGGAAGTAGTAAGCCAGCCTGCCTCCTACTGGAATTGTGGAGTTGACCTGGGCTGACACCTCAGGGTGTCTGCTTGGCAGGAGCCTTAGACTGGGAGGAGGAGGGAGCAGCCCTGCTCATCCCCCTCCTGCTCCTCCCTCTGAAGAACCCCTCTGTGGAAAGGGAGAGGAGGCCTGGGCTTGGTAAAAAGGCCTGCCCCTGCCCCTAGACTGCTGCTTTTGTGAAGTGGCTTGCCTTTCCTTGGCCTGTGCACTCCTTGTACGTGGTCCTGTATTCATCCATTTTCTTCATGTAAGCCTCTGTTTGCTCCCCAAACAGAGAGTTACCCACTACAGGAAAATCTATAGCCTTAGTCTGGGTATCCTGTGAAAGGCTAGTACATCTGAGCCAAGCATGTCTTCTGAGAGACACAGATGTAGCCATGACTCTATATGTCACATCATTGGAGTTCACAGCAGCATGAAATTGCATTTTTGATGCCTCGATTCCATCAGCAGCCACCTCCTCCAGCTCTTGGCTAGCTAGGGGGAGGCCTGTTTAGCCAGTTCCAGAACCGTATCCCATCTGGATTTCTGGTACCTGGCTTTGTAGGCCATATAATTAGCCTGCCTGAGTCCCAAACAGGATGCCAGATACTGTTTTTTGGCCATGAAATTCACTTTCCTGGAGTCCTTATCCAGGGGGTGTGAAGCCAAAGGAATGTTAGCCCTGTCACAGGCTGCAGCCTGCACTACCCCAACATGGCTGCTATGATTATAAAGGAACTCCATAACTGAGCCTGATAACATATACCTCCTGTCCATTCTCTTGTCCACAGGAGGTACTGAATTAGGAGTTTGTAAACTTTTGTGTGTCTGTTTCCCCAAGGACTTACGAAGAGGGATAGACAGCCTTTCGGACTCTGGGATGTCCATCGTTTCAACAAAATCAGGCACTTCTTCCTCCTCTGCAGCTTCAACCAAGGGAAGCTGAAGGGTTTTGGCCACCTTTTTGTAAAACAAAAAGTGTGAAGGGGACTCAGAGAGCCTGGGAGGAGTGACACTCGAGGGCCTGTCTGGAGAGATGTCCGGTACAATGGGCACATCCAGACCCCGTAGTCATCATCATCATCATCGGGATAGTCTTCGTCTCCCTCCCACTCCTCATAATAAGCATCTGGATCATAATCCGAAGGAGACAGATCCGACCGAACCGACCACCTAACCGGCAATACCGGTTCGGACAGATCCGGTCTAAGCAATTGAACAATGCTAATTGCTTTGGCTATTTCATCTGCAGTTGGAGAATGCGGTACAGGATCCAAACCGGTGGACTTATGTTTTCTTTTTGATGGAACCGGACCCTCAAGGTCAGCTCTCCTTTTGCCCGAGGAGGTATTGCCTAGGTCAGTAGGCACCTCCTCAGGTTCGGCTGCAACCAGACTGGACTGGCCATCCGGATCTATGGACTTCTCAGACTCCCTTTCCTTCAGCCTACTCAGTCTCTTATCTAGAGTGGATTTAGGAAAGTTTTTACAAATTTGGCAGACCGACTTGAGGTGGTCAAACCCCAGACAATAAACACAGATGAGGTGGGGGTCGGCCTTGGCAAAGGTCTCCCCACACTCAGTACAGTGCTGAAATCCAGTGGGACCAGTTTTCTTTTTGGGTTTGTCAGACATGGCCAACCTACCAAATTACCCTATAGCAGCTTTCAAGCCAGGTAATAAAATAACCGATTGGTTACAAACCGTGTCACGGGTTTTGAAAAAGAATCAGAAAAGGCCCGGTTCTTTTGGAAAAGATCGATACCGGAACACTGCTCTAATCCCCAGAAAAATTTCTCAGAAAAACAGAAGAAATCTAAGGTCGGTTCCTAACCGGACAGACCAAAAAGAAACTGAGGAGAAAAGTAATTTCCACACACTTCTACCTATCTACAACACTACCTGTACCATAGACAGAGGCTGGAAATATGAAAAAATAGCAAATAGATTGGTTTAAATCTGAATGCTTTACTTTTTACCAAACCGAGCAGAGGAATCTCCAGAGCGTCTTCACTGTTAGGCGGAGTAAAGAATCTGATGGTTACACTGGGAAGTACCACAGACAGAGGTTT
This sequence comes from Neoceratodus forsteri, assembly GCA_016271365.2. Lineage (NCBI taxonomy): Eukaryota > Metazoa > Chordata > Ceratodontiformes > Ceratodontidae > Neoceratodus > Neoceratodus forsteri. Next base: position 948,526,218 of record CM028135.1, read on the forward strand.
GAAAACTGAGCTTGAGCTCAACGTTCTATGCTCCTGCATACAGTTTAACTCCTTACTCTCCGGGGCAGTTCAAGTGCTGGGGCTAACTGCATTAAGTCAGAATACAGCAAGACTTCATGTTGTTTGAATGACCCCATTACCATGCATTTCAGTTCTACTAAGAAAAAAGCAAATGCAACAGCAAGCAACATTAATGAATTTTTAGGGAAGATACGCAATCATAAAATGTGGGGTTTCAACTACAATACTATGATGCAAAAAGGGTTGTCAGTGTCCCTTAAAACATGACTGTTTTCATTACAGAAAACATTTGAGCCATCTGTTTGCATTTACGTGTGCAAAAAAAATGGTTCATGATTTGTAGTTTATGACATTCACCATTTTTTCTTTTAAGGGCCTAAAATAATAGTTGTCATTTATAACATCTGTTTTGCACAGATTTTAGACATTCTAGGCATGGTGTAACACTGCATAAACTATATATGTCACAGTGAGTGAGCACAAATGTGAAATCTGATTGCTGTAGAGATTCACTTTGACTTCAGTACTAGTAGGTAATTTGTGATTAAATTAATAATGTGATCATGACTGTACATTTATGTTCTTGATACCAATGTAATTTTATGACATTAGTAATTACTAAGTCTTTCTTTTGACAAGTTTGTGACTCTGAAAAAAGTCTTTGGTTTCCATCAACTGATGTATTAGACATATGTCTGTTAGAGAACCTTATTAATTGCAGTCTTGAGATTCTGAAGGAAGGTGGCATTACTGTATGGGGTTAAATGCACTCTGTCTCTTATGTATGTAAAAAACTTACTTGAGAACTAAATGTTTGGATGCCAAATTGCTCTTCATCCCTTGATCTCCTAGGAATGCTGACATCTCACTATTAACTTTAAAGCAGCCATTTTCAATTCCCACCATGCCTACCTGCCCCTAACCAAATGTGTTAATAATAATACCCCTCAGAGAAAATTATTTTAGTATGGGGCATCATGTAGAAGATCCAGTGAAAGTCAACTTTTGCAAATAGAATCAGGTTTCTCCCAGATATATGTCCCAGGTCATTACCTCAAATGCAAAAAATGAAAGCATAAGGTGCTGTCATGTTCTTCATAGTATTCTTCCGAGTAGGCAGCAGGTGATGCCCTAGCATGCCGCCTCTCCCCATCCAGACAATGGTGCAGTTTGGTAAATTCAAATTGATGAACTTCAGTACTCTTCTTTAGAAAAGCCTCAGTTCTTCTGATTCAGGAGGGTCCTACAACCAGTACAATTTCTTTTTAAGCCATGCTGCTTGAAGAACTGTGCAATTAGAATATATGCGCTCTGAAGGTGTTGCACTCAGATCTAGTCAAAACTTTCAAAAGGGTGAACCTTTTATACTCTACATGAGATGCAGTGATTTGTATGGTTGTTAGCAGCTCGCAAACACTTAGTGTGTTGTGAAAGAGCTGAGTTACTATACACAGTTGAATAACTAATATGTCAGCCCAAAACAGGTATTTGTCAATGCCAAATGTTTGCTTGCTTGTATTTGCTTTGTAGTTGTTGTGCATAGGTAGAACAGAAAGTAAAATGAGCAAATTAATAGCATTAGTTAAATCTGTGAAATTGTCATGATAGGGATCTTATTTGTGACTGTAACACGGTTTAATAAGACCCTGTCTCATCTGTTATGCAGAAAGAGTTTAAAGCAAGGATCTGCTATATCATCTCCTTTTCTGTCTCCTATCGGTCTGATTGTGCAATCAGATTTTCTTGTAAGACCTAGGAAATGATCACTCTGATGGTCCTGTGACTCCCCCACCTGCTATCTCTCTGCCTTCACTTGCTGTTTCTATCTTTTCTTTCCCCTTGCTTATCTGTGGTTATAAAAATATGTGTGAATCTTTATGTGAAACTGGGATCCCCAGGTTTGAAACTGTATATAGTTACTGTGTTAGTCAAGCAAAAGTTGACCAGCAGCATGGTACACTGAGCAGTGCGCAAGTGCGGCACCCATTGAATAACATGTATAGTGGTACTGCACAATGTTGTGCGGTGCATGGTACCGGTCAACATTTGTGCAATTACCACTGTATATTGTGAAATGATTGCAAAAAGCTATTTAGAACTCAGGAGGTTTACTCTGAGATGTAGTTTGACCTCCATGAACATTTTTGCAGAGTTGTCAACAGGAGATTAGTTCTGGGACATGCTATTCTATTTTGTTGCACCTGCAAGGAAAGAAATTGACAAAGTTCTGATACATTTCAAGAAAAACAGGATGTCAGTTAATGAGCTCAGGATGCAGAAATTAATTGCCAGGCAAAGACTTCTATAAAAAGACAACAATCTTTTGTGAGAGAGATTGAAATTTAAAATTAGAGATACCCTCAGATGAAGGACTTTGTTTTCTTTGTTTGTACTGCCTTTGTAAATAGCTGTCCTGAACAATTTTATTTTACCATTATTAATAATAATAAAATGCTACTTGTGAATTTTATAACTGCTCCTAGTTTTCCTATTCTTCCTGACCTATGCCACGATGACAGATGGTGTCAGACTAAGTGGGATTTATGCCATGCATACTCTAAGCCAGGATTTTTGTTTGTGGGTACCAGACCTGGTACCAGGGAAGCAGAAAGGTATAGATCCTGCAACAGCAAGTCCAAGGGTGATTACCAGAAGATTGGCAGCCAAACCAGAAGCAGAAACAAAAGTTCAAATTGAGACTGTAGAGCCGGAACCAGTGAGAGAAGAAGAACAGGCAAGGACAGAACATTAAAGCCTGTCAGCCTTCTTCAAATGGTGGGCTATACAACAAAGAAAGACAGAGAAGCAGAGAAAAGAAGCAATGCAGTGAGAGGAGCAGCAGAGAAGAGATGCAGTGAAGGGAGCATCAGAGAAGAGAAGAGATGCAGGGACTGGAGCAGTGATGCTGGATGATGCCTTGCAAGCTATCAAAGCTGGAGGATCTGGCACAGGTCCAGCAGAGCGATAAAACACAAACAACTTAAAAGAAATTAAACTTACAATATTGTGTCCCCTGGATGATATCGAAGCATACCTCTCAACTTTTGAAAGGGTGTCCGCAGCTTGCCAGTGGCCAAAGCAGCAATGGGCAATCAGGTTGGTACCTAACTGACAGGTAAAGCCCAACTTGCCTATATCTGACAGATGAAGCCCAGCTTGCCTACAGCAATATGGGCAATGCACTGTCAGAAAACTATGACCTTGTGAAATGAGAAATCCTGAAAAGATATGACATCTCAGGAGAGACCTAGAGGCAAAGATTCCAGTCCCTGAAGTACCACTCAGTTGAAAATCCTCGCAAAGCCTTTACCCAACTCAGAGTACTCCTCATTAAATGACTCCAACCAATAGTCTGACAGATCGACATATTTGCAATGGATCAATTCATCAACATCCTTTCCCACATACATGCAACTCTGGGTAAAAGAACACTGACCAGAAAGTGGGGAAACGTCTATTTCTTTGGCCTAGGACCATCAGATGGCCAGACAGACACTGCAGCTGTGAAGTCACAGCCAAGGACTGGTAAGACCATCTTTTTCCCTTATTTAACTCCAGATCAGATAAGAACTCTGGTAGGTGTAACGTATCTGCACCCAAATACTTTGTTTACAATAACTGTAATAAGCCAGGCACCCAAAGACTTTATTTGCTATAACTGTAATAAGCCAGGCCATATTGCAAGAAACTGCCATAAAAATATGGAGGGTGACACTGGATCAGATTTGTCCATAACAAATTAGGACAAATATTTGACAGATGTCAAGGTGGCAGATAAGACTACGAAAGGAGTTACTGATTAAGGAAACAGACAGACTCTAGTGCATGATGAAGTACTGGGAAAACACTACGCAAAAGGACCAGGTACTGGTGTTATCTGCATCCACGGGGACACTTGATACTATCCCACCACCAAGTGACTCTGAATATTAATGGAGTGTTGTACCAAATTAAAGTGGAGGTAGCATCTAAGTTACCTGTATCTGTGATTATTGGAAATGGCTTTCCAGGATTTACTGAGTTAATCACAGAGGGGGTGGTAATTTCAGCAGCTGTGATTATATGAGCACAAGCAAAGAAAATCTCAGATGCTGGGGACAATTTCCTTTTGATGACTTTGATGCAGACTTCTTTGAACCTGGCTCCAAGATCTGGAAGTCCAGGAAAGAAAGAAGATGCCTGATCAAACAGTGGCAACAAAAGACTAATGGAATAAGCGGTTAATATATGAAAATGCAGAAACTAAACTGATAACTGAGTGTGATTTTGTTTCAGAGCAAACTAATGATGTTTCTCTCCCAGGTTATTTTAAGCAGCTGGGGGTGAAATAAAAACAGCGTGAACCAGTGTTTAAAAATGTAATGAGCTACTTTACAGAGTTTGGACTAATCCTCAGATGCAGGAACAGACAGAACAACTGGTCATACCAAAGACATAGAACTGAGTTGTTACAGATAGCATATAATAGTCCTATGGCTGGTCACTCAGGGAGGGATCACATCCTTGCCAAATTGCAGTACAGATTTTTCTGGCCTGGAATTCATGAAGATGTTGCTACCCATTGCAGTTCTTGTGCTGAATGTCAGAAAAGAAGCCCCAGTGACTAAAAAGGACAAGGTGCCCCTGATGCCTCTACCCTTGATAGATGTGCCTTCTGAGAGAATTGCAATGGATGTCGTTGGCCCCTTAGACAAAAGTAAAAAAGGGTAATCGATTCATTTTGGTAATATGTGACTATGCTACTCAATACCTAGAGGCAATTCCAATGTGTACTGTCACAGCCCCAAAAGTGGCAGCAGAGCTTGCAAACATTTTCAGCAGGGTGGGCATACCTAAAGAGATTATTACTGATCAGGGTAGTAATTTTGGTGCTGTACTAGAGAAGCAGTTGTATCGACTACTAGGTATCACTGCCATAAGAACCTCTTCTTATCTCCTCAGACAGATAGTCTCATTGAATGTTTTACTCAAACCCTAAAACGCATGTTAAAAAGGTTTGTAAAAAGAGAAGGGAAAGATTGGGACCAATACTTACCTTACATGCTTTTTACTTACAGAGAAGTGCCACAAGATTCAACAGGTTTCTCACCATCTGAAATGCTGTATGGCAGATAACCTATAGGGCCACTAATTGTTAATAAAAGAAACATGGGAAGATCATACCACTCAGAAAATATTTTTATTTATTTAGTTTTTGTTGACAGGGTAAGTGCACTAGACAAATCCTGCCTATTTTCAGGCACAACCCGGGGGAGGGGGATACAGATAAATGCCAACTGACCTTGAACCAGATTAAGCTGTTGGTGGTATTTTTAGTGAATGAGGGAAATTTGGCCAGGACACTGGGGAAATTCCTTTACTCTTTTCAAGAAGTGCCATGGGATCTTTAACATTAACCTGAACTACCGCCAATCCAGGCAGATGGGACCTCGGTTTAACGTCTCATCCAAAAGACGGCACCTCAGCAGTGCAGCACCCCTCTCATACTGCACTACAGTGTCAGTACTGGGATATTAACCCAAGTGCCAGATGTGGGAACTGAACCCACAGCCCTCTGATCTCCTGGCCTCAGAGGCGAGTGTGCTACCTATTGAGCCACTGACACTGCTGATATCTGTTACATCTTATATGTATGCCCTGAGAAAGAAACTGGCAAAATATGTTGAAATTGTCTGTAATAATCAGGAAGATGCCTAATATCAGCAGAAGGCATATTATGACATGAGGTAAAAGAAAAAGATTTTGAACAAGGTGAAAAGATCTTGTCACTGTTACCTACTACAGAAAATAAACCATTAATGAAGTGGCAAGGGCCTTATAAAGTGCTCAGACGTACTGGCAAAGTTAACTATGAGATTGAGACCTCTGATAGAAAAAAATCCAAGATATACAATTCTAAACTCCTGAAGAAATGGGTTGTAAAAACACCAAAGGTTGCTTTGTTAGTAGTACCAGAAACTGATAAAGACAATACTGATACAGCTTATGACAGACTGGAACAAGCTGTAATGGCTGATGCTGTAAAGGTGAATGTTTCCTTAACTTCTGAATAAACCGCAGAAATTTATAACTTGGTAAAGACATTTAAGAGTACTTTTACCACAGTGCCAGGCTGGCCAAAAGGAGTTGAGCACACAATAGCGATGGAATGCTTGCCCTATCAGACAAAAGACATACTGATTACTGTGGAGGGGATATGAGCTAGCAGATGGACCAGACACAGAACTTCAGGTTCAACACACAATCTCTGTGTGATGTTTATTTAAAACACAGGGGATAACCTTAAGCAATGGCATATCCCTTCTTCAATACATCAGTTTGCAGCAACAGACTACAGTATATACTCACATAAAGGTCGGTCCGCGTATAAGTCGGGGGGTTGGGTTTAGCAGTTGGTTACAAATGTTTTCTGTTTGACCCGCGTATAAGTCAGAGTTACTAACTTAAGGGTAGGGGGTCACTGGGCTGGCATGGCAATATTTATTAGCATACTAATTTCTCAATTTAACACCAACATGGTTGCCGACAGACAGTTCTTAGGCCAAGGGGAAAAGCACTAAATCTGTTAATTAGCTTCCAATTGGGTGCAGAGAAGCACTCCAGCAGCTATGGAGCAATCATTCAGCTGTACTAATGTATGCAAAGTAGGCAATCAACACACTTTGCTACTTCAGAGATGCTTAATACCAATGTTGTCAGCATGTCAGCTATCATTTTTATTTATTTTCATTTTGGTTCTCTCCCCTAGCACTACTTTTCTAATGACCCTTCCCCCTAACCACCAGTACTCCAGACCTACTGCTTGCAACAATTGCAGCTGGGACTTGCCAAGTTAGGTTTCTTTTATTATTTCTTTTTATGTTTTCCTCTCGTGACAGTTAATTACTGGTAGCTCTGAGCAAGCAGGGTGATAGGAGGGTAATAGTGGCAAGCAGGGTAATAGAGCATGATAGTAACAATAGCAGCAGTATAGGTGCAGACTGATATCAAAGCAATAGCGGCGGCATAAGTGCAGACTGATATAAAAAAAGAGCAATGCTGTCATCAGAGGGCTTAACACCAGTTTTAGTTATATTTTTGCTCCCCTCCTTGCCCATATTTCTTTCTGAATAGCCCAGTAACTCGTGTATAAGTCAGACCCTTAATTGCACATTATAAATTCAGTCCCAAAAATCTGACGTATATACGGTATGTCTTTCCTCTGCACTTAGCACCTACTGACCCACTGATCTAATGATCTATCTCTGCTGTTGAAATTAACTATCCTCTATGTTGGTCTTGTGTGTTTGGGTGATGGGGAGCTCAAAAAAGAAAAACCTCAAAACAAGCTAAAGACAAAGAACCTCAGTGCAGAAGCACTGAAGCAAGAGTTACCCCCAAACCCAAAGGGCATTGGCAATAAAGCCAAGTTTCAAAGAAACATAAGATCACACATACCCCGTAATGCAAGCCATCATGGGATGTACATGCAAATCACATTGAAATTTTAGGTTGGTTCAGCTTAAAGCAGGAATGCATGGTGCCAAAGGGCCTCTCAAACAACCTGTAATTTACATGCATTTTAAATAACACACTGGGGGTTTTCCTCTACCCCGGTAACTTAATTTTTTTAATACAGTCCTCTAGTAACTTTTTACCTTTATCAAAAACACCTAGTGCTGTGGTATTTTCAACATTTACAGGTTTCATACACATAAGGCATATACATCAAGGTATTTTATGACATAGTGCTATTGCATGCTAAATCCAACAATGAAGAACACAGTCTGTCGTTTTACATCAGCTCAGAGGTCACCACAATAACCTCCCCATATGAGGACCTGAGAGGGAAAAGGAAAATTAAAGAGGACACTATAGTATAGTCAAGAAAGGGGATGGGCACCCATAGGTGGCCAACCTTATGGACTAGAAATTGTAAAGTATACATTAGGTTAAGAAATAGAAGAACTGTTGCAACAAATTTAAGAAAAGGTCAGCCCTCAAGAGTGGCAGGATCTCCCTGTCACAATTACAAGAGGGGTTAAGAGTGGATATGGTTAAGGAAATACAAAACATGAAAGAGTTGGGTATTACTGAATAATTGAGAAGTACTTGGTCATCACCAATTTATTTATTTGTTTATTTATTGAAAAGTTTTACCAGGGAGGCACACTGAGCAGAGTACTGCTCGATTCCAAGTGGGTCCTGAGAGAGCAGAGGATAAAAAATACACATATATAAATATATACAGAATATAGGATATGAACAGTCAGTGATATAACTGAGACAGGTAGTAATACAAGGAACCAGCAGCTAATTCATTACTGGTACAATAGTACAGTATGACAAAAGTCTGCAAAAATAACATCAGCGAGGTCGCATGAAATGGGCTAGGCCCACTAGCCTAGACATAGCCTGGGATTCTCAAGACAAAAACATGGCGTGAGCTTATACTTGGCCACAGTCACAGGTGGAAGAGAAATGCTCTTTGATAAGGAAGTTGAGTTGCTGAGTTGAGGGCATGTGCTGTATAGTGATTGTAAATAAAAAAGAAGGGGGGTGTAAGAATCTGCCTTGATTTTTGGAAATGTAATCAAGTGTCCAAATTTAACAGTTATCCTGTGCCCAGGACAGATGATTTGGTGGACAGGTTGGGAAGTGCCAAGTACATCAGTACCCTCGATCTCACCAAGCATTACTGGCAAATTCCCCTAGCTAAAGAATCCAGGGACAAAAAGACAAAACTGCATTTGCCACTCCTGTTGGATTCTATTAGTTCAACAACATGCCGTTTGGTTTACATGGCATACCTGCTACATTTCAGCAGTACGTGGATGTCATTTTAGCTACTTACACTGGTTATTGTGCTGCTTACCTGGATGATACTGTTGTGTGCAGTCCAGACCGGAAAAGCCACCTAGAACACCATGATCAGTTATCCAATCTGTCAAACAGGCAGATCTGACCCTTAATCCTTCCTAATGTGCATATGGCGTACAGGAAACCAGATATCTGGGATATGTTTTGGGAACTAGAGCAGTAAAGCCAGAGATTTCTAAGATAGAAGTTGTAGCTAACAGTCCTGTCCCTAAAACAAAGAAACATGTCAGGTAATTTTTAGGGCTGGTTGGTTACTATTGGAGATTCATTTCCAACTTTGCCCAGTTAGCTACCCCCTCACTGAACTCATGAAGAAACAGTGCACAAATAATGTGAAATTGTCCCTATAGTGTGATGAGGCTTTTCAGACCATAAAGGCTGAATTATGTTCAGCCCCAGTTTTAAAAAGCATAGGCTTTGAAAAACAATTTTTGTTACAAACAGATGCATCAGAGGTAGGCCTAGGTACAGACTTGAGTCAAAATAAAGATAGGAAGGAGCATCCCATTCTATATATCAGTAGCAAATTGCACAACAGAGAGAAAAGGTACTCTACCATTGAAAAGGAATGGCTTGCAGCAAAGTGGGCCATGGAGTCTCTTAACTTTTATTTGTTAGGAGCTGACTTTGTACTTATAACCAATCACAATCCTGTCTGTTGGCTTGATCAAGTTAAGGGTAAGAATTCCAGAATCACAAGGTGGTATACCTGGCACTACAGCCATTTGACTTCAAGGTGATGCACAAATCTGGAAAACAGAATGTCAGTGCTGATTTTCTGTCAAGATATGGATCAGGAATTGAGAATTCTGAAGGTTGAAATCAAATGTATGGGTTTAAACATAACTGTTTGCTGCATTGCTTGTTATGGAGAAAGGATACGGCATATGCACAGAACTATAATGGTTATAAGGAAATGTTAGAAGAGAATTAAAAGAATGTTTTGGAGCTTTTTTTTTTTTTTTTAAACAGATTCCCTCTTAAAGCAGTGGGTATGTTGATGAGGTTGAATAAGACCCTATCCCATTTGTTATGCAGAAAGAGTTTAAAGCAAGAATCTGCTCTAGCCTCTCCTTTTTTGTCTCTTGTCTGTCTGATTGAGCAATCATATTTTCTTATGAGACCTAGGAACTGATCACTCTGACGGTCTCGCAATTCCTCCCCACTATCTCCTGTCTTCACTTACTGTTTTTTTTTTTTGCTGTTTCTATCTTTTCTTCCCTCTTGCTTATTGGTGGTTATAAAAATATATGTGGCTCTTTATGTGAAACTGGAATCCCCAGGTTTGAAAATGTATATAATTATGTTGTGAAATCATTGCAAAAAGCTATTTGGAAATCAGGGGGTTTATTTTGAGATGCAATTTGACCTCCACAAACTCTTTTGTGGAGCTGTAAACAGGAGATTAGTTCTGAGACACACTGTTCTATTTTATTGCACCTGCAAGGAAAGAAACCAACAAAGTTCTGATACATTTTGAGAAAAACAGACTATCTTTAACAAGCTCAGGATGCAGAAATTATTTGCCAGGCAAAGACTTCTATAAAAAGAAAGCAATCTTGTGAGAGTGACTGAAATTTAGAATTAGAGATACCCTCAGATGAAGGACTTTGTTTTCTTTGCTTGCACTGCCTTTGTAAATAGCTATCCTGAACAATGTTATTTTTTTTTAATTTTACTCTTATTGATAATAATAAAACACTACTTGCAAAGGTTATAACTGCTCCTGGTTTTCTTATGTTTCCTGACCCATGCCTCAATGTCAGTGACAATAAGACCAAAAATCCATGAGTGGCACATGAGTGGATGTGCTTTGAAGATCATAAGTGACTGTCGACTGCAACCCAAAACCACTCTGTCGTGCTGCGATCAGGACAGCGCTATCAAGTTACAGTGGCTGCTAAGGGACACACACCACACTCGCTTCTACTATTGCTCTCTTGCTTATTAACAAAGAGCCTGACAAAATAATGAAAGAAAAAAAATGAATAAAAGCATATTCTCCAAAGTGCTTGTGTGTGTGTTTGTGGGTGTGTATGTGGAGTGGGTTATCAGACAGACAGAAACCACTGCCCTTTCATGGCTTTTTCATTATGCAGTATTTGGAATACAAGGACCAGGACAACTTTTTCTATTTTTTCTATATATTTTCTATTTTGTTCTATTTATATTAACATATTTTCTATACTTTTTGTATGAATTTTTTAATACTTTTTTACTGGGGGACACATTTTATAAGCAGAATAAGACACTTTGATATGTGGTTTATGGCCTGATAAGAGCACTTCCCAGGTGCTTAAGCCACTTGGTGCAAGCACATTGTGCCTCATTACATACAAGGAGTGTGGTCTTAACAGGCCATAAACCATACCTCATTGTATCTTATTCTATCTATCTATCTATCTATCTATCTATCTATCTATCTATCTATTTATCTATCATCTATCAATAAAATAGAGGACTGGGTATTACACCTGAGCAAGGAACAGTCCCCTATATTTTGTTTTTTTAAATATATGAATCCCACAGAAAACAGTGCCATTCTGAATTCTTTTGCCGCTATCCTCCGAGAACAGCTGTCCGACCACTGTAGTCAGCACTCAGTCACTCTAACCTCTCTCTCTCTCTCTCTTTCTCTCTCTCTCTCCAAGGTCCTCAACTGCTTCTCCTTCCACAGTCACTCCAGTCATCAGGTTTGCTAGCCAGCCATACCTGTTAGTTGTTTTCAGAGCTGCACGGTGAAGGCAGGATCAACAGGATAATACTTTAAATGTTAAAATAAAAACAGAAAATGATAGCACCGAAACTACAACAGCTAGAAATCACTTTCACTAACAGAGAGACAGTTGCCATTTTTTATGTTGCTTTGCACGCACGTGCAAGAAACATAGTGCCATCATCGGAGATTTCGGAGGTGTGTCATCTCCTCCTCCAATTCAGTCAGTGTGCTGGCAGTGGTAGCCCTGTAAGCCAATGCATTTTGGAGCTGTCTGTGACACGCTCCAAAATGCAGTGGCACAGATGAAAGGGAGCTACGCTCAGTGAGCACCGATAAGAGGCTGCCCAGGCGCAGCTCCCTCCACCTACAGGTCGCAGCGCTCGCGCCACTGTATGGCCGATGGGGTGCCCAATCGTCGGCTGGCTCGTCCCAGTGATTGGTGCCACGCTGGGGAGCCCACCCAGCGTGGCAAGCAGTCCTATGTCATGACGGGGTTCCCTAATCCCCATCGGTGAACACTTCATCAATCTCCTTGTGTACGCTGGGAGTCCACCCAGCGTGGCAAACGCCACAACGCCTTTTTTTGAAACCTGTAAAACGAAAATGGTCCCACGGCGTGCCTCCCAGCCCCCTCCCACAACCCGCGACTCCACCACTGCGCACTCCAGCTTTCCCACACCCCTCACCCCATACTTACTCCGGACTCCGCACGACGATCTTCGTGGACCGGGAACACGTCTGCACTCTTCAAAGCCGACGCGAACTGAGGAAATGCGGTAAGCTGTATAATGGGCTAGATGGGGGTTCTAACTGTTGCATATCTCAGGCATTTGAGGAATTTTGTACCAAATTTTCAACATGGGTTTTGGGACCCTTCTCATGAATGATGTCTGTCATGGCGTTATTCGGCGAAGGTGATTTCACACAGTGACTGCGAAATCACCTTTGGGCCTGAATACTGCCATGACAGTGACATCATTCATGAGAAGGGGTCCCAAAAACCCTATGTTGAAAATTTGGTGCCAAAATTCCAAAAAATGACTGTTTTACGAGCATTTCATTGTGCAGTTCCCACGCAGGCTCGTAAGTTCGCGAAATTTCAATATTTTCACTCCAGATTTTCAACATTGCCATTTTACCACACCTTCTTATGAGCAGTACAGCTGTCATTTTTCACATCTCACCCAAAATGTGTTTCTGCCAATGTAGCGCAGAATGGCGCAGTCGGTGTGCGAAATCAATGTACAGGACAAATTAAGAAAATCACAGTGACACTGTTCATGAGCAGAGGTCTTAAAATGGCTATGTTGAAAATTTGGTGAAAAAATTCCTAAAAATGACTGTTTTACGAGCGTGCGTTGCGCAGTTCCTATGCACGCTCGTAAGTTTGCGAATTTTCAATATTTTCACTCTAGATTTTCAACACTGGTATTTTATCACACCTCCTCATGAGCAGTACAGCTGTGATTTTCACATCCTGCCCAAAACATGTTTCCTCCATGTAGCGCACAATGGTGCAGTCGTTAAACTCAATGTATAGGACACATTAAGAAAATCACAGTGACACTGATCATGAGCAAAGTCTTAAAATGCCTGTGTTGAAAATTTGGTGAAAAATTCCTAAAAATGACTGTTTCAGTGTCGTTGTACGGTTCCTCATGCCGTAGGTTTCTTAATTTTCAATATTTTCACTCCAGATTTTCAACACTGCCATTTTACCACACCTCCTCATGAGCAGTACAGCTGTCATTTTTCACATCCTGCCCAAAACATGTTTCTGCCCATGTAGCGCACACTGGCGCAGTCGGTGTGTGAACTCAGTGTATGGGACACATTAAGAAAATCACAGTGTCACTGTTCATGAGCAGAGATCTTAAAATGGCAATGTTGAAAATTTGGTGAAAGAATTCCTAAAAATGACCGTTTTACGAGTGTGCGTTATACGTTCCCACCATCGTCAGGGTTTTGCACCTTCAATATTTCACTCCAGATTTTTCAACATTGCCATTTTACCACACCTCCTTATGAGCAGTAGAGCTGTCATTTTTCACATCCTGCCAAAATGTGTTTCACTCAATGAAGCCACAATGGCGCAGTCGGTGTGCGAACTCAATGTATGGGACACATTAACAAAATCACAGTGACACTGTTCATGAGCAGAGGTCTTAAAATGGCTATGTTGAAAATTTGGTGAAAATATTCCTAAAAATGACTGTTTTACGAGCGTGCATTGCGCAGTTCCTACGCACGCTCGTAAGTTCGCAAATTTTCAATATTTGCACTCCAATGACTTCCAAATACCTGAACAGCACATAGAAGCAAGCAACATTCGGCATTGACAAATGCTTGTTTAAACTGTTCTGCCCTCCTGCACACAAAAAGCAGCCAACCATAAGGCACACTTTGCACAACAATATGACGCATCCACAGTAAACACACTGGGCACCATTTATTTATTTATTAAATTTTGGTGATCGGATAGGCCCACTGAGCACTGAAGGTCCCTTTTTCAGTGGCAACCCATAGCAACCAGCCCTACAGTTCATACAGACAGCACAAGAAACAGTGGTGTTTCTGAGATAATGCTATCATTCAGAGCTTCCAACAATAGTATTATCGGCTCTGAACGATAGTATTATGGTGCAGAAATGATTAAAGTATTATCACTTTCCAGGTGTGGTATTATTGGAAATTTTTTTGTATGCTTTACTGTACTATTATTTTTATGTATCTATTATATATATATATATATACACACACAGTCTTATTATTCTTATTCCATATATCTAGGCACTCTTTTCCCCATTTGTCTTGTAATCCCACTCATCACAACACCATCAAGCCTTGACACACATGTCAACCACTTGTAAGGGAAGGCTCCTCAGCCCACCACAAAATGTCATCTGTGTACCAGAGCATTGCTCTCTCCCTCTTCTATCTGGGGCCACTGCCACGCGTCATAGCCCCTTCCCCCCAGCATCAGCTCACAGCTGGATCACTGATCTCGCATCTGAACTAAGGTCACTGGCACAGAAAGGCAACATGGCCCCCACTGGACCAAAGGCCCTCCCTGCAAACGTTACTTCATCATTTTGTTGTGACATTTTTACCCCAAATTTTCAACATAGTCTTTTTTATTACCCCTGCCCCTTCTGAACACAACAGGTTCATTTATAAAATACTGGCTGAAATGTCATTTCACATCACAAGAGCAACACCACATTTTGGTCAGTATTTGAAAAAATGGCACAAGTCATGTTCACAAGGTGGTATAAAAAAAATGACTATGTTGAAAATTTGGAATCATATTGGAAAGCACCAAAGTTATGAGCTATCATTAAAAAAATGTCAACGTATTTTCATAACTTTGATGTTTTTCATATTTGACCTAAAATTTTCAATGTAGTAATTTTATTATCCCCTTCTGACCATGACAGGGGTCAACCCCACTCGTCATGACCCAATGCATGGGCCCATCTGGTCTCGACACGCACATCTACCCCTTGTGAGGGAAGGCTCCCCAGCCTGCCACAAGATGTTATCTGTGTGCCCGAACATTGCTCTGTTCCTCCCTGGCTGGGCCAGTGCCACACACCACAGCCCATTCCATCCAGCCTCGGCCCATTCAGTGGGCTCACTGAGCTCACAGCCAATCTAAGGTTACTGGCATGGGAAGGCAAAGTGGTCTCTAGTGGGCCAAAGTCCACCCCTGCAAACAACATTACTTCATTTTTTTCCCCTAACATTTTTGATCACACAATTTCAACATAGTCTTTTTATTAACCCTACCCCAACCCTTCTGAACATTACAAGTGTCATTTATAAAATATTGGCCAAGACGTCATTTCGCGCCACAAGTGTGAAAACACATTTTGGCCAGGATTTTAAAGCTGACATCTGTCACATTC
Source organism: Neoceratodus forsteri (assembly GCA_016271365.2). Taxonomy (NCBI): domain Eukaryota; kingdom Metazoa; phylum Chordata; order Ceratodontiformes; family Ceratodontidae; genus Neoceratodus; species Neoceratodus forsteri. The sequence goes on from CM028135.1 coordinate 948,541,725, forward strand.
ATGAGGTGGTGTGAAAAAATGGCAATGTTCATAATTTGGGGTAAACATATAGAAAATTACCAAAGTTATGAACGAGTGTTGAAAAATGTCAGCATACAGTACCTTCATAACTTTGTTTTTTTTTTAATATTTTGACCACAAGTTCTCAACATAGTCTTTTATAACCCCACCTCATGAATCCAGTAACTGACATTTTTAAAATCCCACCAGAAAGGTGATTTCATGAAGTGACTACAAAATCACCCTTCATGTCACATTTGAAAAATTTCACCTACCTTGTTCATGAGGTGGGAGCTCAAAGAGGTTGTGTTGAATATTTGGGGGAACATATTAAACAATGACAGAGTTATTAAGTGCAAAATGTATTGAAAATACATTGATCGCATTCACCTTGCTTCTTCAGTTTCCAGTCAGCATTGAAGAGGAAAGGCATGTTTTCCTGGCAGAGTGGATTATTGGTATTGGACTTATCTTTGGTGAGTGAGGGGTTTGAGGGGGAGGGTGTGGGGGCGGTGTGTGCTGAGTGGGGGGTCACGGTGGGGTGGATGGGGAGTGGTTTGGACAGTAAGTTACAAAATACATTAATGGATGGTTTTCTCAAAATGAAAAAAAAAGACCAAGGGCCAGGGTTGACACTGAGAATTGCACACTAGTGTCACGGGAGGGAGGAGGAGGTGGCTTTTGGCAAATATAAAGATGAGGGTCTCAACAGGGTCTCCCAGGTCAGGATGGGCTTTTTTTTTTCATTTGCATAATTTCTACTTGTAGTGGGTCTCAGCCTAGGAGGGCTTTTTATGTTTAGCACTATTACAGAAAGAGCATCAACTGACATGGCAAATGAATTCATTCAGTAAAAATAGAAGCAGTTGCTGTCACAAAGACATTGTCTCGCCTCTGAATCTCTGCTGCTGGCCATTGAGTGTGCTGTGACTAGAGGTAACAGCTGTGAGAGGCAGCCATAAGTGCTGGCGATTAAGTTAGTCAGCGGGTAGAAAAATAATTAAACCGGGATTCACCCTGAGGCATGTACTTGGGTTTGTGAATGGTATTTTATTTTTTGGACTGGTCATTGCCCTGTCTGTGGAGGGTGGAGATAAAGTGCACTGGATGTTCAAGGAGCAGAAAAGCAGCAGGCTGATAATGACAGCGCCCACCTGCTTGCTGGGTAGTGGCATGCAGATGAAAGAATTGAGCCACTCTGTGATAGGAGCAGCTTGCTTCTTTCAACTACAAGAAGTTTCTGCCCTCAAGCAGAGAACAGTGTCATAATCAGCCTTGCTGATCACTGGGATGTTAGCTGTCAAGCCTTCCGCAACCTGAGCGGCATTGGATCTGACAGTGACACACCTCTGAAAGCCCTTATTGTAACAATATGTTTGCTTTGCACATGTGTGTGCAAGCAAATATAAAAAGGAACTTATTTTTTTTATTTAAGTAATCAGATGAATATATTTGAGCAGACATGCTCATTTGCAAAGGTTTCTCAACATAAACTAAATCACTACAATAACTTCATGTTCTGTCTACCTGCTAATTTATGAATTGTTTAATTGGCTGTTATTTTTATATGTTTTGAAATCTAGGTTTATAAATGTGCAGTGTGCATGAGAATCCCTCTCTTTACTCTAGCATTTGTGGTGGTAAAGTACAACTTTTTTATGATTTCTTCTAGGACTTGATTTGTGGTTAAAAGTGGCTTTTTGGACTTCCGGTGACATCACCATGTAATCTGCAGCAGACCCCTGTGGCTCTCTCCCTTCCTGACAACAAACCTCCCCCAAAAAACTGCTGAAATAGTGCAGAATGAAGAACCTAACTTACATTGTTGGAAGTTACTACTTAATGGTGAAGACTGGTCAGCAGAAAACTGGGGTCAACTCGATGGATCACAAGAGGTAGGACTACTGGAAATCCAGTGTGTCCAGAAGTATGTGGCACACCGCAGCAAACACCACTACTACTGTTTTACAATAAATAAAGACAGTTTACCTTAGCATTTGTCTCATTCTTTAATAGTGCAGTACAAATAAATATTTTGATTGCTAAAGTGCAGGTGCAGTTCTATTTAAACATGGCTAAGATCAAAAATATAAATAACCGCCGACACCAGCTGGTGTTCCTGAGTGAACTTAGTGGCCTGTAAGACAGCGTGCATCCCAAGTGTGTGTGACCCACTTTAAATAGAACTGCACCTGCACTTTAGCAATCAGGATATTTATTTGGCCTACACCTTTTGTATTGCTCTGTAAAAGAATGAGACAAACGCTAAGGTAAGCTGTCTTTATTTATTGCAAAACAGTAGTTGTGTTTGCTGTGGTGTGCCACATACTTCTGGACACACTGGATTTCTATCTGTCCTACCCCTTGTGCTTCAGTATCTCTGAAATGTGAGCACCTACCAGTTTTAAAAGTTAGTAATACCTTTTCTGCCCTCCCGTATCTTTTGTTTCACTTTGGTCACCTCGATGGATTCCAGTGGGTTGCAGCCCCAGCTCTCCTCAAACACGCTACAGCACCCAGCTCCTGACCGGCCTGCATCCTCCATGGCCTTTTCACAGCATCAAGACAAGGTGGAGCTAGAGACGATTCTGTGGGAACTCTGCCATGCATGACATTCATGGCTCAATAGCTACTCTGAAATCTAGGGTAGATACAGTTGACACCTAGCTAACCTCCATGGATGACTGCCTTGACAAACTTGAAGTGGATGGGCAGCAAACAGCACACATTCAGACAGCCACCATCATGCAGCAAGAGGATGCCGAGAACCAAGCTTGGCATCAAAATATCCACATATATGGCATACCAGAAACTTCAGAGGGGAATAATCTTGTTGAATTCATGGAGGCTTTTTTCCAGACTTCCTTGCAACTTAAGGAGGGATACCAGCTGGATACTGAGTGCATGCCCTGAGCCCTGGCCCCAAGCCTACCTCCGCGACTGCCAGGGCCAGGTCATTCATTGTTCATTTCAACAACTGGGCAGTGAAGGAATTTATGTTACGAACAACTTGATGTAAAAAAAAGGTGTACTACGGGCAGCCCAGGGTTATTTTTGACAGTGATTTTCAAATGCGGTCACAAAGAGCCACCAAGAATACATTCCTCTAATTCAGACCCTGCCCAAACAAAAATTACATTTAAACTCCCTAACCTGCACTACTAGTGATCCAGCTCATTACTGGCCAACAACAGACCATTTTGCATTGGAGATGCTGAAAGATCTACTGGGGAAGGGCACTGTGCAGAACGTAGATCCTCCCAAGTGACCTCCCAGAGATCCCCTGACTTCCCACTGGCAGATGACCAGGCATGGAAGCAACAGACAGAAACACACTGACACCTTTGCAAATATCATGACGCAGCTCCAGACCATGCAGAGAGATTCTTCACTACACGCCACCTGAATGTTCTGCAGGATGTCTGTCTCTCACTGCATGTGTGGTACTCGGGGAGGGGGCTGAGGGGTATCTGTAGTGCTCGGGGGATCAGGCAGTGGGGGGGGTCTCTGACGAGGCTCCAGATACTAAGAGGGGGTCCTGGCCCACTCATCGTCACCAGACATGTCACACATGTAGATCTCCCAGTGGTGGCTCTTATCAGTTCAGCACTTTTGCTAGCCTTGCTTGTAGAGCAGAAAGCAGCTAACTAAAAGAAGCTACATTTTCTTATTAATTTAAAACTTATAACTCAGCAGGAGTCAGTGTCTGTTAAGATTAAGTAGACAGATAACTTTATTAGAAGTAGAAGGGGTCTTATTTAGGTTAAAAAAAAAAAGAAAGTCAGTGTGTGTTCTTAGCTTGGAAGGGTACTGTATCAGCTGACTTTGCTAAACCAGTAGGAGGAAAGAGAGCTTACCTGGGGTGTGGTTTAGACACTACAAAAGCAGGTGAGTCAAATTACAACTTCCTGTTGCTAGCCTTTTTTCTTACTAATTGCCCTCCATCCCACCCACCCAAAGCCAGTTCTACTTGTATAGCCACTGGATTTGACTGTCAACAGGAACTTCCTGTTTGGCAGTAGGAAGGAAAGGATCATAGAGAAACATTGGTTTGTCAACCTTAAAGGAAAAGTAGCTCACTTCCCCCAGCTGCTGGTGGTCTGATATTGAGCAAGGAAGAAAGAGGCTACTGAAGAAGATAGGAAGTTGCTGTCCCAGAACAGGAAGGGTCAGAGTTGTAGGTGAGGAGAGAGTAAGCATCCAGAGAAACAGTGAGAGGACACAAAATAAGACATGATGGGAGTGGTGCAGTGCAATGGCTGTGGAGGGCAGTGTTCAGGAGACATTCTGGAGGCTGCGATGCTGCCTATTTGCAGCACCTCTCTGGTCTGAGAGAGGAGGTTGCCCGCCTCCAGGCTGACCTGGCTAGGATTCATGAACCTCCTCCCCACCCAGGGACCACCAGAGCCAATGCCACTACCTCAGAGGTTGCCAAGAAAGAGGAGAGGCTAGACCAGGGTGGGCTCAAGGAGGGAGAGGGTGGTGGAACAGAGTTGCATCCCTCCAGCTGTACCTCTCCACAATTCATTCACTCTTCTGGTGGATAGTGGTTCCTCTATGGAGGCACCTGCAGTGGAGACCAAGGAGGATGCTGAGAACCTTCACAAAGGAGACCCACAGGAGGGTGGCATGGGACCCCACAGGGGAAGAAAACAACTCCTGGTGGGGGACTCAGTCATTAGGGGGGTAGAAATGGGGAGGAAGGGGAGAGGGAGGTAAGGTGCCTTCCTGGCGCCATGGCTTAGAGGGACAGGAAGCGAATCCTCAGGATCGTGGAAGGAGCTGCAAGAGGGAGGGAGCTGGATGTCATTGTCCACCTAGGGACAAATGACTTGGCTAGGAATGGGATCAGAGCAGTGCAAGAGGAGTTTATAGAGTTGGGAAGGGGCCTTAGACAAGTAGCACATACGGTAACCTTCTCGGAGGTGCTGCCTGTCTATGGCAAGGGAGATGCTAGGGCACGCCTCACCAGGGAATTCAATGAGTGGTTGAAAAACTGGTGTGGAGCGCAGGGTTTTGGCTTCATTGGGGACTGGGGAGCCACCTGGAGGAATGCTGACCTATCCTGGTGCGATAGTCTGCATCTGCCAAGGGGTGGAACCAGAATCCTAGGTGAGAGGTTTAAATGCTTCATTGGCAAGCATTTAAACTAGCCAAGGGGAGAGGCACTGAAAAGGAGCAGGGAAATCTCAGCCTCCCCCCACAAAACATGGTGATTAGTGAGGTAAACACCAAGGTGCAGAAGTTATTAGGGAGCAGTACAGATTTAAATGTAAAAAAAGGTAAAGGCAGTAAGGACAGAAATGGGGATAAAAGAGGTAAGGCTATCAAAAAGTGGAGGGTGATGAGTACCAATGCCCGAGTCTGTGTAACAAGCTCCTGAACTAGTGGCCTTGATGGAAGAGGGTTGCCTGGATATTGTGGCAGTCACAGAAACATGGTACACAGAGAACCATGACTGGGATGTCAACATACCAGGATACACAATCTACAGGAGGGACAGGGAGGGTAAAAGAGGAGGAGGAGTAGCTCTTATGTAAAGGAAGGGATCAAAGCAACAGAGCTAAAGAGTAAACAGGGAGCAGATGAGGCACTTTGGGTCACCCTGAGACAGGAAATGGTACCACAATCCGCATGGGGTTATATACAGACCCCCATCTCAGGAGGAATGGACAAGGAAATGATGAAGGCTTTCTTAGAATGGCAGAAAAAGAGGAGATATTGTTGATGGGGACCTGAATATGCCAGATGTTAACTGAGCACCTTTACTGCTGCAGGCACAACCAAGAGCAGGGTCATTCTTGATGTCCTACAGGGGGCATGCCTCAGACAGCTAGTATTGGAACCCACTCGGGAGGGAGCAATCTTAGACCTGGTACTCTCAAATGGGGATGGAGAAAGAATCTCAGATTTAGAAGTGGGTAGCCATCTGGGAACAAGCGACCACCAAACAGTGTGGTTCACGATAAACACAGCCATACAATCAAGCCATACAAAAGCAAGATTACTGGACTTTAGGAGGGCTGACTTTGGGAAAATGAGAGAGTGCCTCAGAAAAGCACTAGCAAACAGGCAAGAAGGAGGGGTGGAGGAACAATAGGGAGTGATCAAAACAGCCATCACAGAGGCAACAAGCCTTTGTGTAAAGCAAATCAATAAAACACAATGAAGGAAAAAAACGCTATGGTTCTCAAAAGAGGTGGCAGGGAAGGTTAAGGAGAAAAGGACAGCATTCAGGAAATATAAGGAAACACAGAAGGAGCAGGACAGAGAACTTTATCAGTTAAAGCAGAAAGAGGCTGGGAAGGCAGTCAGAATAGCAAAGGCCCAAACTGAGGAAAGGATAGCCAATTCTGTTAAGAAGGGGGATAAGACCTTTTATAGGTACATTAGGGAGTGAAGAAAGACCAAAGGAAGGATACTGAAGCTTAATAAAGGGAGGGAATGTGGGTAGAGGGTAACAGTGAAAAGCAGGGATACTGAACTGAATATTTCTGCTCAGTATTCACAAAGGAAGAGGAGGGGAGTTACCTAAACCAAACAAGAGAAACACTGTAAGACTGGGGTCGATACTAGTCCATTTACAGAACAAAAAGGTTCTGAAAGAACTAATAAAATTGAAGGTGGACAAAGCAATGGGGCCTGATGGGATTCACCCAAGAATTCTAAAAGAACTAAGGGTAGAACTAGTGACACCTGACTATTCTCTTTAACAAATCATGGAGGATGGGGGTACCCGAGGACTGGAGGAGGGCAGATGTGATTCCTCTTCACAAAAGTGGGAGCAGGACAGAGGCAGGAAACTACTGACCAGTTAGTTTGACCTCAGTGGTAGGGAAAATGATGGAATTGCTTCTGAAGGAAAGAATTGTTAAGTACCTAGAGGTCAGTGGGGCACAGGACCCAATGCAGCATGGATTCACGATGGGAAGGTCGTGTCAGATGAATCTAATTGATTTCTTTGACTGGGTGACCAAAGTAGTAGACCAGGGAGGGGCTGTGGACATGGCCTACCTAGATTTTAGCAAGGCATTTGATACAGTCCCACACAAAAGATTAATACACAAGATAGCCAGCCTTGGAGTGGGTCCCAAGGTGATAGCCTGGATAAAAAATTTGCCAGACAACAGGACGCAAAGGGTAGTAGTAAATGGAGTACACAGTGAAGAAAGGAGGGTTACTAGCGGGGTACCGCAGGGTTCAGTACTGGGACCGGTCCTTTTTAATGTCTTTAAAAGTGACATTGCAGAGGAACTGGAAGGAAAAGTATGTTTCTTTGCAGATGACACAAAGATCTGCAACAGGGTTGGTACACAAGATGGAGTGGAAAGGATGAGAAGGGACTTGGCAAGGTTGGAGGAATAGTCAAATGTATGGCAGCTCAGATTCAATGCAAAGAAGTGCAAGGTAATGTACTTGGGAAACAAAAACCCAGGGGAAGCGTACACAATGGGGGGTGAGATACTGGCAGCAGTAAAAATAGAAGGGGACCTGGGGGTAATTATATCAGATTACCTAAAGGTGGGCAAGCAATGTGAGAAGGCAGTAAGGAAGGCTGGGGGGATACTGGGATGCATAGGAAGAGGCATCAATAGTAGAAAACAGGAAGTTGTTATCCCTCTGTACAGACAGTTGGTGAGACCTCATCTGGAGTACTGTGTGCAGTTCTGGAGACCCCATCTCCACAAAGACATAGACAGAGTGGAGGCTGTCCAGAGGAGGGCAACCAAAATGGTGCAGGGTCTGCACCAGAAGACATACGAAGAAAGACTAAAGGAGCTTAATATGTATACCCCTGAGGAAAGAAGGGAGAGGGGACATGATAGAAACTTTCAAGAACCTCAAGGGAATTAACAAAGTCCAAGAGGGTAGCATCTTCCAGAAAGAATATGTGCAAGAACAAGGGGCTAATTTGAAGATAGAGAGGACAGCTCAGAGGTAATGTGAGGAAGTATTTTTCACTGAGAGGGTTGTGGATGCATGGAACAGCCTCCCTGAGGAGGTCGTGGAGTCAAGAACAGTGGGGGACTTCAAGAATGCATGGGACAGGCATAAGGCAGTCCTAGTGGAGTGTAGGAGGAAGTAAGCTGTTGGTTAACTAGGATCTGCAGCTTATCTGTTAGGTAGGAAAATGAGCAGACTGGGTGGGCCAAGTGGTCCTTATCTGCCATCAAATTCTGTTTCTATGATTTCTTTCTTGTCTGTATAAGTACAATTATGGGAATCCAATGCATGGCCTGAGGTGGGCCATGTAGCTTGTAGCCCTTGGGGGGCATGGGGGGACATCAGTGTCCCTGGTGGGCCCTGACTCACACTCCAATAAGGCCAGTTTTATTATTCTTCCTCCCCACACACCCCTTTGTTTGCCTGGCTCCTCGGCATGGTGCCCTTTCTTGCCCTGTTGCTTGCCATCCTGCTCCATGAGGGGTTTGCCCTAGTATTGCTGGGACAGGGGCTTTCTTCTATAAAGAAACATGAGAGATGGTCATGCTTTTCTTAACCCCTGAGCAAAAGGCACAGTCTACTCACTGAACAGTAAAGATCAATAGATCATAATCCTTCTGATCTGGGGGGAGGCCTGCTGTAGACCAGCATGTGATGTCTCCTGCACTCTGCGTATGCTCTCCACACATATGCTGGTATGTTTTCTGGCTCACGTACACTCTCTGTCTCCTCTTCCCCAGGGGACCTCTACCCCTCATGGAGGCCCAGGCTCACCCCAGCCTTGGTTCTACCTCCATCTCCAGTGGGTTTGGATACACACCGCACCCCCTACTGGATACTGCAGGGTGCAGGTTTTTCTGCACCCCTCCCTTGGAAGTCACTACATTTTGTACCATAACTTGGTTCTGGCCTCAGGTCCCAGTGGGTGCAGACCTTGGTTTAGGTGGAGGCAGCCCGCTGGTATCTCTCCCCAATTTTTGATTCTTTTAGATTATAGGTTTTCTCCTTTTATACAATGTAGCAAAGTTATTTCTTACTATACATTTAGTCAGCAACCCTGGGTGGGTACACAGATCATACCGAATAGGTGGCCACTTTTTCCTCGGACCTCCGCTCCAGTTATAAAGGGGGAAAGGAAGAAGTGGCCCACTGCATGGGAATTCAAAGATGGCACTTAATCAGTTCAGAATGATGTCCCAAAACATAAAAGGCTTTAGCAGCCCAGTGAAAAAGAACTAAAAGAATGATGCATTTAAAGAAACTCCACTTGCAGTTAATACTGTTGCAAGACACACATCTTTCCCAACAGAAGCATCAAAAGTTGATTAAATATGGCATGGTTCAGGTAATAGCTAGCACCTATCAGCAAGGCCAGAGATGAAGGATGGCTATTCTCATTCAAAAACATCAATATTTCAGGAAGAATCCACTTATGAGGATAGGGAAGGCAGGCTAGCCTTGGCCATAGGCATGATCCAAGGCAACATTTGCACAGTGGGAAGTATTTACATCCCCCAGGATCAGATGTCTCCACACATCAGTGGCTATTTGATAAAATATTAGAACTTAAACAAGGGCCTTTGATCCTAGGCAAAGACATCAATTGCCTCATGGAAGCAGGAAAGGATAGCTCTAATTACAACCCCCCCCCCCAAAAAAAAAATCAACCACGGGCTTGAAACATGGTAGGTGGCTCATAAGAGTTGGAGTTGACAGATGTCTGGTGCCATTTCCACCCTACTCTCTAGCAATACCTATCCACCTAGATTTAACCCTAGAACCCGACAATTCCCCTCAACACTGGCATTCTAGTATTACCCTCCTCTGCAACTCACAGTTCAGGGCCCTTATTAAAACTAGACTTCCAATTGTTAAAAACACAATCCCTGGTACTACTCAGGTGACCCTCCTGGACAAGGTGAAAAACGTGCTCTGCAGGGAAATCATCAGTTGTGCTTCGGCCAAAAAGAAACAATGGGAACGGCAATAACTGGCAATGCAGGAAGTAGTAGAAGTAAAAGTGTATTCTTTAGTACATAGCTCAAACAGATTAGCATGTAGGCACTTAAATAGAGATAATCAATAATGGAGGTTGGGGGGTTAAGAGGAGGGGGGGTAAGCCGGCCAGAGGCCATTGTCAGGGAGAGAGGGGAGTGCAGGTCAGGTTCAATCGCATTCACAGCTGTTAGAGGACTGGAGATGGCCCCCAAGATGGGTTTTGAAGAGATCAATTCTATTTTTGTTTGCGAGAGAGCTGGGAAGACCATTCATCCAAGAAGGGGCCTTGTACCAAAAGGATCTTTGAAATTGGGAGGTTCAACAGTGGGGGACTGTGAGGAGCTTCTTGCTAGAGCTATGGGTGGCTTTTTGCGCCGGAGCTGGTCAGATTATTGAGGTGAGACCAGGGGGGTAAGACCAAGGGTGATCTTTCTGGCCATAAGGCAAGTGTGGAACCTGATCCTATTGTCTAGATTAAGCCAGTTAGTACAGTTATATAGTGAGCAGGTACGGGTGAGATGGTCACAGTCCAGAATAAGGTGACAAGGGCCGAGGTGGTTGCAGCACTATAAATAAGTATACCGTAGTCAAGGAGGGAGAGGACTGAGGATGAGACAGCGAGCTGGAGGGCATAATGAGTAGGGCAATGTTTAAACTGATAGAGTATGCTGAGATGGACATTAAGGGCAGTAGATAAATGATGGATGTGCTGGTGGAAATTCAGGGGTGGGTCTAGGGTGATGCTCAGATATTTAAAGGAGTCCACTTGCTCGAGAGAGGTCTGATCTGCAGTTAGAACTTGGGGGCAAAGCTCTTTAATGGAGTTCTGAGGGGGTGAGAAGAACATGATCTTGGTCTTCTTGTAGTTTAGTATAAGGCATTGTGCAGAGAACCACTGTTCAGCTTCACTGAAGGAGGTTTGGAAGGATTAGTGGAGTTGAATAGGGTCAGGGCTGGATCAATAAAGGACAGCATAATCCGCGTATAGTAGTAGGTTACCAGAGCAGGACGCGGGGAGGGAGTTAAGGTAGAGACTGAAGAGTAGGGGACCGAGGATGGACCCGTGAGGGACCTCTGAGTGAACTGGGAGTCTGTTGGATAAGGTAGTGCCAATTTTCACCTGTTGGGACCAGTCCGACAAGTAGTCAGTGAACCAGCAAAGGGCATCCTGTGAGAAGCCAATATTGGAGAGAGTGGTTAGCAAGAGGGAGTGGTTGACAGTGTCAAACGCCTTAGTGAGGTCAACAAAGACAGCGCCAGTGATATGGCCTCTGTCTAAGGCAAAGTGGATGTGTGTGGTTAATTCCAGAAGGGTTGTAATAGTACTATGTCCTTTAAGGAAGCCATGTTGCTGTTTACAGAGTAGTCATGTTTCTTGGCAATCAAGAAAAGGATTTCCCAATTGAGCCGAAACTCATTTACAATGGAGTCCTTCATTACAACACATTCATACCCACTGTTACAAATATTATACAAAATTATACAAATACATTTAAATATAAAAAGCGGCATCAACATGTGCATATTATATCAAATTCAAATTAACCCCTCTCTAACTCTTCTTTTTTGCAGTTAGCAAACATGCAGGGGGACCAGGAGGTTCTTCCCCAACTGGCTTGGATCAAAACAAAACTTCAGGACTTGCTCAACTATAAAATGTAACAGGCCCTACTTTATAGAAAACAAAAATATTATGAGGGGGCAAGAGCCTATAAGGTTTTTGCCTACTATCTTAGGCAGCAGCAAAATCTAGCCACGATAAAAAAAACTGCCCACCCATATATGCACCCTCACTTTTACCACACAAAAGAAATTCTGAGCTGCTTCAAGGACTATTACTCAGCACTCTGCACCCAAGACACAGAACCCAAAGAGGACAGAGATAATAATTTCCTGACCAAACTGAATTTGCCAACACTAAAGGAGGAACAGCAAGAGGCTCTGGTCTGGCCCATCTCCCCAACAGAAATATTCACAGCTATTAGCAACACAAAAAATGGCAACAGCTCGGGCCCAGACAAGTATCCATCAGAATTTTATAAGGCCTGATACAGCCACTCCAAGTGGTGCTTCAGTCCATCCAGAAGGGGACACTCCACCTCCTCTAAGTATGCAATGTGCAGACATTTCGACCATACTGAAGTCTGAAAGGACTCTTTGCAGTGTGAGTCCTATAGACCAATCTCAGTTCTCAACCAAGACTACAAATTGTATGCCACCATTCTGGCCAAATGCCTAGAAAGCTTAATTCTGAGACTCGTACAAAAAGACAAGGCTGGATTTGTCTCCAAAAGGCAGACCTCCAATAATATCAAAAGAACGTTGTATATTCTGGAGCGCTTTTGCAGAATGGCAATCCCTCTTATCCTGTTAAGTACTGCTGCCTAAAAGGCATGCATATGACAGAGTGTCTTGGACATTTCTTCAACACGCCCTGCACGACATCCATTTCCTGGATCCCTTCTGTCAAATGACTGAGACCCTCTACACCGCACCTCAGGTGACAGTCAAAATAAATGGTACCTTCTCAGGTAGATTTTCCCTGCAACGTGGGACAAGAAAGGGATGCCTCCTCTCCTCCCTGCTGTTCACCCTGTATGCTGAACCCCTGGTACAGGCTATCGGGGGAATGACAACATTAGAGGAGTTCAGTAGGATGTGTGGAACATAAGGTTGCCTTTTATACAGATGACTTACTGGTCTATCAGACACATCCAGAGTCCGCTGTCCTGCCCCTCTTTGAGGCCCTGAAAGAAATGGAGACCCTAGTCGGCTATAAGCTGAACATGGACAAAACCAGAGTACTGCAGGTTCATTATATACTCCTCCCCTTCTTAAAACCACTTTCCCATTTCACTGAGAATCATCCAACAATATAGTACCTGGAAATAGTAATCCCAAATGACCTCACCCAGCTTTACAAACTAAACTGACCTCCTCAACCATCATTTACAGGAGGATCTGCAGAGATGGATGCATCTCCCCATCCCCTTCATTCTCCAAGTTGAAGCAGTTCAGATGAATATGCTCCTGAGACTGTTGTACTTATTTCAAACCCTCCCTCTTCTTCCCCTGAGGAAAACTTTCCATCGGTGGGACACATTTCACAGTTCATGTGGACGTGGAAAAGGCCCTGCACTGCATATAAGAAACTGCAGCTGAGTAAAATTAAGGGGGGATTACACTCCCAAAAATCAGAGAATACTGTCAGTAGCCTTGAATGCTCATGCCCTCCACTGGATTGATGACAATTCCACCTTCAGCTGGAGAGAACTGGAATGTGTGGCATACACTTCACAGATATGATCATTGTTGTTTTCTCCCTCTCACACTCACCACAAGCAGACACAGAACTTAGACTAAGATTTCACCTGCCAGGTCTTATGCAGTTGGAGAGACTAATCACCCAACCTCAGACACATGGCCCACTATTTTGAGATGGTGGCTTATGACCCCATTTTCCTCCTTACCCAACTGGACTGTACTGTTCTCTATCGGCAGGATTTGGGTCTCATTTATAATTACCAATATTATGAGGCAGGGACTTTAAAACCATTTTCACTTTTAAAGCAGCAGTTTGCCCTTCGAAACTCAGATCACTTTAGATACCTTCACGTGAGGCATTACCTGGGAGCTAAATTGGGTTTACAATGAGATAAAGAGGAAACTCATCCTCTACTCCAGTTGATCTTTACAGTACAAAAGAGAGGCATTCCGGATCATACAATACCTGTATTATAAAGAGATACATAGTTTAGGAGTAACAACACTGGAAGCAATGCAGAAATAATAGGAGGGAGATCTAGGATGTACCAAAAGGGACCCCTCATCCCCTGGCAACTGTTGCCCTATTTCTCTCCTCCCTACCCTTGCCAAGCTTCAATAACACATTGCACTCTCCCAACTCACCTCTTTTCTGACACCTCCTTTTTCACCCCTTTCCAGTCTGGCTTCAGGAAAAAACCACTCAACCACCACCTCTCTCCTATGACTCACAGACTCCATCCTAACCAGGATGGACAATGACCAAATTACCGCTGCCATTTTTGTCGACCTGGCCAAGGCCTTCAACACTGTCTCTCACTCACTTCTCTTCGACTCACTCCCAGCAGCTGGCCTATCTCCTTCCACCACAAACTGGTTCAAGGCCTACTTTATTGACAGAATCCAATCAGTTAAGATCTTGGATGCCACTTCCCCTTCCCTCCCAGTTAGCACTGGCGTCCTCCAGGGTTCTGTATTAAGGCCCCTCCTATTCTCCATCTTCTTAAATGACCTTCCCTCTGTTTGCTCCCCTCCTCTGGTATACATATGTATGCCAAAGATGCAGTCCTGTATGCATCTGGCTCCTGTCCTGCTGAGGTTACAACCAGCTTACAGCAAGACTTCGACAAGGTTCAGCTCTGGTTTGCTAACCATGAACTTTTCCTCAACACCAAGAAGACTGTCTCCATGACTTTTGGCACTAGGCAGAGACTTTTTAGCCTTCCTTCCCTACTAACTTTCCACACCCTTGATGGGACTTTACTTGAGGACACATCCTCCTTCAGGTACTTAGGTGTTTGGTTGGACCAAGACCTAAACTTCTCTGGACATACTGAAGCCATCCAGAAAAAACTGCGTCCCAAGCTTGGTGCCCTGTTCAGGAACCATAGTTGCAGCCCTCCTACGGCTAGGCATGAACTTGTTCAGAAGATGATATTGCCCATTTTCAATTACAGTGATATAGTCTATGATGCTGCCCCTAAGTCCTCCCTGGCCAGACTGGACACCCTCTTCAATTCCTTCTGCTGCTTTGCCCTGGATGCCCCCCTCACACCCACCACTGTGATCTTTATCATGCTCTATCCTTCCCCTCCCTTACAAATAGGCAACTCTCCCACTGTGCTAAATTCTCCTCCAAGCACTGGTTGGGTGAGCTCCATTTCTACCTCGCCTCCTCCTTTATAACAACCCCCCCATCCTCTCATTCCCTTAGATTAACTGACTTCTGCACCCTGGTAGTCCCCCGCTGATCCACCCTAATCGGCCAATCCGGTTACTCTCACCGCCTCTCAAAAATTGGGATTTCCCTACCCCCTCAGATCTGGCACTCATCTTCCACCTACTCCATCAGCTCTGCCCTCAATAATTACCTGGCACCTAACTGCTCCTGCCATGTCCCTCCCTAAATCCCTCCTCTGAGCCCTGGATAAACCTTACACCTCTACCGTCACCTTCATTTTACCCTGTACACCCACACACCCCAATTTCGAACTCTCCTCCCCTTCCCCCAAATTGTTCCCCTTTACTAGCCTCCCTTGATGTCTCACAGAATGTAAGGGGAACCCAAGTGCTCCCCATGGGTCCATGCCTCCTGATGGACTATTGATTATGCCCCATCCCCTCCAAAAGTGCAAATTTTCTCCCCCTCAGGGTTTCAATTCTCCCTCTCTCCCTCTCCTATCACTCTTTTAATCCCTATCTACTGACCTTCCCCAAACCCCTGACAGGGTACTCCGCATCCTGAAGGGTCCTCTCTTGGGTTAGGTCCTATTTCCCCTCCAAGCACTTAAGTCACACCTTCTCCTTCTTGTTCTCCTCCCTCTTTAATCCCTACAGCCTTATCCCCTTTCTGTTAAGCCCCATAGCACCCTTGCAGAGTTCCCCACATCCTGAAGGGGTCTCTCTGGGACACTGCCTATCCCCTTCTCTCTGGTCCCCCCAGTCCCCTTGCAGGGTTCTTCGCATCCTGAAGGGATCTTCACGGACATGATTCTTCCTCCTCCCCCCACCTCACCCTTTCCTCTCCTTTTCCCCCTTCTCTTTTACATAAGCACTTGTTTACTTATTTACCCGGCACTTATTATTGTCCACTCTTTCTACATATTATGCACAACACTGTTTTAACACTGTTTGTAACACCTACCTTACAACTGTATGCTAATGTTGATCTTGTAGCTTGAATGTAACTTGAACTCGACTCTTCCCCCTCCCCCACCTCACCCCTCCTTCTCCTTTTCCCCCTTTTCTTTTATGTAAGCACTTGTTTACTTATTAACCCAGCACTTATTATTGTCCACTCTTCTACCTATTGTGCAAAACACTGTTGTAACACTGCTTGTAACACCTGCCTTACAACTGCATGTTAATGTTGGTCTCGTAACTTGAATGTTTAACGTCTCACTCCTATTGTACCCCTTCCCCCCCCAGGTTGCACTGGGAGACGAGTGACTTGTCACTCAGTGTGCCTTTCTGGTGAAATATTTCAATAATCAAATAAATAAAATCAGAAGTGGACTGGTTTACCATCTGCTTCAGACTACACAGACTGACTTCCTCTTACATCTGGAGAGAGTGTGGGTGAAAGTCCATCACACGCTATTTTAGACCACCACCCCAGATAACTGGGAAATGCGATACTCAAGGAGGCATGTCCTGCTGAAGATGATGTGGGGAGCCTTGTGCTACCCACATGCTATATTTTGGACTGTCCAGTATTATGCCCATATTGGCAAGATGTGGAGAAACCAATATTAGAACTGGTCTACACTATAGGGATGCTCACTTTGCAAACATCGATTTTATTGATGCTGCCAGAACAATTTATCAACAAACTCTCCCAGTCCCTAATATCCCTCTTATTGTTAGCAGCTAAAAAAAATCTCGAGGAAGTGGCTACAGCCAGCACCCACCACAACAAAGGAGTGGGAGGGCACTGTCCAGGAGAGATATACAGCATAGAAAAACTGATGGCAGATATAAATCTGAAAGTAGAGAAATGTAATAATTTGTGGCATAAATGGTTACTTTGTGTGATAGACAATAGACCAGACATTATTCCATGGCCCATAGGGGGGGAGGGACCATGGGAACAATATTCGGGTTACATGATATGTATTCTATCCTAGGGGATACACAACCAGAACTCTGAAATGTATACACTGGCCCAGATATTCAAAAGGGTTGCGCCATGCGCAATAGGGTTGCGCCAGCGCAAGTCTGAAAATACACCATTCTGCGATATTCAGCGGGAGGCAGTTGCACCCCCCAAATCACGCTGAGCAATAGCGCAATGATAATGAATGTATACACAACTGAAGGGGGAGGAACCACACATAAATGGCGCAGTGCGATATTCAACAACATGCGCCATGCATAATAGGGGAGCAAGCGGAAGTTGGGCGATAGCGGAAAAGAGCCAAAATAAAAAGCAACAAGGGAGAGGCGCAAGAACGCTACAGGGAAGGCACATGTTGCTGAACTATAGCCAGCCACGCAGGCAACACAGACACACAAGGCAGGACAGAGAAAGGGCACCCGGAACCCACAGGCACAGGGAAGGTGTGGGGAGCCGGAGCCACAGCCACAGCGCAGAAGGGGGAAGTGCCACACAGCACTGAGGCCACAGAGAAAGGTGTTCCTGGTGCAGGGGAAGTAGCAGCCAGGACAGCGGGGGAAACACAGAAACAGCTGCCGGGGGGAACACAAGCCAGGGACATGGCCAGTGCCACCATCCAGATGGAGGTAGTAATGAGGGGGGTGAGAAGGTGGGCAGCAGGGGGTGCGGCTGTGGAAGGGCCCATCGGCGGTATGCCCCAACAGGCAGTACCGAGCCCTCACCAGCATTGAGCTGTACAGCGATACTGAGATCGTGGGCTGGTACCGCCTGAATTGGGCAATTCTGAGGCAGCTCTGTGAGCTGTGCAGTGATGTGATGCAGGTACCCACACGACGGAGCCATGCTCTGTCAGTGGAGAAAGAAGTGACAGCTTGCATGTGCTTGCTCGCCATGGGTACCTTCCAGAGACCAAGAGGGGACACCACAGGCATAACCCAGTCGGCCGCATCACGCCACCTCACCCAATTCCTCAGCGCACTGCTGCCACATGCTGCAGAGTACATCCATTTCCCCAGCACACCGGCGGAGTGCACAGCAAACATACAGGAGTTCCACAGGGTAGCACGCATATGCCTGGCATGCTACGAGGGCAATAGACTGCACCATGTGGCCATCCGCCACCATCTAGCCCAAAGGGGCGCATATAATGTCGGAAGGGCTATGCTAGCATCAACTGCCAGGTGGTGCGCGATGCCAGGGGGTGCATAATCAATGTCTGTGCCACGCACCCTGGGAGAGCACATGATGCCTTCATCTGGCACAAGTCGGCACTGTGCCACAGATTTGAGAGTGGTGACATCCCCATTGGCCACTTAGTGGGTGAGTATGCAAACCACACGGACAAACTTAGGGCTTGGGAGGTGCATGGTCAGAGGTGACATGGGTAGTGGCCTACATGGCCCGGGGCAGGGCAATGCTGATCACCAAACTAACCTCCACCCTCTACACACAAGTAACAGTGGATACCCACTCTGTCCCTGGCTGCTCACACCATACCGGCGGCCCATGACCCCATCGCAGCAACGCTACAATGAGGCACATGCCACCACATGTAATGTCATCAAGTGGGTGTTCGGTACGCAGAAGGCATGTTTCCGTTGCCTGGACACCTCCAGCGGTGCCCTACAGTACAGCCCCTCAAAGATCTGCGGGCTATTCCTGGCCTATTGCATCCTACACAACATGGCCAATGAATGTGGGATAGCCGTACAGGTTGAAGAGGGGGACAGCGATGGGAACGATGAGGACACCGGTGACAATGGTGATGGGCAGCTCCCCCTTGGGCGATGGGACCGCCGACTGCTCCAGCTGACACAGCTGCACCAGGACACCATCACAGAGGAGCACTTCAGCCAACCCAGGTAAGTCATGGGGCCATGTGCAACCACCAGTGGCAAAGGCACAACCCACAAACATGCATGGACACACACCAGGGGTGCATGCCGTCAAGGGAAATGGCCGGGCATGAAACCACACACACCACCGGGGATGGGCGAGGTCTAACATGGCACGCGGTCAGACACACACACACACACACACACACACACACACACACACAACTCACCAGACATGCACAAAGGGTAGGAAGCACGCCGACCCAGAACGCCACCCCTAGCCACACACATGTCCACAGACCACCACGCCAACTGCCTGTCATTGTGCGTATGTCAGACACTGGGCACCATTGCACAGTGGTGTACAGCACAATGCAGGCATCATCATGCACACACAACTGCAGACAGTGGCCGGGAGGGTGTGCAGATGGACTGTGTGTGTGTGTGCTGGGCCGGGTACCCACCCGTGCATTGCCCGCTGAATGACACAATGCACACAGGGCAGCATCAGACAGTAGCCATGCTGGGAGACAGGTCAGTCACGCGCCACAGTGCCACGGCCACCACGGATGCATGGGTGGCCCCGCCGAGACCTGCCAGCAGTGACAGGCTGACCACTGGCATCATGGGGTGGCACCGACGGTCCCCCAAGGGTTCCACTGCATGAATGCGATCGTGCTTGCACAGGGGTCTGCAGCACACCGAACATGCCTGCGCCAGGCATGCTCGGGATGCCAACAGCTAAACCCGGTGTCGACAAGGATGGTGTCTCATGACACCAGGAACAGGGGGTGGACATTGCACTGCACGGTGTCTGCGATGCATGGGCAAATAACTGTGTGCCCACTGTGGCCATGGCAGCTGTGATTGTCTGTGTCAGCCTGTCAATGGAAGCGGTCACATCCTCCCGCATCCGGTCCATCCCTGCCAGAAGCAGAGTGGTGTCTGCTGCGACGCTCCTCTGCCTGGTGCAGAGTCGCACTCAGTGCGTCCACCGCCACAAGCCGCATCTGCTGATTGACTGATGCTTGCAGTATGCGGGTGTGCTCATCCAAGAGGTCATCTGCCTGATCGGCATGCTGTCCCTCAGGGTGTTCGTGGCCCTGATGCTTATCACCCCTTGAGGGTGGGTGCTGCACACCAGGGCCAGGCCTGGGCATGTCCACAGGTGGTGCACTGACGCCACCCCCTGACACTGTACTCCCATGCCCATTGACCAACTGCTGATGCTGCCCCTCTGGCTGCCACTCCCCAGGGCACAATGGTGCCACCGCAGTGGCCACAACAGTCCCACTGTCCTATACACACACCAGTGCTGCCCCACCGGTGCTGGCAGGCACAGGCTGGGACTGTGATGACACACAGGTCTCCACGGCGGCACCACCCACAGCCATGGCCGCGATGTAACCTGCTTTGTGGCCATCCTGTGGCACACACGAGTCACTGCCCATGACATTAGTGACATCATCATCAGTGACAGATCTGGCACCAGCCCGAGTCTCAGCATGCTGGCATCCGTGGACACTGGCACGCTGGGACACGGGCAGGGCCTCCTCCACACCTGCTCCATCAACATCAGTCTGGACATCCAGGCGGGCCCACTGTCGCCCTGAGCCACATATTCCTGTGGAGGTGGATGGGCCCTCCTCCATCTCCATGTGACTGGCCTCAGGGGAGAAGCCCACCACCACTGACCCATGCAGACACTCAGGAGCTGTAAGGGAAAATAAAGTTGCATTACTGCATGTGATCTACCCTGTCTCCCCCAATAGACGGACCATGACCTATCATGCAGTGACCGGCTACCACCCATCTGGAATCCACCACCCGGAACACCCTCAATGGTGCAACGCTGCATGCTGCCAGCAACCCGCTCCTCCTGTGTGGTCAGGCATAGCACCTCCGGCTGTCCCCCACCTGTCGCAGACCATGCTGCCCTGATGGCAGCCACCTTCTCCTTAATCCTCCACCTGTCTGTGCCCATCTTCTTCTTGCACTCCTGCACGGAGCTCCGGTGACTACCATGCCGGTTTACAGCATGCGCCACCTCCTTCCATGCAGCAGCATGGGCCTGTGGTGTTCCCTGGCATACACTGAGAAGCGGCTCCTGGTCTAGGTAGGCCTCAAACAGGGCATCCGTCTTGGCCTTAGTGAAATTTGGCCTCCTCTTTCTCCCATGACTCTGTTCCTCTTCCTTTTCCTCCACAACGCGCTCGGTCATGATTCAACCTGTGAGAATGACAGGTGTTACCTGTGACTGTGCAGTCCCATGCATGTCCCAAAATCCACAGTCCACACTCCCAAACAGCATGCAACTCACCGCAATAGACTGCAGTAACCGACTATGGCCAGTACAGCCCAATGTCGCACTTTTATAGCACAACCCATGCAAATGAGGCGAGGTGCATCTTTAAGTGGATGCAAATGCAGTGACTGTGCCATTGAATGGCTGATTAGCTGATTTGCATATGCCGCTGAATATCGCTGTTGCGCTTTTAATTGTGTTGAACGTGCTGAGCCAAGGGCGCAGTTCTGTGACATGTGCAGTACACACCTAACTGAGCATGCCTGGGTTGATGACGCAGGCACCTGCCGCGCTGCTGATGTGTTGTGCACAGGAGCCAATGCAGGGCACGGCTACCATTGTGCCAGTGGCGCTACAGCGCTGTTCACTTATATGGCGCTGTGGTACTGGGGCGTCATAGGCGCACTGGGGCAACAGCGTGGTAGGCCGCTACAGGAGGTGGCACACAGGCACCCAATCGTGCTACACGCATTGGGTTCCAATAGCGCTGTGGCTGTCCGTGCGCCACAGACCCTTGACCCTGTGCCCGACCTTTGCCCCCTAGGTGCCATGCGTCAGGTATGGGTGCACCACTATCGTGCTGTTCGGTGACAGCGCAATAGGGAATGGCAGCACTGTACCACGCAGTATCTGCACGTGGCAGGACCGCGCTGCAGAGCGCCATTTTGACTGAACTGAGCAGCAGAGATGGCACGGAGTCGTGCTGTGCAGTGGAGCCAGGTGGAGCTGGCAAATCTTGTTGCCATTGTGGAGCCACATGTTGGGCCTTTATTTGGGGAGGCACCCCTGGACAGGGCCAGGAGTCAGGTGTGGCAGGAGGTGGCCGATGCCCTGGAGGAGGCCACCGGTATGGGGCAGATGGCAGAGCAGTGCCGTCACCGATATGGGGACCTGAGGCCGAGGGACCCGGACCTGCTTGCCCACCTGCGGGCACGTGCCAGGAGGAGCACGGTGCCACGGCCAGGTAGGTGCAACATCCATACACTTTTATCGTCCATACGGGTATCATGGTTGCATGTGTCCAGCACTTGGGGGGGCCGTCTGGTGTTGGCCTTGATGGTGTTATCGGGGTGTGGGGTGGGTGGGTCTGGCTGTGTGGGATTGCACACACATGGAGGCGGGGTGACTTTGCTACAGGATTGTACTGATGTTCCTCTCTCCATGTTTGCACCTTAGGCCCAGAAGAGCTCAGGCTGGTGAGAGAGAGGAGGCACCGCCAGGAGGACCAGTGGGCCGGGAGGGGTGAAGGTCCGCAGAGGCGCAGGGACCAGCCTGGTGATGGTGAGTGCCTTACATCCATGATTACTATTGCATGCTGTGTAACAGGGCGGGCAGCGGGGCATGGCCACCATCCATTGACACTACTGCCATGCACGCAACTTGTTACAGTCAGCACTGTCCAGTGGCACTGCATGTCTGGGAGTGTGTCAATGATGGTCCATGCATGCACCGGGCACATGGCTGTGCCACTGCCTTCAAACCGCATAGCCAAGTCACTGTATGGCCACGGTAGTGCTGTGCAGGACATGGGCAGTGGGTGTGTGCAGTGGTCCACATGGCTGTGGCTGCCTGGGTAGGCTGGTCTTGTGGACACAGTCACTGTGGGTGGTCACACACCATCACAGGGGTATGGCACATGGCTGTATGCCATGCACAATGGGTTTGCTGCAGGGGGATGGACAGTCACACATATTGACTCTGCTCCCTTGTCCTAGGTGGACAACACTGGATGGTCCTGGAATGGGGCATACAAGAGCTTCTGCAGCTGGCACAGGCGTCCCTGGCAGTGTTGGAGTGCATGGAGTGGCATGGGGTCCGAAGGAGAAGAACCCGGAGGCGCCACAGGAGTGGAGAATGGGGCACAGAATAGGCCCTCCATGACCCCCTGACACCCATAACCCCCTGAACCCACCCTCACACCCCTTCTTCCCTCTCCCATTTGTACACCCCTGCCCCATGCCCACCCCCACCTGGTTTGTGGCCCTTTCCCCCCACCCTTGTATATATTTGTACATATGTTTGAGAGTTGTTATTTTTTAATGCATACATTTTGTTATAACAACTGTGGTGGTCTCTGATTTGCAGCAGGCGACAGGTGCTGAGCTGCAGTGGTGTGCATGGCGTCAGGGGTGGTGCACGCATGTGTGTATGTGTGTGTGTGTGTGTGTGCAGAAGTGAACCGCCTATGGTGTGGGCAGGGGGATCAGTCACTGTCTGTGGTTTGTGTGTTGTACTCTGTGCACTGGATGCCTGTGTGCAGTGGTCCATGGGGCCTGCACTGTGTGCATGGCACCCCTGTCAGACCGTCCATGGCCTGTGCAGCTGACACCCTTGCATGTCTGTGATATGCACGGTCTGCTGGCGTGTCAATGGTGGCTGTTGTGGCCAGTGCTGGGACAGGATGTGTCCTTGGGAGGGTGTGCAGGGTGCTGTACCATTGGAGGTGGGGTCCGGGGCATGCCCTGTCGCATGTGGGGTACTTCGTGTGCTGACGCATGGTTGGTCTCTCAGCTGTACCTCGGGGGGGACGTGCAGGGCGGCACTGTGTATGCATCTGCTGCATCACTGTCTGCTGCTGCCCGCTGCAAGGTGTCCATGGTGGGGCTGCCTTGCATGGCTTCGTGGTGCATAGGGTTGCATTGTCACAGTGGGGGTGGTAGCATGCATGGGGTGTCCGGCACTGTTGGGTGCTACTCCTGGGCAGGGTGTATGGGGATCATGGTGCAGGGTGTGCTCTGCATTTGTGGGATGGTGTGGTACGGGGTGGTCAGCCATCCTTGTGTGCCGGTCACAGCTTGCCAGGGGGTGTGATGTGGCACCATGGCCTGGCTGTGGGTTGGTTGCTGGTCTCCATGGGCCAGTGGTTATTCCAGCCCTCCCCCAGTTGTGCAGTGCATGGGGTGTGGGGGGACGATGTCTGTTCTGCTGTGTGTTCCTCTGCCCATCTGTGGCATGGGTGGTGGGTCCCTGCATCCCTGGTTGTGCTGTTGCATTGCTGCGCTGCTGCTGGGGGGCATCCCTGGTTGCACTATGGCGCATCTGGACTGCTCAGCTGAACATCCCTTGTTGCGCTATGGCGCAGGTGGTGCACTATTCAGTTGTCAGCCGTAGGTGCATCTTGGCCTGCGCAGTTTTTGAATATTGCGCTTCTTGCACATGGGCACAGTGGACTTGTGCTTGCTCCTGCTGTTGCGCACTTTTTGGGTGCAGTTTGCATATCTGGGCCCGTATCTATATCTATTGTGTCAGATACATTTCGATCACCATCCTGTGGATATTGTATCTGTATTTGCCCTTTAATGTGATGTAGTGCTCCTAGAAAAGTTCAATAAACTTTTACTTACAAAAAAGTGACTTTGTGGTGCCTTGGAAGTATCTGTGCAATGATTTTCATATTTTAATACCTGTAGTCAAGCTTTAATAGTGGTTATGGACTGCTTTGAAGCCTAGGATACATTTTATGTATTTTTACGCAATATGGTGCGTTTGAAGACAGTGGGCCAGATATTCAAAAGGGTTGCGCCATGCGTAATAGGGTTGCGCCTGCGCAAGTCCAAACTTGCTCCATTCTGCGATATTCAGCAGGAGGCAGTTGCGCCACAGAAAATATGCTGAGCAACAGCGCAATGCAAATGAATGCATGCTGAACTGGAGGGGAGGAACCATGCATAAACTGCACAGCCCGATATTCAGCCGGGCTGTGCAGGTCGCCTGACAACCCCAGCCTGTGCCTGCATGACTATGAGCCAAATAAAGGCTTAAGTCGAGGGCCACCACAGGTGAGCTGCTATATGCAGGGCGCAACACAGCAGCTGCCACCTGTGGCCCCAACCAGTCCCTGTACCCCGCAGCCCACGATGGGCGGGCATAGTACTCCCCAATTAGCCCGATCGCGGGCATCAATGTCAGCTCCCCATTACATATCCTGTGGTCCAGTGGACGAAATGCCCCAATCACGGGCGGTATGTATAATAATTCCACCCTACCTTTGCATATCCCTGGTGGTCCAGTGGACGAAATGCCGATCCATGGCGGTATGTATAATAATTCCCACCCCCCCTCCATTCCATATCCCTGGTGGTCAGTGGACCGAAATGCCCGATAAGTGGGCGTTGTAATGTCAACCCCAGTTAACAGCCCTGGTGGCTATGATTAAATATTTTACTGGCTATAGCTAAAAATACTCTCTCAGCTCTCTTCTGGTCCCTTTGTCAAACAGTTTACATCCTCTGGGGCCGAGAGAGAGCAAAGGGACATGGCAGCAGTTCAGCTGGGCTCTCAGGAGCCAGATAAGCCCCAACACTTTTTTTGGGGGGGGTTAAATATCTATATCACAGTTTAATGATTTTTAGTTGGATGGCAGAAAGAACTGGAAGGGGACAGGATCAGTTGTGTTCCAGGACAGTAGCTGCTGCTGTTGTTTTCACAGGGTTCTTGTGGATTTTACTTGGTAGGTTAGTTCTTTTCTTTCTTACTTCTAAGGGGCTAGCAGGGTATTGTTTTGGGGAAAGCTGGATGTTTGTAAACTGATTTGGTGGCTGTAAGTGGGGCTCTTTTTGTGGATGTTTCACTGTGTAACAGGCTGCGCTGGTAGAGGCCTATTTCTTCTGATTTAAAACCTAGTTGGTGGGATTTGCTTGGGCCTGGTTCTTTAGCTGCAGGGCTTGGAGGGAAGACACAGGGCTGATATACTCTCTCTTGTCAGGTGTCTGCCCAAGACCTGCCCTTCCCCACCCCAGAAGTCTGCAAATTTATAGGGGAACACCTGCCCTGCAATTGAGGAAAAGGCTGCTAGTGCAGCTCATGTAGTTCTAGCCACTGGGGTTGGATTTAAAGGCTGGAGAGAGGAGCTTAGGGAGTTGTTCATTTCCTTTATAAGTTTAATGTGTTTACTGCACCTAGTAACAGGGTTACTGGTGTACAGTGGGACTGTCTCTAAGATTAGTGGGTGACCTGATTAGGCAGTAGGGGTATCTTGGACTGGGGGAACCTGGTGGCTCACCCAAGGAAACCTATTTGGAAGGGGATGGAACCACATCATTAGGGCCGCATCTTTGGGAGGGTGGTGGGGTGCACAGGGTGTGGAGCAGCCATGATACTGGACTGGGCTTAGAAGTTTGGTGGAGTTGCCCAGTGTGCTACCAGCTAGCACAGCTTAAGAGGAGGTTGTGGGATGAGGAGAAAGCTGGGGAAGGGGGTGGTATGGTTGGGGAAGGGGGCTGGAAATCTCCCACAGGGTTGCACCAAGCACTGGGGGTTGGGGTATAGGGAAAGGAGTGCAGGAGAATACTCAGGGGTCACATAGGGACCCTGGCAGAAGGGGTCCAAAAGGACACTACCAAGGAAGCAGGCAGGTAACTGGGGACCCTCACAAAGGGGGGGACGGAGGGACAACATTCTCAGGGAAGTAGGCAGATGGCCAGTGCTGGACAGAAGGAAGCAAGGTGGGGAGGTGGATCAGACCTTACACTCAGTAACCGCTTCAATTCTCTTCTTCTGCTCAAGGATGAGGGGTGTGATGCTACAATGACAGAGGTGGTTAGAGATGGAAAGGAAGTGGGAGGCAGGAGGCAGGGGCCAGATAGCAGGAAGAACAGGGGGACCTGGAATGCAGGAGAATGGGGGAGCAGTGAATCAGAGCAGGATGGGCAGAAGAAGGAGGAAAGCGCAAGGAGAAGGACCAGTTGGGAGGAAAGGTAAAGGAGAAGGACCAGAAGTACAAGGAGGATTCAGTAAAGGGAGCTGAGGGTTTAGGGCCAGGGAGCACGACGAGCAAGGAGGAACTAAATGGAGACAGGAAGGAAGGGAGGATGAGTCAGGCTAGTTTAGCAGATGGGAGAAGGACCAGTTGCGAGCAGTGAGGGGGAATTAGCAAGGTACAGAAGGATAATCAGGAGGAGGCTATAGGATTGAGGGAGGAGGGACCATGGTAAATAAGGAGGGTGGATGCCCCCTAGATAGAGGGAGGAACAAGGAGCCAGCTGGGTGGAGGGCAGTGAAAGGATGAGGGACATGGAAGGGGGGGAAATGGAGAAAGGGTGGTCAGTGTGCTCCTGCTGGGGATTCTATGATCAGGGGTATCAAATGGCAGGAGGGAGAAGCCTGGCCAGTAAGAACAAGATGCTCCTGGACTAACAGTGCACAGGGCTAAGCACGAGGTATATCAGCTGGCAAAGGATGTGGGGGTTCCCCAGACATACTGGTCCACCTGGGTACAAATGATATTGAGGAAATAGTTAGCTAGAGATACAGGCAAGATTCAGGGGAGCTCACCAGGGTCTGTCATGACATAGGATGCACAGTTTCCTTCTCAGAAATCCTGCCAGTGCCAAGGGCTAGTGGGGAACACAAAAGGAAAATTAGGAGATAAACCAGTGGCCTTAGGGAGTGGTGGAGGCCAGAGGGTATGGGTTGATGAGGACAGAACTGGAGGATAGAGAGCTGTATGCTAGAGATAGACTACATCTCAATTTGGAGGAAGAGGATCCTTAAGTTGAAAATAGAGGAGTTCAATGGTGAAAAGTGGGGTTTAAACTTGTGAAGGGGCAGGATGGGAGAAAAGGCTGTCAAGGGTGCCGATAAAGGAGGGACTTCCTCTCCCACCCCCTATGAGGACCAGGAGATTGCAGGAAAAGGCCAACTGGCAAAGTGCAGACCGGAGAAAACAAGTCCCATGGGAACACGAGCAGGAGGAAATGGAACTATAAGGAAAGGGTGGAAAGGTAGTCTCATGCTAAATGCCAGGAGTGGGCAATAAAATGCCCGAGCTCCAGGCGATGTTAACTGAGGAGCAGGGTGGATGTGGCAGCGGGTCACTGAGACTTGGGGCCACTGCAAAACATGACTGGGACCTGAACCTGGAGGGTTACACTATGTTCAGGAAGGACAGGGGGGAGGAAAGGGGAGGAGGGGTAGCAATGATAGTCAAAAACTGCATTTGTATAGGGGGAGTAGAGGAGGCGGAGGGAACCGTGGAGGCGATTTGGGTCACCTTGAAAACAAGAGGGGCAAGAGAGTAAAAATAGGAGTGGTGTATAGACCCCATGCCCTGGCGGAGGAGCTGGAGGACAGTCTGGTGGCAGATGTTAGGAGACACTGCAGACTGGGCAGAGGAACAGTGGTGGTGATAGGGACTTAAACATGCCAGGAACAGACTGGGAGACTATGACATCCTCTGTGTCCAGGGAACAGAGGTTGTTGGATGTCTTTCAAGGCAGCGTTCCACTCAGCAGGTTTCGGGGAACCGACCAAGGAGGCACGGGTACTGGATGTGGTCTGGCAGACAGTGTGACCAGATTGGAGGCCTGGAGGTAAAGGGACTCATTAGTGAGGGAGTGACCATGCCACGGTCTGGTTCTGCCTGGACCTAGGAGGATGAGAGGCTGCACAAAAGACGGAGTAACCGATTTCAGGGGCGGATTTTAAGGAAATGGGAAGGATCATTAAGGGCATTTGGATGGGATTGGGTCAGACATGGATGCTGATAGTAGGTGGCAAATCATCAGGAGAGGGTGCAGGATGCTACAGCACCTGTGCAAGAGTAAGACGAAAATGCGGTAGGGCCCAAAAAACTCCTGTTGGTGGACCAGGGAGGTCCAGGAGGTGTGGAGAGAAAGCAGCCTATAAGAATTCAAGTGCTCAAGGAGTGAAAGGGATCGAGGGAGGCTCAAGCTGATGGCTAGAAGGGCCACTAGAGTGGTGAGGTGGCTAAAAGAAGAAGGAGCAGAACCTGGCCAGGAAGTGGGAGAGGAAAGGGTTCTTTAGATACATTGGGGGAAAGGCGAAGGGTGAAGGGGCAGATTAGAGGGATTAAATCAGGGGAGAGATGGGCACAAGACCCGGGGAGCAGGCTGAGGTACTAAATGAGTACTTCACCTCAGTTTTCACCAGAAAATGGGTGCTGCAT
The DNA here is from genome assembly GCA_016271365.2 of Neoceratodus forsteri. Classification (NCBI taxonomy): domain Eukaryota; kingdom Metazoa; phylum Chordata; order Ceratodontiformes; family Ceratodontidae; genus Neoceratodus; species Neoceratodus forsteri. Next base: position 948,570,593 of record CM028135.1, read on the forward strand.
CATACATGGGAGGAGACAGAGATAATGAGGAGGGACTCTTACCGTCGGCAGGTCTGGGGAGGGAGGCATCACTGGCAGGTGGGGAGGGCTAAGCAGGGAGAAGAGGTGCCAGAGTGGAAACCACAGCAGAGAGTGAGAGCCCTCAGCTCCCTTAAGACGGAGAAAGCACTGGGGCCGGATAAAGTACATCCTAGAGTGCTGAAGGAACTTGCAGATGTCCTGGCGTAAACCCCTAGAGAGCTTTTCACCATCTCTCTGAGGACAGGGTGGTTCCCCAAGACTGGAAGGTGCGCATGTAGTGCCCATCCACAAGGGGGATCAAGGGAGGTGGCAGGGAACTACAGGCCTGTCAGCCTGACATCGGTGGTGGGCAAGATGATGGAGGCATTGTCAAGGAGAGGCTAGGGGGACCCGGATAAGTCAGGGGTGCCTGGACGATAGACAGCATGGATTCACCCGGGAAATCGTGTCAGACAAACCTGATGGAGTTCTATGACTGGGTGACAAGTGCCTTGGACCTGGGTAGACCAGTGGATGTCCTCTTTCTAGACTTCAGCAAGGCATTTGACTCTGTTCCTCCGTGGGCCTGTTGGATAAGCTAGGAGAAATGGGGTGGAAACCAGATGATCAGATGGATAGGCAATTGGCTCCAGGACCGGACCCAGAGGGTCGTAGTTGGTGGGATAGTCTCATCCCCAAGGAAGGTCATTAGTGGGGTCCCACAGGGATCAGTCCTTGGGCCCCTTCTGTTCAACGCCTACGTATCTGACATAAGGACAGGAATCAGGAGTGAGATGAGTCTCTTTGCAGATGACTCAAAACTGGGGGTGGTGGTGGATGGGGAGGAGGGGAGGGTGGCCCTGCAGGGGGACCTGGAGGCTCTGGAAAGATGGTCTAGAAAGTGGAAGCTGAGGTTCAATGCAGGGAAATGCAAGGTACTCCACCTGGGGGCCAGAAACCCAGGCCAAGTGTACACCCTGGGTGGGGAAATACTACAAGTCTCAATGGCTGAGAGGGACCTGGGGTGGTGGTGGATGTCAAGATGAACAACTCTGAGACTTGTAGGAGGGCAGCAGCCAAGGCCAACAGGATGCTGGGATGCATCGCTAGGGGGATCACCTCCAGAAGGAGGGAAGTGATACTCCCTCTGTATAACTGCTTGGTGAGGCCGACCTGAGTACTGCGTGCAGTTGGAGGCCACACTTAAAGAGGACATTAACCTCCTGGAGAGGGTCCAGAGGAGGGCAACCAAAATGATTTGGGGCTTGGGGGACAGGACCTATGAAGAGAGGCTCAAGAGCTAAATATGTACACATTGGAAGAGCGGAGGGACCGGGGACATGATAGAGGCCTCAGGTACATGAAGAGGGGTAAATAGGGAGGAACAGTCAGGGTGCTTGAAGGAAGGAGGAAGGGCCACTAGAGGGCATGGGTGGAAGCTGGGGGGAAGATTCAGGGAGAAAGGAGGAGGTGCTACTTCACTGAGAGGGTGGTGGAGCCATGGAATGCACTACCTAGGGGGCTGGTGGAGGCAGAGACAGTGGAGGGTTCAAGAGGGGGTGGGACAGGTACAGGGGAAGGGTTCTGGAAGCAAAATCCAATGCAGCAAGAATATCCGGAACTGGGAAGGGAGAAGCCAGAGAAGGCGAGGGGGACAGCAAGGTCAGCACCCAGGGTGGGGGCTGACCAAACGAGCAGACACGAAAGACCATTAGGCCTATTCTGCTGGCATTTTAGTATGTTAGTATGTTAGTATGTCATGTAAACAGTTATATTATTATGTGTTCTAGCATCTAACCACATAGCAGTGAATTTTGGTTAGACAGTGGCCAGCTAAGGAGTTCAGTGGAGGGTTGTGCCAGTAACCCTCACAGGATGGGTACTGTTGATGTAGTAGGCAGTGCCACTTAGACATCAGAGATTACCTGATGTGAGATGGAGAAGGAAAGGTATACCATTTAAAGACCAGGGAGCAGCTGGCATGGGACAGGGACAGCCTTTTTACCCTATAGAACATTTTAGAGCTGTTACAACTAATTTCCCATTAAAGTGCATTGAAATTATTAGTTTTAAAAAAAAACCTTTGCAAGCTTTTTGTGATAATTTTGAACCTCCCAAGAACAGAACAGCAAGATGCTCACCCATCGCAATAATATACATGTGACAGATTCCTCTCCTTAGCAGTACATAATTATTTTCTACATTAGTATGTTATTTCTAAAAGGCTGAAGGCAAAGGGTTAAACTATGACAGCTCTACTGTAACTGGGGAAGGTTATCTTTATTTATTTTTTTTTTTAGTATTGTTTTTATTAACCAGGTACTTTCACTGGTGCACATGCTCCATTTACCGGTGTGGCCCCGGAGTTCATACTCAGATACAAAATTTCAAAATATATTATAAAAACATAACACAGTGCAAATATGCGACACTGTCCTTCTAAAATTATATATTTTTTAATTTAGTTTATATAAGACATTACAAAACTTTTACTTGTCGAGAGATATACTCAAACATTTGGTAAGATTACAATAGTTGGGCATCAGCACTACCCACATGAGATACTGGATTGGAAAACATATCTTTAAATTCATTAACGTTCTTGAACATGGAGCTGAACAGCCATCATTGCCTGGGTACCAACTAAACAAAGGCAGAGTAACCAGCTGACCCTTCAGAGCGAAGTAACCCATATACCTCGATTATACTATCCTGTTCTGAACATGAACAAAGCCCCAGCAAATGTTAAAATTTATAACTGAATAACTGATTGCTAATATAACTTTTTTCCTAAAGTACAGTGTGAAGAAACTGTATGGTGTTCCAAATTACATGGGCCCAGATATTCAGACTGTGCCAGGCAGGGACGCAAGCCTAGGTGCAGCGCAACTGGGCTGCGCCAGGGCATGGACCAGGTGATATTCAATGGTGCTGCGCCATGGCTCAACACCATTAAATATGGCACTGGGAGCACCTGCACTGCGCCAGTGCTAGTGGCAGGTGAGGAGCAGGGGGCTGCACCAGCGCAAGTGCAGGTGTGCTAGGCACAGCAAGAGCGATATTCAGACATGAGCATGTAAATGAGGCCATTATGAATGCAAGGCACAAATGGGGCCATTTGCATGTCATTATGGCCCCAATTGCATGCAGGTGCACCAATCCCCGGCGACTTGCACCATGGCGCCCTGCCAGGCTGCAGCTATTGGGGACCAACACCCCCTGCCCCTCAGTGGGCAATGCTCCCCAACGCCTTATCGCGGGCTTTAGGTAAATATAGATTCCCTAGTGGTTCAGTGGACCCTATCCCATCGCCCGATCATGGGCGTATAAGACATGAAACCCTTGTGGTACAGTGGACCTGCTCCCCTGCCCGATCGTAGGTGTAGAATAAACATATCGCTGGTGGTCCAGTGGACCCTACCTCATTGCCCGTTCATGGGCTCTTGTGAAATATAAATACCCTGGTGGTCCAGTGGACCATCTCCCCTGCCCGATCGCAGGTTGTAGTAAACAACACATTCCCTGGTGGTCCAGTGGCCCCAATCCCCAGCCCAATCATGGGCTTTAGGTGTATTTAAATTCCCTGGTGATCCAGTGGACCCAATCGCGGGCTTTAGGTGTATTTAAATTCCCTGGTGGGCCGTCGGTACCCCTCTCCCCTCCCGCACACTCAGATCCGCCACCCCGCTCCCCCTCAGTCAGCGCCGGCTGGCAGCTCCCCCCCACAATCTGCCCAGCCACCCACCAACTGACAGCGTACAGTGCGGCTGTGCGCCAGTGGTCCCTGTGGGCCAATGGGCATGCAAACCATCACCGTACTACACAGTTCCGAAATGTGAATGGTTCATTCAAATTTAGGGACTGTCTGGTAACCATAGACCTGCATGCCATGAGCTGCGCAGAAGAGGCACCAATGAACAGCTACAGCAGTACTGTACACTGTCAGTCGGGCGGCTGGGCAGATGGAAGGTGAGCTGCCGCCTGCCGCTGACTGGGGGGAGCGGGGTCATGGGTCTGAGTAGGCAGGTGAGGAGGGCGCTACCGCTGGCCCACCAGGGACTTTAAATACACCTAAAGCCCGTGATCGGGCTGGGGATCAGATCCACTGGACCACCAGGGTATGTACTTAATACTACAGCCCATGACTGGGCAGGGGAGTAGGTCCACTGGACCACCAGGGTTTATTATTTTACTAAAGCCTGCAATCGGGCTGGAGATCAGGTCCACTGAACCACCAGGGTAATATCTTATTCAGATGCCCGCGTTCGGGCTGGGGATCGGGTCCACTGGACCACCAGGGTATGTACTTATTACTACAGCTCACGATCAGGCAGGGGATCGGGTCTATTGGACCACCAGGGAATGTGATGTTATCTACAGCCCACGATTGGACGGGGAAGGCAACGACGCCCGGACTGTGTCTCCAGAGGTCTGGTGGCCACCCACAGCTTGCAGCTGCCGTGTTGCACCCTGTGATACAGCAGCTCACCTGTGGGTGGTCAGGCCTTGCTCCTGCTTTTTACAGGTGGATCTTTGTGCCCCCCTGTGTGGTGCAAGGTGGGCTTGTGCCTGCATATGCACCATACATCCCGGGCTGAATATTGGGATGTGCCACAAATGCATGGGCACGCCCCCTGCACCTGCGCCGCATACATTACTGGAGCACCCCCGCGCATCAGGAATTGTGCAGTGCACCATCCCCTTGATATCGCACCAGGGTACATCAGTGGGTTGCGCATGGCACAACGCAACCCCTTTGAATATCCCACCCAGTATGTATAAGAATTATAGAAAAAGAAAAGCATATCGTAAATATTAAATTATTATTTATTTATTTTATTTGTTGGCCAGGTACAGAGGTGTAGCCAGACATTTCTGTTCTGTACACACAGTCTTGAACTGCTGCTCCCGCCCATTAAAAAATGTACTCACTCTCTTCAAATGCTGCCTCCCCCGTTACAAACAAACCAGACTCTAGTCAGATGAAACTCTGAATTTCTAAACAGGTCATACACATATCTATCTCGTAAACAATTGAAGTTGAAACAGAGACCCCCCTCAATGGCCTACACTAACTCAAATACTACAGATTAGAATGATAATGTTAAAAAAAAAAGCATATGGTTTAGGACAGGCACTCAACAAAACTGTACACAAATGTGTACAGTGAGTATGCCTGCCTACACCCTTGGCCAGGTAGGAACACTGGTCCTAGTGACCTTTTTCAGGAACGGCCCGGGCCAAGGTCAACAAAGAAAAGGATGGAGATAAGAGAAACAGGGTTATAAACAAGTTGAGACATACACTTTCAAGAAAGACTGAAAGTACAGATCAAAACAAATTTAAAAATGTGGATGCAATTTCAATAAAGTCACTCAAAAAACATGAGTTGAACAATTTGTTTTGTAAGAATGCAATAATGGTGCTAATATAGCGAAGTAAGAACATGCAGTGCTAACATAGCACACATAAACTGACAAGGTAGTAGCTAATATTTTAGGCTGCACAATTGCAGTGGCCTGCACTCAATAGGTGACCCAGAAACTGTGATTTAAAGAGGGAGTGGGAGGGGCAGTTCTAATTCCCATTGAAAGTGTGTTCCAGAGGGGTTTGGGCCAGCAAAGGAGAAAGCCATTTTGCCTAAGTTAGAATTTACCCATGGTACTTCAATCAGAAGGTGATCAGAGGAACGAGTGTCATGTAGATTTGTTTGTGCTATAGGAATCTTGACACGAGACAAAAGTTAGAGTGCATTGTGACTTATCAGTCAAGCAACCGAGGGTGAAGTCCCTGGGCATCTGTGAGGAGAATCAATCAAGGTTACTGTAAAGGTCACATTGGTGTGTTCTAAAAGGGGCCAGTGAAGCAAATCAACATATGCTTTTGTAAACTTTGATTAGTCAGGAGATGTCTTCCACAGTGGCTTGTGAGTACTGCAAATGGGAGTGGCATTATCCAGTATAGACAGCATCATTTTTTGGGGGGTAATGGTGAGGTGAAATTCAGTCTGTATGCTAGACCCAATTTTTGGTGAATTCTTTTACTCAGAGAATCGGTGTGCTCCAAGAAGGTGAGGCAGGGGTCACTTATGACGCCAAGGTATTTAAAGGAGTGTACCTGCTCCATGATCCAGCCATCAGAGTATGCAAGATTTAGGGGGAGGACTGGTTAGAAAGTTTTGATTTCCAGCCCAGTAGCATGGATTTAGTCTTTTTGATGAGTAGTAGCTTGTTTCTCAGGAACCAACTTTGGTTGAGGGAAAAGTCATCTTTCAAGTTCTGAGAGAGATTGATAAGTGACTTTGAGCTATGGAACCATCTGCCTAAAGGACAGTGTTACAGTTCTTGCAGGCTTGAGGGAAGTTGTTTATAAATAAAAAGAAACTGAGATGGCCTAGGATTTATCCTTATGGTAGCCCATACCTTATGGGCTTAGTAACACAGAATACGTTTCCAAGTGAAACAGGTTGGGATCTACCTAAAAGATAGTTAGCAATCCAGGAGGTGGCCTTAGGGCATACACAGTACCAAGATGTGGTAGTTTAGTTACAGTAGCAGCCACAGACCCTGCCAGATATTTCCCCAAATTTCTGTAATATTTCCAGAAATATCTCCTGCTTTCTGCATTTCCACAGTAGGGGCAGCAGAGAGAAACTCTTCAGAAATTTCATGAAATAGCTGGCAATGTCTCTGGCCACTACTATATTAGGAGATTGTGGCCAGTGAGCTAAAACCCTTTTGTCAGATCCACAAAGACTGCTCCGGTGAGTTTGCCATTACTCATGGCTGAGATGCTATAATCAATAAAACTGATTAGGGCAGTGTTAGTGCTTTGCCCTTTCCTGAAACCATACTGCTTAAGAGTGAGGAGGTAGTGCTGGTTTACATAGGAGTGAAGCTGTACAAAGCCAATTTTTTCAAGAAGCTTACTCGGTGGAAATAGAATAGATTAGTTGGGAGAAATGGGTGGCTCAGTAGATTGGTAGAGTGTTAAAGAGCCTTTCCCCTCTAGGTCACTGGTTTAAATCTATCACAGTCTGGTAGTGTCCAAAAGCAATTATCACCTGAGGGCTGTTAGCGGCCACTATGAAATGAGTTGTGGTGGTCTCAATCCAATTCTCAGTGGGGAGATGTCCACATCACAAAACCACCAACACAATGGGCATAATTGGCCTTCTTGTTGGCAGTCTCACTTGAGAGGACAAGGACTGAGTGGGCATAGAGTCTGAACTGCCCTCTCACCTATGTGATAGTCCCTCCATGGCAGGGTTGAGGCACATTGGTGGGGCAGTGTGGAGAAGCTTGTATTGTGATCACCCGAGCTGTACCTGCCATGTGAATAAGCAGAGGACTTCAGATTCCAGTGCTGTCATTCCAGTACCTTTCAAGAGCACTAAAAATCTGCACACAGAAAAAAAAAAAGAATGGAGATTATGTAGAGTTTTCGCACATATAAATCTGAAATACAGACAAATGGTACCACACTGATGGAGAAAATGTCAGCTTACCAACCAACATTGGGAAACAAACTGCTTGAAACATATGAGTATGAAACCAGTGTTTTATAAATAGCATTCAGCTAGCCCCATGCACTGCACTGACATTGTATAGTCACTAGTCCCAGACTGTATGGAAGCTCATCCTTTTATATAGTGTACTAGCAGAAGGTATCTGCGCAATCACACTATCCGCTCTTTTCACCAAAATGATATAGTAAAGTTTTTGTCAGCACTTACTAAGTCTGCATCCTCCCTGATTCAAGCATAAGTCAACAAACCATGTACCATGCAGAGGTTATGTGTTAGTTAAACGACACTAGTTGTTATATGCAGTTAGCAAGAAATCCACCAAAGCTTTCAAGGAGCAAGTTAATAGCTTGATAAATGAACACCTGTTGTCTGGAGATCTGTCTCTGCAGGAAGTCAACTTCCTATGTACCAAGTACCGATATGTGCCCACCTTCTATGTGTTACCTAAAACACATAAAAACTAAGCAACCCTCCCAGGAGACCCAGTGTGCCCAGTATTGGTTATGTAACTGAGAATTTATCTGGCTACATTGATTACTATCTCAAAGACATCATGGAGACCATATCATCACACCTTCATGACATGGCAGATTTCCTCAATAAGTTGCAGGATCTAAAATGGCAGAGGGGGCATATGTGGGTACCAAATGATGTGACCTCATTATACATGAGTATACCACATGATTAGGATTTGCTGGCAGTCAGAAACTTTCTTGCCAACAGCCCAAATGGGGAAACAGTGCCATCTGACTTCCTTCTAAAGGGTATGGAATTAATTTTGCCTCATAGTTATTTTACATTTGATGGCTCCTACCACCACCAGCTCAGAGGTACAGCAATGGGGGGCCAATGTTGCCCCCTACAGTGCTAACATTTACCTGGGCTAATGGAGTGAGAAAGGAGCTGTTTTTTAACCCAGAACTGAATGCTTTTCTCAGAAGGATAGTCAGATGGCATCACTTTATAGACAACATCATGGGTATGGAATGGACCTGAGGAAACTGTTGAACACTTTGTGAACTGGGTAAATAATAACCTCAATTTATCTTTTACCCACCAGATGCATCAGACCAAGTTGGACTTCCTGGATGTGAGTCTGCAACTTACGAAGAGATGAACCTGAAAACAACTTTGTTCCATAAGCTGACAGCAGGTAACACCCTCCTGTTTGCAGACAGTATGCACCCAACTAGCCTTATCAATGGTTCCTCATTGCGCTGTTCCTGCGCATGTGCAGGAACTGGTCTGACATAGCTGCCTTTGAAAAAGAGGTCCCTGAACTTAAAAACAGACTTTGAGAGAGGGGGTACTCCACTAGCTCTATCAGTAGGGATTACAGTTAGGCCAAAAATATAGAAAGGGATGCCCTTCTGAAACCAAAAATGAAACAAAGTAGGGAATCATGTCACCTTAGTATTAAGGTACTACAAGAATAGTCTAATGATTAAAAAGGCAATTGTACAGAACTGGGACATCATCAGAGTTGACCCACAAGGAAGAATGGTACTGGGGAGTAACCCAGAGTGACCTGTTCCAGAGAGAAAAACCTGGGCAACCTCCTTGTCCACAACGGTACTTGGTTAGGCACTAGACCTAATGATTCTTTTAAATGACACTCCTGTTGCATCTGTAAATTTGATATTACAGGCAACAAAATCACCATGTCAAAGAGGGAAAGGTCTTTCCAAATAAAACAACATGTTACATACAACACTGAAGATGTGGTCTATGCCGCTGGGTGCCCTTGCTAACTGATGTATGTGGGCCACGCAAAAAGACAAAAAAAAAGGAAAGGATCCAGAAATGTGTCAGGGCTACTAGAAAGGGGTATAAAGAAAATGCACAGGGCAACCACTTCTTAGAGTGCCATGGTTGCGACCCAAATTTCCTGAGATTCAAAGCTCTGGTACATGCTCCAGTTGATCCCAGGGGGAGATGACAGGTTAAAAACCCTTTTGCAGAAGGAATCCCTCTGGATTCATCAATGTTATACTCTCCAGCCTGCTGGAATAAATGAAGTCATAGATTTTACTTCCTTTTTACTACCAGGCTCCATAACACTCACTGGTAGATGTCTGAAACTATGTTCATTGTACGTCAAACGCTGCTAATAACTTTTTTCTTTCTTCTGTTTTGCACTGGTTGTTATGAACAGGGACACTGTTTTTCTGTATGAGTAGAAACACAGACAGAATTGCAGAGCTCCTCTGGCTGAGTGGATTTTGACAAGTCCCAATGGCACAGAATGTCCATGATCAAAGTGCCTTAAAATGCACACTGTCACGCTGCACAGATCTTACTAGAACTTCCTACCACTGCTGCAAAACTCTGCTGAACTTTTTACTAATGCCACTGAGTGCTGTCTGCCTTTTCTTTAACTACAGAGACCCTGAGAGACTGACTCTGCTGACTGGACTTAAAATATTTTGGGCTACTTTCTGAGAAATGCTGTAAGGGAAAAAAACTGCAGTCTCAAGAAAAGGGAAGCTGCACTCGTACCCAGGTCACAAATCGGCACCGGGATGAAAAAAAGTCTGACCTCTTGTTCCTTTATGTATTCCGACAAGACCTCGGACCAAAATAGAGTAGTCAAAATGCTAACACTTAGTTTCAATCTGTAAAGGCTGCACACTGACAGTTGAGATATGTGTAAGCAAAACATATTTAGCCTGTGGTATGGTAACATTAAAAAGTAGGCAATGGTGCATGGGTAATCAAATAAAATTGCTACTGTAGCCATCACTCGGGCAGCTCAATACAGCCTGCCCCACTTGGAGTGATTTGTGTTTTTGACCTGGGAACAAGTGCATCTGAGCCAGCTTTCCAGCATGCAAGGACTGACTTCAGTTTATGGACCACATGCTATTTTGATTACAAAATAAAACAATATAGCACCTCGCATCAAGTATCTAGGTGAGTCTCACTGGAACAAGAGAAGCTGGCACTCAGATAAAATCCATTATACCTATCCAAGTGATGAAATGATAAATTGCATTCACTCAGGTAGCTCAATACAGCCTGCCCCACTCAGAGTGTTTTTGACCCAGGTTCGAGTTATGCTAAACTGACTTTCCAATGTACTGTACAAGGGCTGGTTTGATTATAGAGAAAAAAAGGAATACAGCACCTCTCACCAGCTATCTTTATGCCTGCAAAGTTGTTTTGCATCTAGGTGAGTGCTAGCATGGGTCCTGTGATCGTGGGGGCCCACAGAAGGAGATGGGGGGGCACCACAGAAGACTTTACAAGCCAAATAATTTTCTAGTGGTATCTTTTTATTTCTTACATGCGAGTTCCTCTCTATATTTCGCCCTATATTCTGAGCATCTTCAGTAAACTACTTATTTTTAGTAGTGTATGGAATTTTCAAATTCCAGCAGAACAGAATTGTGTGGAATTTTTGACATTACACTGAAATTCTGCCGGATTTTGTCAGAAGCGGAATGGCAGAATTCCATTGTGGAATAATGATCTTAATATTTTTCCACAGAAATGGTTGTAAAATAATTTTTTGGGAAAAATGCTGTTCCATGGAATATTATTCCGTGGATCACAGTAGGTGGAATTCCACAGAAGGACCTGTAAAATTCCAACAGAAATTTCACTGGTGAAATGGTCATTCTGCACTAATTCCACCAGCGGAATTCTGCACAGAACTACTTATTTTGCCTTGAAGCTCATACTTTTCATGCAATTTTTAAACTGAGAATTTTTCTTTAAAAATATCTTGCTCTGGCTGCTTTTTGTACTGTGTTTAATGTGGCTTTAAAAGGCCTAGAGTTTCATATTTGCAAATAATTAAGGAGGGCCTTAGGGAAAACCTCAAGTAACTTCCACTTGAGCATACAGGCGTAGAAACAGATTGGAGTTCAGAGAAGGGGAGACTCACTCACCCAGACCAAGAAGGGATCCCACAAGGATAGGGAAGGGGACAGCTCCTAGAAGTGCTGAGGGAGGAAGTGGCCAAGGAGGGCTTAGTGTGTGCTCACCAGAGAGATGCAGGGCCTACAGCTATGTAAATCATGCCCCTGAAGGGAGACAAGAGGACCAAATGTCCCCCCACAACCAGCAGTGTTAGGGGAGCTTCTTTCTCCCAGAAAGATTTTATTAGAGGTAGTCTGTCCAGCAGGATTCCCATAGGAGAGATCCATACACATCGAAGAAGAGGAAGGTCCCTGTGAAGGCCTAGACTGGAGGCACCTCCTAGAAGGAACCACCATCAGGAAGCAAGGTAGAGCTGTTTCCCATTAGCCCCCTTCCCAGAAGGGAAGGCGTGAAGGGGGCAGTACCGATCACCTGCAAAACAGGGTTTCTCCCAGAAAAGCATACCACCATCCAAACCCTCCCAAGCAGAGAAGGAGAACAGGGAGGAGGCACTGCCCATAAACCTGGTCATAAGGGGAATGTGAGCAGGAAGATGTGATGAATGGTGAAGATATCTTGGAAGATCAAGAATTACAGTACATACCTAAATTTCATATCTTCCAAATATCAATCTTCGCCATTTATCACAGGAGAGAGAGTAGCAAGCCCACCATCAGATGTGGTGTTGGCAACCCTGAGGGAAAAGATTAAGTTCCTTCAGACTCCTGTGGGGGAGCATACAAGGAGATGGGAGGCACCTTACGAATCTGGCAGAACCCACAATTAGTCAAGGGCAAGCGGAGGCTCCCTTGGGCTGGGAGAAGGAAAGCACCCCACTAGCTCACGCCTGACCCTAGGGGAGAAAAACCAGGCCCCCTGGAAACATGAAGCAGTCACCCTACGCTGGGCCAGGGGTGACAACCGGGAAAGGTGAAGCCATGCTGTCTGCCTTATGCAGACCCGCTGATGCCACTAGCCTGGAGGCCACCTCGCTGGTGTTATAAGACACCCTTGCCTGGTGTCTCACTAGCTCTAGACCTCGTGAAGAACAGCAAATGACTTGCCTGGTTGCCTCACATTCCAGCAAGGATGCTAGAAGCTGCCCTAGCATCATCCACAGGTACCTGTCATAGGTAGCCATGTGGGTCTCATGTGCAGCAATGCACATGAGAAAGCGTGCCACCAAAAAGACTCTCAGGCCACAATGGTTGAACTCAGCTGAGTCCAAGTCAGGGTGACGGTGCCCGGACGCAGTGTCCAGGAGCTCCACACAGAGGAAGGGTGGGGCAGGGCTCCTGGAGACCTCAGGGAAGTGCAATACCTGCACTGAACAGCCTAGGGGCTGAGGAAGGGGTGGAAGAATGGCACCAGACAGCCCGTGATGCCTCTGTAAATGGCTGAGGCCACAGAGGTATGGCTGTGAAGTCAGAACTGAACTCTCCCAGGAGAGACAGCATCAGCCAGGCAGGTTTGCGTGCAGCACAATTATCTAAGCGCAGGTCACTCAGCATCCCCAAAAGGAAGCGCTGATAAGAGACAATATCAGAGTTGGAGGAAAGGTGGGCCAATGAATTCTCTTCCTTAGCCAAAGAAGATGGGGATGAGGATGAGCTGATGACAGAGATCAACGGTGCAAGGGTCTCCGGTCAAAAAATTACCTGGTACATGACCCTAAGGTACTAGGGGAATGCACTAGCCTATGCCCTGAATTTTTCCCAGGTACGAGGCCCTGAAGGGCCCAAAATACCTGGAAGAGGTGGACGAGGAGCAGAGGAGGAGGAGGAACATGGCAAACCATAGAAGACCCTCTGCCAGGGCTTCGAGATTGTGCAGGGGACCCCTTCCTGGGAAAGGGAGCTGTGAATCTTGGCCACCACAGGATGTCCAACTGGGGAGGGGTGGACAGGGTGGTACCCTTGAGGAGATTTCCCCTGATAAGGAAGGCAGCGCTGCACAGGTTCCAAAGCATGGCCCCTATCTCCATCCATTGCAAGCCTAGATGGGTCAGGAGAAGAAAGAGAGTGAGACCCAGCACTCTTGCTCCTGGCAGGGAGCTTGGTAAGTCGAGCTCTGGCACAGGGTGCTGATCCGGACCCTCTCACTCCCACCACACCAGAAGAGGACCTGGCCCTTGAAGGAGACCTAGCCAGTATCTGGGTAACCAAAACAGAGGTGACGCCACCACTAGCAGTGCTGACCACCCCTTCGGTACTGCCAACCATGCCGGAACTAAGCCCAATGTTGACCCCAATGCCAGAGCCCACTACAGCACTGGAGGTGGCACCACCTTCCAGAATGATGTCAGCCACAGTGCCACTAATCTCTCTGGCACTAAGATCAGCACTAGAATCATCTCTGTCACCACCCACAGCACCGAGAGACATGGGAGGAACAGCACCACACCCAGCACTGCGCAGAGAGCATTCTAGCCCCTCTCCCAACACCAAAGACCTTGAATTAGACCTATAAGGAATTCAGGACTCTGTGGGGCCAGGGAGCCAATGAGAATCATCCTGATCCTCCCCTTCCGAAGAAGAGGAGATCAGCGAGATCTCTAAAGAGGTGACCCCCCCAAAACCCTTCCTCTTCCGGTGACGCAAGTGGCAACAGGAGGGGACCTAGCTGTAGCACCGCCTTGCTCACCTGCCACAACTAATGAGCCAGGAGTGAAAGCAGCATGTGACCCCAGCATCGAGGGGACCACTGGCACGGACTGAGTGTGTAGCTGTGACGCCGTCACCATGGGCATCCAGACCTCTGAGGAAGTACTAGACAACAAGGGGTTCTCAATTCATCTCCCGGAGGCCAACTGTCCGCCCGACCCCTTGTGCAGACTTCCTGCCTCAGTGAGAGCGAGGCCGGCCAAGGCCTGCTCTCCCTAGGTCCATGTAGTACTGGGGAAGGGCCCAGTGAAAGGGCACAAGGACCTGGACCTGGAGTCCTGCGTATGACAGTGTCCTCCGAAAGTCAGGGGTCCCTCTCAAACTTCATCGTATGGATCTTAAGGGTGCGGTAGTCCATGGAGAAACAAGCATTGCACTTGTCCATATCACAGTGTCGGCCCAGGCAGGCGAAACATTGGTCCTGATGGTCAGCGGTCGTAATACTCTTCCCACAGGGGCACCAATGCATTAGGGGATGACCTGTCTTACTCAAAAATTTTTCAGGCCCCTGACCAGACATGATCAACAACAGAAATTAACTGAAACAAAAGAAAAGACTCTGCACCACACTTAGGAAAATAATACAACATGAACTGAGCAGCACTGAGTAATGGTGCAGAAACGAGAAGATCTTCTGTGTCACAGCTCTTTTTGTCCCATGAAGACAGCAGGATGCAGCCTTGACAGTGGGAAAAACATAACGGAGGGGGAGTCGACGTCAGTTACAGGCCATTCCATGAGCGCCACATCATGCATAGGCCTCGTGGGTGGCACTATCCCTGACGCTGACTCTCACTTCTGAAAATTTAAAGCTGTATCCCATTTGCAGTCCAGCTTCTGGTGTGTACTCCCTACTGTGATGAATGGTTAAGATTGATCTTTGAAAGATTACCGTTTTTTTCCAATCTGAAAAATGAAATTTGTCCTTTATCAATCATGGTAAATCAGTGCCCCTGATTTACAAACTTGGATTTCTCTGAAATATCAAATTGATATTGATGCGGGTTTAGCTTAAGCCTCCACAGTACTTTCACACTGCTTTATCCCTTCCCACTCCTCTCCCCCTTACCCTCATCTATCTACTCCCTCTCTCATTTACTCCCCCTTCAACTCTCCCTTATTTTCCTTCACTTATTCTTATATGTGTTTTCTTTTGTTGTTTTGTTAGTGATTGTACTTAAAAGTACCTGGATCTGGACTGCAATATTGTGGGAGGGTACAATTTGACAGTTTCGACTCCCACACCCTCTTCTCAAACTACTAGGTTTTTAACATGTTTTAATGTTTGTTATTTGTGTATGTAAGATGGACTGAATTTATCTTTATAGTTAGCATAATTCACTAGAATTTATTGCACCTTGACACTACCACTTTGTGTCCTTGTATCTGCTATCTACGCTACATATGTGAAAAGAGACATTGTCTCTTTAAAGCAGCATCACTACCTAATCAGGAAGGGACCAGTTTCCAGTCGTTGTTGCACCACCGTAAATATGGCAGCTGCTGTCTAGTACTGCTGCTTTCAACATGGCGGGTGGCAGAAATGTAAACAAAAACAACAGAAAACGGAGCGCATTACGGGGTGATATTACAATGCCGGCGGGAAAGATTACAAGGTAAATGCTCAACTGAGCACAGGGAATAAACTGTTGAAAAAGTGCAGATTTTTCTTTACATTGCACTGCTGCTTTAACCTTATGGCAACAAACTTTGCCCCCTGTAGAAGTCTCAAAGCAAGATGAAATTTGGGGGAGTCTGGCTAAATGCAGCTCTATGGACCACTATCAGTAGTGACTGGTTGTTTTGCTTAACTATGTACTGCTTGCACTTTTTGCACAAATAAAGATTTTTGTACTTACTGAGCCTTGTTTGTGTCACCCTTCCTCGTTACATCATACATACCTCCTACCTGTAAACAAACCATGGGCCACATTTGTAAAGTGGTAGTTAAAGACAGGCAATAAGTCCAAGTTAAGTGTTCTCCACCAAGGACTTCTCTAATCTGAGTGTTTCCTCCTGCTCTTCAGCAGCAGTCAGTTGTTCTCTCTTCAGCTTTTCCAACTGCCATTCAGCTCCTCTGGATAACTGAATGAAAATCATTTGTTCCCAGTAGTCAAGTGCGGCTTTGCTGGAGGCAACAGTGCAAAGGGGATCTGTGCCACATGATGTTCCCACTTTATCCCATAGAATGCCTTAAATTTTTTTTTTTATTTATTTTATTGATAGCTTGGAGAACACCTGTGAGCGGATGCTCATTTGAAGGTTCCAAGTCAGTTACAAGAAAAAAAAATTGAACAGGTACATAGCATTACATTACAAGGCATTACATTACAAGCAAGTACAAAATTGCACTGGTACAAAACAATACATTACAAGATAGGTAGACAATATATTGGTGTGAATTACAAGGTTGGGATAGCATTTAGCTTAAGGTATAACATTTAGTCACCGTCACAGTATTGGTGAGAATGTGCCTGTGTCGGAGAGTTAGGCATACTCGTGGAGGGAGAAACAGAGTGGAGAACAGACACAGCTGCGGCATAGTGAAGTGTATGCTGTGTAAGTGGTTAAGAACAGACTTAAGAAAGGTTAGAGATAATGGAGCTAGGAGAGCAGCAGATGGGGGGCATGAGGGCGGGGACAGAGAGGGGAAGGGGTGCCCAATGGGGAGAGGAGTGGGGTAGATGGGGGGTGGAACAATGAAGTGTTTTGAAGGTATGTCTCGGCCTTGTCTCAGGACCAGTCCTGGAAAAACAAATGCCTTAGAAGATAGCACTCCAGAAGTATAAGGAAACACAGAAGGAGCAGGACAGAGAGCTATACCAGTTAAGGCAGAAGGAAGCAGGGGAGGGAAGTCAGAATAGCAAAGGCCCAAACTGAGGAAAAGATAGCCAACTCGGTTAAGAAGGGGGATAAAACCTTTTATAGGTGCATCAGCGAGCGTAGAAAGACAAAGGGAGGGATAGTGAGGCTGAATAGAATGAGCAGTGGGTGGGCAGGGGGACAGTGAAAAAGCAGGAATACTGAATGAATATTTCTGCTCAGTATTCACAAAAGAGGAGGGGGAAGTGTCTAATCCAATTAACAGAAGCACTCTTGATAGGGGGGGTCAATCCCAGTCCTTTCACAGAAGAAAGGGTTCTGCAAGAACTCCTAAAACTGAAGGTGGACAAAGCAATGGGTCCTAGAGGAATTCACCCCAGAATTCTTAAAGAATTAAGGGAGGAACTAGTGAAACCACTGGCTACTCTTTTTAATAAATCATGGGAGGACAGTGTGGTACCCGAGGACTGGAAGAAGGCGGATGTGATTCCCCTTCACAAAAGTGGGTCCAGGACAGAGGCAGAAAACTACAGACCTGTCAGTCTGACCTCTGTGGTAGGGAAAGTGATGGAGTCACTTCTGAAGGAAAGAATAGTCGCGTACCTAGAGGCCAGTGGAGCACAGGACCCAAGGCAGCATGGGTTCACAGCGGGAAGGTCATGTCAGACGAATCTAATAGATTTCTTTGACTGGGTGACCAAAGTAGTAGACCAGGGAGGGGCTGTGGACGTGGCCTACCTAGACTTTAGCAAGGCATTTGACACAGTCCCACACAAAAGATTAATAGTCAAATTAACCAGCCTGGGAGTGGGACCCAGGATGGTAGCCTGGGTAAAACATTGGCTGGACAACAGGACACAGAAGGTAATTGTAAATGGAGTCCACTCTGAAGAAAGGGGGGTTACTAGTGGGGTACCGCAGGGTTCAGTATTGGGTCCAGTCCTTTTTAATGTCTTCATCAGTGACATTGCAGAGGGACTGGAAGGAAAAGTATGCCTTTTTGCAGATGACACAAAGATCTGCAACATGGTTGATACACAAGGAGGCGTGGAAAGGATGAAAAGGGACTTGGCAAGGTTGGAGGAATGGTCAGAAGTATGGCAGCTAGGATTCAATGCAAAGAAGTGCAAAATAATGCACCTGGGAAACAAGAACCCAGGGGAAGAATACACAATGGGTGGGGAGGTAGTAACAACAACAAAAGGAAAGGGACCTGGGGGTAATCATATCAGATGACCTTAAGGTTAGCAAGCAATGTGAGAAGGCAGTAGGGAGGGCTGGGGATATACTGGGATGTATAGGGAGAGGCATCATCAGCAGAAAACAGGAAGTTGTTATCCCTCTGTACAGACAGTTGGTGAGACCCCATCTGGAGTACTGTGTCCAGTTCTGGAGACCCCATCTCCGCAAGGACATAGACTGGATAGAGGCAGTCCAGAGGAGGGCAACTAAAATGGTGCAGGGTCTGCAAGAGAAGTCGTATGAGGAGAGACTAAAGGAGCTTAATATGTATACCCTTGAGGAAAGAAGGGAGAGGGGGGACATGATAGAAACTTTTAAGTACCTCAGTGGAATCAACAAAATCCAAGAGGGTAGCATCTTTCAGAAAAAGAGACTTGCAAGAACAAGGGGACACAATTTAAAGATAGAAGGAGGGCAGTTCAGGGGCAATGTGAGGAAGTATTATTTCACAGAGAGGGTAGCGGATGCATGGAACAGCCTTCCTGAGGAGGTTGCGGGGTCTAAAACTGTGGGAGAATTCAAGAATGCATGGGACAGACATAAGGCAATTCTTGTGGGGGATAGGAAGAAATAGGCTGTTGGTTAACTAGGATCTGTGGCCTATCCTGTAGGTAGGGAAATTTATTTATTTATTTATTTAGCTTTTGTTGACCGGGTACGTGCACTAGACAAATCCTGCCTATTTTCAGGCACGACCCGGGGGAGGGGGATACGGATGAATGCCAACTGACCCTGAACCAGATTAAGCTGTTGGTGGTATTTTTAGTGAATGAGGGAAATTTGGCCAGGACACCGGGGAAATTCCCCTACTCTTTTCGATAAGTGCCATGGGATCTTTAACATCCACCTGAACTACCACCAATCCAGGCAGATGGGACCTTGGTTTAACGTCTCATCCGGAAGACGGCACCTCAGAAGTGCAGCACCCCTCTCATGCTGCACTACAGTGTCAGTACTGGGATATTAACCCAAGTGCCAGATGTGGGAACTGAACCCACAGCCCTCTGATCTCCCGGCCTCAGAGGCGAGTGTGCTACCTACTGAGCCACTGGGCAGACTAGATGGGCCTAGCCGTCCTTATCTGCCGTCAAAGTCTATGTTTCTATGTTTCTTAGTTCTCCCCCAGTAAGTGTTGTTTATTTGGCAACAAGGAGTACTCAGTCCTGATTGCTGGAGGATGAAGAGGATTCCAGAAGAGCTCGGGAAAGTCTGAGCGGGCAACAGCTGGCCGGATGGTGACGCGATAGGCTTGTTTAATATGTAAAGTCTCGGTAATGTTTAGCTGTGTTTGCAGCCATGTTTTTAGGAAGTTCACCACATCTAATCTCTCCATACCTTCAAGCATGTCCCAAATGTTAAGATTTCTAGCCCACAGCAGGTCTGCCAATGTTTCTAAGTGGAACTTTAATTGGGTTTTCTTTTTTATCATTGCAGGGCTTGCTGCTATTGCTTGATCTGCATGCAGTCTTAGCTACTTCATAGAAACATAGACATTGTCAGCAGATAAGGACCTCTTGGCCCACCTAGGCTGCCCTATATTCCCTACCTACTGTGCCACCGCAGATCCTACTCGATCTCCAATCTTCTCCCCTCCCACCTTACTTCTAAGGTCCCCTTGTGTCTATTCCATGCATGCTTGAATCTTGTTACCATTTCAGAACCCACCACCTCTGCTGGGAGGCTGTTCCAGGCATTCACCACCCTCTCCATGAAGAAGGATTTCCTCACATCTCCTCTGAGCCCCCCCCCCCAGCTTTATAGCATGATCTCTTGTCCTGGAGCACCTTTTTCCTTGGAAAATGCTACCTTTCTGTACCTTATTTATTTATTTGTACAAATCGGAATTACAATCCTTTGAGTCAAAGACTCATTTCCTAAGGCTCCTCGTCAAAAATACATAGACATAACAATTACATAATTCCACAGACAAACACATAGTTACAAGATTTTCATCTGAACATTGTTGTATGGTTACTTGACAGCAGAGATGTACAGACATGTTGAGTTGGCATCATATTTATAAAGGGTAAAACCGATGGCCAATGCAATGCTTTATGGCTGCTAGCCAGGTTGTTACAACAGAGTATTTTACAGGTGAGAATAACTTTGGCTTATACAATGAGGTAGCTAAACAAAAAATAGTGGGACCAGAGAATTGGTAGCTGGAGAGTGGCAAATATAAGAAGCCCTGGGGGCATTGTCAAGAAGATTATAATGGTTGTGGCTAGCTCCCCATGAGAGCAGGCCTGGGATGGTGCTGAAGATTGGTTATGCACACCTGCAGCACCACCAGGTAAGCAAGTGATTCCTGAGAGTGAGGTTTGAAAGTACCTATATTGGGGAGGTTGGTGATGGTGTCAGGGAGGGAGCTGAACCAGGACGGGGACCTATAATAAAAGGACCTCTGAGCAAGTGATTTCCTGGCTCTAGGCATCAGAAAGGTGGTCTTACAGGTCCTACATGTAGGGATGGTAGTGGTAGCACATTGGAGGGAGGAGGCCACCTAGAGGGGGGGAGACCAAGAAGTATTTTCTTTGTCAACAGACCAGTCTGATAGTGAAGCCTCTCCTCAAGGTTAAGCACACTGGCGGAGGAGTAGAGTGTGCAGGTATGCATACACCTGTCTGCACCGGTCAGGGAGCCTGCAGGCCTTGTTAATGGACAAGTGGATTTTATTCAGTGCAGTTTTGTCTGCTGCTGCATATATCTGGAGTCCATAGTCCACTAGGGACATGACTGAGGAGGTGATAGCTAGCCGAAGTGCATCAGGGGGAAGGCAGTCCTTATGGCAGTAGAGTAGGCCTATTCGTGAGTCTGTGGCAGAGCAGAGGGTGTTGATGTGGGAGTGGAAGGTGAGAGCTGTGTTGAAAGTGATGCCCGGGTATTTATAGAGGACACTTGCTCAAGGGGATGCTGCATACTGGGCAGAATCTGGAGGGTGGAGTTTCTGGCTTTTCTCGAATGATAAGTGAAGAGCATGTTTTTTGGTTTTTTAGGTTAATGACTAACCTGCCATTAGTGAACCTTTGCTCTATTTGAGTGAAGGAGTTCTGGAGTGAGGCTTGCAGTGCAACTGGGTTTTGATGTGAGGCGAAGAAGACCGCATCATCAGCATAAAGCAGCACTGCGAGGTATTTGAACATTTCTATCATATCCTCCCTTTTCCTCCTTTCCTCTAGGGAGTACATATGTAGTTCCTTGAGACTTTCCTCATAGGGATTTTGATGCAGGCCCTGCAACATTTTGGTAGCCCTCCTTTGTACCACCTCCACTCTATGTCCTTCTGGAGGTGGGGGCCTCCAGAACTGGACATAGTACTTGAGGTGGAGTCTTACCAGTGATCAATACAGTGGTAATACTACCTCCCTCTTTCTGCAGGTGATACCCCTCCCTATACACTCGAGCATCCTGCTAGCCTTCCCATTGCCTTATCCCACTGCTTGGCTACCTTCAGGTCATCAGAAATGATCACCCCAGATCCCTTTCCTGTTTTGTGGTTGCTAATACCTCCCTCTCAATTGGTGCATTGCCCTTGAATTTCTGTGCCCCAAGTGCATGATTCAGCACTTTTTTGTATTAAAACCCAGCTGCTAATCCCTTGACCATTCTACCAGATTTTTCAGATCATACCTTATTCTTTCCACCACCCCAGTGTGTCCACTCTGTTCTAGATTTTTGTGTCATCCATAAACAGGCATACGTTCCCCTCCAGCCCTTCTGCAATGTTGCTAATAAAGATATTGAAGAGGATCAGGCCTAGTACTGACCTCTGTGGCACCCCGTTGGTCACCTTGCCTTCTCTAGAGTGGATCCCATTTACCATCACACTCTGACTCCTATTGCTTAGCCAACTTCTTACCATTTTAATACTTTTGGACCCGCTCCTAGGTTGCCCAGCTTGTTCATCTGTCTTCTATGTTGAACGGTGCCGAAGGCCTTACTAAAATCCAGGTAGGCCACATCTACCACTCCTCCATGATCCAGTTCCCTGGACATCCAGTCAAAGAACTCAGTCAGGTTTGTCTGGCAAGACCTTCCCCCCCACCAATGAAACCATGTTGCCTCGGATCCTGTAATCTACTGATTACAAGGTATTCCCCAATCCTTTCTCTTCAGTAGTGATTCCATTACTTTACCTACCACCAAAGTCACGCTGACAGGTCTGCAATTCCCTGCCTCCTCCCTATTTCCACTTTTGTGTAGTGGAACCACATCTGCCCTCCTCCAGTCCCCTGGAACCTCCCCTGTTTCTAGTGATAGGTTGAACAGAGTTGTCAGAGGTACAGCCAGCACCTCCTTGAGCTCCCTCAGTATCCCATGGTGCACCCTGTCAGGTCCTATTGCCTTGTCTACTTTTAATTGTAACAGTTCCTTGAGGATGCTCCCCTCTGTAAAAGAATTACTGTCCACCTCCCTTCCATTTAATGCCCATGTTCCTTATCTTTGGCCCATCACCTACCCCTTCCTCCGTAGATACTGAACAAAAGCAGTGTTAAGTTTAATGTCATCAATTGTTTGCTCCCCATTTGTCAATTTATTCTTTACTGCATCCAGCTTCTGGTCCAAAGTTTGGATTGATGAGCAATACTTAGTTACAGTACCATTTGTTGAAGTGGTTCCAGCACCACAGCAGTTCTATTCTCCAAGGTGGCACTACTTGAGGCCTTGGCTCTCTCCTGCTGAGTATGTCGCGGTGCTGTAATAAATTTGACAAACTTTGAGATGGAGCTGCCACTTTTGTAGGGCTACCCATTTGCCATGTAAGGTATAAACAGTTCCTCTTACTACCCTTTGTTAGGATTTTGGCTTAAACCCCCCAAATTCTGTAGCTCTTGGGATTAAAAGTAACTTGATGTCTTTTGCAATGAGCAGGAGCTCTGTGGTTTTGCTCCTTCACAGCTAGATGGTTAGCTCTGCCTCCATAAAATTGTTTTATGTTTGTTTTAAACATGCCATAAGAAGTTACTTCTCCTAATGTAAGAGGAATTGAGTTCCAATCCTTTGTTGCCTGGACTTTCAATGGATTCAGACTCATTTTAGCACACATAAAAGGAATGTATAAAGGATTTTCCTTATTCTGCTGAGAGAACTAAAGTTACTTTGATAAGGTACCAATAAAGCAAATAAACCAGAAGGCATTTTACTAGGCAACTGAGGAGATACCAGTTTGGTAAGTGTTCATTTGAAATCCTGTTCAGGTGGTAGCCAATTAAGCATTGCTGAATTTCACAGTGATTGTTTGTGTTCTTCAACAAGAGAGCAAATTTGCCTATTAGATTAAAAAGACATTTTTAGCTAATTCAACTAATGGAACATGAACAAGTGAACCGTGTTTTACAATAGGAATCAAACACTGATTAGCAACTGCTGTATATGCCTCAGGTAATAAACATTTTTGTACCTTTTAAAGAAGTCCTAATTTCCACCCGGGCCACACTTACACATATAGTATCCCGTGGGCATGCACAAACCTGGACACTTATTGGGACCAAGTGTGGACAACTTGCTGCAAGTTTGCCCCACTGCCCTGACCATGGGATCCTAAGTTGGCACTTCAAGGCACCCCCCACAAGACTCCCTCCTAAATGTAGATATGTAGATCAACTTATATGGGTGAATAGTACCTTCTCAGTGGCAAAACACCTCCTTCTCCGCAGATGGCGAGCCTCCTCCCCCCTCACGCACACACACAGAATGGCAAAATCTCCCTTTCCAAACAGCTCAATACAAAAGACTAACACACACTACATAGAATAAGATAGAAAAGTATCTTGCTATCTTTGGGACGTACTTCTAATCCCACTCACTTCCAGTTAAACCTTCCCACAGGTGACTTACCAATCTCAGATAACCCTAGCCTTGGGTGTCTCCCAAACCACTTTGTCTAATATTATGGTACATGCCTAGTATGCATAGTTTGCCAGCTTCTCCTGAGATGATGTGCCCTTTAAAGGCCCTTCCTATCATCTGTTGGCTACCACTGCCATGCACGTAATACCTCATTTTAACTTGATACAATAATTACCACTCTTTTTCATCTCTTCCCTTCAATAACCTATCAGCTGACACTCTAACAGACTTACCATACTTTTTTCTTTTGTTTGCACCCCCCAGCTGCTGTGCCACATCATTTGGTTCAGTACTGCATCACAGACAGGGTACAGGAGCTGTAGCATGCCATTCTCCTTATACAATCACTAAGAACACAGATGCATACCTTTCCTGAAAATTTGTAATGAACAGTGGTGGATCTGCGGGGAGTGAAGGCGGTTGCTGCACCCCCCCCATTGTAACATGCTTGTTTGGTGCTGCTGCATTTCACTTTGTTACAGAAGTTTGGTTTATTAATTTTAAGAAAATATACATTTAAAACTATAGATTATATTTGTATTTTCTGTCAAAAATGGAATGAAAAGCATAAGAGAACAATATAAAGGATTTAAGAAAAATGTAACATTTCATATCAAATATGCACACCTCCCCAACACCCCCCATTGCAAAATCCTGGACTGCCACTGGTGATGGGTAGGAACACTCATATGACATATTGTACTATTTATTACTCCAGGATACTTCCCCTTTTAGGATAACCTTTAATAATACAGTGCTTCAAGTTATGCTATCAATTGCTATTATACCTGTGCATAAGAAAGGTTCAAAACAGGACTTTAAGAACTATAGGTCAATTTGTTTGAGCTCCATTGTGGGAAAGTTACTGGAAGAATTTGTGAAAGAGTTAATTGGAGATCATATCCAGGAAAATGGCCTGAAGAACATAGCACAACGTGAGTTCAAAGCATTAAGATCTTGCCAGACAAATCTTTTCCATTTCTTTGAACCTATCAGTAGGGCATGAGATAATGGATTGCCTGTGGATGTCATTTACCTAGATTATGCAAAAGGCATTAGATTTGGTACTGCACAAAGAAATAATTGAGGAACTAATTGAACTAAAATTTAGCAACAACATTATAAAATGGATCAAATCATGGTTGGACAGTAGAAGGTAGTGGGTTTCTATCAGAGGTTACAATCCGACTGGGGTGAGGTGTGTAGTGGTGTGCCACAGGGGTCGGTGCTGGGGCCAACTCTCTTTAATATATATATGTATTATCAATGAAAACATCTGCTTCATCCTGGAAATGCAAATTTGTGGATAATACCAAGCTGGGGGACATTGTGGAAAACAAAACAGCTAGTATCAAACTCCAGGATGACTTAGATGAAATAGTGAATTGGGCAAATAAGCACAAATTGTGTATTAATTAAAACAAGTATAAAGTGATGCACTTTGGAAAAAAAAAAACAGAATGACAAAATACTTTCTAAATGGTACTGAACTGGAAACCACAGATAGGGAGAGAGACCTAGGAGTAATTATGACCAACGAACTATCCTTTAGTGACCACACATGAGAGGTGGTAGGAAGGGTTAATAGAATGCTTGGTTGTATTTTCAAACATGTTAAAAGTAGAGACAGAAGAGTGATAATGCCTCTTTATAGTACATTGGTTAGGCCCCACCTTGAATACTGTGTCTAGTATTGGGCACGGCAAACATCACAAGATATCTCACTGTTGGAAAGGGTGCAGCGCAAAGCAACAAAAAGACTAGCCAACGTCACACACTTACCATACGAGCAAAGAATAAAGGAACTAAACCTATTCTCCCTTGAGTATAGGCATATGAGGTGTGATCTCTACCTCACTATGGAGGAAGTACTGCTCCCCCTCACAAAAATGTTCATTCTCTCCCTCTGCTACAGCCAATTCCCTAGGAAATGGAAGGCTGCAGTTGTCACTCCGGTGCACAAAAGTGGTGATAAGTCACTGCCTGGTAACTATCACCTGATATCAATACTACCACCTTTCTCTAAGGCCCTTGAACGTTTGGTGGCGGACCAACTTTCAGACTACCTGGAAAAGCACAACATCCTATGCACTCAGCAGCATGGATTTAGGAAAGGGCACAGCACATTGACTGCCCTACTTGAATTCTCAGGAGCAATCCACAATGCCATGGACAAAGGAAACCTAACTGGAGCAGTCTACATTGACTTAACCAAGGCATTTGATACAGTACACCATGGCCTACTTATCAAACAACTACTGTCCCTAGGGCTCTCGCAGGGTCCTGGTGACTGGGTAAAAAATTACCTTGCACAGTGCTCTCAATCTGTAAAAGTAGCTGGAGTTCTCTCAGACTCAAAACTGGTTCACTCAGGAGTTCCCCAGGGATCCATCCTGGGCCCCCTCCTTTTCAGCCTTTTGCTAAACTCCCTTCCCAAATCCTGCCCTGATTAAATAATCCTCTATGCTTACGATGCCGTGATTCTTGCCACTCATAAAGATCCGAATCTCTTACGCCTCAACCTTCAACATGCTTTTTCCAAAGTTGAGATGTGGTTCCTTGAACATAAGCTGGTTCTAAACCACAAAAAAACTAAATCCATGCTCTTCTCTAACCCGCAAAACAGGAAACGGCAAGTCCCACTCACCATTAATACATACCTGGGAAATACCCTTGAACAAGTGCCAATTTTCAAATATCTTGGAATCAACTTTGATCAAGGCCTAACCTTTGCAACTCACATTGATAGTACAGCAAAAACTATCAATCAGCGAATTGGGATTCTGTATCGGAACCGACAGCTCCTTACCCATTCTGCACTGAGGATTGCCATCCAATCCTCTATCATCTCAGTCGTTGACTATGGCTTAGTTATATATGGATCTGCCACTACTACAGCACTTAGTCGCATTACAACATCCCTAAATAAGGCCTGTCAGCTGCTCACTGGTGCACATCAACGTACCCACACATTGGAACTCTATGCTGACTCAGGTTGGTTGCAACTCCCAAACTGGATAAAGTACCTTACCTACCTGATGGCAAAAAAATTGACTCTGGGCCTCACTCCACCTTGTATCCAAGACCTGTTATGCCCGTGCGCTAGCACCCATTTTACCAGAAGATCAGAACACCATCCTCTCCAAGTCCCCCGATGTAGGACTTCTCAGGGACAAAGATCATTTGCCTATCGTACCCCCAACTGGCTAAATGCCCTCAGCACTCATATTACTGCCTCCACCTCTCTAGGTATTTTCAAATCAAGGCTGTTCTCTAACCTTGCCACCTCCAGCTCCTGTGACTGCCCTGATTAAACCTCCTATTTTCTCACTACCCACCCTGTTCCGTTATTTGACAAAGACATGTTTGGGAAACCTTTTCTCCTGCTATAGTCTGCTCCCCACACCTTTCACTTACCCTCTCTGTTCTGGACTTTTTCCCTATTTGTTTGTCCTAATCTGGCATGACCTCTTTCTTGTAATAATAATGTCCTTTTGCACAAATGATTTGATATGTATTTGTATATGTTTTCTCGCTCTTGACACAGCACAAATTGTTGTGTTATCTATTTAACCTTTTTTTGTACTGTACCTAATTGACGTGGAACCTTTGTAAAAGAGCCTCTGGCTCAAAGGTAGTAATTCCTAGAACAATAAACTAAAGTAAACTACCTAGTGCTCAAGGCATTTAAAAATAGTGATTTATGGGAATGCATAAGATTGCAAGGGAAATATATAAATAGAGATCTAAAAGCCCACAACTACCAACTTAAGGACGATATGTACAAAACCACAAAAAGGAGAACTTGGTTAAACCAAAGGGTTGTGCTACAATGGAATGCCCTACCAGAGACTATCACCAATAGTCCAACAATGGACATTTTTAAGGCAGCACTAGACAGTTACTTGGGTAAATAACTAGTCCAATGTAAATTGGCGAGTATTTTATGGTGGACACTTTGGACTTGTAATAATAATATGAATCCTATAATCACACTATTTGAACTTAATGGTTGTATCAGTTTTACTGCCATTTCCCAGCTAGAATACCAGTATCTGGAACAATCTTGTAACCAAATGGATGCACATTTGGCCAAGTTATCTTACTGCAAAACTATGCCTGTTTTTTTTTACCAGTTTATAAGAAGATGAAAACCATTCGATAAAATCTTTTATGGCAAAAAAAGCAGCCCTAATATTTTTTATTCAAAGGCTGGTTAATAAATTCAGTATGTGTTCCAAAATATAAAGATGAATTCAAATACACAACTTAATATTTAAAGTATTCCGCAATATCTAAAACCATACCATTACTAGCTTTAATGTAAAACATGCCCATAACATTATTTAATTTGAAACATACATTTAACCTTATTTAGATCAATCTTGGTACCAATAATGAATTATTTTGTTTTACTTTTGTTTCATAATTATCTATTACTGTTACAGTTACCATCATGTCTGGATATTTTTTGAAATTTCTGCGATCTCTCTACAGAAATGTCCTGCCTGCCTGCAGTACCACTGAAAGGGTTACCAGAGGGATTTCCTTTAGAAATATTATAAAATATCTGGACATATCGAGACAACTTAATGGCTACACCTGTAGCCACCATCTAAGTTTACAAGCTCTCCCCAGTCACACATGATCATGTATGGATTTAGAATGAGTATAACTAACAGTGTCATCCACATGGATTTATGTGATAAAGGTGAATCTGAAAGACTGCCCATCACATAAAGCGAACACAAAACAGCCCATGGTCAAAAGGCCGCCTAATATTCTAACGACCGTTACAAATAATGACGGTCGCTATAATACTTGCATTCTTCACATACAAAAAAATATTTTTATGCGGGGGGGCTATGCCCCCGCACCCTCCAAACTAAAATAATCAACTCCAAGGGGGATGCAGACAAGGGGCAAGTTATTGTTTTTTTTTTAAATAATGTTTCTGAAGCTAGACCTGAACCCGGGTCTCCTGGCATCACAAGTGGTGGTGTATACCACTACGCTATGTGGCCAGCTCAGCAAGAATCTTGCACAGGATCTTATATCTTGTACTAGTGAGGATAACTCCTTGCTGTCCTCACTGTACAGGATACAGCGACCTATTTCAGCACTCGCTTTCAGTGAGAGTGGTATTGAGTCGCTCAAATTGTAGTGCTCAATAATACGTGCTCTACATGGGTGCTACACATCTACATAGAGTAAGATGTCTGATTGACCACATACCTTAGGAAGGGAATTAGTAAATAATGAAAATAAAATGGGCCCTAAAATTGAGAAATGAAAGACTCCTTTTTTAACAGTGAGTGGTGATGTCATAACTCAGTGTTATCTTACTATTTGTGATTATTCTGGCAATTAATTTGTGACCCACAGAAGTGAGTGTTGCCCAAGACCAGATTCATATAGTTTACACACCAAGAGCTTATGGCTGACCAAACTGAATGCCTTGGTCAGATCCACAAAGACAGCCCTGATAAGCAAACATTCTTCCATGGCACTGTATACCTCATTTCTGAATCTGACCAAGGCAGTCATAGTCCCATAGCCATTTCTATATCTATATATATGCTGATGACATACTAAGAGCTGATTTCTTTCAGTAGAAGCCATTGATTGCTTAAGGACAATTGTCTCCATTAATTTGGCAAGGGGTGATAAAATTAATATTGGACAATAGTTATTAAGACATGAGTAAGAACCTCCTTTATGTGTGAGCTCCAGATCAGCTTGTTTCTAAGTAGTAGGAATCTGATGAGTGATACGTAACAAATGTAAAATGATTTTTGGAGGTTCAGCAGTTGCAGTAGCAACAGTTTTTAACAACCTTGGTGACAGCCTGTCGCTGCTGTCTCCCTTATTACCATTAATCCCTTTAAGGGTTCAAAACACCTCAGCAGTAGAGAAAACAAAAACAAAACTAAGGCCATGCTGGCTCAGTGAGAGTTACAGGTTCGCCATTATGATTAAATGACTGGGCATAAGCACCAAGGTCTGAAAAACTCTGTTAAAAGTATTAACAAGTAGAACTGGCTAATCCAAGCCCATACCATTCTGACAAACTAACCTAGTCATTTCTTTCTTTCTCCTGGGATGTAATATTTTAACAAGACCCCTCCAGAATTGTCTAGGGTCACGAAAGCTGCCCACCTGGATCTTCTTATAGCATTGTATCATTTCATCCCTAATCCTTTTACATAGCTAACATTGCTGTTTATTTGGTCAGTCTGCTTTATCCCATAGTCTCCCATTATTTTGGTTCTCCCTCCCCCATATCCATGCTGCTTCTTCCCCATCCTCCTTGAAGTCCCTGTTTCAAGCCTATATTATTTATGTTTGCTCCTGCACATTCAATTCTCTGCCTAAGTTCACCTCATAGTCTATTTTCGTTGGCAATTTGCACCTTTCCCACTGCTTTATCAAAAATGGCAATATTCTTCGTACATAAAAATCACATAGCTGTGGTCAAATGTTTATTTAACTGTGATGCCACACCTGTACCTGTTTTAAAGTGGCAGTTTTTATTGTTGATATACAAATTCTGTACTATTTTGCTGTTTGTTTTTTCCTTTGAACTCCTACCCCCAGGCCATCTCTGGTAATGAGATATTATGACTCAGAGTAGGCCTCTACTAGTAAAACTCTCGTAATAAATAAATACATAAATAAATAATATGCCAAAAGATCCTGTTGTAGATTGGTTATTTTATGCCATTTTCATGCATCTTAGGCAACTGTTTAATAGCCGTCAGAGTGCTTAACTGGAAGGTCATCAATATACTCTTGGTTAAACAAAGGGGCCCTAGACAAGCAATTTCCAGTGAAAGACAAAGTGAAATGATCAGCCAGTTCCTGTTTGAATATGAGAATGTATAGCATATATACTGTATATGAATATGGAGACAGTACAGCGCAGAGGTTTAGGGCTCTGAGCTGCAAACCTGGAGACCTGGTTTGAATCCCACAGCTCCCATTTGCATACTATGTGACCCTGAGCAAGTCACTTAACTTCCTTGTGCTCCCATGTCACACCTGGAAACAAGCTTCACCTTAGTGTGCCTTTCCTGGTTAAACAATTTTCCCTTCTTTCCCTTCTATGAAAATGCAAGCTAACCGACTAGCCTAGTAACCTGCAGCTGGTTGACTGTGGGATGTTAAGCAGAAGGTCAGACAGGGGGCATTGTATTTGGGAAGAGACATGAACCAACCCAGAGCATCATGGAAGTTTGAGGCAGTTTTGTTTTGGGATTTTTAGACTCTTAAATGATGTAGAACCAGAAGAGTGTTGAATGATCACTGTTCTACTGTATCCTGCAACTAACAGAAAGGCTTTTTTCCAATTTGCTGTACGGTTCTGTTGGGAAATGCAATCTCTGTAGGTAAAACTCTATTTTTAAAGAAAGACCTGTGTGGGTAAGTTTCTAGCTTTAGTTCAGTTTAGTCTCTTGTTAATAATTCTTGTTCACAAGACCTTTACTTTGATTTCCCTTGCCTGTTCTGTATCATTTGTTTCTGTATATCTTGTACATTCAGTAGATATTAGACATTTTGTGTTTAGTCCATCTGTGATTATGCAGTGTTTCAAAAGCCAGAGGTTATTTATGTTACTGGCAACACTGTGTTCTATCTCCGAGGGCATGTATTGAGTTAAAGTGATCCTGCTTCAATTACAAGAGCATGTGTATGAGTGCCTGAAGTAAACTGGCAGTTGTGATGTCCAGATGCCTTGTGCTGTGTGAGCAGGGATGTAAAGTAGGGGTGCTCGGTTTGGTTTAGGGCAGGTACAGGGCTATATCCCTTCAGGAGTCTACCACCAATAACTCCCCAATTACTTCAGCCTGGACTTCATCATAACATCACATCACCAAAATGTCATTTTTCATGATACCTTGAACCCTTCTTAATAGTTGTCTGGCAGGGCCAGGGGCTATCGATTGGCAATATGCAATTATGCACAAACACTTCTTGAAAGTGCTGGCCTGTTCTGAGCACAGTCCTCCATTCATGCATGCAGTACTTGCTGGGAAAATCGGGGGTGACCTACATGAAACAAACCCTGGGTAATCCAGCACACACCTTGCTCTCAATACAACATCTGCAGCTACAAAACCCTGGGTTTGGGTGCTGGTAGTCCACCTTGTTCTCTAATTTTCCCAGCAGACTCAGTGGAAGACTGATGATGATGTAATTCTGTGTGTACTTGTTGTATAACTGGAGGATATATGACGGGAACTGGAATCAGTATGGATCGTAGTGGCAGTGGAGGTGGTGGTATGGATTACATAGTGTGCTACCCAGAATCCAGTTCTACTACCCAAAAGTGCCCAGGCTACCTGAAAGGAGGATCATGCAACGCTGAATGGGCAAGGTTGTAATATGTTGAGGAGAGGGGTGAGACTACTTCACTTTCTCCCGGCAGTGACAGGAAGGGGCACCCAAGTTCAAGTTCAAGTTTATTGCAGGAAAACTCCATTGAGCAAGCTCATTCACAAGGAGGTCCTGTGACATAAACACTTAAAGTACAAACACAGATAGGTAATAACAGTATATACATGAAATGCACGTTACATGATACAGGCTGGATATACATACAAGGGTACCATATAGGGTGACCGCAGGTGGTAAACATTGATATGAGACAGGGAAGCGACTTACAGGTTGCATACTGATAAATGAAACATGAAGACTGGTGTGTGCAATACATATACAGTATTTTGGCAGCTAGAACAAACAACAGTCTACAACTGATATGGGGGGGGAGGAGTGATTTGATAGAGTAGCAGTGAAGCATAAGCAAAGATAAAGCCAGGAGTAGAAGGGGAAGGGAAAGCAGTTCAGGTCCATCTTGTAAATGAGCTATGCTCAATGATGTTCGCCTGATTAAATAAAGATTTTGATTGATTGATTGATTGATTGAGTTAATATGACAAATCAATTATACCTTATCAGTGGATAAATATGGCACACATGGGGAAGGAAGAGACTTAATGACAGTTACAGGTGTCTTTTATTTTGGCTGAACTTAGCGATTTGTAGAAGTTTATTGAAAGTGTGCTAGTTAGTTTCAGTACGGTTTGTAATTGGTTCCAAATGGAGGGAAGGGCATATGCAATAGTACGTTTACCAAAGGAAGTCCGCGTCCTTGGTATGTCAAGCATAATAAAGTCAGATTTTCTTAAGTATGCACTATGTGAGATACTAATAAGGGAAGACAGATAGCGTGGCAATTTCTGCAGGAGCAGTTTAAGAGTCCATAGCCCAGCATGGAGCAGGCGTCTAGTAGTAAAGGATGTCCAACCAACAGCTGCATTTAAGTCACAGTGGTGCGAACGGTAAGGGGAGTTGGTAATGAACCGTAACGCATGGTGATAAAGGATGTCCAGTTTATTTAGATTTGCAAGAGTGGTGGAGGAATAGATTACATCGCCATAGTCGAGTAGGTTGGCATGATGACTGGACTGGATCAGAGAATGCCCTGGAACAGTGCAGTAGGCTGCTGAACTAGCACTGGGGGATGATAGACTAGGCCTGACAAGTAGACCCATAAGCAACACACCTAATGCGGAGGGTGTGTGTGTGTGTGGAGGGAAGACTTACAGTAAGGTGACTAATATAATTATAGGGATTGGTCCCTCTATGGGTCACTGGGAGGGGAAGGTATTGCTTGTGTGTACTGCAGTCAAATGTGGAATCTGACCCTTTTTTTTTTAATTCGGAATGTTGATCTTCAATACTAAAATTCTGAATTCCTATAAAAAGGCCAAAATCCAATGTGTCCCATTGTGTCAGTACTGATTCCAAGCAACCCTAATTTGAACTGAGGAGTTTTCTTTACAAACACTTCCTGCTATGTAAACTATATCCTGAACCATTCTCCTTAATTTTATCAAATGAGTGATGCAATAGCACTTGACTTTTAGGCACCTGTGATTTTATTTTCTTTTAAACCTATATCTGTCTATCCTGTAAAGAAAAACCTTGAAAAACCTACAAAAATACCCCCATCATTAATATCCATCAGTGGAAGTAAAGGGCATTGTGGGACTTAGCAGGAAAGCCCTTGTGAGGGTTAAAGAGCAGACATTTGCACAGTAAAACTACAAAAGGACTTTGGATACAATCCACATAGATTTGTATAGCCTTTAAGGTTAATTTTAAGTGAACTAGTGTGCTCAGACTCACCAGACTTGTACTGCCACCCACTTCTGGTTCACTCTGCATAAATACTGGTGCCTGTGTAAGCATCAGTGAGCACTGTCCGGAGGCAACGCTGGCAGCAGGCAGCAGAAACTTTGATGGTTGAAGGAATAGCAATCCTAGGTGCTGGAATGGGGGGGCACTGTTGCCATGGCCCTACCACTTTCATAAGTGGCTCTATCAGTTTTTGCAATCATGCTAGTTTATTAATAGGGGAGAATCTGCCTCTTAAATCCTTGGCCCTACCAATTTTCAGACTGTTCCAGCACCAATGATAGCAATATCATCAAACCAGGTACACAACAGCATGGCAGGCTTAATATTACTAACAAATGGGATGATAATGACGCTGCATGAACACTTTGGCAATTATAGCATATACATGCCCACAGAACTGGTCATGTTCTCATGTAAACAATGTAAAAGAATAAGAGGATTAGAAATCACAATAAACAGTCTAGAGAAGGAAATATGTACACTGGCAGAACTAAGAGAACTAGAATGTTTCATACAACAATCAGGAGCAAATCAAAACTGTACCCTTATTGTATCCACAGGTACCACAGAACCACTCAGACCTAAATGGATGAAAAGCTGACACACTGGTGTTAGTCAGACTCACCAACATAAACAGAGGGAAAGAGAACCAGAAGTGGATAATAACACTGAATGGATGTTTATAAGGGAGGCAAAAAAAATGCAGGAGAGGTTCAAGAAAGGGCAGGGGATTTTGAACTACCTACATCAAATCAATGTAGCCCCCTTGACAGCGACAAAACAAAAGAACAAAACATTAAAGCTCATAATAATGTACTAGAAGAGGTACTTAGCAATATATGACAACAAAACAAAAAAAAACCTACTTTTTATGTTGTCTTGCACGTGTGCAAGCAACATCTTGCAGTAGTAGTAGCACAGTGACAGGTGTGTCAGTGTTGGAGAATGCAGGGCATGCTTTAGTAAGTCCATCTCTCATCCCCAATTAGCCAGCATGCTAGCACTGGCACAAGAATTATGTAAAGTGCTACCAACTTGAAAGAAATGTGCTGCTACAATCAGAGACAAGCTCATCACGCAGCGGCATAGATGATACGCGTCCTGTACGTGCCTTTCTGGTGAAACATTTCAGTAAACATGGCGGTGGCTCCTGTCACCACCACACAATCCCCAAACAAAGCTGACATCAGGGGTGCAATCCCTGTTTTGGCATGTCCCCACCCCCACATTGTGTGGCACACTGGGAACCCACCCCAGTGTGCCACCTCACCTGGTCAGCTTTTTTCCAGTTTTTTTTACCTGAAAAAGAAAACAGTCCTTGTTGTCCATGTACCCCCTCCCCAACCCGCACCACCTCTCACCCCACCTCCCCACCCCCTCACCCCATATTTACCTCTGAAGGGCCAGCACTGTGATCTTTGGTGAAGCAGGAACACGTCTGAACTCGTCAAAGCTGAACTGCAATGAAGAAATGCCAGTAAGCTGTATAATGGTATCAGTTGGGGGGGGGGGGTCAACTTACGTGAATATTTCAGGCATTTTTTTGAATTTTGGCTCCAAACTTTCAACATGGGATTTTTGGGACCCCATCTCATGAACACATGCACTGTCATGTCATTAATCGATCCCGAAAGGTGATTTTGCGGTCATTACATGGAATCACCTTTTGGGATAGATTAATGACATGACAGTGCCACTGTTCATGACATGGGGTCTCAAAAAGCCCATGTTGCAAATTTGGTGAAAAAATTCCAAAAAATGACTGTGTGACACGCGTGCATTGCGCAGTTTCCACGCACGCTCATAACTTTGACAATTTTTAATATTTTCACCCCAGATTTTCAACCTCGCCATTTTTTCACACCTCCTTATGAACAGTACAGTTGACATTTTTCACATTCTGTCTGAAATGTGTTATCGCACATCTGGCGTACAATGGCGCGGTTGCTGTGGGAAATCAACTTTCCGGACAGAGTAACAAAATCACAGTACCACTGCTCATGATTAGAGGTCCATTTGAAAATTTAGTTTAAAAAATTCCCCAAATAATTGTGTTACGGGCATGCATTGTGCAGTTTCTATGCACGCTTGTGAGTTCACCAATTTTTCATATTTTCGATCCAGATTTTCAACATTGTCATTTTTTTACACCTCCTCATTAACAGTACAGCTGTAATTTTTTACATCCTGCCTGAAATGTGTTTTCACACCTGTGGAGCCAAATGGCGCAGTCACTGTGCAAAATCACCTTTTGGCTAATGAACTGATAGTGCCACTGTTCATGAGGTGGGGCACAAAAAGCCCATGTTGAAAATTTGGAATGAAAATACCAACAAATGCTCAAGGCATTAGCGTTTCCAATCCTAACACCCCCACCCTGTAGAAACGGACAGGCGTCAGGGCTGTGACTTGGGATTGTTGGTTGTAATGCTCATGCCATTTCACCCTCACCCCCACCCTGCAGCTGGTGACAGGCATCAAGGTGTGACTTGGACTCTTTGGCCCCAAAATTCACCCCATTTTCCTATACTGCACCCATCTCAGCGTATTTCCTAATGAAATGGGATGAGCGTAAGGCCCGAAGACCCCAAGGTACACCACAACACATGTCAGTGTTTGCAGGGTAGGGTGAGGTGAAATGGCATGAGCATTATGGCAGATGACCCAATGGCATGCCCCAATGCCTGTTGGTCTCTGCAGGGTGGGGGTGGGGTTGGCGTCAGTTCAATACTTCACTACCATTTCTATTGTGCATCTCTGTAACTCCTGCACTACCAATGCCAATGCCAGCAGGACAACATTCGGCATTGACAAATGCTTGTTAGAACTGGGAGGCTCCATCTTGAAATACACAGACAGATACATCTGCAACAATGACAAGGAAAACAGAACAGTAAGTTTATTTTCAGGGGCAAAATATATAAATTCCATGATAGATGATATTATGAAAAACTCAGATGATAAACCAGCAATTATCTTGCATATCAGAGTTAAGGAAACCAAATGCAGACATACAAAACAATTTTGACACATTGGGATCACAAATTGCTGGGAAGGCTGGGAATATCACAATATCAGAAATGTTGCCAGTACCCGGTGTTAATTACAGAAGACAACAAAAATCCAAAAACATAATGTGCAGCTTAGAAATTGGGTGATGAAAAAGGGATTGACCTTCATTTGTAATTGGGACACTTTCCAAGGAGAAATTTACCTGTCCAGTCAAGCTGGATTACACCTTAATCAGTAGCGGATCCAGGATTTTACAGTGGGGGGTGCTGTGGTTTTAATCCTTTATATTACCTTTTCCATCAAATATTTGACTGAAAATATAAATGTAATCTATTGTTTGGATTGTAGACCTTCTTACAATCAATATATTAGACTTTTCCAGCAAAGTGAAATGCAGATGTAGCCTGCAAATTACAATGGGGGTGCACCTGCACCCTTTAAAACCCCTAGATCCACTACTGACCTGAATAGCTACATCAGTAGAACTCTAAGTAATAAATTAAAAAGGGTGTCATAAC
This sequence comes from Neoceratodus forsteri, assembly GCA_016271365.2. NCBI lineage: Eukaryota > Metazoa > Chordata > Ceratodontiformes > Ceratodontidae > Neoceratodus > Neoceratodus forsteri. The sequence continues at coordinate 948,608,296 of CM028135.1, forward strand.
AACTTTAAAACTAAGTAACAGGGGGGTCTGGAACTGAAATAACATTATAAATAAAACTGAAAATAAAAATGGTCCAAAAAGGATAGATACACTGAAGAGTAACAATTTCAAAATCAAAGTTCCTCAGAAAATGTTACCCATAAAATGCTTACTAACAAATGCTAGAAGGATAGAAACATAGAAACATAGACTTTGACAGCTGATAAGGACCGCTTGGCCCATCTAGTCTGCCCATTTCCCTACCTACAGGATAGGCCGCAGATCCTAGTTAACCAACAGCCTATTTCTTCCTACCCCCCACAAAAATTGCCTTATGTCTGTCCCATGCATTCTTGAATTCTCCCACAGTTTTAGACCCCACAAGCTCCTCAGGAAGGCTGTTCCATGCATCCACTACCTCTCTGTGAAATAATACTTCCTCACATTGCCCCTGAACCACCCCCTTCTATCCTTAAATTGTGTCCCCTGTTCTTGCAAGCTCTTTTTTCTGAAAGATGCTACCTCTTTGGACTTTGTTGATTCCACTGAGGTACTTAAAGTTTCTATCATGTCCCCCTCTCCCTTCTTTCCTCAAGGGTATACATATTAAGCTCCTTTAGTCTCTCCTCATACGGCTTCTCTTGCAGACCCTGCACCATTTTAGTTGCCTCCTCTGGACTGCCTCTATCCTGTCTATGTCCTTGCAGAGATGGGGTCTCCAGAACTGGACACAGTACTCCAGATGGGGTCTCACCAACTGTCTGTACAGAGGGATAACAACTTCCTGTTTTCTGCTGATGATGCCTCTCCCTATACATTCCAGTAAACCCCCAGCCCTCCCTACTGCCTTCTCACATTGCTTGCTAACCTTAAGGTAATCTGATATGATTACCCCCATGTCCCTTTCCTTTTTTGTTGTTACTACCTCCCCACCCATTGTGTATTCTTCCCCTGGGTTCTTGTTTCCCAGGTGCATTATTTTGCACTTCTTTGCATTGAATCCTAGCTGCCATACTTCTGACCATTCCTCCAACCTTGCCAAGTCCCTTTTCATCCTTTCCACGCCTCCTTGTGTATCAACCCTGTTGCAGATCTTTGTGTCATCTGCAAAAAGGCATACTTTTCCTACCAGTCCCACTGCAATATAATGCAATGATTCTAGTCAAACAATTTGAGCTTGAGTGCGTTATATACAAAGAAAATGTTGATCTCGTGGGCATAACAGAAACATTGTGCAATGAATCAGACATAAACACCTACAGTATTGAGTGATATAACATGTATAGGTTGGACAGGGAAGCAAAGAGAGGAGGAAAAGTAGCCCTGTGCATAAAGATGGACCTAGAAACCTCAGAAGTCCTACACCCAGCAACTGAAGACATATGAAAAGAAAGTATATGGGTCAACACCAGCAATACTGGAGCAAAGAAAATTACCCTCGGGTTGTGCTACAGATTGCCAAAGAGTCAGTACAGAATAGATGAAGCCTTCGTTCAGGAATTAAAAATGGAATCTAATGAAGGAAGCTATACCGTTCATGGGGGACTTTAAGGGACACTGACAACCTGTTTTGCACCATATTATTTCTAGTTAAAAACCCACATTTTATAATTGCTTACCTTCTTTAAAATTCATTAATGTTGCTGTTTGTTTTGTCTGTCTCCATGTAACTGAAATGCATGCTAATGTATATTTATAAACAACTTTGCTTTGTTTCAAATCCTGAATCTGTTCTTATTGAACACTTCTTGAACATCAGAAGCACCCCCAAACAGTGCCATCACACATGGTACAGTAGCTTCCTAAACTCCCATTGCATCATGAGCAGATAGACTGTGTTGGAGGTGTTCCCAGGTCCAGGAAAGATATAGTGGGAGTTGATCAAGAAATGTAAACAAGCCTGTTTTTATGTGGTAACACCAGTATGATGTGCAGTCTTTTCTTCACTTTTTAAAAGAAAATAAGAATCAGAATCAAACTACCAGCTATACCAGCAATCGTTACAGAATGTTGACAATCATAAAATGTATTTTTCAAAGAAGAGACACTATGAGGCCTAAGGGGGTCGACAGTGTCCCTTTAATGTCCCAAACATAAATTGGAAAGTGACTCAGCAGATGGCCCCACCGCTAATAAATTCTTACATGCATTTCTAGAATATGGCTGAATACAAAAGGCAAGGCCGGCTTTAGGGTTTTTCGGACGCCCAGTGAGATATGTCATGGGGCCCTTGCCCAACCTAAACTGACCTTGTCTTTTACTTTGTCCAAAATGCAAAAAAATTATTTTCAATACAACATAGTACATATTTGTGTTTTTTTAGGGTAGAAGCAATGTTAGTTTTGGGGGCTCCATTGACCATCCAATCCATGTCTGTTCATCAGCCTCTGACTGGCAGGGACATACCTTTGTGATTAATTTTATGATGTGATGACACCACATGAGAAGGTTCCATGGAGCCCAGTGACACCTTTTAAGCTGTTTTACTTTAAACATGAGTAATAATAAAAAAAAGTGGAACACTGGATCTGACTGGGGCCCCCAGCAACCACATGGTTTGCTGGTGGCTAAAACCAGCTATGCAAAAGGTCATGGAACCCACAAGAGCACAAAACATTCTGGACATAATATTAACCAATGACCCTGACAAAATTATCAATGTCACAACTAGAGAACTACTGTGAACAAGTGACCACAACATGGGACAATTCCACATTGTCAGAAAACACAAGAAACTAACAATATTGGTATAAGGGATGAGCTAAGAAGATGGTTATCAGATAACTAAAATGGGGAATGATACTCAAACTAAATGGGATAACCTTAAGAAAAAATCGCACAACTAGAAGAAAAGTATATATTCAAAGTAACATTATATAATCGAAAAGGGAAAAAATGTGTTGGTTAACATACAGGGTAAATGGGGCAATTAGAAAAAAAACAACCAAAATTTTACAACAATTAAAAGAGAGAACTTACTGAACATTGTGCAGGTGTACAAGGAGTCAATCAAGAAGGTTAAGAATCTAATTAGGAATGGAAAAAAAATATGAAATGAGAATAGCTCACATAGAGGACAACTTTAAAACCTTCTATAGGTATACCAACTCAGTTACATCGATAGATACATCGGTAAGTCTCTTGAGCAATAATGGTAAGTTGGTTAGCCAACTTAAAGAAATGCCAAGACTATTCAATTCCTTTTTTGCTCAGTTTTTAATAGTACATGAATCATTATAAAGGTTTATTACATTAATGACTACAACTTCTGTGAGTATAAGAATAAACTTCATCAAGGAAAAAAAATTATAGAAATATTAAGCAAACTAAAAACAGACAAATCACCAAGTCCTCACAGACTACACCCTATATTCATTAAGGAAACAGCCATCAAACTGGAATTTCCCATTAAAACTATTCAAAATCTCAATTAAAAGTGGAGTGGTATCACAAGACTGGTGAACAGCAGTGGTTATAGTAATTCTCAAAAGGGGGAATAATTCAAAAGCACAAATAATAGACAAATTAGTCAGATGTCAATTACAGGGAGATGAACAAGGTGTGTGACTTGATACCTTTTATTGGACCAACAAGAAATTTACAAAACACAAGCTTTCAGGCTACACAGCACCCTTCATCAGGTGTAGCAGCCAGCTTCTACAAAAAACAAGTTTCTTTACTTTAGGTACCACAGTCTGCTGGTAAATAAACGTTTACACATGCGTATAAAAGTCTTGTTGATAAGGAAGTATGCAGAGACAAATAAAAAAAACAGTCTTTGAAATTGAAATGTGACAGCAGAAGACCTATAAATTGATAGATGTTTATATTCCAAGAGCCTTCTTAAATACAGAGAGAGAGTGTGTGTGTGTGTGTCTACAATTAACACAAAACATGTTAAATTTTATTTATTTTTATTGTATTCTTTTGGTAACCAGGTAAGGCCCACTAGGCACAAGTGCCTGTTTTCAGGGACTACCCAAAATGCATAGGGCACACTAAACATAAATATTAAATGTAAGAGATAATGTATAAACTATAGAAACATACAATTTGATGGCAGATAAAGACCACTTGGCCCACCTAGTCTGCTCATTTCCCTACCTAATGGATAAGCTGCAGATCCTAGTTAACCAACAGCCTACTTCCTCCTACCCCCCACTAGAATTGCCTTATGTCTGTCCCATGCATTCTTGAATTTCCCTACTGTTCCATGCATCCACAACCCTCTCCGTGAAAAAAAAAATTCCTCACATTACTTCTGAGCTATCCCCCCTCTATCTTCAAATTATGCCCCCTTGTTCTTGTACATCTCTTTTTCTGGAAGATGCGACCCTCTTGGACTTTGTTGATTCCCTTGAGGTACTTGAAAGTTTCTATCATGTTCTCCCTCTCCCTCCTTTCCTTGTGGGTCTACATATTAAGCTCCTTTAGTCTCTCTTCATATGTCTTCTGGTGCAGTCTCTGCACCATTTTGGTTGCCCTCCTCTGGACAGCCTCCACCCTGTCTATGTCTTTGTGGAGATGGGGTCTCCAGAATTGCATGCAGTACTCCAGATGGGGTCTCACCAACTGTCTGTACAGAAGGATAACTTCCTGTTTTCTACTGGTGATGCCTCTCCCTATGCATCCCAGTATCCCCCCAGCCCTTCTTACTGCCTTCTTACATAGCTTGCCCACCTTTAGGTCATCTGATATAACCACCCACAGGTCCCTTTCCATTTTTATTGTTGTCAGTATCTCACCCCCCATTGTGTACTCTTCCCCTGGATTTTTGTTTCCCAGGTGCATTACTTTGCACTTCTTTGCACTGAATCTAAGCTGCCATACATTTGATCATTCCTCCAATCTTGCCATGTCCCTTCTCATCCTTTCCATCCCACATTGTGTATCAACCCTGTTGCAGATCTTTGTGTCATCTGCAAAGAGACATACTTTTCCTTCCAGTCCCTCTGCAATGTCACTTATAAAGACATTAAAAAGGACCAGACCCAGTACTTAACCCTGCTTTCTTCATTGTGGACTCCGTTTACTATTACCCTCTGCGTCCTGTTGTTCAACCAATGTTTTACCCAGGCTACCACCCTGGGACCCACTCCAAGGCTGGCAAATTTGTTTATTAATCTTTTGTGCAGGACTGTCTCAAATGCCTTGCTAAAGTCTAGCTAGGCCATGTCCACAGCCCCTCCCTGGTCTACTGCTTTGGTCACCCAGTCAAAGAAATCGATTAGATTCATCTGACATGACCCTCTGACTGTGAATCCATGCTGCCTTGGGTCCTGTGCCCCACTGACCTCTAGGTACTCAACAATTCTTTCCTTCAGAAGTGATTCCATCATTTTCCCTACCACTGAGGTCAAACTGACAGGTCTGTAGTTTCCTGCCTCTGTCTTGCTCCCACTTTTGTGAAGGGGAATCATATCCACCCTCCTCCTCCTCCAGTCTTCAGGTACCATGCCATCCTCCCATGATTTGTTAAATAGGGTAGTCAATGGTTTTGCTAGTTCTCTCCTTAGTTCTTTTAAAATTCTGGGGTGAATCCCATCAGGCCCCATTGCTTTGTCCACCTTCAGTTTTAGGAGTTCTTTCAGAACCCTTTCTTCTGTGAAAGGACTGATATCAACCCCCCTATCCAGAGTGCTTCTATTGACTGGATTAGGTACCTTCCCCTCCTGTTTCTTTGTGAATACTGAGCAGAAATATTCATTCAGTAACCCTGCTTTTTCACTGTCCCTCTCTGCCCACCCACCCTCCTCTTTATTCAGCCTCAGTATCCCTCCCTTTGTCTTTCTTCACTCCCTAATGTACCTATAAAAGGTTTTATCCCCCTTCTTAACCGAGTTGGCTGTCTTTTCCTTGGTTTGGGCCTTGGCAATTCTGACTGCCTTCCCCACTTCTTTCTGCTTTAACTGGTACAGTTCTCTGTCCTGCTCCTTCTGTGTTTCCTAATACTTCCTGAATGCTATCTTTTTCTCCCTAACTTTCTCCACCACCTCTTTTGAGAACCATAGTGTTTTTTTCTTTCATTTTGATTTGTTTATTTGCTTCACACAAAGGCTTGTTGCCTCTGTGATGGCACTTTTGATATTTCCCCATTGTTGCTTCACCCCTCCTTCTTGCCTGTTTGCTTGTGCTTTTCTGAGGCACTCTCCCATTTTGACAAAATCAGCCCTCCTGAAGTCCAGTACCTTCACTTTTGTATGGCTTGACTCTACAGCTGAGTTTATCATGAACCACACTGTTTGGTGGTCACTTGTTCCCAGATGGCTACCCACTTCTAGATCTGAGATCCTCTCTCCGTCCCCATTTGAGAGTGCCTGGTCTAAGATTGCTCCCTCCCGAGTGGGTTCCAACACTAGCTGTCTGAGGCATGCCCCTTGCAGGGTATAGAGAATGGCCCTGCTCTTGGATGGGGCTGCAGCAAAGGTGCTCCAGTTAACATCTGGCATATTCAGATCCCCCATCAGCAATATCTCCCCTTTCTCTGCCATCCTAAGGACACCTTCTATCATTTCCTTGTCCATTTCCTCCCCTGAGATAGGGGGTCTATATACAACCCCTGTGTGGATTGTGTTGCCATTTCCAGTCTCCAGGGTGACCCACAGTGCCTCCTCTCCTCCCTGTTTACCCTTTAATTCCATTGCTTTGATCCCTTCCCTTACACAGAGAGCTACTCCTCCTCCTCTTCTATGCTCCCTGTCCCTCCTGTAGACTTTGTACCCTGGTATGTTGACACCCCAGTCATGGTTCTCTGTGTACCATGTTTCTGAGACTGCCATGATATCCAGGCATCCCTCTTCCATTAAGGCCACCATACCATAGACAGGCAGCACCTCCGAGAAGGTTACCATGCGTGCTACTTGTCAAAGGCCACTCCCCAACTCCACAAACTCCTTCTGCACTGCTCTGATCACTTTCCCAGCCATGTCATTTGTCCCTAGGTGGACAATGACATCCAGCTCTCTCCCCCAAGCAGCTGCTCCCACGATCCTGAGGATTTACTCCCTGTCCCTCCAAGCCATGGCACCAGGCAGGCACCTTATCTCCTTCTCCCCTTCCCCAGATCTACCCTCCTAACAATGGAGTCCCCCACCAGGAGTTGTTTCCTTCCCCTGTGGGGTGCCATGCCACCTTCCTGTGTGTCTCCTTTGTGGAGGTTTCCAGCATACTCCTTGGTCTCCACTGCAGGTGCCTCCATAGAGGAACCACACTCTGCCAGAATGACATATGAATTGTGGAGAGGTACAACTGGAGATATGCACTTCTGTTCCACCACTCTCACCCTGCCTGAGCCCACTGTGGTCCAACCGCTCCTCTTTTTTGGCAACCTCTGAGGCAGCAGCAGTGGCCCTGGTGGTCCCTGGGTGGGAAAGGTGGTCTCCGGAATCCTGAATAGTTTTTTTCCCTCCCTACTTTCCTACTGCCTCCATGCCCTTAAAGCTCCTGATTCTCCTGTTCTGGAACAGTAAGTTCCTATATTCCTCAGTAGTCTCCTTCTTACTTGCTCAAAGTCAGACCTCCAGCAGCTGGGGGGATAGAGAGCTACTCTTTTCCTTCTAGGATGGTGAGTCTTTTGTGCCTCTGTGATCACGCCCTTACTGCTCCCAAACAGGAAGTTCCTGTTGTCAGTCAAATCCTGTGTCTATAAAAGTAAAACAGGCTAAGCATGGGGAGGGATGGAGGGTAATATAGTCCCAGTAAAGTTCTAACAGCAGCTTCTTCCTCTTGCTGTTCTCTGCCACAAGCTATCTAGGTCAGTTTTTAAATGAAAGCATCTGTCTTCCTTCTCTCTAAGCCGCTCCCCCAATTCAGTTTCTTTTTCACCTAGCTAACTGCACAGATAACAATTCCTTCACCCAACTCAGACAAACACACTTTTTTTTTGTTTTTACCCTAAATTGAAGTTCCCAGTAGTAGAGTTTTAGTTCTTTAGTCCAGTAGAGGAAATGCATATACACCTGAACCAAGAAAAAGGCAGTTGTCAGTTAATATTTGTAATGGGCCATGAAACAGAGGTCTATATTCAGTCATTTTTTAGTATCAAGAAGGTGAATTCATTTGAACTCATAAGCTCACCATTGTTGTGTATTTTTTAAGTGTCCTTTGAGAACCATGAGAGAAGTGAGACATGGAGTGATCAGACTGAGAAAAATGTTGTCCCACTGGTGTTTCAGTCTTTTTCTCCTTTATGTTGTGCCTGTGTGAGTTCATTCGGATTCCAAGGGGTTGTCCGGTTACCCCACATAGCCAACAGTGGACACTTTTTGCACTGGATGTGATAGACAACAGTCTGGGATCCACATGTATAACTTCCCTGAATTATTTTCTTCTTGGGGGTATTGATAAAATCTGAAGCGGAAAGGTGCTCACATGTTTTACATTTAGGACTACTGTAGGGTTTGGTGCCTCCTAGTGTTCTGTTGTTCTGGTCAGGTATAAGTTTGCTTCTAGTGAAAGTGGTTTCTAGAAAATACATTTCAAGGTGCCATCCTCACTGAGTATTGATTGTAGGGCTTTAACAAGTTTTCACATGAGCTACAGCTCTGGGTTGTATGCAGCAGCCAAGAGTGTCTGATTGATGGTGGTCTTCTCTTTATATTGTTGTAGTTGTTCTCTTAACATAAGCATGGCACATTGCTTTTTTCAGTGAGACAAAATGTTTATCTCTGTCCTCTGCACTCAAACTAATTTGGTAATACTGGAGCATGTTGCTGTACATTACAGATTTTTTTAGTGTGCCAAGGATGATTGCTGTTTTTGTATAGGCATCTCTGTCTGTCAGTTGGGACCCTATAGATACAGGTCTGTAAGATTTCATCTTTGAATTGGTAACTGTGCTGTCAAGGAAATTGATGCTTATGCTAGAGTTCTCCAGGGAAAGTTTAATGGATGGATGGAGGATATTACATTCCTGATGAAATTCTTTAAGTGTGTGAGTAACTTCTGTCTAAATTATAAATATATCATCAATATACCTGAAGTATACTTCCTTATTAACATAACTTTCATACCCATGTGTAAAATGTTAATTGCCAGAAGACTGCTCTATCCAAAGTAAAGAACTTTGTTTTCTGTAGAACCTGGTTGCTACACCTGATGAAGGGCACTGTGTAGCCTGAAAGCTTGTGTTTTATACATTTCTTGTTGGTCAAATAAAAGGTATCAAATCACTCACCTTGTTCATCTTTTAGTATAAGGACCAATACACCTAAAAACAACTCTCTACATCAGTTATAGAGAAAATTGGGGTGATTAATACTAGATACGCTAGACTCCATAGTAATAATAATAATTTTATTTCTCAAGTGCAATTCAACAAATATCAAAGTGCTGTACAATGCATAATAGGGAAAAAACAAATTTAGCAGAGAAAATCAACACAGCTTTAGGAAGATTCAATCTCGACAGACTAATTTACTGACCCTTTATAAACAAATCAGCAAAAACACAGATAATAATAAACCTGTTGACATAATTTTCTTAGATTTTCAAAAGATATTTGATAGGGTACCCCATTAACCACTTGTTAAAATAAAAACCTCAGGGATGCAAAAATAAACAACTTTTTGTTAAACTGAATAAACAACTGGCTCTCCAACAGAACACATGTAGTTAGAATTAATGGGATGTTATCAGACATGAGAAAAGTCACTAGTGGAATCCCACAGGGGACAGGGTTGTGTCCTAATCTCTTCCTGGCCTTTATTGTGGACATGAATAATGAAGCAGAAAGCTGGACCACCATGTTTGCAGATTACACAAAACTAGGAGGGGTCTTACAACCATTAGCAGACAAACATCAAATAATAAATGACCTAAAACAATTGAAATCTGGTCCATTAAAAACATGTGACCATCAATATGGAAAAATGTGTAGTGGTGCACAAGGGAACTGACTATGACAAACAGAAATACATACTAAATGGTAAAAGATTAAGAGAGATCTTTAAGAAAAAGATCTTGGAATAACAGCAAACACCAAATGACTACTGTAAAGTGATATCAGAGAGGACAAATATAATAATTAACACAATAAGAAGGACCTTTGTAAGTAGAGCAAGCAGTGTGGTAATACCCGTGTACAGATCATATATTAGGACACAGTTAACTTCTGTTCATCTTTCTGGAAATCCATACAATGGAATGGACATAACATTAACAGAGAAAATGCAAAGAACAAGAAAGTTGATGAGAGGATTGGATACCCTAAGTTATGAGGACAGACTAAAAAGGTTGGGAATTTACACAGCGGAAAGGAGAAGGATACCGGGAGTCAAGTTACAAATGTACAGGGTAGTAAAGGATGCAACACTCATGACATCCTTGGGGCTGACATTCAAGACAATAAGGTTTGAGGAGGCATACTATGCAAACCGTAACAAAATGCACAAAAGAAAAGACAGCTAAAGGAAATTTCTTTACACAGAGAGGGTAACAACAATGTGGAACACTTTACCAAGATGGGTGATTGATGATAGTACAACAGAAACCTTCAAAAATAACCTAAATCGGTGGTTCTCAAATGAAGAGGTCAGCCTCCCAAGGGAGGCCCCAAACTGTTCCAGGGGAGGCCCAGTCAAGTCTGAGAATGTACAGTATTTCAATTTTAAGTTTTGGATGTTTTGTGTAATGGGATAAAGCAAACTAAATATGAAAAAAGGCAGCTGGATTTCTTTACTTATGCACAAACTGGTGACCAGGAAAGGCCCAATGAGCCAAAGCTTATTTCTAGGTGTGTATTTATATGTAAATTGGTGACTAGAAGGCACACTAAGTCAAGGCTTGTTTCTACAGTAGGTGTTGATGTATATGTAAATTGGTGACTGGGAAAGGCACACTGGCCCTAGGCTTGTTTCTACAGTAAGTGTTTATATGCAAATGAGTGACTGGGAAAAGCACATTGAGCCAAGGATTGTTTCTACAGTAGGTGTTTATATGTAAGTTAGTTACTGGGAAAAGTACACAGAATCAGTGTTTGTTTCTGGTATCACCTGAGGTAAGGGTACAGGAAGCTGCTTAACAACATGGTAAGAGGGGGAGAGATGAAGTGGCTAGGTTAGGTGTTCCAGATAGAGGGAAACAGAGTAACAAGGGCCCTAGAGTCAGAAAAGTGGAGTGACATGGATAACCTCGGGTGTGGGGTTGGAGGCAGAGAACAATAAGTTGAATAAAAAGAGAACATACTCAGTCAACTTTATCCAAGGAGGAGAAGAATCTGGGAGTGCTGGTAACCGGGCAGATGAACCACTCTGTTCAGCGCAGGAAGGCAGCAGCGATGGCAAACAGGATGCTAGGGTGCATAGCAAGGGGGATTACTTCTAGAAGTGGGGAGGTCATCTTGCCCCTGTACAAGTCCCTGGTGAGACCACACCTAGAGTACTGCGTGCAATTCTGGCACCCCTACTTGAAAAGGGACATCAAACTACTAGAGGGGGTACAGCACAGGGCAACAAAAATGATCCTGGGGTTGGGGGACAGACCATATGAGGAGAGACTGAGAGAGCTCCATATGTATACCCTGGAGGAAAGAAGGGAGAGAGGGGATATGATTGAGACCTTTAAGTACTTGAAGGATTTGAACAAAGTAGACACCAGGTGTATGTTCAATCTGAAGGATGGAAGGGTAACCAGGGGACACTCTATGAAGCTGGAAGGGGCAGGTTCAAGAGGGAACTGAGGAGGCACTATTTCACAGAAAGGGTGGTGGCAGGATGGACCACTCTGCCAGAGGAATTCATATCACTGCAGAGTGTGGGGACTTCAAGAGAGGGTGGGACAGATTCAAGGGGAGGGTACAAATCGGGAGGGGGTGGGAGATGGGAGGAGGGTATATGGGGGGGGAGCAGCTCCAGTCTAATGGACTGAAGTGCTGCATACTCAAGCAGACTAGATAGACAGAATGGCCTGTATCTGCTGGCAATTTCATATGTGCATATGTTCATATCTTTATTAGTCTCACTTTATTCCTGGTGTACTGTGCAAAATATGATACTTTTTGCAATGGGGGGGGCCTAAGGTTTTTTTCAAAATTTGAGGGAGGCTCAAAATCTTCTCCATGGCTTGGGTGAGGCTCGCTATCACAAAATGTGAGAACTAATGACCTAAATAAATATATATAGATGTCAGATAATGATTTCAAAGGCTATAACCATTGAGAAGTGGGAGAGTTTTTTTTTTTTAAATGGGCAACTTCCTTCTACTGTCTCTGGCAAAAAGTACACTATCGTGTATAGTAAAAAAGAAACAGACAAAACATCACTTTTTTTAACATTCATCTCCCCACTAGAATAACTTCTGTTAAAACTGTCAGTGCAGGCTGTCACACCAGGGGAGCCCGAATACCTTTTTCCTAGCACCCAGACACTTGGCTATTCATTATTCGGTAGCTGGTCAAAATGAAAGAAACATTAAAAAAAAAAAAAAAATGAATCCCTCCAAAGTGCAGCCACCCTTCCCTCACCCAGTCATTTCCTACACTCCACCTGCTTCCTTATTTTCCTCCCACAAACAGCTTTCTTTTTAAATGATGGTCTCCTGTTACTGTCCCAGGAGCCAAACCATCCTTGGCCCAACCTGCCAATATCTGAAAATGTGTGTTTTTAGCACTTGGGCTATTCCTGAGACCTGATACATGATTTGAGTGGGCAAATGGTTAAAATTTCAGGCTTGCCTAGTCACCCCTTCCGTCAACCCACAGCATACCTTTACAAGATCAGTAAGTCATCGGACAGCGGGTGCGGTGCCCAGTCGGGAGGGAGAAGGTAAAGTTGTCAGTGTGGGAATTCTGGCCTGGCTGTTCATGTGTGTGCTGAGTGGTTTTGTATCCACCTTGCACTGCATTTGCCTTCATGGGGCACCTTAAGATAAATAAAGATATTTTTATGCTGCAGCTATAGCCTTCTGCGCATCATTCCTTTGGGTTCTGTTTTTTGTTGTATGGTACGTTGGTACCTGTCTTGAGTGGCAGAACTGCAGCTCACTGAGTGCTGGCTCTTTCTTGTGTGCTGGTCTGTGTCACAGATGACACTAGGCAAACTGACTTGCCCGTTGTCAGTGGCAAAGGCGGCTCTACCCGTTCACTCCCAGTCACCTTCAGCATGCACTTAGTCAGGTAATGGCCTTACAAAGGTACACTATGGGTTAAAGGAGGAAGGATGACTGGGCCAGCCTAGAATTCTGTTACTGCACCCCAAATCATGAATTGGGGGGCAGCAGGAGCAACAAATAAAGAATGACATTTTGGGTAATGGGGGATAGTTAGGGAAACGGGACTGATTGAAAAGATGGTGTCAGCTAGTGCAAATGGCACAGCAATTTTTTTTAAAGCTGTGTCTGGGGTGTGTTAATAGTGGTGTAAGGTGATGGATGACTGGGGTGGGAGATGCGGTGGCCATGTGACTGGTGCTGTCTATCTGTGGAGGGAGAGATAATTCATCTATTTTTAAGGGTTTTTCCCTGAATAGCCACAGATAATGGAAAATACTTGGTCCTAAGTACAGAGTGCCCCACTATCCATCGTGTTTGGGACCAGATATTCATGGTGTGCACATCTCTTCTTCTCACTGCCATTGCAGCAGACAGGTAATCTTAGCATCCTCAATTGGCAACTCAGCTGTGCAGAGACTACTTTAAAGAATCAAAAGTGCAATTAAAACATTTTTTTATTTTATTTTAAAAGTTTCAGAATTTCTTCTCCATTTTTTTAAAACCAATTTTTATAACAGAATTAGACACTCCAAGGTATGATCTGTACTGAGATAACTGTAATTCGGGGTTTGAAGGCTTTCAGCCTGTGGCCTTGTGCCTCTTTATGCCCTTTAGCTGTGTGATTATCCTAGTACAGTACAACCCATGGTTTTTGCTTCCACCATATATTTAGAACAAATGTGGCAGTGCAACTACCCCAGCAGTGTGAGGTCACAACAGCCTAATTGTTCCCATTTGTCTAACGGAAACACAATCACTGTGAATGTGTAAGAGTTTGTTCTTATGGCAGTATATGTGCACCAAAAATGACAGAACAGAACAAAATGCACTTTAAAATATTTCTTGGTTAACATTAGTTGTTTAAACACTGCCTTTTTAATTTTTAGATGCGCCCCCAAAAAAACAAGATATTGTAGGCCTAATATTCAAAGATTCACACACCCACAAATAGGATTACGGGTGCACTAATCCAGATTTACACTGGCGCTCCTGGCCGGCCCATATTCTGAAGCCCCAAGAGTACCAGCACAATCCTGCAGCACCAAAGCACTACAATACTGCTGCACCTATGCAAATGAGGGGGTTCCCCATACATAACAATGCAGTGGTATCTTCAAAGGTTTGCAGGGATGGTAAACAGCTTCCAAAGTGGCGCTACTTACCACTGCCAAAAAACACCTCTTAATGGTGTGCCTGCACTCCCCCAAAGGCAGGGTAGCTGTACTGCAGGTACCCACCCCGATCAACCAGTCCATTTCATCTGATGCATTCCCTGGTGTCTAGTGGCACCCACCACCACCCGATCACCAGATCTGTTTCTTCTGACACATCCCCTGGTGTCTAATGGCACCCCTACCCCTGATTACCTGTTCCATTCTGTCTGGTACATTCTCTGGTGTCTAGTGGCAACCCCCAGCACCCGATTGCCCATTCCATTTTGTCTGATGCATTCCCTGGTGTCTAGTGGCACCCCACCCCCTCATCACCCATTCCATTCTACCATACCTATCCCTGGTGTCCTCCAATTGTCATTGACAAAAGTACATGTAATCTGTCATCGTCTAGTGTCTCCTCACTCTCCCACCTGCTCACGGACCACCATTCCGCAACTCCTCTTACCCGGGTGTCCTGTGGTGATCAGCAATGCCCAATATGGTGACTGGCACAGCCCTCCTCTTACCTCCTAGGCCAGCCCCTGTATGAGCTGTCAGTGAGTGCACATACAGTACTGCGCTCACTGACAGCACATACAGTGGCCAGCCTAGGAGGTGAGAGGGGGGCTGTGCCAGTCACCATATTGGGCATTGCTGATCACCACAGGACACCTGGGTAAGAGGAGATGGTGCAGAGTATTGGTCTGTGAGTGGGCAGGATGGGTGGGGGGGGACACTGGATCACCACAGATTACTTTTACTTTTGCCAATGGGCAACTGGGGGTCAGGGGAACCACTGGACACCAGGGATAGATATGATAGAATAGAATGGGCAAGCAGGGTGGGAGAGGGTGCCACTAGACACCAGGGAAGACATCAGACAGAACAAAACAGGTAACCATGGTGGGGTTGCCAGTTGACAACAGGAATGCATCAGATGAAATGGAATGGGTGATCGGGGGTATGGGTTGCCAATAGAAACCAGGGAATTCTTCAGTCACACTGTAGGATTGGTGCCAATGAGCTTCTGCGGACAAGGAAATGAGCCCATAATGGGCATGCGAATGGCTCATTAGCACCTTGCATGTCCAATGTGCTCATTTGCATATTGTGACTGAATACAGCCTACAGCGGTCTTGGTGCTAACCATTTTGGGCAGTGCTATTCTCTGTGGGCTATGGTATGTGTCAGGACAGCACAGTCTCAGCACTGCACTGACACAGTTCGATATTCAGTCAAATAGTGCTAGCTGGCTACCTGACTGAATATAGCAACCGCCAGGTTGGGCGCAAGCACAGTGCAAGTATTTGTGTTGTGCTTGTGCTCCTTTTTGAATATCAGGGCCAGTGTGGCTGTTCCACCATCCTACTGAATATGAATCTTCAAATTGGGGATGGGACGAACGCCACTTTTAAGTATCTGACTGAATACCGAATGGTTGATGACAGTGTTTGTAGAATAACAAATATGAATAGTGAACGAAGACACAAGGCTTGTAGTTTATTTTATTTTCATATTTTTTTATTTAAGACATGTTAAATCATTATTTAAAATCAAAGTGAGGTAGTGATAGTCACTGTGCAAAACTGCATTTGATGTTTCATATTTCACAGCATCAACTTATGCGAAATTAGCAATTATCAGCTTTTTGAGGGTGGGTGCATTTTATGGACCAGAAATAGGTGTGGGAAGCTTGTCCCAAATACAGAAATGACTACTCAGTAGACAGACTGGTTTCAATTAGGTATTTGTCTCAATACAAATAGTTGGAGTAAGCCAATATTCAGGTAAGATGTGAATAAAAAGTGAATATTCATCCCATCCATACTGTAAATAAATAAATGAATAAATAAATGCAGGCTGCTTGGGAAGAAGACAAGTTTGAGTCAGGAGTGAAATCATTCAAGTATATTTATTATTGAAACCGCAGCTAAAATCCTGCAGGGAGAGCTAAATGTTGTAAAACATTTTTCCCCAAAGAGCTCCCTCCACTCTCCCCAAGCTCTCACTTGGCTCCAATATCCCCTCTCCCTTTCACTGCCACTTTCCAGTCACTCTCTGGTATCCAATGTTACTCTTCTCCTTTCAAGTAACTCCTTGCTGTCCAGTGTGTCACATGCATAGTGAGATTGACTACTAGCGACTGAGGCTTCCCTACATGCTCTCTGGTCTGTGGAGTAGGCCAGAGAAGCAGGGAGCCAATGCTTGTATTTCTTTTTGAAAAGGAATGATACCAGTGCCTCTTCTTTTGGCATCTTACCAGTTCAGCTTATTGTGATCCAACGCTTGGTGCAGCTTCTCCCGATGTGTCTTTGTGTCTTCTCTGCAGGGGCTGACCGCTGACGGTATTAAACCTGGGAGTCCGGGGAAACATTCTTGACCTCTGTGAAGTGGCTGAACCTGAGGGGAGTTGAGAAAGAAAGAAAGTACAAAGGTGCCATACAGGGTGGTTGTAAACACTGTGTGGAGAAGAAAAGCTGCATCGTCTTTTCCGAATTCATGACTGGTCTATCACTACCGCTCTACAAGTTTACAAGCCTACTGCAAGCATTAGAAAAAACACTAAAGTGCTTGATTTTCTGCATCTCAACATTTCAACATATGAGACACTAAAGAGAATGTGTATTTGTGAGTTATTCTGAGTTTGAAACTAAAAGAGTTTTAATGTTGTTTTAGTGTCATTAAGTGCTGTTTCAGAGAGTTATTTTAAAGAACTATCTTAGAAAGAGTCTTTAGAATATTAATTGTAAAAATTTTATATATATATATTTTAACCCACATATACTTTCCATAGTTTTCCATAGTTTTCAGAGTTGATGCTTACGACACATTTTTTGTTTTAAGTCCGTTTTATAGGAAACCAAATAAATCAACAAATACAGTCTCTAGACTACAAATTATTATACAATTATATATATTATATAAATTACATATTGCATATTACATATTATGCTTTAAATAAAAAAAGCTTTAAAGTTTTTAAGTTTCACACCTTAGAAGGTCACGTGAGATCCTTGCACTATAAACAGTACAAGTGCAATAATTTTGCAGACAGACCTTCAGATCCACCCTCACACCAGCATGGAATGCAGCACGTATAGTGCGAGCTAAGGCCTGGTTTTATTTCCAAATTTATTTCTTATATCGAAACCAGCATTTAAGGACTGGGAGTTTTGAATCTGAAGTTTTTTAAGCTCCTCAAGTAGATTGTGCTTCTTTTTTTGGGCAGATTGCTTGTAGCTTGGTACCTCACCACAATGCCGCAAACACCATAAATATTATATCATGTTTTTGGGTACACATATGTAAGGGTATTGATCATGCAGGCCATTGTGGTTAAACCCCATACATAGTCTGAGGGAAAAGCAAGTAAGTAAGTTGGTATTTGCTTTATTTCTCATTTTAGGTAGCTCCTATAGCTATACATGACTCATAACTGATTCATATGCTCTTATGTTTGTGTAAGAAGTTTTTTTACATAGATATTTCTGGTTGAATCAGGTTTAACTTAGTGTAACTGTATTAGTTTCTTGAGCCTCAACTTCTAGGATTTATTGTGATGAGCAGAGTGATAAGTGATAGTTATATTAAAAACTTATAACACTTATATATGTGTGTGTGTGTGTGTGTGTGTACATATAAACAGACAGATGGATAGATATATTGAAAAATATAAATTTGATTTTCTTTGGAACATAAGTAAAGTGGTCTGCATTTATTTTTTTTTCAGTGGAGCTAAGAAGTAAAGCATTGCCCACTAATTGCTGGGAAAGGAGAGACTTAAGGAAGTCAATGGATTGCTGTGTAGACTATCATAGAATTTTGAGTAAAGAAAGAAAAATCCCGCATTGACTTGTCCCCTCCATGAAAGTCATATATACTTCCTAAAGAGTGGAACCCTGCAGTTAAAAGTTGAATCAAGAAAACTATACAGAAAGAATTCTTGAATTGTATCTTCATCAGCTTAAGGATATATACAGGCACTGTATATCCTGGTTTAGCTTGACTAAAGAATTTATTCTTGTGCACTAAGCTCTGTGCTCTATCACTTTATTACCATATCACCTTATCACATCAGTGCACTATCACTTTGATGTTGAACCTCAGAAGTTTTCAGATCCTTTTTATAAAAGCTGTGGTAGCCTGGTGGATGTTTTTGTCTAGTGGTTCAGTTATATTATAATACAGTTGATATAAGTAAGAGATATCTGTATATTTACTACATATTCATTACAGCATCTGAAATATTCAGCCAATATATTTGCCCTTTGTATTGTTTTCTTACTGCTGGCTTTTTGCTGCTTTGTGCTAAGTGAAAAATGTCTAGCAATCTGCAAAAAACCCTGACAAGACTTATAGTCACAAGGATAACAAGAGTAATAAGAAACAAGAAGTATTGGTACCTAAGAAAGGACAAGGTGATTGTGCAAAAATTACACACTTCCTGTGTCCTGTAGAAAATCACATGGAACTAAGGGGAATAAGAAAGTAGTAAAAAAAAAATGTAATCCAAAAATTAACCTCATCACCAGTTAAGAGCTTTAGTCTAGGGACACAGCCATCAATACATCCCCTGTTAAAAAAAAAAAAACAGAAGTTGGGAAGAGGTTGCAGCTTCCCATGGCAACAGATACCTGGGGGGAAAAGATCTGCTAACAATTTAACTAATATAACTGTCCTAAATTACACCTGTCCAATTTAACCTCATCTAACACCATAAAGGTACAAAAAACTGTATTGTTAACCATCAACATGAAGTTACACAAACAGATTAAATTAGAATTAAAGACTCCAATTGCCTAGTGACAGAAATGGTTAAAACTGTAATACCAGTTCCAAGGCCTGAGATAGCCAAGAATGATACAGATTTACTTTCTCAGCAAGTTAAGCATGTTATTACACAAGGTTCCTATCTCAATGATTATGAGTCCTTTTTAATGCCCTACATAAACAAATATAGTTTGGATCCCCCCTCTAAACTTGGAGTGTTGGATAGAATCCCTCGACTCTGGCCAAGTGGTGGGCAGGATGTTACCAACAACTAAAACGGGATCTTGGAAAAAGAATCCCCTACCCTTTCAAGCAATTATATGACTAGTAACAGTAATGGGGAATTATTTAATAAAATAAATGAGTTAAAAAAGGAAATACATTATGGGAATTCTCAGCTAATGGAACTGGCAGCCCTTCTTAGAGCATTCATTGATTTTTATGTTAATAAAGTAGCTTCTGGTAAACCTGTTAAAGTATGTAATAACAGCAGTATAAAGAGAAATAATTAAGAAAAAGAGGGAAAGGAAGCAAATGAGGGTCATATATGATTGAATAAGAAAGACTGTAAGAGTGTGAATAAAGGAAAGAAGGGAGTAAAATCAATTCAATCAATCACAGAGGAGGTGGCAAATAAAGAACTTAATGAAATAGAGGTGCTGATCAACGAGTTAAACCAAAGAAAAAATCAAATCAGGGCAGAGAAAGGGACTAAAAAACAATAAAAATAAGAAGTTAAAATGTGAGAAGGTGAATAAAATAAGATGTAGAGAAGGTCAAGTAGCGAGACAAAGTGCAGAAAAATCTGAAAAAGATGAATTAGTTAAAGAGCAGAATAGTAAAAAAGTGAAATTTAATAATGCTTCACAAAAGGGGGAAGACCCCCACCCCCAAAAAAATCTGAATCAGTAGAAGAGAAAAGGATTGGCTGATTGCAGCAGGAAAAATGCTACCAACTGTTTACATAATGGGGTTCCAAAGGTAAAGAATGAAAACAACTACCTATTAAAATTAGCTATATATAATCTGGTAAAGGGATTAGTGGGGAAAAGGATTGGGTGGCAAGATATAAAATCAGTAAACAGGTACAAAGCAACCTAGACAAAAAGAAACTTATTTTACTATATAAGGAAAAATTCCTTGATGTAGCTATAACTCGATGTGATTATATAGTCTGAGCAAGAAGCCACTTTAGATGTTAAATCATGTGAGAAGGTTGTGAATCTCACAAATAAAGAGAAAACAGGAACCTTATCCTTTAAACAACCACGTATTACTGCCTTTATGAAACTGGCAGAAACTATACGCAGCTTGGAAGGGAAAGAAACTGAAATCGTAATAAGGAGAGGGAGAAAGCAGTTAGGGACATGCGTCAACTGTAGTAAAGTTCTGGAAACAGAGAGGTCATTAATTTCCTACCTGAACTCATCGGATGATGAGACAGTGATCAGTAGTGTAGCCTCGAAAAGCACAATAGATATTTCTGATGAAACTGAGTTCTACAAAAACTGCTAAAAACACTTTAAATGTTATCAGTTGGAATATTGTGGGGCTTAAAATAAAACATATGGACAAAGACTGTCTTGAATGGCTGAAAAAAGTTATAATTCTTTTATTACAATATTACAAGAGACTTGGATGGGGGAAGTAGATAAGATGTTAATAGATGAATACAGGGCATGGATTTCACCAGCTTACAGGACAAGTAAATATGAAAAACTAAAAGGGGGACTTGCAATTCTTGTTAATGCTGCATTTGATTTTAAAACTTTAAAAATAAGTATGCATAATGAGTTTTTTATGTATATATTAATCTCAAACTACAGTATGACTTGGGCAATATTTAATATTTATAATCCACCAGGGCTAGATTATAGAGACTTTCAAAATATCACACAAACAGTTGATGATGCACTTGAGTCCATTAAAATAAGATTTCCTGGAGTAATGTTTATTATAGCTGGTGATTTTAATGTGCACATAGGCAACAGATTAGAAGACCCCTCTCCTGAATGGGGTATTGATGATGTAATGAATATCTCTATAAGACAGTCAAAGGATAAAAATCTAACAAAAAATGGTAAAATATTATTACATTTTCTTGGATACTATGGGCTACGGGTGCTGAATGAATGTACAAAGGGTGACTGGAAAAGGGAATTTACCTTCCCAAAGGTAAGGGGGGGTTCTAGATATTTTTGTTATAGCAGCTGCTGACTATCACACAGTTAAACAGTTTCAGGTATACAAAATCTGGGATAGTGATCACTATCTGATTGTTTGTGATCTTACTTCTGTATTTAACAAACTGAATAGGAATTTAGAAGAGGAAATGAAGCGGACCTCCATATGTATACCAAATATGGGAAGAAAATCCAGTGGAATGAGTATACTAAAACAGTGGCTGATAATATAATAAACAGTGGGGAAACAAGCAAAGTACTCATTTTACTATTACAGTCTGATCTTAGTGCGGTGGGGATGTAATGCATAATTTTAATGTGTTTATCGGTCATTTTTAAGCCCAGTTAAGTAGCAGAAAAAAGACACATAATAGAGGGGTGCAGATAACCCTTGGTTTGACAAAGAATGCTATAATTTAAGAAATGAGATCAAAAGAATAGGGAGACTTAGAAACAAGTTACTATCATGTTTAGTATTCGTTGCATTAAAAAACCTGAAGAAGGAATATAGAAAAATGTTATATTGCAAAAAACAGGACTACACATATAAATTATGGGAACATCTGCAAGAGTGCACAGTAAAGAAAGATATTAAAACTTTTTGGTCTATGGTTGCTTTTGGATGTGATGAAAATAATATTCGATACAACATGTTTGGTATGATGAACGAAGAAATGTGGATAGAGTATTTTAGTAAAATATATAATGTAGATAAAAGAAATTAGACTTTAGAGGTGCATAAACCAATAGTTGATATAGATGTAGTTGCATATTCATTTTCAATAGCCGAGGTGAAATCTGCAATTCTGGGTCAAAAGAGGAATAAGGCTGCAGGTGCAGATGGGCTACCTGCTGAGATGTGTTTACATTACCCAGACATTTGGGCAAACATGTTAGTGCCTATTTTCTCATTTATAAGCAATCATTTAACATGACCCCAACATTGGAACAAAGGTATTATTGTCCCACTGTTTTAAAAAGGAGACAAACAGGACCTGAGGTGTTATAGGCCTATTACTTTGCTTTCAGTTATTCAGAACATTTATTCAAGGCTAATTTTAGATTGGTTAAACATATGAGTTATAGAGAATAACCTAGTATCTGAGTTTCAATGTGGTTTTAAAAAGCAACGTATAACATCAGATTTAATTTTCATATTAAATTATTTGATAGATAAGTATGTGCATGATAGAAAGGGGATACTGTATGTCAGTTTTATAGATATTAGAGCTGCTTTCAATTCTGTGAATAGGGAAATATTATGGGATATCCTGGAAGACCTAAGAATAGATGCCCACCTATTAGCTATTTCAAAAATGCTTCATTTTAATACAATCACAGAGAGCAGGTATACAAAGGATGGTGCTTTACCTAAATGAAAACAAAGTGAATCAGACTACAAAGCAAGGTTGCTTACTGGCCCCATTATTTTTAATCTACACACTAAGACTTTATTAAAGGACATCAGAAATGTTGATACTGTTGCACCATCAACAAATAATGAAAGAATTCAACTGTTAATGTGTGCAGATGATGCTATAGTAATATCACAGACTCCACTGGGCCTAAAAAGACGCATGCCTAGTATCATGAATTCACTGGAAAAATTAGATTTAGAATTAAATATCGATAAATCAAAAATAATGATGTTGAGAAATATAGAAAGAAATAATACTGAAAAGGTTTGGACAAACCAAGGGGAAATGTTTTGAGGTAGTTAATGAATATAAATATCTAGGTATCATCTTTGATACTAAAGGTACATGGAAACAGCAGTAGTCAGAAATAAAAAAAACATCTCCCAGAGGACAGTTGGTGCTATAAAGTCATTTACAAATACATTTGCAAACAATTCCTTTGTAGCTATGAAAAAATGCATCCGAAGCAAAAACTATAAGCCAAACCCTTTATGGGAGTGAAATATGGGGTCTGGGCTTTGCTAATTCTAATATAGAAACTATTCAGAATATATTTATTAGGAGCACTTTGCGCCTTCCAAGAGACTGTCCTACAAGTTTCTTAAGACTTGAATCAGGAATGTTGCCAATTAGTACCAGAATTAGTATAAGATCTGTTAACCTTTGGAAAAGAATAATTAAAATGAATGATGACAGACTACCACAAATGTGCTGGCTAGAGTCCCTAACCACTCTGGTTACAGGTAACAAAAATGGGAAACTGGTTTATTAAGTTGAATAATACACTTAAGAGTGTTGGTCTTGAAGGTTTGTGCTCAAGGAATGCAATGTATGATCTTGATTGTTACGTTAGTGAAGCCATTTTATGGTTACATGATAATGCGGTCCACAAGGATTTGGAAACAATTCATGATGTAGATATAGGTGGAATATATTCTAACATGAAAAGAGAATGAGGTTTGGAAATACACTTAGTCAAATGTGAAAATGTTTGGCACATAAATATCGTAAGTGAGGTGAGATTGCTTGCTTAGATAACCCATACTTTTACTTAAATAAACATTTTGGCAATAAGGTCATGGGGAAGTGCAGTTGCAGTAATAAATCATCTGTGAATATTGTTCATGCTATATCTGAGTGTGATCTCTGGAAGGTAGAAAGAAACCGCTGGTTAGCCCCCCTACTCCCAAAGCACTATGTTGATGTGGGTATTGATGTTGCAACATATTTTTTTATGGTTAAATGAAATTAAGATTATGTATGCACTGGCAAAGTTCTGTATGTCTGTAAACCCTATCTGATACTGTATCTGATGTGATAATATTTGTAAGTGTGAGTAACACATGGTCTTTGTATAGGAACATGAAATATGGACTCTTTTTGTATTATAAATGTTAAATATTGAACGTAACAAATTATTATGATTTTATACATTTTGAAATAAAATAACTTTGAACAGTGCATCACCCCTCCCTCACCACATCCTTTTCCAAGCACTCTCTCATGTTCAGTGTCATTCCATCCCTTTTTCCAACCTTTTCAGAGTATTCCCTGGTGTCCAGTGCACCAAATCCCTCTCCATAATCCTTTCCAAGTTCTCCTTGGTGCCTAGTGTCACCCCTCCCTTTCCCTGACCCTTCCCAAGTACTTCCTATTGTTTCATGTCACCCCCCCGTGGCACTTTCCAAGTACCTTGAAGTTCAGTGTCACCCTTTCCTTTTCCTTGATGTTTTCCAAGTACTCCCTGATGTACAGTGTCATCCCCCTCCCGTCTCCAACTCTTTCCTAGTGCTTTCTCATGTCCAGTGTCACCCTTACCTCTCCATGACCCTTTACAAATACTCCTTTGTGTCTAGTATAGCACTTCCCTCTCTCAGACTCTTTTCCAGGACTTCCTCAAGTCCTATGTTACACTCTCTCTCCATGGCACTTTCAAGTACTGTACTCCCTGGAATCCAGTGTCACACCTTCCTTCTCACCAACCCTTTCCAAGTGTTCCCTGCTTTACAGTGTCATCCATCCTCTCCCTGACCCTATCCAAGTATGCCCTAGTGCCCAGTGTCACCTCTCCCTCTCCCCATTCTTTTGCATGGCAGTTAACATTATTTGCAATTAGATGGTAATTGGCTAAGGAGGTGAGTGGAGAGTTGTGCATGTAACAGTTGTGGGACTGAGGTGGGGATCTGGGGTGCCTGGGGTACCACTTGACACCAGGAGTAACTTGGATGGAGATAGAGAAAAGAAGGGATGGTAATAGGTGCCTAAATGTATTCTGGAAAGGGCAGCATGGAGGAGGCATGGAGGGGGAGGGGAAACTGTGGAGAAGTATACAAAAAAAATAGTTTCAGTGTTTTACAAGCACTGCATCCTAATGACTGAAAAGAAATTATTTATCGTGTCCTAAAATGGGGTTGTCACTTATGGGAAAGCTTTGAAAAACATAATATCTAGTCCTGATTCAGCCATGGGCATAGTTTGCCTTTGACATTTGGGGACGCAGGGGATGGGGCTGTGGGTGGTGCTTAACAGGTTGCACATGACCGTATTGATCTCTCACTGGTGGTTT
This sequence comes from Neoceratodus forsteri, assembly GCA_016271365.2. Taxonomy (NCBI): domain Eukaryota; kingdom Metazoa; phylum Chordata; order Ceratodontiformes; family Ceratodontidae; genus Neoceratodus; species Neoceratodus forsteri. Next base: position 948,633,572 of record CM028135.1, read on the forward strand.
AACAGATATTTTAACATTGACTTTCTTACTACAGAAATACTTTAATGTAATTGCATTCTTCTCTCCCTTTGGTTAGCATAAATGTCTACAATGTTTTCTGGGATCAGTTTTGCAGTCAAATCAGCTTCTATGTGAAGGAGAGCCACTGAAGAAAATCTTTGTTTCCCATGGTTGAACACAACCAGTTTCTAATCCATCTCATTGCAGAAAAGCTTCATTCAGATGTTGATTTCCTGACAGGCAAGATGAGAGCTAACTGAATGAGTCTGTAATAATCTGGGTAAAGGGTCTGAGATGCTTCTTCTTGAAGCCTCTGCAAGTAATAGGAGATTCACCACTGGCACAGATTTCCATTTCTGTAGCTGCAAGATCAGGATTTATGTTTAGTGGGTCTGCATACTGCCACAAGAGTGGTTGAATGTCATTTTTGTTGCACTTTAACACTGAATTACAGGCTCCAGCAATTTCCATGGATTCTTTTGAGAATTGCCTTCCTAACTCTCCAAGCATGGCATCTAAAACAGGTAAATATAACATCTAGTACCACCAGGATTTTTCAAGTGCACTGGCACGTGCACTTGCAGATGCAGCCTCTTCTAGTTCCACACTCTTGCTTTGACCCAAAGTGATTGATACAAGGAAGTCTTTAAGATGTGTTGAGGTTTTTACAACTCTTCTTTTTGGAGCTGCTGGTGCCGATTGCTCACCTTGCTGTGTATCTTCATGATCATCTTGCACTGCAATATTATGCCCTTTGCAGAATTCTATAATTTCTTTCCACACTTCATTCCAGCCTTCTTCAGTTCTGCATTTAGTAAAGTACACGTTCAGGTTTTCTGTTACGTAAGAAGCTTTTGCAAGCATGATATCGCTGCCTTGCAGTCCTTTGTGAGTGATATGAACTACTTTCAGAATATCTTGGAAAATAATTAAGCCAGCGATGAACTACACTCCACTCATATGCTGATAGAGACCATTTGCTTCCACAGACCATGTTTCTCCTAGTTCACTGCATTGTTTAAGGCACTGTATGATGGCAGTGTATTGCATTTGTACCGCAAACACACTTTTCCACTTGCATGCCCACCGTGTATTGTTCAACTTCAGTATCTCTCACTGCTTTAGACCCAAAGCTTTCTGCATATCGAAAAACACTTGATGATTGGTTTGGCTCAGGAAACACTGAGTACAGTTTCTCAATTACATAAAAAAAAACTACAGCAGAATGATTGATTTTACAGCATTCTACAAGGACAAGGTTGAGCTTGTGGGCCATACAATGTACATACATTGCTAGTGGACAGTCTTCTTTAAGCCTCTGCTGAACTCCTGTAGGATGTCCTGACATTGCAGATGCACCGTCATAAGACTGTGCAACTACTGGCAGATTCTGCAATCCGGTTATTTCTAAAGCTTTCTTTATGGCATT